>OU342742.1:471735230-472335230 GCA_910589775.1 Avena eriantha | reverse complement strand
TTCTTTATGCTACCTTCAAAATAAGTAAAGAACTTTGAATAAGTAAAGGAAGTACAGCTTAAAAAAAGACTTGGGGTAAATACTAGTCAAAGGGGTATAATCAAAGTATGCCTAAAGCATCTTTGTTTGGGTTATCTAGATTGCAAGGGTTGGCTTGCATGGCTAATGGTGGATTGCAAGTACAACTTGCAAGGGTTAACTTGGATAGTGCTAGCTTACCTTGGTTGGTGCAGTGGTTGAAGTTTTCTTCTTCTTCTTCTTCTTCTTCTTGGTAGAACTCCTCCTCCTCGAAAGCTTGGTCGGTACTATCGTCTATAAATACATACGGAGTACACAATCACCAAACAATACTTAACTAGTCTAATTAGCATTCTAAGACACACATTTGATGATCTACTATCAACACAAGCATCACAAGTTTTATTAACTAGTTTCATTCTTTTTAATTTAGAAAAGTAATTTCTACTCATTGAAAAATTAACTAAGATTTAATATTCACCACTTAAAATATGGGATCATGTGGACACATGTCATCACCACATATTCTAATATGTGGGAATGTGATTTAAGGGTTGGATCATAATTACTTTGGTTTAAGTTCATTATTTAATGATTTAAAGTGACTAGAAATGCCTATATAGCATTATTTTGGTACTAGTCCAAAGTCACTGCATATAAACCTTACTATTATTACATATTGAGATAGGTATGGTGAAATCTGATTTTTGAGAGTTGGAATCATCTCAAAAGCTAACTTGGTTAATTTTATAAAAATGTTGCAAGGTGCAAATGCTTCTGTTTTATTATTTTTACTAGGAGAGATCTATAACTCTAATTGAATTAAATCCAATGAGCTTGGGTAGATCTCTTCAGTTGCTTTCTAACAAAATTGGAATCACTTCATTTGGATTTGTAAATCTCTCTGAATTGAATTTCAAACTCAGAGACAGAACTAGATTTAAACTAAAAAGAAAAACCCTAATTCAAACTAACTGGGTTGCGCAGGAACGCTAACGGGCCGGCCTAGTGTCACTCCGCAGCGCGGGGCTCAACTAACAGGGGGGTCCACCAGTCAGCAGCTCATAACGCGCAAAGCGGTACGGGGCAATATGGGGCGTTGGATTAGAACGAGGATCAACGGCTGGGGATCGTCGTCGACGACGAACTGGTCGCCGACGAACTCTAACCCTAGCGGCTCGGTGGGGGTGCATAGGGGGCATACCAGGGCTCCAGCGACGACGGCGAGGCGGGTAAACGGACTGGTGGTCGACGGCGAGCTCAAGGACGGTCGAGGCAGCTCCGAGGGTGGTCGCAATCAGCGGCGCCCTTCTCCTCCAGAGGCGGCCTGCTCCGGTGCAATTCCGGCCAACGGCTTCTCGCCTTGCTCTGGCTAGAGGTGGGGAGTGGCCAGTGAGGTGAGGGGAGGTGAGTGGTGTGCCGAAATGGGATGGGGGTGGCCTCTATTTATAGGACGATGACGCGATCGAGATGGATGGGCAGGCGGCTCCAGCGAGGGCTGCACAGTGTGCTAGCGGCTTGGCGCGCGATAGGAGGCGGTCGCTGGTCTCCTGGCGGTGCTCTACGAGGTGAATGCGGGCCTAGGGGTGGTGGTATGCCGTCGGGCGGAGCTGGCGCTCTGAGTGGCAGAGACGGGGGTGTCCACGGCGAGCGGTGGCTGTGGTGCGTTGGGCGGCGAACGGGCATGTCCGGCGTGCTTCTTGGGTCGTGGCGAAGCGGTGGGCGCGGGCTGCGGTCGAGCGGCGGCTTGTGCATGCGTGTCGGGCGCGACGCTCTGGCGCGTGCTCGGCATGGCGCAGTCGCACTAGGCGCGGTGGTTCCTCGGTGGTCCATGCTCTGGCCTGGCTCGGGGAGCAGATAGAGGGTGGCGGTGAGGTGTGAGCTAGCTGCTAGACATGGTGAGAGAGAGGGAGATGGTCTGCTGGGGTGGTGGCATGGTCGGCCGGCGAGTTGGTGCTCGGCATGGCTTGGCCTTGCCACTAGGGGGTAGGAGATGGGGTTTAAATGGCATGGTTAGATCATTTGGGGACAGAGGGAGTGTTTGGAGGAAGAGTGGGTGCAAAACCCTGTTGCAAATAGTGAGCTATGTTTAGAGTTTAACCCTGCCTGCCAAGTGTTTGATGAAATGGCCGCAAGAAATTTCTTTTTGAATTTTGAAAAGATTTTTGGTGGGTGTGCTAGTACTAAGCTTAAGACTCTGTGGGTGCTTGGGTTTTGAAAATTGAGCTTGTTTGAGTGGTTTTTGAAATAGTGGGATCTTCCCATATGAAATAGATTCAATTTTCAAATGTCAATTAAATATAGTGTTTAATGTTTTTGGTAGATCACAAGGTGGTCCTTGGTACATCATTATGTCTACTAGCAAGGGGTGCAAAGACCCACAAATGTTTCTGTTAAGTTTTGAGTACTAGGAATAGCCAAAGTAGGCATGTTGATTAAAATGACACAAATGACCATTCACTTCATTTATTAATTTTGAGTTGTTTTTCTTTGGGAAATGTTTGGGAATGATTTAGATGATGTTTATTTCACCTAAGAATCATTTTGCAAGCAAAGGATCACAGAACCATGGCAATTCAAATCAACTCCTAATTTAAATGCACACACACATGAATGCTTTCATATTTTGAATTGGAAAAGTTTTTGTTAACCCTAATTTTCATGATTTGGATCTTGATAAGCTTGGATTAAAGTTTTGGGATGTTACAAACCTTCCCCCCTTAATCAAAATCTCATCCCGAGATTTACAAAGAAAACTAGGAACTAAAGAGATCTAGAAACTCTATCCTAATGTAATCTTCGCGCTCCCAAGTGGCTTCCTCTTCGGTGTGGTTGCTCCACTAAATCTTGAGAAACTTGATGCTCCTGGTCCGGGTGGTTCTGTAAGCCCTGTTTCAAAAGCCCAGTTTTAAATAATAAAATATTGATAATATTTTTTTAGGAGGCAGTCCGCCAGGCCCGAAAGCCCAGCCGGCCACCCCCACTCCCTATAATAAAACCTAAGCTAAATCCCAAACCCTTTTTCTACCAAATACCCTACCCCTAGTCCTACCCAGCCCCCCCACCTCATCCCAACCACTCACAACTCGCCACATCACCCCACCCCGCCAGCCTGGCCGCACCCCACCAACCCCTCCACCTTTTCCTTCCAGCCACGCACGCCATCGCCAGCCCCACGCACACCTCGTGCACGCATGTAACCCTCCCGTCCCAACCACCCATCTGCCGCCCCACTCCCCACGCGGGCCCTACCCTCCCGGGATGGACAGACACGTCCCTGCTCCCCACCTGCCCCAATCCCATGCCTCCTGGCCCCGCCTCCTCCGCTGGCCGCACGCCTCCTCCTCCAACCCGTCCCCGTTGTCCTCTCTCTCCCTACGATCCCCACCTCGCGCCGCCGACCGCATCGCTCCCTGGCGCCCCTTCCCTGCCTCTGGCCGCCGCCAAGACCGACACCGCGGCCAGTCTCGCCGCGAGCCCCCTCCTCGCCGGTGTCGCCCTCCTCTACACCGCCCGACCCACCATCGACATCCTCATCTCCACCGTCCGCCCCTCCCGCGCGACATCGACCTCAGACGCCCGCATCCCCAAGTCCCTGCCTCGACCACGTCGACGATGTCGCGCCGCCCTCTCCTCTCCGGCAGGCACCCGCCTGGGACCTCGCCGCCGTGGCCCCTTCTCCTCTGGCTCCAGGCGCCGCCGGCCGCGCATCCTCGTCGACCTCGGCCTCGCCGGCCTCCATCCCGGTGTCCACCTTCCTCCGATTGCAAGTCCGCCATCACCACCTCGTCTCTACGACACGCCCGCCGCCGACCCGGGAAGCCTCACCTCGTGGCCTCACCCTCCTCGCAGTTGACCGCGTCGACGCCACCCTGCATCTGGCCGCAGCACCTAGCGCCGCTTCGCCGTTGGCCGCTGCCAACCACCTGCGCCGTGGAGCCCCGGCCTCGTCTCCCCGCGGGCCCCGCGAGCCATCGTGTTGCGCGCCCCGAGCACCGCCGCCACGCCTGCGAGCTCCGCCGCCTATCCTTGCTGGCTGCCCAAGGGTCGTCGCCAAGCGCCTGTCCCGCTATCGACCGCGAGGCCCAGCCCCTTCTGAGGATGTCGCCCTGTTCCGCTTTGAACCTGCCAGGGCCTCCTTATTTTTCCAGCTGTGTACCTGAGATCAGCCGCACCGCTACGATTGGCTGTTTTCGCCACAGTACTGCAATGTTGGCTCCCTTCGGTGATGTGCAAGTCTCTTGTTTTTCTTATAATGATGCCTTCACGGTGTTGTTGTCCGACTCCAATTCTTGTATGCCTGTAGGTTTGTGTTGTTCGATGCCCCGAGCTTCGGTTTATGCGCGAACTGGAGGGTACCCGGTACGCCGAGAGGATGTGAGATTATAGCAAGACCTCCTGTCGGACAAGATCGACCGAGACGTTAAAGTTCTACAAGCACCACGTCAAGAACTCCTTCATGGATCTGTTGAATTGAAGATCTCATGCCGGACCGGGTGATGCCGTTGCCTCAAGATCTTCCTCTTGGACAGCAAGACCGTTCCTAGAGCCGGAGCTAGAACCCTGGCGCGTTCTCCTTCCTCTTCGGAGACCGAAGACCCCGAACCCCTGAGACTGAACCCGAACCCTCGACCCCCGGGGAACACCAAGATCGCCGAACCCCTATGTGTGACCCCTACCTATCCCTATTTTATAAATGTCATATATAATTGTTGCATATTAAATTGTTCATGCTTGCATCTCATCATAGGGTTTGGGGGTATTATGTCGATTCATCTAATAATTCAATATGGCGTCTATATGCGGGCTATTCTAGTCTTATATCGGCTCCATTTAAATTGGTATAGCGAACCGATGCCATGTTCCACCCTGTTAATACAACATTTAAATTGCGGGGTAGCTAAACAACTTGAACCATATATTTAATTGTCGGGACCCCGGTTCCGCTTAATATTGCCTAATTGCACCGCATCTGCATCATATCATAATCATGCGGATCTTTGGCCGTCGTATTAAATATGGCATCCGGTGTTTCTTCTAGTGTTTGCTTCTTCGCGGATTAGTCCGATGAGTGGATGCGAGTATCGAAAAGTTCTCTGGATATGATCCTTCGGCAGTGTTTCCCAGGCGAGCATCTCTTCCCCTTCTACCTATTTTGCATTTATAGTCTTTATTTCCTCCTGTTGATCTATTGCTATCCGTGGCGCGATGCTTTAGTTTCAGTGCATCAGTTATATCCCGTGCAGCCCCTATATTGCCTTGGACACCTCCTATTACCTGTTTGGTAGATAGCTAGCCTTGCGAGTCGTAGTTGCTTACTCAGGTGCGATCTTGTGTTGTCAAGTACCACAGTTGTTGGAAAGCTGGAAGATGTTTATTGGTGGAGATGCTTATTGGTGGAGATGATCATGACTTTTAATACAACTATTAAAATGCTAGATATCACTAATGCAGAGGCATCCGTGGGAAATATATGTTATTTGGTTCTTCCACGCTCACTTGTGTCCCGTAGGACCCCGAGTACTTGATACATGTTCCTTGATTTTCGCACTACCCACATCCGGGAGGCCTTATGGACCCCCCTGAGCCAGAGCTTGATTCATTTCAATTTCTTGGGGCCACAAGTAGTTTGGGGCTTTATTACTATTCTGAACTTATGCCATGCTTTACTGCTTTATTTAAGATTGTGCGTGGAACACCTGTACTGTTTTGGAACGTGGAATGTTTTCGCGGTATCGACAAGCCCAGTCACACTTTCGGGTTCCCAGTCGTTTATAGCCATTATCACAAACCCTGGGTCCGTTCCGGAGCCGGCCAACTTCGTTACGGGTAGCTTAGTGGGGTGGCCCCCTGAAATATTTTATGAATCCTGTGATTGCTTTGTCGTGAAAGCCTCGTTGGGTTTTGAGTTGGTTTTTCCGAGGTTGATCGAGTGTGTCTTGCTATTTGTGCACCCCTGCAGGGTAAAACTTTCTGAAAGCCGTGTCCGTGGTTATGGACGACTTGGAGCACAGTATCTCGATCATAGACAAGCATAACTAAAGTAGTGCTATAAATTTGACTTAATATGTGACTAGTAATTAGCTCAAGTATAACGGAATGGATATTAAAAATGCCAACAGCTGGTGGATCTAGGTTGTTTTGTGACATGCTATCTGCCTAGTAAGTATTGCAACTCCAATGGAATGTGATAAAAGTGCGAACAATTGCTGGGTTTTGGGATTCCTCAAGACAATTATATCTGACTAGTAAATGTCCCAACTACAACGGAATGGCGATTAAAACTGCCCACTACTTATGCTATCAGGATGACTCATGCTACCTATATCTGATTAGTAATTGCTGCAACTATAATGGAATGAGTAAAACTGCCAACTGTGTGAGTTCCTCGGTTGACTTCCTCGTTTGGTCTCGAGGGGGAATGCCAGGATGGGTTTGTTTGGTGTTAGCTTCAGGTTGGATCCGAATAGGTTTTTCTTATCCCTCTCTGATAACCGCCAGTTGTATCGAGTCTCTATAGATTGTTTAGTGCCGCTACGCTGCTGCTTCAGCCCACCATACCTATGTAGGCGAGAGCCGCCGAATTCTAGCCTCGTCGTGTACTAGCCTCAGTACTGACGCTCCTCTTTTTCCTTCGCCCTTTGTCGGCACCCCTTTTGTTTTAGCAGGTTTGAGATCGACGTCGTTAGCAAGGTTACCCTTCCGGCTTGGCCTGGGCAGGGTTATGGATGCCATTGGTTATTCTTCAGGGCTCTTAGCCCCATTTGCCTCTTGTCCGTAGTCGGACGCTCTCTCGTTTTCAAGGTGATTTGGATCTTTGTATTGTATATCTGTATTCTTGACTCGTTGAGTCGCTGTTGTATATATATTTGTTCTGTGGGTCCCATCGAGGACTGTTGTGTAATGGTATTACTTCTTTTCCACCCGCACGAAAGTGCCTGGTGGGTGTCCTTGAATCGTTTCTATGCGGGTTTGGCGGAAAGGGCTAAAACTTGCATAGGGCCGATTCGAGGGTGTTACAGAGTGGTATTAGAGCCCAGAAGTTGCGATACCCCCCAAGTCCCGCCTGTAGGATAACCTAGCTAACGGCCGAAGTAGAGTGTCCAAACTATTTTGCAAAATCGGTTGGATAGATCTGATTAGGTCTGATTTTACTCCTTACCCCTCTGCTGTTCTCCTCTTACCTCTGCGTGTTTTGGATCTGTTCTCTTCCCTTCTTCTAGTCTAGGATTCTCGCGGTTGCGTTTTCTGTTGTACCTTCAGGGTTTCTCTTCCTCTTTTGGCAACGGTGTTTCTACCTCCGGTCTTCGTGTTATCTGAGGAATCCTTTATCTGTTGGACTTCTCTCTGATCCTCGTTTGTGCCTTCCGGTGTTTCCGACGCGTCGACATCGTCTACGCTAGATCCGATGCAGAGTCTGCATTCCTCCTTTGTTTCTGAACCTCGCTTGTCGAGATCTTCAGTCTAATTCCGAGAATGGCTGCACGCTTTTCCATCGAATCTGCGGAGTAATAGTTTGGGTGCGTGATGGATTGTCCCCCATGCCGTCTACTCAATCTATTTCCTCTCGTACATTGAAGTGGATGAGAATGCATCATTTCTCTCCTTCTGTCGAAGTTGGAGGTGGCTTTGTTTGTTGATACCTCTACCTTCGCCTTTGTCCCCGGAGTGTTCTCTCGACGATCACGGACAACGACCTCTTGTTAGTGGTGTCGCAAGGATCTACACGATGCGAGAAGATTTAGACCGCCGACCTTCTTTCCGGTACCACGAGGCGGATCTCGAGGGCGACATCCTTTGTTAGTGGTGTCGAATTGTGGCGCCCCGCAAAAACCACTACTAGAAAATCGCGTGTTTTTGTGCATTGCATCATCATGACCGCATGCTCATGTCATCATGCCACATTGCATTTGAGCATTGTCATCATTATGCATGGTTTGTCTAAAACTATTTTCTAAAATCCTAGTTTTGTTTTCTAAATATCCCCCGCTTTTATTTCAAATTAAAAACCCGGGTCTCTGGAATATTTTTGTTCGTCTACAAACGGTTTTCAAAAGCCCCGTTTTAAATAATAAAATATTGATAATATTTTTTTAGGAGGCAGCCCGCCAGGCCCGAAAGCCCAACCGGCCACCTCCACTCCCTAAAATAAAACCTAAGCTAAATCCCAAACCCTTTTTCTACCAAATACCCTACCCCTAGTCCTACCCAGCCCCCCCCCCACCTCATTCCAACCACTCACAACTCGCCACATCACCCCACCCCGCCAGCCTGGCCGCACCCCACCAACCCCTCCACCTTTTCCTTCCAGCCACGCACGCCATCGCCAGCCCCACGCACACCACGTGCATGCATGCAACCCTCCCGTGCCAACCACCCATCTGCCGCCCCACTCCCAGCGTGGTCCCCACCCTCCCGAGATGGACAGACATGCCCCCGCTCCCCACCTGCCCCAATCTCACGCCTCCTGGCCCCGCCTCCTCTGCTGGCTGCACGCCTCCTCCTCCAACCCGTCCCTATCGCCCTCTCTCTCCCTGCGATCCCCATCTCGCTCCGCCGACCGCATCACGCCCCGGCGCCCCTTCCCCGCCTCTGCCCGCGCCTCCCCTCTGGCCGCCGCCAACACCGACACCGCGGCCAGTCTCGCCGCGAGCCCTCTCCTCGCCGGCGCCGCCCTCCTCTACACCGCCCGACCCACCATCGACGTCCTCATCTCCACCGGCCGCCCCTCCCGCGCGACATCGACCTCAGACGCCCGCATCCCCAAGTCCCTGCCTCGACCACGTCGACCCAGCCGCGCCACCCTCTCCTCTCCGGCAGGCACCCGCCTGGGACCTCGCCGCTGCGGCCCCCTTCTCCTCTGGCTCCAGGCGTCACTGGCCGCGCATCCTTGTCGACCTCGGTCTCGCCGGCCTCCATCCCGGTGTCCGCCTCCCTCTGATTGCAAGTCCGCCATCACCACCTCGTCTCTGCGACGCGCCCGACGCCGACCCGGGCAGCCTCACCTCATGGCCTCACCCTCCTCGCAGTTGACCGCGTCGACGCTGCCCTGCATCTGGCCGCAGCGCCCAGCGCCGCTTCGCCGTTGGCCACCGCCAACCACCTGCGCCGTGGAGCCCCGGCCCCGCGCCTCGCGCCCCGCGTCGGCCTCGTCTCCCTGCGGGCCCCGTGAGCCATCGTGTTGCGCGCCCCGAGCACCGCCGCCACGCCTGTGAGCTCCACCGCCTATCCCTGCTGGCTGCCCAAGGGTCGCCGCCAAGCGCCTGTCCCGCTGTCGACCGCGAGGCCCAGGCCCCGTCTGAGGATGTCGCCCTGTTCCGCTTTGAGCCCGCCAGGGCCTCCTTCTTTTTCCAGCTGTGTACCTGAGATCAACCGCACTGCTAGGATTGGCTGTTTTTGCCACAGTACTGCAATGTTGGCTCCCTTCGGTGATGTGCAAGTCTCCTGTTTTTCTTATAATGATGCCTTCACGGTGTTGTCCGACTCCAATTCTTGTATGCCTGTAGGTTTGTGTTGTTCGATGCCCCGAGCTTCGGTTTGTGTTACGCGAACTGGAGGGTACCCGGTACGCCGAGAGGATGTGAGATTATAGCAAGACTTCCTGTCGGACAAGATCGACCGAGACGTTAAAGTTGTACAAGCACCACATCAAGAACTCCTTCATGGATCTGTTGAACCGAAGATCTCATGCCGGACCCGGTAATGCCGTTGCCTCAAGATCTTCCTCTAGGACAGCAAGACCATTCCTAGAGCCGGAGCTAGAACCCTGGCGCGTTCTCCTTCCTCTTCGGAGACCGAAGACCCCGAACCCCTGAGACTGAACCCGAACCCTCGACCCCCGGGGAACACCAAGATCGCCGAACCCCTATGTGTGACCCCTACCTATCCCTATTTTATAAATTTCATATATAATTGTTGCATATTAAATTGTTCATGCTTGCATCTCATCATAGGGTTTGGGGGTATTATGTCGATTCATCTAATAATTAAATATGGAGTCTATATGCGGGCTATTCTAGTCTTATATCGGCTCCATTTAAATTGGTGTAGCGAACCGATGCCATGTTTCACCCTGTTAATACAACATTTAAATTGCGGGGTAGCTAAACAACTTGAACCATATATTTAATTGTCGGGACCCCGGTTTCGCTTAATATTGCCTAATTGCACTGCATCTGCATCATATCATAATCATGCCGGATCTTTGGCCGTCGTATTAAATATTGCATCCGGTGTTTCTTCTAGTGTTTGCTTCTTCGCGGATTAGTCCGATGAGTGGATGCGAGTATCGACAAGTTCTCCGGATATGATCCTTCGGCAGTGTTTCCCAGGTGAGCATCTCTTCCCCTTCTACCTATTTTGCATTTATAGTCTTTATTTCCTCCTGTTGATCTATTGCTATCCATGTCACGATGCTTTAGTTTCCGTGCATCAGTTATATCCTGTGCAGCCCCTATATTGCCTTGGACACCTCCTATTACCTGTGTTTGGTAGATATCTGGCCTTGCGAGTCGTAGTTGCTTACTCAGGTGCGATCTTGTGTTGTCAAGTACCACAGTTGTTGGAAAGCTGGCAGATGTTTATTGGTGGAGATGCTTATTGGTGGAGATGATCATGACTTTTAATACAACTATTAAAATGCTAGATATCACTAATGCAGAGGCATCGGTGGGAAATATATGTTATTTGGTTCTTCCACGCTCACTTGTGTCCCGTAGGACCTCGAGTACTTGATACATGTTCCTTGATTTTCGCACTACCCACATCCGGGAGGCCTTATGGACCCTCCTGAGCCAGAGCTCGATTCATTTCTATTTCTTGGGGCCATAAGTAGTTTGGGGCTTTATTACTATTCTGAACTTATGCCATGCTTTACTGCTTTATTTAAGATTGTGCGTGGAACACCTGTACTGTTTGTGAACGTGGAATGTTTTCGCGGTATCAACAAGCCCAGTCACACTTTCGGGTTCCCAGTCGTTTATAGCCATTGTCACAAACCCTGGGTCCGTTCCGGAGCCGGCCAACTTCGTTGCGGGTAGCTTAGTGGGGTGGCCCTCTGAAATATTTTATGAATCCTGTGATTGCTTTGTCGTGAAAGCCTCGTTGGGTTTTGAGTTGGTTTTTCCGAGGTTGATTGAGTGTGTCTTGCTATTTGTGCACCCCTGCAGGGTAAAACTTTCTGAAAGCCGTGTCCGTGGTTATGGACGACTTGGAGCACAGTATCTCGATCATAGACAAGCATAACTAAAGTAGTGCTATAAATTTGACTTAATATGTGACTAGTAATTAGCTCAAGTATAACGGAATGGATATTAAAAATGCCAACAGCTGGTGGATCTGGGTTGTTTTGTGACATGCTATCTGCCTAGTAAGTATTGCAAGTCCAATGGAATGTGATAAAAGTGCCAACAATTGCTGGGTTTTGGGATTCCTCAAGACAATTATATCTGACTAGTAAATGTCCCAACTACAACGGAATGATGATTAAAACTGCCCACTACTTATGCTATCAGGATGACTCATGCTACCTATATCTGATTAGTAATTGCTGCAACTATAATGGAATGAGTAAAAATGCCAATTGTGTGAGTTCCTCGGTTGACTTCCTCGTTTGGTCTCGAGGGGGAATGCCAGGATGGGTTTGTTTGGTGTTAGCTTCAGGTTGGATCTGAATAGGTTTTTCTTATCCCGCTCTGATAACCGCCAGTTGTATCGAGTCTCTATAGATTGTTTATTGCCGCTGCACTGCTGCTTCAGCCCACCATACCTATGTAGGCGAGAGCCGCCGAATTCTAGCCTCGCCGTGTACTGGCCTCAGTACTGACGCTCCTCTTTTTCCTTCACCCTTTGTCGGCACCCCTTTTGTTTTAGCAGGTTTGAGATCGACGTCGTTAGCAGGGTTACCCTTCCGGCTTGGCCTAGGCAGCGTTATGGACGCCATTGGTTATTCGTCAGGACTCTTAGCCCCATTTGCCTCTTGTCCGTAGTCGAATGCTCTCTCGTTTTCAAGGTGATTTGGATCTTTGTATTGTATATCTGTATTCGTGACTCGTTGAGTCGCTGTTGTATATATATTTGTTCTGTGGGTCCCATCGAGGACTATTGTGTAATGGTATTACTTCTTTTCCACCCGCACGAAAGTGCCTGGTGGGCGTCCTTGAATCGTTTCTATGCGGGTTTGGGGGAAAGGGCTAAAACTTGCATAGGGCCGATTCGAGGGTGTTATAGGGTAGCACCACTGTTCCACCGTCGGCAACCCCGGAGGTGCCTCCTACCGTGGCAGATGATCTCGTCATTTGATTTCCATTGGCTCGCATGTTTATATTAATCACTGGACTTGCATTGCGGCGATTTGCGGCAATTTATATCGTCGAGATTATGATGTACCCGGTGGTGGCAACACTATGTTTTTTCTGACGACTCTAATGTTTGAATTTGTCAAATTCTATTTAGGTGGCGATGTTTGGGGGGTGACTAGGTCTGGTGACCTCCAATAGGAGGTACCTGTGTCGGCACCTCCCCCATAAGGCCACCACCGAACGTCATATGGTGGCTGTGTGTGTGGGGAGGGGATGGGGGTGGGGTGGAGATGATGTAAGTAGGGATGAAAGTGGAGCGGAAAGTTTCCGACTTATCCACGGAAAAACTGAAACGGAATAAAAATACAGAAATGGAAACGGAATTTTGTAAAACGGAAACGGATTTTTTTGGCGGAAACGGAAACAAAAACGAAACAGTGTTTTCTGGCGGAACAGAAGTAGAAATGGAATTTCCGTTTCCGTCTAATATGGAATTTCTGTTTTAGGGTTGATGTGTATGGTCAAATCCAACTGACCCATTACATGACCTTGTCAAGCCAAACTTGCAAAACTGCTCATCGCAGAACCGATGACCATGTAATCCCTCTATGCATTCGAGGAGGCTTTCACGATTTTATCTTTCCCTTATTCCTTGTAAACTTAGCTCCATGCTATAATTAGGGCACAATTTCGTTGGTTTTCTTTAATTCTTGAGATTTGTTGCATGATTCTAGGGTTCTCTTGGTTTCGGATAAAATTTGCATCGTTCCGCATCTGCACTATATTCGATCCATGTTTGTTTCCGACAATATCTGCTGCTGTTTTTGTTTCCGAGGTTTCTATATTTGTTTCTGCTTCCGCAAAAAATGTGAAAACAAATGTGGCACCACTCGGTTCTGTTCGGTTCCGCTCTGTTTTCATCCCTAGCTGTAAGCCCATGTATAGTCATTGTGGCCTGTGATCCCAAAAATCATTATTTGTCCTTAGACTAGCCCCAATGGGGGTATTATAAGTAATATCATGCACACCATGTTGGCAAAATTCTGACGTGGCATGCTAATTAATGATGAAAGATGTTGTGTTGGTATCATAGGTAGATACGGTATCATAGCACGTAGAACTAGAAAAACTAATTCCAAATGAATCTTGTACACAATTTTACATTGACATTCTACAAAACAATAAATAGACTAAGACTATGATACTACTAAATGATACTATGCATTGTGAAGATGGTATCATATACATGATACTACTATATGATACTCCCCATTGTGGCTAGTCTTATGAAAAGGTGAGGTCGTAATTAATTCTGCAACCATATTTGTTTTTGGAAATGGACGCTTTATTACTCAATAGTAATGTTTACATCCGGCCTCTGCATAACTAGGATGCACACAGCCGATCGATCACAAAACGAGAATGAAACTAAAGTACGAAAATTACAATCCGTATAGCAAAATAAAACATCGTGCAGCTAAGGCAGGTCAATCCGCAAATCACGCTGCCATCCATGTCGGGAGAAAATATCCCTCGCCACATCCTCCAAACGCGTACACCCCTCCGCAAACAAGTCACGGAACTCCATACGCTGGAGCGAAATCCATGATCGTAGGATAGCCGTTACGCGATAAACCACCTACAAGAAAGAAGAAACTATGTTATTAAAAATCTTGTCATTTCTATATAGCCAAAGCGACCAAATAATGGCAAGCGCTCCCACCCTAAATAAAGTCTCATATTTATCCTGAATCAAATATAACCAATTGCCAAATACATTGGCAACCGATCGCGGAGGAGATAAACCAGAGGGTACTTGGATGATCGACCATATAACACGAGCAAATTTACATTGGAAGAATAAATGCCGTATTGTCTCACGATAATGAAAAAATACACATTGTGTACTTCCATACCAATTCCTCGTAACAAGGTTGTCTTTAGTAAGAATTACGCCTTTACGAAGGTACCAAGCAAATATCTTCGTCTTAAGGGGTAACTTCATTTTCCAAATTTTAATATTGTTATCGACAGGAATATCAGGTTGGATCAAAACTCTATACATAGAGTCAACCGAAAATTTACCGCTCTGAAGTAAATTCTATTTGAACTCATCCACCCCCTCAGACAGTTGTATCGTGGACAGTCTTAATACAAGATTGTTCCAAGGTTCAAGTCTAGGTCCAATAAGGCTCGTCTAAACGACACACTAGGAGGATAAGCTTCCAAAACTTTGGAAAGAGTCTCTCCTTTGTGTCTAACAATTGAGTATAGAGCTGGATATTGATGCTAGAGGGGAGTTTGGCCAAGCCATTTATCTTCCCAGAATCTAATCTGTGATCCATCCTTAATATTAAACACACCAAATTGAAAGAAATGTTTTTTGGACGCCATAAGTCCCGCCCAAAAGTGTGAATATTTGGATTTCCAAACCACTTGAGACACTGCCTTAGAGCCTATATATTTACTCCAAAGAATGGTTTGCCAGATACCATCTTCTGTAAGTAGTTTGAATAACCATTTACCGAGAAGTGCGGTGTTTTTGACTTGCAAATCATGTATGCCCAGTCCACCGTATTGTTTTGGTCTGCAAACCACATTCCATCTGGCAAGTCGATATTTTTTTTTTCACCATCACCTTGCCAAAAGAATCTTGATTGGAAGTAATCCATTTTCTTCAAGACACCTTTTGGTAGTTGAAAAAACAAGATCATATACAGTACCATGTTTGTAAGTACTGAGTTTATGAGAACAAGTCTTCCACCAAGTGATAGTAATTTACCTTTCCAACTATTAAGACATTTTTGTAATCTTTCCTCAACGATTTTCCATTAAGCAATCGTGAGCCGCCGATAATGAATCGGGATTCCCAGATAATTGATTGGAAATTGGCCCATGCTATAGCTGAATAGTTCAGCGTATAGATGTGCCTCGTTCTCAGCCTCGCGAAAACAATACAAATCACTCTTATGGAAATTGATTTTCAATCCAGAGAGAAGCTCAAATGCTGATAATATTAATTTCAGATTCTTAGCTTTCTCTAGATCATGTTCCATAAAAAAGGATAGTATCATCAGCGTATTGAAGAATAGAAATGCCACCATCAACAAGATGGCGAACTAGTCCTTCAATTTGGCCGGCAACCTTAGCTCTCTCAATCATGATAGCCAGCATATCAGCCACTATATTAAATAGTATAGGCGACAGCGGATCCCCTTGTCTTAGCCCTTTTTTGGTCTGGAAGTATTTGCCAGTGTCATCATTGACATTGATGGCTACACTATCCCCAGTCACAAACGAATGTATGAGATTGCACCACTCCTCTGAAAAACCTTTCATTCGAAGTGTCTGTTGGAGAAAAGATCAATTAACCTTGTCATAAGCCTTCTCAAAGTCAATCTTGAACAATACACCATTTAGTTTTTTCGAGTGTAGTTCATGAATTGTCTCATGAAGGATTACTACACCGTCTAGGATGTTTCGTCCTTGCATGAAAGCAGTTTGAGAAGGTCGAACAACATGATCAGCTACTGAATTCAGTCTAATAGTAGCAACCTTTGTAAAAAAATTAAAACTAACGTTAAGAAGGCAGATTGGTCGATACTGCTGTATACGTTCCACATTATTAACCTTAGGTAGTAAAATAATGTTGCCAAAATTTAGTCTAAACAGTTCTAGCTGATCAACAGGCAAAAAAGAAAAGAGAAGCATCATGTCCTCTCTAATGACTTCCCATAAGTCTTGGTAAAATTCTGCTGCAAAGCTACCAGGTCCTGGCGCTTTGTTATGTTCCATCTGAAAAACAGCTCTGTTTACCTCCTCCTCGGTGTAAGGAGCGGTTAAAAAGTTATTTTCCTCAACAGAAACCTGCGGGATATCACCTGTTTGAGACTCATCCAACTAGAAAGAGTTTTCTGACGGTGCCCCAAACAAGTCCTTGTAATAACTAGTAATATAAGCTTTTAGCTGCTCCTGGCCCTCAACTGTACCTTCATCCTGAATTAAAGAGTGAATAAGTTTCTTCTTATGCTTGCCATTTGCGACTGCATGGAAGTATCTTGTATTCGCATCTCCTTAAAGGATAATTTTTTCCTTAGAGCGTTCGTACCATTTGAGTTCCTCCTCGTGAAGAAGTTTGGAAATTTTCGCATTTGATTGGTTTTTTTTATCTCAATCTCTTGTGTAGATAATAACCTAACTTCCGTGGAAGCCTCTAAATCGTTAATGATGGTCGAAATCCGTATTTTATCCTTTTTGAGGATTCCGGCCATGTGTCTGGCCCAACCACGAAGGAACTTGCGTAGGGCACGCATTTTGCTGTTCCAACGTTGTATGGGTGTTGCAGCACTAACCAGTATTTTCTAAATAGCCTTCACCAAATCATGGAACCCATCATGCTCTATCCATCTAAGTTCAAATTTAAACTTATGTTTGGATTGATGTAATGGTGTTCCCACCGAAAGAAGTAGTGGATCGTGATCTGATAAAGCCTCTATACGTTCCAAAGCACGAACAGTTATCATAGGAAATTTATCCTCCCAATCGGTATCCATAAGCACTCTGTCTAATTTTTCTTATGTTGGCTCCGGAAGACTGTTCGCCCAAGTGAACTGTATCCCAAGCATTGTAACCTCTCTTTAGTCCAAACTGTCGATAACAGCGTTGAACATGAAGGGCCAATGCTCATCATACCGTCCCCGACTTTTCTCATGAGAGAATCTCAGCAAGTTAAAATAACCACCTATAAGAATAGGATACGAATTGTCCTTAGCTAGATTGACCAACTCACGCAAAAAATCAGCCTTAAAAACATCCTGGGCAGCCCCGTATACAGTGACTAGAGACCATGTAAAGTTATCAGCTTTGTTACGGATATGGAGTTTAATAAAAAAATCTCCAGCCGAACTAGCTAAAACTTCCATCGTCTCATCTCTGACGCCTAACAGGATTCTCCCGGATCTACCTCGCGGCAGCCGTGAAACCCACATAAAGTCTACTGCACCAGAAAGGCGATTGAGTAAGACTTGTGAGAAATACCCAAAAAATCCAACTTATAACCTCTCACACAATTAGCATAGAACAAATGTTTAGCCAAGTCACGAAGACCTCTGCTATTTGAAAACATGTCATCATTGAGAAACAATAGGAGATTTTGGATACACGAGACCTCTTTCGATATTTTTGGCTTTTTGATTTCTAACCAGAAGCTTTCAGCTCATATAATGAACCCAGCCCGGTCTCATCAAAAGCCACCTCCGAAACTTCACCAAATAAGTGAGGCAGAAGTTGACCATCTACTGTGGCATGCAACTCCTCCTCCTCAATTGGTAAAGTGTCAGGAAGAATAGAAACGTTAGGAGTAACCGTTAAACGGTCAACCTCCATATGTCTCAGAGCAGAACAAGAAAAATCAACTTCCTTAACATACTAATACCAACATTGGCTAATCTATCAACAATAACAGGGGTAGAAAAATTATTGAAAGATTTCGAAGAACTTGAAGTAGCCTGAGAATCTAGATTTAATTCCGCCTTCCTCCTCATAGCCTTCACCAACGAGTCCTCATCCGTGGTAGATGCGCCAAGGACGTCGATGCCATGACGAAGACTCCTCCGTGTCGGTGTACAAAGAAGAGAACCCGACCCCACCTGGGCCAGGTTCCCCCCCAACGGACCGCTCTGCCTGGGCCTCGATGGAGCCACCTTCAGGGAGGGAACCTGACCCGCCTGGGCCAGGTCCTCCCTAGGCAACCATCCCGCCTGTGCGTCGTCTACGCCGCCAGCTGGGGAAGGGCCCGACCCCTCCTAGGCCAGGTCCTACCATCTGTCGGTCACGCCATCCGCGAAGTCGCCATCTGTCGTCATAGAACCGGCCAGCCCATCCTGCGCAGGCCCACTCTCCACCTCATCAGAGGCCACCTCCATCAACACGGCCCATCCACAAAGGGTCGCGGAATAGTACGGCCCATCATATTAGGCCGACCGTGAGAAGGATAGGGTGATAATCCTGCAGAACCATTCTCCACCCTGATAGCCGCCTGCAACTGAGACAAAGTGACACGTGGAGAAGCACTAGCAGAACGACCACCACGAAGGGGGGAGTCAATCGGTAGGGCATGAAGAAGTTCCTTTCCACGCTTTGTAACAAGAGAGGCGTTGAAAGGGGTCACAGCATACACCTGCACAGGAACCTATCTCGACGAAGAAGGATCAGAATTCCCAGTCCCCGCCAGCTGGCCAGTAGGCCCACCCATAGCAGTAGTCATGGACGGCTCAGAAGTATCCATAGCATCATCACCCGAGTTACCATTACCACCAACATCAGGATCATCCTGATTCCGCTTCCACAGATAGGGTGAGAAATCAGGGTCAGGCACATAAATATCAGGCTCTATCTCAAAGCGAAGCTCATACCCTTTTAGCTTAACCACAGCGTCAGAGGTGAGGTAAAAACCCAGAGCATCCTATTTCTTATTGAACACGATAATATCAAACATGCCAACCAAAATGCGAACAACACTCCTCCGCCTCAGGGAGAGCAAGTCCACATCAATAGTTGTGCCCATTAAAGACCCTACCGCCCACAAACCAAGGAAAGTGCGTAAGGAATGCGGCACCCCCCTCCACATGCAGCCAAACCTGATGTAAATCACACTTATGTGGCACCTCCTGAAGCTTGTATGCGGACACATATAGCTGAGTCTTGCTCAAAGGAATAGAAAACTGACTACCATCCACCCTGTCAAGGTCAACAAATGATGGAAAGCTGACTAGGAACTCGTTCTCTCCGTGCGGGAGAGCCTCCCACTTCCATTGAGCCCGAACCTGGCACCTCCTGGCAATTTGCTTCACAATCACATCCACAGAGACCACCTCACCACTAACATGGACCAAAGGAATAGGGGTCTTGCTAGCCCCCAAACCCTCACGAACCACACTATCTGGAATCTAAGCAAATAGAGTCTTGTCATGACCAATGCCTGCCATATAAGTAGTGTGCCGAGGTTGCTTGAGCACCGGACATCTCAGTGTGGGGTGAGACGAAACATCACATATATAGCAATAATGAGACACCTTACAATCCTTAGACGCATGGGAATCCACAACACACTTCCAACAACGCACATCCTTCTTGTTCTTCTTTGTCACCGGCACACCCGGTCCATCTGTATTTGCTTCCGCCGCACCTGACACGGCCTCATATTGTATCTGCTGGCCCTGAGCATCAGCTAAGAACTGAGACTGATCCGCATAAGGCGGCTGCGCATACGACTGCTGAACCGCAAACTGTTGTTGCCCCAACATCTGCGGAGGGTGTGCCTGCTATGCCAAGAACGGTCGCGCAAGCTGCTGTGGATTACCTTGCACGGTCTTCTTCTTGTTCTTCCTCTTGGGAGCCACAGCCCCAGCCGCTCTGACCCCCGCAACAAACTGCTGCGGTCCTGACGGCTGCCCAGGTTGTACCAAGGGTGGGGCAGCGAAAGCACCACCAAGTCCGCCCCCAGGAAAGGAAGCCATCGGAGACCCGCCAAAGTGCAGAGGAGATCCCCTGTATGACGGCTGCAACGGCAAGAGCTAGGCCGCCTGGGAAGCCGCCAAGTACGCGGCAGGCGGCGGGAACTGGAACCCGGGAAGGAACCCCGGAGGAGCACCATACGGTGCCGCCACAACCTGCTTGACCGCGAGAGGGCAGAGAACCTTGGCCGTTCCCAGTCATGGCCGGAGAGGTCGAACGCAGCACGTCCGCGAAGGACTGATCGGGAGACGAGAACGACCTCGGAAGATCATAGAGAGAAAACGGAGACGGCAGCGGCGAAAGCACTTGTCGAGACGTAACCCTAGACCACGCCGACCTTAGACAGACCACGATCGAAGTCCAGGAGTACTCGGACTACGAGCCACTCGCGGTCGGGCCCATAGCCAGGACGGGCCCAGCCTCCACGTCAGCCACATGCATGTCCACATCAGCCGGCGCAGCAGCCGAGGCCATGTCAACTGGCGCAGAACTCGGATTGACGCGCTCAAGCGCCGCCAAGATCCATCGGCCAACCAGCGACGGTGCCGAAACCCTCCGCGGGGGAGAGGACCCCGCCATGGCTTAACCCGCACCCCACTCAGCCGAAGGATCGGAGACGCCGACCTAGTCCTCTCCATAGCCACCACCGGCGACAGCCCCGGCGGCGAAGGAGAATGAACCGATGTCTTCTCCCAGAAACGAGACTCCGCCATGGGGAATCCAATCTCCTCCCAAAACTGCTGGTTCAACTCCTCGTCCGACATCCGGCGCCGGCACGAAACGGTGGTCCACCCAAGCCGACCATCTTCATCCTCGAGCACCACCCGAGCCGCTAGAGAGTTATCCCCCTCCGATCCATCATTGAATCCAAGGCACTAAAACCGAGAGCCAGACCCCCCCCCCCCCCCCCCCCCGCGCTCCCGACGCCGGCGAGGAAAGTGCGACCGGCGAGAACTGGCCCGGGGCTAGCGTAAGCCGCCGCCGCCGCCTCATCGGTTACACACATTCTCAACACCGATCTGGTAGGTGAACCGGGATGGATATTCCCACCTGTCCTCTGCTAGTCAGCTGGTATGCATGACATTATCAATCTTCGCCTGGCGAGGGAAAGAAGTAAATGCGTGTTTGCAAATCAAAGCATTATTCGTTCATCACCAGTTAAACTAGAATAGCTAAACCCTAAGCCGTAGAGCTTTGGGCATCCTCATCTTGTCTGGGTCCTATCCTACGCAAAACGTAAAAGCAGCATGGGCCGGACAAGTTAGAGTCGGGTCATACATCCTACGCTAGTACCAA
Organism: Avena eriantha; assembly: GCA_910589775.1. Lineage (NCBI taxonomy): Eukaryota > Viridiplantae > Streptophyta > Magnoliopsida > Poales > Poaceae > Avena > Avena eriantha. The sequence continues at coordinate 472,314,102 of OU342742.1, read as the reverse complement.
ACGTTGCATGATCGGCACAACATAACGAATTACAGCCACAAGAGGAGGAAGGGGGTAAACTGTAAACCAAAGGCGGCATTTTCTCCACGTCGTCTTGGACGGATTTTACACTCAACTCTTCCATAATAATAAGAGAGAGAAATAACACGAAGCTGGTATATGCGTCAGAGCCAAAAGCTAGACTATTAGACAGTAAGGCGTGAAAAAAATTCACGTGTTTGGTCGGGAAGATGATTTGGACTTGACACTTAAAAGGTGCTAGCTAGCTGGGTTTTTCTTTTCTTCCGAACGATCTATTTCTTACCTTGGGGATCAAGCTATAAGCACCGATTGATCTTTTCAGTGGCGAGCGCGCATAGCTGCGTGCGATACGTTGGATCCTAGTCCTAGCAATAACGACATGGCGAAGAGCATAATAAAGCCACAATTCAAGATCAAGATGCGTCAGTGATGACGCGAAGCCAGTGGAACACAAGCGCACACGCGCAGGCACGGCCATCATCCGTACGTGCTGGAGTACTTCCATTCAATGGCTGATGCTTCCTCTGCAATACTTTATAGAATGGTCACCGGCCGGGGATGACAAACAACCCCACCTGAATTTTCATCGCAAAAAGGGTTTAGACTAAACCAAAGAGAGAAAAGAAATGCTTTTGAATATACAACAACGTGGGACTCCGAACTTCCCAAAGGATCCTTCATAGGATCCGCTAACCAGAAATGTGCGGATTTTAGAGCCGAAAAGAAGTACTAGGTTGGTACGAGCATGCTCAGTGCTCACGGAAGTCGACTGAAAGATCTAACAGCACCTCCACTCTTCCGGGTTCTCACGCCGAAATTCGGCGCTAAATAGCGCCGGATGTAACTTTCGGCCTAGTAACGATCGGTTTCTCACTCGCGTTTGGTCAAATTTCAATCAAACTCGGCAAAATTTGGACGAATTTAGTGATTTCATTAATATTGGGAGAGTTCATACATGTTACATCAAATTCGGGCGAACATCCGAATTTTGACTTCATTAGGCTAAAAAAAATAAAAAAACTTAGAAATACTGCTAGAACTAGCCGATGCCGATGCCGATGCCGTCGGATGCCGCTCACATGCCGAAGTTACGGTGTTGGGGTCCGCCTTGCCGTCGTTGTCGTCGTCGTCGCTCGGGGCTTGCGGGGGGCGCGGGCTGCCCTGGCTGGCGTCGCCGTACCGGGACGAGGGGCCGGCATCGTCGTCGTCGTCGAGGACGATGAGCGGTGCGCCCTGGTAGGCAAGCTGGCAGCGAGACCTACGGGCAGCCTCGCGCTCGGCCTCCTCCTGGTGGCGCCGAATTCGATTGGCCTCCTCATGCTCCTAGTCAGGCCTGGACCAGCCGAGGGCGTGCGGCTCCGGCATCGGCGGCACGCCATGGAGAGAGACTCCATCGCCATCCTGATGGCGAAGGAGTCCTCGTCGACGGGGACCACCCATTCCGTCGGCTCTGGCTTCGGCTGACCTAGGCGAAGACGGCCGGTCGGCGGCGTGGCACACAGGGTTCATTGATGACGATGCCTTGCGACCTCGTCCTCGGCGGCGAGCGCATCGGCGTCTCGATCTCCCGCTTCACGGCTCGGGGCGACTGTGCCAGCACAGAGCCAGACGAGAGCGAGGCCAAGGCGGCGGAGGACGAGGAACTGCGGTTGTCCATCCTCCTGGGCACGCCTCGCCCTCTCCGCGGGGACGAGGTGGAGTTCGTAGGGGAACGGGGAGGCTTGAGAGTGTGTGCTCTGAGTCGGCGAGGGCGCCGACTTTTATAGCCGAAATGGGCGGCGGAGGCGAGAGGGGTGTAGCAGCGTGCGCGGAAAAAAGGGACACAGCGGGAAGGCGAGCCGACGGTGACGCGCCATTACAGCGACGCGTGGCCGACGCGACGGGCGATCATTGACCGGGGGTCGGTCACAGGAGCCGAGGCGACGGGACGAGGACGACTCGGCTTTCAGTCGCTGACAAAGCGGGGCTACAAGCGAGCTGTTTTTTTCCCGTTGCGTCCGGCATTTCCAGAGCGTTCTCAGTGCTCCGTATTGGCCTGAAAACACCGGATGAAAGTTGAGCAAATTCGGACCAGATCGGCGTCTTCAGAATGCGACTGAGCCAATTTTTTACCACTTGGATAAAAATTTGGCTCTGAGAACGGATAAAAATTTCTGGAGATGGTCCGTGAACAACGGTTGGTACTGTCTGCTAGTAAAAACAATATGGAGACTAGTCAACATTAATTTGCTCCGACTAGTTATGTGTACTGTGAAAGCGAAATGAGCGCTCATACATACTGTGTACAGCTGAATGCTAGAACCTAGAAATCTAGAACAGATGCTGACAACGACGCAAGCGACGGTGCCGCTCAATCAATTCCCATAAGAACAGACAACTGTGCTCGTGGCCGCACCTCGTGCTATAGCAGTCTACATTTTGGTGCGCGGATCAAAATAGTACCAGCTACATAATCTTGATTCCTCTCGCCTACTAGTATAATATAATACACCATTTGTCCAGAAATAAATGATTCGGTTTTATTAGATTTGAGTGTGTAGATATATTTTAGTTTATAAATACATTCGAATTTAGACAAACTCAAACAGTTATTTCTGGACGGAGGAAGTACATTGGAGCAAGTACAACAAACTTAAGTAAGTAGACTATAAGAATTTAAATAATATACTAATACTTGAAATGAGGTGGAGGAGAGAGAAGAAGAGAGAGAAGAGTATTAGGCTCTCATGAAAGAGTGAGTTATAGCACGTGATCTTAGACACTTGTAAGAGTATAAGGTGGGTCTTAAACAAATAAAGTAAGACTTACTTATAGCTAATTATCGTATACATTGACTATTTGGTTGGCTATAGATGACATGAAGGTGACTTATAGCCAGCAGTGGACTTTGTTATTGAACTTGCTCTTAGTCTCAACACAGAGACATTAAACCACTTAGTGTGTAGATCTTGACATAAGAGATCTAGATAATTTAATAAAACCCGATTTACTTAGGCTGGCCATAATGCTAGTATCATGAGTAGTAGCATGTAAAACTAATTAATATTAATATTATGATACCGTATCATATGCATAATGGTAGCATTATAATACGATATTGTATAGCAGGTAAAACTAGATTATTTAATGATAAATAGTAGTACTAATTTGTATTGAGATTATAAAAAAATAACTATAATACTACTATATAATAGTATGCATTATTAGAAATAGTATCATACACTAGTATCATATTCATATGATATATGTATGTACATTTTGTCCAAAATCAAAACTTACCAGATTTGATCAAATATTTAGGAAACAATATCAGTATCTATAATATTTGATACTCCATGTGATTCAAATTGATGGACTCAGATTTATCTGAATACAAATATATATCGATAGATTTATCATAAAATATATTTTTATAATGTATCTACTCCTTTTGATTCAAATTAATGAACTCAGATTTATCTCGATATAGATGTATCTCGATAGATTTATCATAAAATATATTTTTATAACGTATTTTTTTGGAAATGAGCATATATTAATATTACATGTATACCAATTACACCCAGACTCTGCAACAACGCTTATTCTATTGGCAATACAGATGCACACGACCGAAAAAACGAAGAAGAATTACAAAAAGAAAAGTCCCGTTATAGCAAGTAGATCCTTAGTAGCAGCGACACTAATCCCACCGGAACAACACCAGAAGTCCAACATCTCCAATAGTGATGCCTTCAAGAAGGAAACATAGCACAAGCATTGTCATCGCTCGATCAAAGATCATAGGTTTTCACCCTGGAGAAAGTTCTCGCTCACAAAACAATGCGTTCAACAAGGTTACTGTCAGGCACAATCGATTAAGGCCACACCTTGGATTTTCACCCTACAAGGTAAGACTGTGAACTCCTCCTATGTTGTCGCCCCACTTTCCGTTGCCGCTGCTACAATTCACGAATCACCAAGCCAATTTTTCATCGCCATCAGGACTCGAGCCACCATAGCTAGTCCACAAATCTTGGCTTCCATGACATTCTCCGCACACTGGCTTCACCATGGAACTAAAGACATATTCCACAGTGGCAATAGAATACAGAGCTTTGCCTTGCTCCCTCTGAAACCAAATGGTCAGAAAAACAACGGTTGTGTGTGACTGAATCCCATCCGTTCTAGCAATCTCCAGGCATGAATCACCCATGAGAGTTCGCCGGCGGAGCCTTCCGAAACACGACACTACCACCAGCTCTATGAAAACATGCTGAAGGAAGATCTTCGTCTTGGCGTGAGAGAAACCCTAGGACCACGCCCTGCCAGCAGATGCGACCCGCCACCATCCGTCGAGGGAGAACCGCCATCAAATCCCGAGGCCGCCGCCCCGGCTTCTAGACCTCGCCACCTTCAGATCGTCGTCGGGGTGGCAACCATCGAGCCCAAGGGGCTCCCTGCTGGGAAAGGCCACATGCGAGGAAGTAGCCCACCGCCACCATCGCCTGGCCAGGCTTAGCCCCGTCGGCGTCCTCCGGTGGCAGCGGGGGAGGAGAAGTCGGCGGCGGCGGCGGCTTAGGGTTCCGCCCGTGCCCCCCCCCCACGAGAGCGACGCATGCGGCTGATGGTTGACTATTCTGAATGATGTCTTGTTCTTTATAATGTATCTACTCCCTTCATTCAAATTAATGAACTCAGATTTATCCACATATCTCAATAGATTTACCATAAAATATATTTTCATAATGTATCTACTCTCTCTGATCCTAACTAATGAACTCAGAGTTATCTGGATACCGATGTATCTCACTTGATTAAGCATAAAATATATTTTCATTGTATCTACTCCTTCGGATCCAAATTCCAAATTAATGGACTAGCAATATCACCATCCAAATAAATTATTATATTACCAATATCTACATCCGAATCTTGACAAATGTGAGTCTATTAATTTGGATAGGAGGGAGTAGATAAATTATGAAAATACCCTCTTTGTTTCATAATATAAAATGTTTTATTTGGATACCGATGTATCTCACTTGATTTAGCATAAAATTTATTTTCATAATGTATCTACTCCTTCCCATCAAAATTCCAAATTAATGGGCTACCAATATCTATATCCGCATAAATTATCATATTACTAATATCTACATCCGAATCTAGACAAATCTGAATCCATTAATTTGGATCAGAGGGTGTAGATACGTTATGAAAATACCCTCTCTCTTTCATAATATAAAATGTTTTTTGTAAAAAAAATGTATCTAAACATCTTTTACTGTATAGGTTCAGAGTGAACTTACATACTAAAAGGTGTCTAGATACATTCATCTCATAAAAACTAAAACATCTTATTTTTAAAACAAAGGGAGTATATTTTATAGTAAATCTATTGATATTGGTAGGATTGTAGATGCTCATATTTGTCTCTATAAACATGATTAAACTTATTTTTATTTTTTATGAAATTTCATCGTTCTATTAATAATCATCAGCGATAGTATAAAGTCTCCCCAAAATAATAGAAAATATAAATAGGTCTTTGGACCACCTAGCGACGACTAGCAAGAGTCGAAGGCGCGTCTCCACCCTCGCCCCTCCATCACCGAGACAGGAAAAAATTATCATAGTAGAACTTGTTATAGTAGACAGACAAAAATCATCGTGCCAAGGATCAGTGCATCAGAGCGGCAACCATCGCCGAACATGAAAATTGTACATAGAAGAGACTCACATCAAACACCAATGAATACGAAAAATGACCGATCCGAAGAGATTCGACGGACACACGACTTCAAGCGTCCTCTGTCGACGCTTGACACACCACAAGAGCGGGCATAGGACACAAAGAACATTATTCTGACTTCAAGCGCTCTCTTTTATCATTAATTGCAGTGATACATAAGCATTTTGCATACTGCAATGCATGATACTACCTATGATATCTTCATTGGGGCTAGTCTTAGAACCGCTCTCCAGCATATGTGCCGGTTCGTGGTACAAATATTGTTAAACTAGAAAATGTTAAATTTTGACTAAATTTACGTTTTATATATGGAACGGAGAAGTAGATGGATCGTGAGACGCGACCGAGGAACCGTGACAACATGACCATTGAAAGAAATGCTAATAGTTTGCTTATTTTATTAATTAATAGACAAAAAAAGCTCGTGGTAGCCAAGAATGGACATCACCGAACAGAAAGAAAAGAACTACTTTCACATGTTCCTTTATGCGAGACCTTTTTGTTTTAGTTGGAGAGTGGAGAGAGTTTGGTACTGTGGCACGTTAATCACACGCGGCCGATGTAAAAGTTGAGATACGTGTCAACTCTCGACTAGTACTTCTTCCGTTTCAAAATACAAAATGTTTTATTCCCGCCGACCCATATTATTTGACTTAAATTTGTCTAGGTTCGAATGTACCTAATACTAAAACATATCTAGATACATCCAAATCTAGAAAAATACAAATCAACTAATATGGGTCGAAGGGAGTACCCTTTTTTAAAACAAATGTATCGATACGTCTTTTAGTATAAATTCATTCTAAATTTATAAACTAAAAGGTGTATAGATATATTTATCACAGAATTTAAGATATCTTATATTATGAAATGGAGAGGGTACTTTATTTTATGTGCAGCGTTTTGTCCGTGCAGCTGCATATCTCAGCTTCGTTTCTTTCGTGTGTAGTTGCGAATCATGCAGTTGGGACGGCGTCTTAACCATTTTTTTTCTTGGGAAGATGTGACAGATTTTTTCACATACCCGAGGCGCGTTTTTTCATGTCAACTGCAGTTTTTCATTACGGCCCGCAAGTTGAGAGGCCGAGGTATAACGGGTCCGAGTTGCTTGTAATCACCGTGGTACAGAAAGTTGATGGGGGGAGGGGGGCAATTTACGGAAAGTTGATGGGGGGAGGGGAGCAATTGCCGAGAGGCGTATTTCGAGTGAACCGCTGCCAAAACAATTATTTTCGAATCTTTCCCATTGTGTAATTATATTCATTACATTAGTACCTACCTTGCCCCTTCTAAGCCATACTTAGGACAAATCTATTTCTGTACTTTCCTAACCCCTACCCCTGACACTGAATTCGACGGTTGCAGTCCCTTTTCTTCCTCTCTTGCCTTTTCCCATCCCAGCATGTCTAGCAAGGAGAATATGGTAGCTACGTCGGCGACTGATTCGGTTCCGCCAGAGTCGGAGTCTCTGGCGCAATGCGGAGAAGCGAAGCAGCAACATGGTCACTGAATCCGGCGGCAGCTCAGTCAAGCTTGTCCAGCAAGGCAAAGGCGGTAGCTACATCGCGGACTGCTTTGGGTCCGTCCGAGCCAGAGTCTCGGGCGCAATCCGGGAGAAGTGAAGCAGCGGCGAGGTCTTCAACCAAGGTTAGCGAGGAGGTCAGTCAGAAGTCTGCTACCAAGATACATCCGAGCAGTGGGTTGAAGAGAAAAGCAAAGCCAACGGCGGATTGTTCGGCGGCGGTGTAGGGTCGCGGCACCCAGATCTCAAAGAAAACCACCCGAAAGAAGAGCGAGAGGTGAATTTTTTTATTTGTTCCTTATCTTACAAGTAGATTAGTTACTGCAAAAATAGAATTGAATGAACTGAGAAAATCCCTTTTAAATCTAATTATGCCTAGCTACGATACAAGGAACCTATATGAGTTCACTGTTCATGTTTACCAGTACACTGCAAAAATAGATTTTGGTTGCGAGAGGATTGTGTTCGAGCAAGATGTGCCTCTGCTTGTGAATTGCAAGAAGTTGTGTTTGTTTCATAGCTGATGGATATGCTTCATGCTAGAATTCCTTGGGGATCCATACAGTGGACAAAATTGGTGTGGACAACATGAGTGATACCTATATACAAATTTAGCACTCTCATGAGCTTCAGATGGTTTGGGAGTATTGTGCAGCTGATCGTAAGATGAAAATTGAAGCGATGATTTATGATATATATGCAGATACTAGAGATCTTGCTGCCAGAGCTTTTGTTGCTCGAGATTACGGACCAACATATGCTGATCAATCTAAGTTCAGTATACACTTAGAGGTGGATTCATACATGGAAAAACTTGATGACGGAGTTAATAAACCAGTTTCGTTGTGTACTATTGAGATCATCATAGATTTCAAAAATATAACTCTTGATGAAATGAGAGGGTGATTTGTAAGGAAATCAGTATTGCCCTAAGAAGATGGCACGACTCCAGTGGTGGCATCATAAGAAGTAGGAATTCATAGAGATTTTGGATACTGAAGATCCGATGCAGATTTTGCGTCGAAAGAAGCAAACTAGGAAAGTGTTCTTCTTGGCTACCATTTCTAATGTTGTTGAACATGTTATAGTGGATATAGAGGCCCCTGTAGTGGTTGAACAGAACGAGGTGATCGATGTTGATCAGATTTGATGAGAGATGTTACCCAAGGCTTGTCATATGGACCGCAGGGTTCCCCTACATGTATTTGTAACATATATAGCTATTGTATTGAAACTGTGTTTCTATGATTATATTTGTTGAGAGATTGTAATATAATGGTCTGCGAGCTATTGAGATTTTTGGACATATCATTCACTGAAACCATCGTTGTTGTAATAATAAATAAATACATTGTAGTTGACATGATTATGTTTGTTGAAATGATGTAGTATACTTGTTTCTATGATGAAGTTTGTTGAGGATTGTAATATAATGTTTGTGAGCTGTTGAGATTTTCAGACATATCATTTATTGAAACCATCATTGAACAAATGATACATAAGTACCTTCTAGGTTCCATGATTATGTTTCTTGAGATGATGTAATATACTGCTCTGTGAGATCAGTAATTTGACTAATCCCTAGATAACTACCTATTACTTAGAATATAGTACTATGATGGATGAACAAGTGCAGGGTTTAGAAAAAAACTTACTAGGTACGACATAGTAATCTATTGGATAGACAGGTCTAGGATTTTGGATTAAGGGTTAAGGGTTAGTGCACTAAACAGTGCATTAGAACCTAAAACCATAAACCCAAAACCTATAGTGTCACATCTGGAAAACTATCGTAACATGCCCAATACGCCAAATGCATACTACAGATTGAACTCGGGTGGCTTTGATAGAAGTCAGCATCTCTCAACCACTAAGACAGACCTAAGTGTACGGTAGATTAGCTTTTGTATTTGCTATAAGTCAAAGAATTTGGGATAGAGGAAGTACATGTTTAGTATTTGAAATTAAGGAATAAATAGTAATCCAGTAAAAGGGTATGATATCCATTAAACTACGGTAACATGCCAATTTAGTCAATGTTGTAGCTTTAACACACTTCACTTTCCCCCACTCTTGATTTATTTCTCTCTCTCATTCACTAGCCTCCTCTCTCTCCTCACCAGTACCGACGCATCACCGCCGACGCATTCGCGATGGTGTCCTAAAACGACGAGGATAACTAGTCGAGCAGCGACACCCTTCTCTCCCCCATCGAGTCTTCCTTCCCCGATGTGAGTTCCTCTGTTTTCTCGGCATGGGTTAGGCATCGGTAATTCCCTCGATCCAAGCTCCATTTGTGCATGCAATCTTTTTTATTTATAGCTTTTCATTTCCTTATAGGTACCACAGACGATATATGACCTTGATTGGGAGGGTCTAGATCTCGATGGGGAAGTACCCTGTCCATGGGATAAAATTAAGGAAATATGTTGCATTCTAAGGTAGTAACACCGAGATAAGGTTTTTGGGTTGTACAAATCAGGTTTGTTTACATTATGTACAATGGTGACATAAAAATGTATCATGTTATGTACATAATTAGGTCAAATTTTTTAGTTTGTCCCGGTGTGTAAAGCAGTAGAGTGAGTGGATCTTGTGTGGGCAAGTGCACGTACGAAATGTTTGGCCCATTTATAGGAGATGTATCAGTTCGGAAGATCGGGTAGATTTACTAATGCTTGTGATGCAGCTAAAAAAATTACATGCTCTTGATAGCAAATAAGGAGCTGAAACAAGAAATTAAGAATTTGTAGTCAGAACTAAATGACACAATCAGTGAGAGCTTGGTGGTGCGAACTGCACAAAAGCTTCAGGAGGAGAGGGACCAACTCAGGAAAGAGAAGAAGAAGCTAGAGTACTATATTGTAGATCTGTGAAGGATCTGAGAAGGTGCGCGAGATGAACAAGGACAAGCTACAGAGGATGAAGGAAATTCTAGATGAATAATTTATGTCGTGTCAATAACTAAAACTGTGCCATCTTAACTAAGCCAAACTCAATCCTTGAGAAAATTAATTTTAGACAAACACATTGCATAGAGTTAAGTTCACATTTGTAAAATCAGTAATCTAGGGATAAAACACGCAGTTCAGTACTATATAGACATGAGTTGGCTTCAGATGAGACTGGCCCAGAGCTTCTTGTTTTCCATCCTAAGATCCTCCAGTTCGAGGGTACATTCGACCAGGTCCGCTTTGATCTTTACCTGCTCCCTCAGTACTTGGACATGCGCCTCCCGCAAGTTCAAGTGCTCCGTTTGGGATTCGACAAGTTTATCCATAAGCTTATGATTATCCTCCATGAGCTCCTTCATGATCTCCTTCTGCTTACCCACCAAAGCGAGACCTTTCTTGTAAAGTTTTTCCTAACGGACGCTCCCCACCATCAGATTGTGGCGCTTGTTATAAAAAAACGTGACTTCTTGCCGCAGGTGGTCAAAGGCTAGCTTCTAAGAATTCTTCTTCTCCCTTTGGATGACTTTCTTGTCATTTAGCTAGTCACCAAGTTTGAGTTGAGCTTCCGCCTCTTTTCCTGCAACAAAAATATATGGTTTGTTTAGTTTACCAGGCCAAGGTGGTTAATTTCTATAATTAACTGAATCAACTAGTAGAATAGTGATACGTCCAAAACGTATCTACTTTTCCGAACATTTTTGCTATTGTTTTTCCTCTAAACTTATGTGATTTCGATACAACTAACACGGACTGACGCTGTTTTCAGCAGAATTACCTTGGTGTCTAGTTTTTGTGCAGAAAATCAACTATCAGGAAAAATCCCGAAAAATATGCCAAAAATCCTATTTCACCAGAAGACTCCCGGAACCAGAATATGAGACGGAGTGGGGCTGGGGTCTGGCCACACCACCTGGCCGCGCAGGCTAGGCCTAGCCGCGCCAGGGGATGGTCTGGCCGCCCCAGGCACTCTCTCGGTCTCCCTCTCCTATAAGTTGCCTCCTGACCTAAAAACCCAGGGGGGTTCGACGTTTTTCCAGAAAGAGTTCCACTGCGTCGCCACCACCAGATTCCGCAATTCGGAACCAGAAACTCCGTTCTGGCACCCTGACGGGACGGGGAATTGGAGGAGATCATCGCCATCATCATCACCATTGCTTCTCCATCGACCATCAATGTTTCCCCATTTATGAGTGAGTAATCCCCCACTGTAGGCTATGAGGATGGTAGAGATTGGATGAGATTGTTCATGTAATGGCATCGGATTGTTAGGGTATGGTTCCTAGTATCTACTATTAGTGCTTTTTGACTTTGATGCGACTTGTTATGATTAATGCTTGTCACTAGGGCCCGAGTGCCATGATTTCAGATATGAACATGTTATTGATTCATTATGATAGTATTGTTTATGGTCTTACCTGCAAGTTGTATACACACGTTGTTGTCCGGAACCAAAGGCCCCGAAGTGATAGAAATCGGGATAACCGGCGGGAATGGCTTTGATGTGAGGATCACATGTGTTCACGGAGTGTTAATGTTTGCTCTAGTGCTCTATTAAAATGAGCACCTTACTTGCCAGTAGTTCCCTTGAGGCCCCGCTTCAAACGAGCTGGCAGGACAAAATATGTTGTGCAAGTTCTCATTGCGAGCACGTATGACTATATTTGAAACACATGCTTATGATTATTTAGTACTTGGATGCTTTATCTTATTTATCTGCAAATGCCCTATGTCTTGATGGTCATGTGAATTGTTTTGTCCATGCAACGCCCGTCCATCCATCCCTATGCCTACCACGCTTAATCCTACTATTTACTGCAATTCTTACTACTGTCTTTACTTTACTACTGCTATTACTTTACTATTGCTACTATAAAACTGTTGCTACTGATAAACTGTTGTGAGCAAGATTGTTTCCAGGTGCAGCTAAATTGACAACTCTGTTGTTAAGGCTTATAAATATTCTTTAGCTCCCCTTGTGTCGAAATAATAAATTGAGTTTCACTTCCCTAAAAAATACTGCGATACACCCCCTATACTTGTGGGTCATCAAATAGTCCTAATTTTAAGGACGAAGCAATCTATGATTGATCAAAATTAATTGAATCAACTAGTGGGATATTCATAATTTCAAGGAAGAAGCAATCTAGGATTGATCAACATTTTCTGAATCAACTAGTGGCATAGTCATAATATCAAGGACGAAAGAAATCTAGAATTGATCAACATTTCTAAATCAACTAGTGGCACAACCATAATTTCAAGAACGAAGCGATCTAGGATTGTTCAAAATTTAACTGAATCAACTAGTGGCACAGTCCTTATTTCAATGTTAAAGCAATCTAGGATTTTCCCAATTAAGCTGGATCAACTAGTGGCACAATCATAATTTCAATTTCAAAGCAATCTAGTATTTTCTCCAATTAAGGGTGCTATGGATTTTTCCAATGTCACCAAATAGTATTGTCATAGTCATAATCTAAAAGAAAACTTCGATACACAATGGAAAGAAAGGATGGTGTACATTCGTGAACTTGAACACCAAACCATAGTTCAATTGCTAGGTACGTAAGATAAACATATAGATAAGGAGTTGCTCTCAGATTCCTTAATTGCACGATATATATTACAAAAAGTGTAGAGTATGAATTGAGATTCTAATGGTAACAACTTCACGTGTACCAAATCATTGGAACTCCAAGTGTAGAGTATTGTAGCAAGCTTATTTTCCCCACAAATGTGACTCGTGGCAAGGGGTTGATTCTTCTCTCCACTTTTAGCAACCTGCAAAGCAATTTTTTTTGTCTTATGTCCCCAATTCCACCGTGTGGTTGTCAAGCACAAGGTTTCATATTAGTAATATGAAATATAAATATAAATAAAGTAAAGTAAAACTAGGCAAGCAAGATAAATGCAATGAAAGGATGTTTGATTTTGAGTTTTATGTGTATTTGAAAGTGAAGAAAGTATTTTTGTATTTTAGAAATAATAAATGGTAGAAAATATAAAGTGTGATAGTGGTTAAAGGTGTTTCTTATAGTTTAAAATGGACAGGGGTTCATGGGTTCACTTGTCTACTCTCTTTTTCGGTTGTAGCGGATACAAACAATTCATCAAAGACATAATATTGGTGGATCTTTAGCATGTGTTTGATAAGCATTCATATGAGAATCACGTCCTAACATAGATATGATGAAACATATCTCTCTTATACTCCTCAAGAAAGGAAAAACTCCAAGAAATCTTGAATTGAGAATCAACAGAGTATAGTGTAGCACCCTGGAAAACCCCCCATTATAAATTGCTTATTGTTATCATCTATTGCATCATCATGAGGTCATGCATTTGTTTTGTCCCTATTTTTTTCACTAAAAGCCTAGTTTGTTTGCTACATTACTTCTCTCCTTCTATTTCAAAATAAACCCCAGATCTTCTGAATAATTTATTTTTCCTTAAACTATTTGCAAAGGTTTTGTAAAACAAAAAAATGAACTTATTTTTTAGGGAGGCTGCCAGCCAGGCCCAAAATCCTAGCCGGCCACCCAAACCCTAACCCTTGACCCTACCTAGCCCACACACACTACACATGCAGCTGCCACTGTGGAAACACACACCAACACACATGTTGTACACCACACCCACCCTCGGTTGCACAACACACCCAACACACACACCACCACACACACAACATGACACACGATGCATGCCACACCCCGGCCACATGATGCACGCAGCGCAAACACACATCGAACATGCATATAGGGTCACCTACCCCTGTCCCCAACCCTGCCTCCATCCCCATCGATCCCCACCAACCCCCCATGATCCTCTCCTTCTGAGCAGAACACCGAAACCGAAGGGCGCCAAACACCAAGATCTCCATGGAATCGAGAACGTGAGTTGTCCGTCACAGACGATAAGGTCTCCTACATGGAACTCAAAGACCCCAATCTTGCCGAACCCCAAGACCCCCGCTTCCGAACCACAACGTGTGACCCTAAACCCCTATTTTATAAGATGATAATTAACTTGATGCATATTAAAATATCCATGCTTGCATACATATCTTGTTGTTTGGTGGTATTTAGCTGAACACCTAATAATCAAATATGGAATTTTTATGTGGGATATTGTTGTACTGTTCTGACTCCATTTAAATTAAACAGCTCATCTATGACATGTCTTTCCTTGTTAATTCAACCTTTAAATTGTGGGGTACTAAATAACTTAAACCATCCAAGTAATTGTCGAGATTACGATTCCGCTTAATATTGCCAAGTTGTATCGCATCTTGCCATGACATGCATCATATCATAATCATGTCGGATCTTTTGTTGTGTCTTTAAATATTGCACCGGTGTTCCTTTTAGTGCTTTACTTCTTCATGGATTAGGACGTTGAGTGGATGTGAGCTTCGACCCGTTCTTCGAATAAAGTATCTTTGGCAATGGTCCTAGGCGAGCATCCTCTTCCTTTCTACCTATTTTCGCTTTATGTCTTTACTTCTATTTATTGCTACCCGTGTCACAGTGTAACATTCCAAAACTTTAATCCAAGGTTATTAAGATCCAAATCATCAAAATTAGGGTTAACAAAAACTTTTCCAATAAAAATTATTAAAGCATTCATATGTGTGTGCATTTAAAATAGGATTTAGCTCACTATTTCTACAGGGTTTTGCCACCCAATTGACCACAAAACACTCCCTCTGTCTCCACTTGATCCAACCAGACCATTTGCACCCCATCCCCTACCCCCTAGAAGCAATGCCATGCCACCCCGAGGACATGCTCGTCCGCCTAACTTGCCCTCTCCGCAGCAGACCGCCCCTCTCTCTCGCCATGTCTATGAGCTAGCCCAGACCTCACCGCCACTCTCTGTCCCCTCCCCGAGCACAGCCGAGCCGTGGACCACCCGCAGCGCACCACGCCCAGAGTGTCTGCGCCATGCCGAGAACCCGCCAGAGCGCCGCGCCTAACACGCGTGCACACGCCGCCCCTCGACCGCAGCCCGCGCCCACAGCATCGCCACGACACCAGGAACACCCCAGACATGCCCGTTCGTCGCCAAATGCACCACATCCACTGCTCGCCGTGAGGACCGCCGCCTCTGCTGCTCAGAGCGTGAGCACCGCCCGACCAAACGCCACCGCCCCTAAGCCTGCATTTAAGCCCTAGAGCACCGCCAGGAGACCGTGCATCGATCGCCGCTCGCAGCCATGCCGCTAGCAGCCCGTAGCCATGTCGCCACCGTTGCCTGGCCACGCCGCGCTATCCTGTCATCAAGCCTATAAAAGGAGGCCACCCCCAGCCTCATTCTGCACACCACTCACGTCCCCTCTTACCACTGATCAGTCCCCACTTCTCCTCGGAGCTGCTCGAGCTCGTAGCCGCCAGAATTTCACCGGAGTTAGCCGCCTCTGGAGGAGAAGGGCCCTGCTTATTGCGACCACCCCCGGAGCTACCTCGACCACCCCTGAGCTCGCCGTCATCCACCAGTTCGTTTGCCCCTATCACCATGGTCGTTGGAGCCCTGGAACTCCCCCTGAGCACCCCCACCGAGCCGCAAGGATTAAACCTCGCTGGTGACCTGTCCGTCGTCGACGACGAGCCCCAGCCGTCGATCCTAGTTCTAATCTAACGGCCCACATCGCCCCATATCGCTTCGCGAGTTAAGAGCCGCTGACCAGTGGACCCCCTGTCAGATGTGCCCCGCGCCGCGGAGTGTCACTGGGCCGGCCCGTTAGCTTTCCAGCGCGACCCATTTAGTTTGAATTCGGAATTTTCTATTTTAGTTTAAACCTAGTTTAGTCCCCTAGTTTGAAATTCAATTCAGAGAGATTTACAAATCCAAATGGAGTGATTACAATTTTGTTGGAAAGTCACTGAAAAGATCTACGCAAGCTCGTTGGATTTAATTCAATTAGGGTTAGAGATCTCTCCTAGTAAAAATAATAAGAAAGAAGCATTTGCACCTTGCAACATTTTTATAAAATCAACCATGACAGCTTTTGAGTTGATTCCAACTCTCAAAAATCACATTTCACCATACCTATCTGAATATGTAATAATATTAGGGTTTACATGCAGTGACTTTGGACTAGTACCAAAATAATGCTATACACGCATTTCTAGTCACTTTAAATCATTAAATAATGAACTTAAACCAAAGTAATTATGATCCAACCCTTAAATCACATTCCCACATGTTAGAATATGTGGTGAGGACATGTGTCCACATGATCCCATATTTTAAGTGGTGAATATTAAATCTTAGTTAATTTTTTTCAATGAGTAGAAATTACTTTTCTAAAATAAAAAGAATGAAACTATTGAATAAAACTTGTGATGCTTGTGATGATAATAGATCATCAAATATGTGACTTAGAGTGCTACTTAGACTAGTTAAGTATTTGTTTGGTGATTGTGTACTCCGTATGTATTTATAGACGATAGTACCAACCAAGTTTTCAAGGAGGAGGAGTTCTATCAAGAGGAGGAAGAAAACTTCAACCACTGCACTAACCAAGGCAAGACACCATTAACAATGCAAGCTAACACTTGCAAGTATAATGCTTAGCAAGCTAGGATTAAGCTAGGTGAGTTGAGCAAAGATGCTTTAGGCATGCTTTGGTTATACCACTTTGACTATTACTTACCCCAAGTATTAATTCCAAGCCTTACTTCCTTTACTTTACCCAAAGTTCTTTACTTGTTTTGAAGGTAGCATAAAGAGTATAAAACTTGACCTATATAGATAACTTTAGATGTCATTCTATGGCATGAGATTGATCCCATCATTTTCCACCTTAGTGAACACTCTTAACTTAGTAGTTAGAGTAGATAAAAACTTGAGTCACTTTAGATGGGAACACTTGGTAAAAATGAATTATGAAAACCTTGGAATGATGAGTCATTCTATTGAGATGTTTTGACATGTGTTGAGAAACACAAATGGTTTATGATGATGAACATGTTGAGGCATGAGCCTTAAACCCTTTTACAAAATTGATGGTTGGATTCG
This sequence comes from Avena eriantha, assembly GCA_910589775.1. NCBI lineage: Eukaryota > Viridiplantae > Streptophyta > Magnoliopsida > Poales > Poaceae > Avena > Avena eriantha. Next base: position 472,296,851 of record OU342742.1, on the reverse strand, counting down.
GATGCGATACCATTCCAAATTTACCATACAACCATAATACCTGAATTGGGTAAGGCTTAGTCGGAAATTTATATGCATTAGTATGAGTTCCCTCGCGGGAGAGGTTTGAGCTGAGGCTACCTCTCAATGTGGTCCACCTATGTAGTGCCCAAGATGACGGATGGTCATGGTTGGGAGGCTATGCTCATAGGAGAGGTGCTTATACTAGGGTGTGTTAAGGAAAGGTTATGTTTGATTATCTACATACTAAGTATGATGATTCAGGGTTATCCCTAACAGATGTATCGAATCTTGTGGTGAAAGTGTACCACCTCTGCAGAGTGTCAAACTATTCGAATAGCCATGTCCACGGTTATGGACAGTTGGAATGGCCATACTGTTTTGTTGTCAGATGTTTTCAAAATAACTTATGAAAGGAATGATGAATCTTGACTTGACCACAACAGGGTTGTGTTTATGACACTAGCTTCCCAACTTAAGTGATTCTAGAACTTTATTTTATCTTCCTTTGCTTCAGAACTCAGCTTAGGTTTCAAACTTAACTTGATAGTTAAACTTAGAGTTAGCACTTTAACTTAGAACTATACTACTTGTTAGTGGTAGTTTGCGAGTACTTAAAGAGTACTCATGGCTTTTGTCCCTGGCTATTCTCATGGCCAGACTATGAAGGAGACTAACAAGATGATGGCCAACAGGACGACTATGATAACTAGGACTATCTGCCTTCGTCAGCATTGCCTGTGCCCCTGAAGATGGACCCCACCGCTACGCTTATCTTTTATTCCGCTGCTTGTTGTATTAAGACTGGATCATGAGATCCTTATTTGTGTAAGACCTTATGTATGGTTTGTAATGGATGATGTACTATGATATCCAATCTGTTATGTCTCGCAAAAATGGTAATCCTGGGATTGCGATGAATGACATAACAGGCATCTGGGATTAAAAATCCGGGTGTTGACAAGTTGGTATCAGAGCCATCCTGACCATAGGAGACCCTAGTTAGATTGGACGTCCGAACAAAAACTTAGTTTCAAAAACAAAGTGAGTATTTATGAAAAACTATTTCCTCTCTTATCCTTGGGAATTCATTCTTTCTCAAAAATTCATGTTCCTCAAAATTCTTACATTACTACTTAAAATTTGACACACTTGATCACTTCACTAATTTCCTCATCCTAAATTCTTGTAGATGGAGACTCAGTTCAGCAAGTTCTACCAGTTGGGAAACGGAGGTCTGCTGATCTTCGAGAGGGATTTGGAATCACTGTCAGAGTTACTGGGACGCCCACAACCGGAGTTTCTTAGAGCTCAACTTCCAGGACCCCCAGGAGGAGATTTACACTGGCTAGTCACCGTTGATCTTAGAGGAAGCATCGAAGCACTAAAGTCCGGGAGAATCCAGTTCTCCGTGAGAGAGAACAACTGGCTAGATGGATTAGCCAGGGCAATGCATGAAGCTCTCGCACGTCTATGTGCCCTTAGCGTCAACCAAATCCAAGGAACCGGTTTTGCTCACTATGTAAGACGTGACTTCATGGGGATGCCAATGGAGATGCCAAGTCACCCAGAGCTAAAGCGTCAAGTGCAGAACCTTGACTTCCTGCTGTACGATCGCCAGAAGGAGTTGGACAATGCTAGGGAGTTCGCCAACCACAACTGTGCCATTGCCGCTCAAAAGGCCCAGACTTTCTCACTGCTAGGCAAGGACCATTAGTCTCTTCGCCTCTAGTGCGAAAAGAAGGATCGCACCATCGCCCGTCCTTGCAAGAAGGTGACCGACCTCGAGAAGACCGTCAAGGAGCAAGAAGCTCAGCTTGCAGCAAAGGAGGAAGAAGAGAAGGGTCAAGACATCCAGGGAGACATGGATTCTTACCTCAGCAATAATGATGAATTTCTAGAGGAGGATGCTGTGGACTTCTACACTGACGATGAGGACTCTGACTTCATCAACGATGAGTAGATGCACTAAAGCACTGTCGTAGCATGAGATGTATCAGTCCCACTATATCGTAGCTTGCGGAATGGTTCTTCAGACCATCTGTTTTCCTTTGATTGTTGTGGTGTGTGTTTGTATCGTGTGCTTGTTTGCATGAATGAAATGGAGTTAGTTGAAAAACCTGAGTCAAACTCAAAGTTTTAGCTTTGAAACCAAAACCATGAACCTTAGATCTTTCCCTCTTACCCCGTTATCTACCTCAATCTTCAGATGACTCGTGGAAACCAAGGAGGGAGCAGCTCATCGCAAGGCCCAATGCTGCAGATTATGCAGATGTTAGTTGCAGACCGTGAAGCAAGCCAGGTAGAGCGCCAAGCCAACTTAGCAACATTGCAGCAGATAGCTCAGATGGCCCAAAACAACCAAGCACATGGAAACCAGGATCACCATGGATCCAAGCTCAAAAACTTTCAGAATACCAATCCCCCAATCTTTAACCAAGCTGAAAATCCATTAGATGTTGATGACTGGTTGCAGACAATGGAAAACAACTTAGAAGTTGCAGGAGTTGATGACAACGAGAAATTTCTCTTCGCCACCCACTATCTTGCGGGAGATGCAAGAGCTTGGTGGACTAGTATCCGTAACATGAACCATGGTCAAGTGATGACATGGGAAGACTTCAAAATCAAATTCAGCCGCACTCACGTGCCACAAGGTCTTGTCACCAGAATGAGGGGTGAGTTTCGCGACTTGAAGCAAGGCAGAATGACTGTGGTGGAATACCGTGACAGATTCCTGTCACTTGCCAGTTATGCACCTGATGAGATCAACACGAGTCCAAGAAGATGGAGAGATTCTTGAACAGACTGAATGATGAGATGCAGACTGTCCTCGTCAACATCCGCTTCGAGGACCTCGAAGAGCTAGTCAACTCTGCCATTCAGATGGAAGGGAAGATAAATCAGGCAAATGACAACCGCAAACGTCGTATGATGCAGCAATCTGGATCCAGCAGCCACCAGAAGTACCGTCCCAACCCCTCACCAGGATATGCACCAAGGAACATTCGACCCCCAATGTCTCGCCCAAGCTACCCCAACCGTAGCGGGGGAAATGTGAAGTCCGGAGGAAACAACCACAACTCTGGCAATGCCATAGTTTCAACCGTGCACCTCCCAAGAGCAACAACAACAACAACAACAACACTGCACCCAGAACTCACAGCAATATTGTGCCTGTCGCAGCAAAGGACAAGTCCGAGATCACTTGTTTCGAGTGTGGAGTAAAGGGTCACTATTCCAATGAGTGTCCCAAGAAGACTGCAGCCAATGCCAATGTGAATGCCCCAGCTCAACAACAGCGTCATGTTCAACCAGGAAGAAGATTTGCTCCATGAAACCCTCACAACCGCAACGGTCGTCTCTTCCACATGAACGCAGAAGAAGCCCAAGAAGTGCCAAATGTAGTGCTGGGTATGTTTTCTGTCAACTCAGTTTTAGCAAGAGTATTGTTTGATTCGGGAGCATCGCATTCATTTGTCACCGAAGAATTTGCATGCACTAGTAAGATTTACCCAACCAACCTGAAGCATGTCATGATAGTTCAAGTCCCCGGTTCAACAACCAAAGCTAGAAAAATTTGCAAAGCTATGCCTATTAGAATATATGGGATAGATTTTTATGCCAACCTAATTGTACTTGGAACCAAAGGATTGGAAGTAGTACTAGGTATGGAATGGATGTCAAGGCATAAAGGACTGATACACTATGCTAAGAAAGCCATCACCATGACCAGTAGCTCTGGAGTCACAGTAGAGCATATATCTGAAACCCTACCTCGCCAATTCAAGTGCACCAAGAGTCTAGCACTACCCACCATAGACCAAGTTAGAGTAGTCTGTGAATACCCCGACATATTCCTAGATGAATTGCCATGTATGCCCCCGGATAGGGATATTCAGTTCATTATCGAACTAATCCCCGGAACCGGACCCATAGCCTAGAGACCCTATAGCATGAACCCCTCAGAATTAGTGGAACTGAAGAAGCAGTTGGATGCTATGTTAGCCAAAGGCTTGATTCAACCAAGCGCACCGCCTTGGAGATCACCAGTGTTATTCGTCAACAAGAAAGATGGAGGAAATCGTTTGTGCACAGATTACAGAAAGTTGAATGACGTCACCATCAAGAACAAGTACCCCTTGCCAAAGATAGAGGATCTACTTGATCAGTTGACTGGAGCCCAGGTATTCTCAAAGATTGATCTTAGGACTGGTTATCACCAACTTAAGATTCGTGCAACGGATATACGAGTACACGGTTATGTCTTTTGGATTAACCAATGCCCCTGATTATTTCATGAATCTCATGAATAAGATCTATATGAATTTCCTAGATAAGTTTGTAGTTGTGTTTATCGATGACATCCTTATCTACTCCAAGTCAGAAGAAGAGCATGAACAACACCTGAGAATCATTCTACAAACCCTGAGAGAATATCGATTATATGCCAAGTTCAGCAAGTGTGAGTTTTGCCTAAAAGAAGTATGATTCCTAGGACATATTGTGTCTACCGGAGGAGTCTCTGTTGATCCCCCCAAGATCAAAGATGTCGAAGAATGGGAAGCCCCAACCACTCAAACCCAAGTCCGTGCATTTCTCGGATTAGCGGGATACTACCGCAAGTTCGTAGAAGGATTCTCGAGCATCGCCAGACCCATGACCCAATTATTGAAGAAGGACAAGAAGTTTGAATTAACCGACAAATGTGAAGCTAGTTTTCAAGAACTGAAGAAGATATTGATATCAGCCCCAATATTGATCATGCCAGACATCAAGAAGCCGTTTGATGTATATTGTGATGCATCCAAGATTGGTCTCAGATGTGTGTTGATGCAAGAAGGCAAAGTCATCGCATATCTGTCACGACATCTGAAGCATCATGAACAGAACTATCCGACCCATGATCTTGAATTAACAGCCGTAGTTTTGGCATTGAAGACATGGCGTCATTATCTGATGGGTAATCGCTGTGAGATTTACTCAGATCACAAGAGCTTAAAGTATATTTTCACTCAGAAGGAGTTGAATATGAGGCAAAGGAGATGGATAGAGTTAATCAAGGATTATGACCTGGACATTCACTATCACCCCGGTAAGCCAATGTGGTAGCGGATGCTCTTAGCAGATTGCCTTGCAGGCTAAACACCATGATCAAGGAGAAGCAGCCAAGTTTGTATGAGGAGTTGGAGCAGTTCAGAACTGAATTAGTTAGCAAAGGATTCTTAGCTAGCATTGAGCTTCAACCCACTTTGATTAGCCAAATCAAGGAAGCCCAGAAGGGAAATGAAAGTATCGACGGTATCAAACGTCGTATTGGTACAAGAAAGGTACCTGGATTCACTGAAGACGAAGAAGGAGTTCTGTGGTACAAAGGACATATCTGTGTACCAGCAGATTCGGAGCTGAAGCAAGTTATCATGCAGGAAGCTCATGATACTCTTTATTCTATCCACCCCGGAGGAACGAAGATGTATCAAAATTTGAAAGAGCAATTTTGGTGGCACAAGATGAAGAGAGAAATCGGAAGCTACATCACCAAGTGTGACATTTGTCAAAGAGTGAAAGTAGAGCATCAGAGACCTGCAGGACTGTTGCAACCATTGCAGATTCCAGAATGGAAATGGGATTCTGTTGGAATGGACTTTATCACCGGTTTGCCTACTTCCAGTAGGGGAAATGACTCAATCTGGGTCATCGTGGATAGACTGTCCAAGGTAGCTCACTTTATCCATGTCAAGACTACCTACCAAAGTTCGAAGCTAGCAGAGCTGTATATTGCTAGGATTGTTAGTCTACATGGAACCCCGAAGACCATAGTATCAGATTGAGGAACCCAGTTTACCTCAAGATTTTGGCAGAAAGTTCAAGAAGGATTGGCAACCAAGTTGAATTTCAGCACCGCTTATCACCCGCAAACTGATGGACAGACTGAGAGAGTCAATCAGATCCTAGAGGATATGTTAAGGGCTTGTGTGTTAGAGTACGGATCAAAATGGGAAGACTGCCTGCCTTTCGCAGAATTCTCCTATAACAACAGTTATCAAGCTAGTTTGCAAATGGCACCATTTGAATTCCTATACGGAAGAAAGTGCCGTACCCTTTTGAATTGGTCGCAAGTAGGAGAGAGTCAGATCTTTGGACCCGACATTCTCCGAGAAGCCAAAGAAAAGGTTCACAAAGTCCGCGAGCACCTCAAGACCACCCAATCCAGACAGAAGAGGTATGCTGACAAGAGAAGGAGAGACCTGACTTTCAATGTCAGAGATTTTGTATATCTCAAGGTTTCGCCATTGAAAGGAACCCAACGCTTTAGTCTGAAAGGAAAGTTAGCCCTAGATATATCAAACCCTTCAAAATTCTGAATCGTCGAGGAGAAGTATCATATCAACTGGAACTGCCATAAGAGATGTCAGCCATCCACAATGTGTTCCATATCTCGTTACTTCACAAATGCCTAGAAGTGCTAGAGAAGACTGAAGTTTTCAAGAACATCGATCATCGAGATGTGGAGATCAACAATGACCTGACATATCATGAAGTGCCCATCCGTATCCTAGAAGAAGCTTACAGAACCACCAGGACTAGGAGTATCAAGTTTCTCAAGATTCAATGGAGCAACCATAGCGAAGAAGAAGCCACTTGGGAGCGAGAAGATTACATTAGGACAGAGTTTCCAGATATCTTTAGTTCCTAGTTTTCTTTGTAAATCTCGGGACGAGATTTTGTTTAAGGGGGGAAGGATTGTAACATCCCAAAACTTTAATCCAAGGTTATTAAGATCCAAATCATCAAAATTAGGGTTACCAAAAACTTTTCCAATAAAAATTATTAAAGCATTCATATGTGTGTGCATTTAAAATAGGAGTTGTTTTGAATTGCCATGATTAAGTGATCCATTGCTTGTAAAATGATTCTTAGGTGAAATAAACATCATCTAGATCATTCCCAAACAAATCCCAAAGAAAAACAAATCAAAATGAATAAAAGAAAGAAATGGTCATTTGTGCCATTTTAATCAACATGCCTACTTTGCCTATTCCTAGCACTCAAAACCTAACAGAAACAAATGTGGATCTTTGCACCCCCTTGCTAGTACTTATAATGATGTACCAAGGCCCACTTTGTGATCTGCCAAAAACATTCAAACACTATTTTGAAATGGCATTTGAAAATTGAATCTAGTTCATATGGGAAGATCCCACTATTTCAAAAACGACTCAAATGAGCTTTATTTTCAAAACCCAAGCAACCACAGAGTCTCAAGCTTATAACCAGAACACCCACCAAAAATCTTTTCAAAATTCAAAAGTAAATTTCTTGCGGCCATTTCTACAAACACTTGGCAGGCAGAGATTACACCTAGTACTTAGCTCACTGTTTCTACAGGGTTTTGCCACCCAATTGACCACAAAACACTCCCTTTGTCTCCAATTGATCCAACCAGACCATTTGCACCCCATCCCCTACCCCCTAGCAGCAATGCCATGCCACCCTGAGGACATGCTCGCTGGCCTAACTTGCCCTCGCCGTAGCAGACCGCCCCTCTCTCTCTCTCTCGCCATGTCTCTGAGCTAGCCCAGACCTCACCGCCACTCTCTGTCCCCTCCCCGAGCACAGCCGAGCCGTGGACCACCCGCAGCATGCCACGCCCAGAGTGTCTGTGCCATGCCGAGCAGGCGCCAGAGCGCCGTGCCCGACACGCGTGCACACGCCGCCCCTCGACCGTAGCCCGCGCCCACCGCGTCGCCACAACCCCAGGAATGCCCTAGACATGCTCGTTCGCCGCCAAATGCACCACAGTCACCACTCGCCGTAAAGACCGCCACCTCTGCCGCTCAGAGCGTGAGCACCGCTCGACCAAACGCCACCGCCCTAAGCCCGCATTTAAGCCCTAGAGCACCGCCAGAAGACCGCGCATCGATCGCCGCTCGCAGCCATGTTGCTAGCAGCCCGTAGCCATGTCGCCACCGTCGCCTGGCCACGCCGCGCTGTCCCGTCGTCGAGCTTATAGAAGGAGGCCACCCTAGCCTTATTCCGCACACCACTCACCTCCCCTCTTGACACTGATCAGTCCCTACTTCTCCCTGGAGCCACTTGAGCTCGTAGCCGCTGAAATTTCACCGGAGCTGGCCGCCTCTGGAGGAGAAGGGCTCCGCTGATTGCGACCACCCCCGGACCTACCTCAACCACCCCTGAGCTCGTCGTCATCCACCAGTTCGTTTGCCCCATCACCGTCATTGCTGGAGCCCTGGTACGCCCCCTGAGCACCCCCACCAAGCCGCTAGGGTTAAACCTCGCCGGCGACCTGTCCGTCATCGACGACGAGCCCCAGCCGTCGATCCTAGTTCTAATCTAACGACCCACATCGCCCCGTACTGCTTCGCAATTTAAGAGTCGCTGACTAGTGGACCCCCCTGTCAGCTGTGCCCCGCGCCGTGGAGTGTCACTGGGCCAGCCCGTTAGCTTTCAAGCGCGACCCATTTAGTTTGAATTAGGATTTTTGTATTTTAGTTTAAACCTAGTTCTGTCCCCTAGTTTGAAATTCAATTCAGAGAGATTTACAAATCCAAATGGAGTGATTCCAATTTTGTTGGAAAGCCAATGAAAAGATCTACCCAAGCCTATTGGATTTAATTCAATTAGAGTTAGAGATCTCTCCTAGTAAAAATAATAAGACAGAAGCATTTGCACCTTGCAACAGTTTTATAAAATCAACCATGATAGCTTTTGAGTTGATTCCAACTCTCAAAAATGACATTTCACCATACCTATCTGAATGTGTAATAATATTAGGGTTTACATGCAGTGACTTTGGACTAGTACTAAAATAATGCTATATAGGCATTTCTAGTCACTTTAAATCATTAAATAATGAACTTAAACCAAAGTAATTATGATCCAACCCTTAAATCACATTCCCACATGTTAGAATATGTGGTGAGGACATGTGTCCACATGATCCCATATTTTAAGTGGTGAATATTAAATCTTAGTTAATTTTTTCAATGAGTAGAAATTACTTTTCTAAAATAAAAAGAATGAAACTATTGAATAAAACTTGTGATGATAATAGATCATCAAATGTGTGCCTTAGAGTGCTACTTAGACTAGTTAAGTATTTGTTTGGTGATTGTGTACTCCGTATGTATTTATAGACGATAGTACCAACCAAGCTTTCGAGGAGGAGGAGTTCTATCAAGAGGAGGAAGAAAACGTCAACCACTGCACTAACCAAGGCAAGCCACCATTAACAATGCAAGCTAACACTTGCAAGTATAATGCTTAGCAAGCTAGGATTAAGCTAGATGAGTTGAGGAAAGATGCTTTAGGCATGCTTTGGTGTGGCATCCCGCTAAAACCACTACTAGAAAATCGCTGTGTTTTTGTGCATTGCATCATCATGAACGCATGCTCATGTCATCATGCCACCTTGCATTGGAGCATCGTCATCAGCATGCATGGTTTTTGTCTAAACTATTTACGAAACGCCTAGTTTTGTTTTCCAAATATTCCCGTCTTTATTCTAATTAAAACCCGGGCCTCCGGAATATTTTGTTTCGTCTAAAGACGGATTTCAAAAGCCCTGTTTTAAATAAAGAAATATTTAAATTGTTTTTAGGAGGCAGCCCGCCAGGCCCGAAAGCCCGGTCGGCCACCTCTAGATAAAACTCTAGTCCTAACCCTAGCTCCCCAATCCTACCTACCCCTAATCCTACCCAGCTCCCTCCACCCAGCCGCACCCAGCCAAACTCCTCCCCTCCACCTCACCCCATCCAATCCCCAGTCCGCCACCTCACCTCCTAGTCCCACCTAACCCACACACACACCCACTCGCACGCCAAACCACCCAGGCCACATGCGCCACCCCATCCCACCTGCTGCCCTCCACCTAACCCCACCTGGCCAAACCTGGCCTACCTCCTGCCTTTTTCCGCCCACCTGGCCGACCAACGCCACCCCTGGCCCCGGGATTCCCACCCACTCCCTGCGCGAGGGACTCCCCTGGCCGACTGACACAACTCCCGTCGCTCGGCCCCACACAGCCTCGGGATCCCCCCGTCTCCACCTGGGTCCCTACCCCGCCACCTGCCTCGCATCCCCCCACCAACCGCATCGACCCCGTGCCTTCCCCTGGCGCCGCAGCGCCCGTCTCCCTCCTCCGCTGGCGGCGCGCCCCGCTCGCCCACCTACCTCCCTCCGCTACCATCGCGAGCCCACCCCGCTCCCCCGTCTCCTCCCTCCTTGCTTCTCCTCTGTCCGCAGCCGCCAGGGCATTTTCCCCGCTGCCCCTGCTGCGGCCGGGCGGAGCCGCCCCCGTCCTCTCCCGCCGACCCTGTCGCCGGCCTTCTGATATGGGGTGGCCCGATCTTCTCAGCAAGCTCTTTTCGATGGTGATGGTGGATGATAGATAACTAGTGCGTAGCTATGATCTCTCCCGCTCGATCCCTGATGCCAATGCAATAGCTCTCGAACCTTGTAGGATATTCACAACACCACACTCTTGCGCACGCAGCCGTGACCACGAACCGTAGTATGCAATCTACTAATTCCCAATGGAACAACAGATCACACTCAATTATAGGTCGCAGATTCGAACACAGGGTAATTCCAGAGGTTCTATGAAAGAAACAACTCCAAAATATTTTAACGTGGTCTCAAAAAACCTAACTTGTGACAGCTACGGAGGTTTATATGAGGGCTGGGGCGTCCTCCCCTCTAAACGGGCCTAAAAACAGCCATAACTTGGCCCAAACTGACTCGGTTCGACTCAAACTGATACATACCGACCCATATATAGGTTCGGCCTTATTGGCACGCAGTCCAAACGTCGTGGAACACCTCAAACATGTAATTCTTGGTGCGCCATCTCTCTCTCTTGCTCATACGTGATTTCCTCATTGCATCCTAGTGCGCCTGCCTCCCGCTCCTCCCTCGCGCACTTGTTGATATTGGAAATCAGCGCTTGTCCTTCTTGCTGCAACTCTCCTCCTCCTCGCGCTACGCTTGTGTTATCAATAAACCTAATCATACAAAGATGCATAGACTTAGGTAGTATAAAGTTCTCATTAAATAAAACATCAAGTTCAATTAAGAGTGAATTCACCTGTTGCTCAATCAGCTTTGCACGAGCTCTTGTAATGGGTCCAATCCTGATTTCATTGGACTTGTTCTTTGCAGCAACATCTTCATTGTGAATAGGAGTAGGAGATAGTGGAATAGTATGGATGTTCTCATCATCTCCCCCCCCCTCCAAAAGGCATCGACCTCGACGCTCCAAGGTCTTCTCCAGCATATGGTGATAAATCAGCAACGTTGAAGCTGTTGCTAGCACCACCAAACTCCTCAATAGGTATATCAACTGAATAGGCATTATCATTAATTTTGGCTAGCACTTTGTAAGGACCAGCACCACGTGGCTTCAACTTGGACTTGCGAAGTAGTGGAAATCTGTCCTTGCGTAGCTTCACCCAAACCATATCTCCAGGCTGGAACAACACTTCTTTTCTTGCTTGATTCCTTGCAGTAGCAATGTTCTTGCCTTTCTTCTCAATAGCCTCTCGAGTCTTCTCATGTATTTTCTTCACATAATCAGCACGTTTTGATGCCTCCATATCAACTCTCTCATGTAATGGCAGAGGCAACATATCGAGTGGCGTTAATGGCTTTAAGCCATACACCACCTCAAAAGGAGAAAGCTGAGTAGTTGAATGCACAGCCCTGTTGTAAGCGAACTCAACATGTGGCAAGCACTCTTCCCACTCCCGCAGATTCTTTTTAATCATGGTCCTTAGTAGTTGTGACAATGTTCTATTCACCACCTCCGTTTGACCATCTGTTTGGGGGTGACATGTAGTACTGAACAGCAACTTCGTTCCTAGCTTCCCCCATAAGGTCTTCAAAAAGTAGCTCATGAACTTCACATCACGGTCAGAAACAATCGTCTTTGGTACTCCATGTAATCTCACGATGTCCCTAAAAAACAGGTTAGCAACATGCGACGCATCGTCGCTTTTGTGGCAGGCAATAAAATGAGCCATCTTAGAGAACCTATCCACTACCACAAATATAGAATCATGACCTCTCTGAGTTTTAGGTTGACCTAGCACAAAATCCATACTAATGTCTTCCCATGGAGTAGTAGGTGCAGAGAGAGGTGTATACAAACTGTGAGGCTTCAGCTTCGATTTCGACTTGTGGCAAGTAATGCATCTGCTCACAAATCTGTACACATCACGCCTCATCTTGGGCCAATAAAAATGATCAGCAAGCATGAGCAACGTCTTCTCACGCCCAAAGTGACCCATCAAACCACCAGCATGTGATTCCTGCACTAAGAACAAACGCAACGACGATTCTGGAATACATAGTTTGTTAGCTCGAAACAAATATCCATCATGTATATGATACTTATCCCATGCGTTTCTAAGAGCACATAAACGATATGGTTCAGCAAAATCATGGTCAGTTGCATAAAGTGCACAAATAGCTTCTAATCCAGGAATTTTAACATCAAGATTGGTTAATAGCATGTTCTTCCTAGATAGAGCATCAGCAACAACATTCTCTTTTCCCTTCTTATAATTAATGATGTAAGGAAAAGACTCAATGAACTCAACCCATTTAGCTAATCTTCGATGCAAGTTTGATTGAGCTTTCAAGTATTTCAATGCTTCATGATCAGAATGTATGATGAATTCCTTTGGCCACAAATAATGTTGCCAAACTTCAAGTATTCTCACAAGTGCATACAATTCTTTATCATAGATGGAATAATTCAAACGAGCACCAGTCAATTTCTCAAAAAAATAAGCGATAGGCCGACCCTCTTGCATCAAAACGCCACCTATGCCTATACCACTAGCATCACATTCAACTTCAAATTGCTTCGAAAAATCAGGTAATGCAAGCAATGGTGCAGAAGTAAGCAAACGTTTCAATGTATCAAATGCAATGTCTTGGGCCGCGCCCCATACAAAAGGAACACCTTTCTTTGTCAAATCATTTAATTGTGCAGCAATGGTGCTAAAATCTTTCACAAAGCGCCTATAGAAACCAGCGAGACCATGGAAACTACGCACTTGACTTACATTCATTGGAGTAGGCCAATTCTGAATTGATTCAATTTTAGATTGATCTACCTCTACTCCATGTTTAGAAACAACAAATCCTAGGAATATGACCTTATCTTTTGCAAATGTACACTTCTCAAGATTAGCATACAGTTTATTATCACGTAACACTTGCAAAACTTGTCTAATATGAGTGCAATGTTCAGAATCGGTGTGGTTGTATATGAGTATATCATCAAAGTAAACAACCACAAAACGACCAATAAACTCTCTCAAAACATGATTCATCAAACGCATGAAAGTACTAGGTGCATTAGTAAGACCAAACGGCATGACTAACCACTCATACAAACCGAATTTAGTTTTGAAAGCAGTTTTCCATTCATCCCCTTCTTTCATCCTAATTTGATGATAACCACTACGCAAGTCAATTTTAGAGAAAACAGCAGCACCACTCAATTCATCTAGCATATCCTCTAAACGTGGAATAGGATGACGATATCGAATAGTGATGTTATTAATCGCTCTACAGTCAACACACAGACGCCATGTACCATCTTTCTTAGGAACTAAAATAACAGGAACAGCACAAGGGCTAAGAGAAACACGAATGTACCCTTTATCCAGCAACGCTTGTACTTGCTTCTGAATTTCCTTAGTTTCTTCGGGATTAGTCCTGTAGGGTGCATGGTTTGGAAGTGTGGCACCAGGAATCAAGTCCACTTGATGTTCTATACCACGCAATGGGGGTAAGCCTGCGGGTACATCTTCTGGAAACACATCCCCAAAGTCCTGCAAAACAGAAGAGACACCAAGAGAAATAGGGGTCATGTCGTTAGAAACCAATACCTCGCCCTTATACATGAGCACAAGTGGCATGGCTGTAGGATCCTCACGAAACTCTCTCATATCCTCCTTGGTGGCTAATATCAATAACCCAGGCACTCTCTCACTTTTCGTTATATCACTCAATTTCGGCTCAATTACATCAGGAACAGCTGTCACGCAATCTCGCCGAGTGGTAGTATCTTCCTTCAAGTTTACCTCTATCTTCTGGCGAGAATCATTCACAATTTCTTGTGGTGTCATTGGCTGCATAGTAATCTTCTTTCCTTTGAATTCCAAGTGATATGTATTAGCTCGGCCATTGTGTTGCACATGGCGATCATAGAGCCAAGGCCGACGCAATGGTAGGTGACAAATAGTCATAGGAACCACATCAAAATCAATAGAAATCTTTGTATGGCCCTATTTGAAAGTTCACTCGTACCATATGATTTACCTTCATCTCACCATTGTTGCTCAACCATTCTATGTAGTATGGCTTGGGATGAGGTAAGTATGTCAAATTCAGTTTGGCACATAGTTCCTTACTTGCAAGATTTCTGCAGCTACCTCCATCAATAATGACCTGGCAAGCTTTGTTTGGTCCAACTAGAGCTTTTGTTTGGAACATGTTGCAACGCTGGGATTCCTCAACCGGTTGCACACTAAGTACACGTGAAGACACGACGATAGTTGGTGCACGCTCAGCATATGCATCAGCACCACCCTCGCCGTCATCAATATCATCATCAGAAACTTCATCTCCACTTTCTACTTCACCTTGTTCATTAACAAACATAACCTTGCTGTTTGACAATCCTTCTTGTAGTGACCTCTGCCTCCACAAGTATGGCACACCACATCACGAGTACGTGCAGTAGACATGTTGGAACCCGAGCTAGCACCAGGAGCAGCGGGTTTCTGAGTATTAGAACCAAACGAAGGTGTACTTGCTGGTTTGGCCGATGGTGTAAACGGAACAACAGCTGGTGGCATGACAGTGGGAGGTGTAGATCTGGCCGAAAATCTGCTAGAAGATGGAAATCGAGCACGTGACTTTGCCTCTTCAGCCAGCTGGGACTCGGCCTCTCTAGCATGGTGCAACAGCTCGTTCATTGTCTCATACTTGTGATAACGCACAATACTCTTGATTTGAAGCTTCAAATTTTTGAGGAAACGTTGCATCGTCATCTCTTGTGATTCACGAACATTAGCACGCTGCATAAGCATCTCCATCTCCATGTAGTACTCATCAACTGTCATTGTGCCTTGCCTCAACTGTGTGAGCTTGTCAAACACAGAACGCAAATAATTGGAGGGAACAAAACGAGCCGCCATGATGGCCTTCATCTCACGCCAATCCCTCACAGGAAGTTCATTGTCGTTCCGTCTATTCTGTACAATAGCTTCCCACCAACGCAAAGCGTAACCATCAAATTCTGACGCAGCAAGTTTTACGTTCTTGTTTTCTGGGTAATCAAATAAACGCCAGAGCTTTTCAATCTTCAACTCCCAAGTAATATAATCCTTAGGATCAAGCGAGCCATTGAACGAAGGAATTGAGAACTTGGGCTTTCCCAAACTTTCATCAGCTGGATTGTAAGCACACTGGGCACGTCCAAGAGGAGCATACCCACGGCCATACAGAGGAGCAGCCGCAGGTGCAGGGGGATTTGCACGTTCCCTGCCACGATGTGGAGCCGCATCAGCTGCACTCCCCTCATCAAAGTCCTCAAACCCATCATCATGTTGTGCCAGTCCGGGCTGGAGTGTTGCCTGAATTGCCTCAATGGAACGCTGCAAAGTGGCAAAGTTGACATTCATAGCAGTCAGCTGCGTCTGAATATTATTGATGGCTCCAGTATTATTCTCCACAGCATCTTGTATGTCGGTGATATTTCTATCAACAGACTCTCTCCAAGTAACAAGCTCCTCCACCTGCTTTTTCTGTGACACAATTTCATCATCACTCAAAGACATGATTAGTAAGTTAGTGCAAAAATCAAAATCAGTATGGTGGAAACTCTCACAACTCACTCACAACTGATAAGAAAGAAGATCTTACCGTTCCAAAGTGAATAGATATGCTCTACCAAACGTAATCAAGGACTGATGCACTGAAGTGATGAACTGAATATCAAAGTCACAGGGCACACAGGTTATTTATGGTGGAGCTATAGGTATGGTATCCTAACTACACCGCAAACAAGTCCTAGTGCTAATCGTATGACAAAGACCCACGGAAACACACACGGTGGAGATAAATGGGGCAATTGCAACTATGAAAATGAGCTCAAAAAGTAAGGTATGTCGGAGGAATGCTCGTGTTGCAATGCACAAGGAGAGACGCTAGCAATGTCTCAACGAAACGGGCACAAGATTGCTAACTGAGCAGCCCGTAGAGCACTAAGCACGCTAGTCTCGTAGGATAGTTATAGACACAAATAAAGGCTTACTAAGGCTCACAAGGATAGGTACGCTATGTGGACTCAGTAAAAAAAATAAACAAAAAAATAAAAAAATTGACCTGAGAATTGGTCTGTGCCACGGCAGAAAAACGGCCTAAAATCCTGCCGCGGCAGGATGCCGGCAGATTTTTTTCCCTCTCGTACTAGCACAGACTGGTTTGTGGTAAGGCGACGGTTCGATTTTTTTTTCGGAATTTTTTTTTGGGTCACGCTAGAGCACAGACTTGTCTGCGGTCAGGCGTGAGGCAGCGAGCCGAATTTTTTTTTTGCTCGCCAAGTAGTACACAACTAGGACTCTTTACTTGGATCGGATCTTACTTGATGGTAGCGGAAAAGGATGGTGGAAAACAACTAGAACACTAGAAAACAAATCTACGAAGAACAGATATAGATCTAATCTAATAGACGAACGCGATCAACAACTATTACTCGAATACGATGTAATCTAGGCTATGACAACTCTTTTTGTAAGGCTTTTTCTGTATAGGATGAAAAACACTCTCTAATCTATGGATGGATTGTGGATTGCTTACCGAGGCAATGAGGAAATCTGATACCAGGATGATATGGGGTGGCCCGATCTTCTCAGCAAGCTCTTGTCGATGGTGATGGTGGATGATAGATAACTAGTGCGTAGCTATGATCTCTCCCACTCGATCCCTGATGCCAATGCAACCGCTCTCGAACCTTGTAGGATATTCACAACACCACACTCTTGCGCACGCAGCCATGACCACGAACGGTAGTATGCAATCTACTAATTCCCAATGGAACAACAGATCACACTCAATTATAGTTGGCAGATTCGAACACAGGGTAATTCCAGAGGTTCTATGAAAGAAACAACTCCAAAATATTTTAACGTGGTCTCAAAAAACCTAACTTGTGACGGCTACGGAGGTTTATATGAGGGCTGGGGCGTCCTCCCCTCTAAACGGGCCTAAAAACAGCCATAACTTGGCCCAAACTGACTCGGTTCGACTCAAACTGATACATACCGACCCATATATGGGTTCGGCCTTATTGGCACGCAGTCCAAATATCGTGGAACACCTCAAACATGTAATTCTTGGTGCGCCATCTCTCTCTCTTGCTCATACGTGATTTCCTCATTGCATCCTAGTGCGCCTGCCTCCCGCTCCTCCCTCGCGCACTTGTTGATATTGGAAATCAGCGCTTGTCCTTCTTGCTGCAACTCTCCTCCTCCTCGCGCTACGCTTGTGTTATCAATAAACCTAATCATACAAAGATGCATAGACTTAGGTAGTATAAAGTTCTCATTAAATAAAACATCAGGTTCAATTAAGAGTGAATTCACCTGTTGCTCAATCAGCTTTGCACGAGCTCTTGTAATGGGTCCAATCCTGATTTCATTGGACTTGTTCTTTGCAGCAACATCTTCATTGTGAATAGGAGTAGGAGATAGTGGAATAGTATGGATGTCCTCATCACCTTCCCCCAAGCCCTCCTCGCCACCTACCCCGCCGCCTTCCACGCCCCCCCGCCAGCAGCCGCAGGCCCCCGCCTCGCCGGTCGCCCTCCACCTCGGTGTCGTCTCCTCCCCCCGCCTCGGGCCCCCTCTGCTCCGAGCCCGCGACCGAGCCTGCGCCATCCCGGCTGGCGAGGCCCCTCGTCGACCCTGTATCCCTCCGTCGTCAATAGGCCCACGCCGGCCTCCTCCTCCCGCGCCGCCCCGCTCTTCCCCGCATCTCCACTCCTTTGGTATCGAGCTTCTGTCAGGCTATCGCCGCCGACGACCTCGCCTCCCGCGCCTGGTCTCCCTCCTCTCCGGCCACCGCCTCGGCTCCCAAGCCGCGGCGTCGTCTCCTCGTCTAGCACCTAGCACCATCGCAAGGGCGCCCTCCTCTCTGCTCGCCCACGCACAGCTGCTGACGTGTGTCACCCGGGCGTCCGCGCCGAGTCGTGCGGGTACCTATGTGCTCGTGCCAGTTCCTGTTGTGTAGCAGTTGCGCGTATCCCGTGTGGTCTTGTCCTCCCGTGTTGGCAGATTGGCCTTGGCATGGATGTGCGGGTGCACCGAGACAATCCGAAACCCCCGCAAGTGAATCGTGTCGTCGTCAAGGCCTCCCGATGAACCACCGGCGCCCCTTCAAGGTCCTCACCGACAAGTCTCCTTCTCGGAAGCGTTGTCACCGGTACGACAAGACCTCCTTCCCGCACCGATGCCCGAGGACCCGGACGCCAAGGTTGTCGACACGGAACGCCAAGTTCTTCTACTCAGATCCGAAGACCGAACCCTGGCACGCCAAGTTCTTCGACCCCGAAGACCGATCCATCGGAACGCCAAGACCTCCGTCCGAACCCGAGTTCTTCGTCCCAGGCGTCAAGATCTCCTACACGGACCCGAAGACCACTGGTACCCGATCCATTCAAGTTCGCCATCGACGGCAAGATCGACCGCTTGGTACCCAAGTTCTCCGTCGCGACACGGCAAATTCTCCATCTTGTATCCGAACCTCGCCGTCCCCGTCGAACCCTGAGACCGAACCCCGGACCCCCGGAACCCAAGATCTCCTGAACCCAGATTTGTGACCCAAAGCCCATATTTTTATAATATGACATTATCAACTATCGCATATTAAATTGTTCATGCATGCATACCTGTTTGTGGTTTGGGGGCATTATGCCGATTCACCTTATAATTAAATATGGAGTCTATATGCGGAATATTGTTGTCTTATTCCGGACTCCATTTAAATTGGTGTGTTAACCGATGCCATGTTTTGTCTTGTTAATACAACATTTAATTTGCGGGGTATCTAAATTACTTGAACCTTATAATTAATTGTCGGGACCCCGGTTCCGCTTAATTTTGACTAGTTGCACCGCATCTGTGCCATGCCATGCATCATATCATAAGCATGCCGGATCTTTTGCCGTAGTATTAAATATTGCATCCGGTGTTTCTTCTAATGTTTGCTTCTTCGTGGATTAGGCCGATGAGTTGATGCGAGTATCAACAAGTTCTCTGGATATGAACCTTCGGCAGTGTTTCCCAGGCGAGCATCTTCCTCTTTCTACCTATTTTGCTTTTATAGTCTTTATTTCCTCCTGTTGATGTATTGCTATCCGTGTTGCGATGCTTTAATTTCCTTGCACCATTTATATTCCTTGCAGCCTCTATATTGCCTTGGACACATCCTATTGCCTGTTGATTGATAGATAGTCGGCCTTGCCAGTCGTAGTTGCTTGCTCAGGTGCTGCTTTGCGTCTTTGTCGTTCCACCGTTGATAAAATGTTGGCACATGCTTAATGGTGGAGATGATCATGAATTTAAATACAACTAGTAAATTGCTGGGACAACTAATGAAAGAGGCACCGGTGGGCAATATATGCTATTTGGTTTTTATGCCCACTTGTGTCTCGTAGGGCCCGAGTACTTGATACCTGTTCCTTGACTATTCGCAATATCCACATCCGGGAAGCCTTGTGGACCCCCCTGAGTCAGAGCTTGATTAATTTCTATCTCTTGGGGCCACAAACTAGTTTGGGGTTTTATTTACTATCCTATACTTATGCCATGTTACTGTTTTATTAAGATTGTGCGTGGAGCACCTGCACTATTTTGGATGCGGAGTGTTTTCACGGTATCGACAAGCCCAGTCACATTTTCGGGTTCCCAGTCGTTTACAGCCATTGACGCAAACCTTGGGTCCGTCTCGGAGTCGGCCAACTTCGTTGCGGGTAGCTTAATGGGGTGGCCCCCTGAAATATTTTATGAATCCTGTGATCGCTTTTTCGTGAATGCCTCGTTGGGTTTTGAGTTGGTTTTTCCGAGGTTGATCGAGTGTGTGTTGCTATTTGTGCACCCCTGCAGGGTAAAACTTTCTGAAAGCCGTGTCCGCGGTTATGGACGACTTGGAGCATAGTATCTCGATCATAGACAAGCATAACTAGAGTAGTGTTATAAATTTGACTTAATATGTGACTAGTAATTCAGCTTCACTACAATGGAATGGATAATAAAAATGCCAATAACTGGTGGCTCTGTGGTGATCTGTGTCATACTATACCTGCCTAGTAAGTATTGCAACTCCAATGGAATGTGATAAAAGTGCCAACAACTGCTGGGTTTTGGGATTCCTCAGGACAATTATATCTGACTAGTAAACGTTCCAACTACAACGGAATGTTAACTAAAACTGCCCACTACTTCTGCTATCAGGATGACTCCTGCTATATATCTGACTAGTAAATGATGCAACTATAATGGAATGAGTAAAACTGCCAACTGTGTGAGTTCCTTGGTCCGACTTCCTCGTTTGGTCTCGAGGGGGAAATACCAGGATGGGTATGTTTGGTGTTAGTATCAGGTTGGATCCGAATAGATCTTTCTTATCCCTCTCTAAAAGCCGCCAGTTTTACTAAGTCTCTATAGGTTGTTTAATGCTACTGCGCTGCCGCTTTAGTCCACCATACCTATGTAGGCGAGAGCCGCCGAATTCTAGCCTCGCCGTGTACTGTCCTTAGTACTGACGCTCCTCTTTTTCCTTTGCCCTTTGTTGGCACCCCTTTTGTTTTAGCAGGTTTGAGATCGACGTCGTTAGCAGGGTTACCCTTCCGGCTTGGCTTGGGCAGGGTTATGGACGCCATTGGTTATTCTTCAGGGCTCTTAGCCCCATTTGCATCTTGTCCGTTGTCGGACACTCTATCGTTTCGAGGTGATTTGGACCTTTGTATATTATATCTGTATTCTTGACTCATGGAGTCGCTGTTGTATATATATCTGTTCTGTGGGTCCCATCAAGGACTGTTGTGTAATGGTATTACTTCGTTTCCCACCCGCACGAAAGTGCCTGGTGGGCGTCCTTAAATCGTTTCTATGCGGGTTTGGCGGAAAGGGCTAAAACTTGCATAGGGCCGATTCGAGGGTGTTACATTTGGTTATACCACTTTGACTATTACTTACCCCAAGTATTAATTCCAAGCCTTACTTCCTTTACTTTACCCAAAGTTATTTACTTGTTTTGAAGGTAGCATAAAGAGTATAAAACTTGACCTATATAGATAACTTTAGATGTCATTCTATGGCATGAGATTGATCCCATCATTTTCCACCTTAGTGAACACTCTTAACTTAGTAGTTAGAGTAGATAAAAACTTGTGTCACTTTAGATGGGAACACTTGGTAAAAATGAATTATGAAAACCTTGGAATGATGAGTCATTCTATTGAGATGTTTTGACATGTGTTGAGAAACACAAATGGTTTATGATGATGAACATGTTGAGGCATGAGCCTTAACCCCTTTTACAAAACTGATGGTTGGATTCGGATGCGATACCATTCCAAATTTACTGTACAACCACAATACCTGAATTGGGTAAGGCTTAGCCAGAAATTTATATGCATTAGTATGAGTTCCCTCGCGGGAGAGGTCTGAGCTGAGGCTACCTCTCAATGTGGTCCACCTATGCAGTGCCCAAGATGACGGATGGTCATGGTTGGGAGGCAATGCTCATAGGAGAGATGCTTATACTAGGGTGTGTAAAGGAAAGGTTATGTTTGATTATATGCATACTAAGTATGATGATTCAGGGTTATCCCTGACAGATGTATTGAATCTTGTGGTGAAAGTGTACCACCTCTGCAGAGTGTCAAACTATTCGAATAGCCACGTCCGCGATTATGGACAGTTAGAATGGCCATACTATTTTGTTGTCAGATGTTTTCAAAATAACTTATGAAAGGAATGATGAATCTTGACTTGACCACAACAGGGTTGTGTTTATGACACTAGCTTCCCAACTTAAGTGATTCTAGAACTTTATTTTATCTTTCTTTGCTTTAGAACTCAGCTTAGGTTTCAAACTTAATTTGATAGTTAAAGTTAGAGTTAGCACTTTAACTTAGCACTATACTACTTGTTAGTGGTAGTTTGCGAGTACTTAAAGAGTACTCATGGCTTTTGTCCCTGGCTATTCTCATGGCCAGACTATGAAGGAGACTACCAAGATGATGGCCAGCAGGACGGCTATGATAACTAGGACTATCTTCCTTCGTCAGCATTGCTTGTGCCCCTGAAGATGGACCCCACCGCTACGCTTATCTTTTATTCCGCTGCTTGTTGTATTAAGACTGGATCATGAGATCCTTATTTGTGTAAGACCTTGTGTATGGTTTGTAATGGATGATGTACTGTGATATCCAATCTGTTATGTCGCGCAAAAATGGTAATCCTGGGATTGCGATGAATGACATAACTGGCATCTGGGATTAAAAATCCGGGTGTTGACAAGTTGGTATCAGAGCTATCCTGACCATAGGACCCTAGTTAGAATAGATGTCCAAACAAAAACTTAGTTTAAAAAACAAAGTGAGTATTTATGAAAAACTATTTCCTCTCTTATCCTTGGGAGTTCATTCTTCCTCAAAAATTCATGTTCCTCAAAATTCTTACATTACTACTTAAAATTTGACACACTTGATCACTTCACTAATTTCCTCATCCTTAATTCTTGTAGATGGAGACTCAGTTCAGCAAGTTCTACCATTTGGGAAACGGAGGTCAGCTGATGTTCGAGAGGGATCTGGATTCACTGTCGGAGTTACTGGGACGCCCACATCCAGAGTTTCTTGGAGCTCAACTTCCAGGACCCCTAGGAGGAGATTTACAGTGGCTAGTCACCCCTGATCTTAGAGGAAGCATCGAAGCACCAACGTCCGGGAGAATCTAGTTCTCCGTGAGAGAGAACAACTGGATAGATGGATTAGCTAGGGAAATGCATGAAGCTCTCGCACGTCTATGTGCCCTTAGCGTCAACCAAATCCAAGGAGCCCGTTTTGCTCACTATGTAAGACGTGACTTCATGGGGATGCCAATGGAGATGCCAAGTCACCCAGAGCTAAAGCGTCATGTGCAGAACCTTGACTTCCTGCTGTACGATCGCCAGAAGGAGTTGGACAATGCTAGGGAGTTCGCCAACCACAACTGTGCCATTGCCGCTCAAAAGGCCCAGACTTTCTCACTGCTAGGCAAGGACCATTAGTCTCTTCGCCTCTAGTGTGAAAAGAAGGATCGCACCATCGCCCGTCTTTGCAAGAAGGTGGCCAACCTCGAGAAGACCGTCAAGGAGCAAGAAGCTCAGCTTGCAGCAAAGGAGGAAGAAGAGGAGGGTGAAGGCATCCAGGGAGACATGGATTCTTGCCTCAGCAATGATGATGACTTTCTGGAGGAGGATGTTGTGGACTTCTACACTGACGATGAGGACTCCGACTTCATCGACGACGAGTAGATGTACTAGAGCACTGTCGTAGCATGAGATGTATCGGTCCCACTGTATTGTAGCTTGCAGAATGGTTCTTCAAACCATCTATTTTCCTTTGATTGTTGTGGTGTATGTTTGTATCATGTGCTTGTTTGCATGAATGAAATGGAGTTAGTTGAAAAACCTGAGTCAAACTCAAAGTTTTAGCTTTGAAACCAAAACCATGAACCTTAGATCTTTCCCTCTTACCCCGTTATCTACCTCAATCTTCAGATGACTCGTGGAAACCAAGGAGGGAGTAGCTCATCGCAAGACCCAATGCTGAAGATTATGCAGATGTTAGTTGCAGACCGTGAAGCAAGCCGGGCAGAGCACCAAGCCAACTTAGCAACATTGCAGCAGATAGCTCAGATGGCCCAAAACAACCAAGGACATGGAAACCAGGATCACCATGGATCCAAGCTCAAAAACTTTCCGAATACCAATCCCCCAATCTTTAACCAAGCTGAAAATCCATGAGATGCTGATGACTGGTTGCAGATAATGGAAAACAACTTAGAAGTTGCAGGAGTTGATGACAACGAGAAAGTTCTCTTCGCCACCCACTATCTGGTGGGAGATGCAAGAGCTTGGTCGACTAGTATCCGTAACATGAACCATGGTCAAGTGATGACATGGGAAGCCTTCAAAATCAAATTCAGCCGCACTCACGTGCCACAAGGTCTAGTCACCAGAATGAGGGATGAGTTTCGCGACTTGAAGCAAGGCAGAATGACTGTGGTGGAATACCGTGACGGGGTAATCTCGGGAGTTTGCAGATGCTGGTGGGACATTGGAGAGGGTTGCGTGGGGAGACTAAGCGAGAGTGGGAGTGGGTGTGTGGAGTGGGGCTCTATGGTTAAGGTGGATGAAAGCAAGGCACGTTTCGTTGCACCACCGTGCAACGCGTTGTGCAGTCTACTGCATCGTGCCCCGTAACACGCGCGCGGTACGTCAAGTTTTTTTCCTGGGCCATGCATGGCAGTTCTATATTGAGCTGCATGCAAAGGGCGCACACACAATTTCTATGTATGAAGTTTGACACAACCCTAAAATTAGCGATAGTTAAGAGTGGAAATGTAGAGGGGAATGTAGGTGGCTGTATGGCAAAATTTGTGGGGTTGTGATAGATCGAGTAGAGTGATGTGTTGAAGGCTGCGAGTGACTCGATGAAGCCAGAGACATTAAGTCTCGTCGATCTCAGCTCTCCGGCTAGCGCGTGCAAGCTTCTTATGGTGGGGCCTAGTTGGAAGTGAGATTGAGAGCCGCTGCGTAAAAAAAGGGATATGTCTTATTAAAATCAAGTGGCAATAAATTGTAGCTGTCCATCGATGACCGTGCACTCGATGACGCATGTGTTGTGGCATAGTAGTAGTAGTAGTAGGCTTTTCATCAGACTTTATTAAACATGCAATGACCGCTCGACGATGTTTTCCATGGACGGCATCGTGTTCCTTCTTGTAGAAGTCTCGCTGAGGGAGACGTCCGTGCTGTCTCACGTTGTACTGTGAAGGGCACGACGTGTGCAACGATCATCTTTGGATCGCACAGAATCAATGGTTGGTGCACATGATCCACGTGACAACTGTGACAACCAATCAGTGAGTAGAAGACAGGGTGAGCATAGGTTTGGGCTTCTACGAAAGATAGAGAGAGGGGGGAAAAACTGAGTAGTATCAAAAAACCAAGGGCAAAACTGAGTAGTATCAAAAATCCAAGGGCAAAATGGAAAGTGAGTGTCTTTTACAATGAAATACATCGTGGCATACATTAGATTATGCCAAGATAGATCCACTAGAGTTCATTGGAGTGTGTTCTTTTCATGAACCAGAGCTAGAGTCATTGCATGTGTGTTCTTCGTACAAACCACACATGGATCCACGAGTGTCATTGCATGTCTATTCTTTTCATGAACCACATCTAGAGTCATTGCATGTGTGTGCTTCTCACAGACCACATAAGGATCCTCCAGTGTCATTGAAATGTGTGTTCTCTTCAAAGACCACACATGGATCCACCAGTGTCATTGCATGTGTGTCCTTTTTACTAACAACAACTAGAGTCATTGCATGTGTGTTGTTCTCACATACCACATATGGATCCACCTGTTTCATTGAAATGTGTGTTATCTTCAGCGACCACACATGGATCCACCAGTGTCATTGCATGTGTGTTCCTTTTACTAACAACAATTGCAGTCATTTCATGTGTGTTCTTTTCACATACCACATATGGATCCACCAGTGTCATTGAAATGTGTGTTCTCTTCAGAGACCACACATGGATCCACCAGTGTCATTGCATGTGTGTTCTTTTCACATACCACAAATGGATCAACATGTGTCATTCAAATGTGTGTTCTCTTCAGAGACCACACATGGATCCACCAATGTCATTGCATGTGTGTTCTTTTCACATACCACATATGGATCCACCTGTGTCATTGAAATGTGTGTTCTCTTCAGAGACCACACATGGATCCACCAGTGTCATTGCATGTGTGTTCTTTTCATGAACCACACCCAGTGTCATTGCATGTGTGTTCTTTTCATGAACCACACCTAGTGTCATTGCATGTCTGTTCCTCTCACAAACCACACATGGATCCACTAGTGTCATTGCATGTGTGTTCTTCCATGAACCACACCTAGAGTCATTGGATCTGTGTTCTTTTCATGAATGACAGCTAGAGTTATTGCATGTGTGTTCCTCTCACAAACCATATAAGGATACACAAGTGTCATTGCATGTGTGTTCTTCACATGAACCACATCTAGTCATCCCATGTCTGTTCTTGTCACAAACCACACATGGATCCACCAGTGTCATTGCATGTGTTTTCTTCTCATGAACCACACCTAGTGTCATTGCATGTGTGTTCCTCTCATGAACCACAGCTAGAGTCATTGCATGTCTGTTCTTCTCTCTAACCACATATGGATCCACCAGTGCCATTGCATGTCTGTTCTTTTCATGAACCACACCCAGTGACATTGCATGTGTGTTCTTCTCATAAACCACATATGGATCCACCAGTTTCATTGCATGTGTGTTCTTCTCAAGAACCACATCCAGAGTTATTGCATGTCTGTTATTCTCAAAAACCACATAAGGATACACCAGTGTCATTGCATGTGTTTTCTTTTTACTAACAACAACTGGTGTCATTGCATGTCTGTTCTTTTCACATACCACATATGGAGCCACCAGTGTCGTTGAAATGTGTGTTCTCTTCAGAGACCACACATGGATCCACCAATGTCATTGCATGTGTGCTCTTTTTACTAACAACAACCAGTGT
The DNA here is from genome assembly GCA_910589775.1 of Avena eriantha. Taxonomy (NCBI): domain Eukaryota; kingdom Viridiplantae; phylum Streptophyta; class Magnoliopsida; order Poales; family Poaceae; genus Avena; species Avena eriantha. Next base: position 472,269,916 of record OU342742.1, on the reverse strand, counting down.
CATTGCATGTGTGTTCTTTTCACAATCCACCTATGGATCCACCAGTGTCATTGCATGTGTGTTCTTCTCATTAACCACATCAAGAGTCATTGCATGTGTGTTCTCTTCGGACACCACACATGGACCCACTAGTGTCATTGCATGTGTGTTCTTTTTACTAACAACAACTGCAGTCATTTCATGTGTGTTCTTTTCACATACCACATATGGATCCACCAGTGTCATTCAAATGTCTGTTCTCTTCAGAGACCACACATGGATCCACCAATGTCATTGCATGTGTGTTCTTTTTACTAACAACAACTGGAGTCATTGCATGTGTGTTCTTTTCACATACCACATATGGATCCACCAGTGTCATTGAAATGTGGGTTCTCTTCAGAGACCACACATGGATCCACCAGTGTCATTGCATGTGTGTTCTTTTTACTAACAACAACTGGAGTCATTGCATGTGTGTTCTTTTCACATACCACATATGGATCCACCTGTGTCATTGAAATGTGTGTTCTCTTCAGAGACCACACATGGATCCACCAGTCTCATTGCATGTGTGTTCTTTTCATGAACCACACCCAGTGTCATTGCATGTCTATTCCTCTCACAAACCACGCATGGATCCACTAGTGTCATTGCATGTGTGTTCTACTCATGAACCACATCTAGAGTCATTGGATGTGTGTTCTTTTCATGAACTACAGCTAGTGTCATTGCATGTGTGTTCTTCTCACAAACCACATAAGGATACACCAGTGTCATTGCATGTGTGTTCTTCTCATGAACCACATCTAGAGTCATTGCATGTCTGTTCTTCTCAGAAACCACACATCAATCCACCGATGTCATTGCATGTGTTTTCTTCTCATGAACCACATGTAGTGTCATTGCATGTGTGTTCCTCTCATGAACCACGGCTAGAGTCATTGCATGTCTATTCTTCTCACAAACCACAAATGGATCCACCAGTGCCATTGCCGATCTATTCTTTTCATGAACCACACCCAGTGTCATTGCATGTGTGTTCTTCTCATAAACAACATATGGATCCACCAGTGTCATTGCATGTGTGTTCTTCTCATGAACCACATCTAGAGTCATTGCATGTCTTTTATTCTCACAAACCACATAAGGATACACAAGTGTCATTGCATGTGTTTTCTTTTTACTAACAACAACTGGTGTCATTGCATGTTTGTTCTTCTCACAAACCACATATGGATCCACCAGTGTCATTGAAATGTGTGTTCTCTTCAGAGACCACACATGGATTCACCAGTGTCATTGCATGTGTGCTCTTTTTACTAACAACAACCAGTGTCATTGCATGTGTGTTCTTTTCACAATCCACCTATGGATCCACCAGTGTCATTGCATCTGTGTTCTTCTCATTAACCACATCTAGAGTCATTGCATGTGTGTTCTCTTCAGAGACCGCACATGGATCCACCAGTGTCATTGCATGTGTGTTCTTTTTACTAACAACAACTGGAGTCATTGCATGCGTGTTCTTTTCACATACCACATATGGATCCACTAGTGTCATTGAAATGTGTGTTCTCTTCAGAGACCACACATGGATCCACCAGTGTCATTGCATGTGTGTTCTTTTTACTAACAACAACTGGAGTCATTGCATGTGTGTTCTTTTCACATACCACATATGGATACACCTGTGTCATTGAAATGTCTGTTCTCTTCAGAGACCACACATGGAGCCATTAATGTCATTGCATGTGTGTTCTTTTCATGAACCACACCCAGTGCCATTGCATGTATGTTCCTCTCACAAACCACACATGTATCCACCAATGGCATTGCATGTGTGTTCTTCTCATTAACCACATCTAGAGTCAATGTGAAAGGACATAGCTGTCGCCTAGAGGGGGGTGAATAGGCGGTTTTAAAAACTTTTCCAAGAGAGACTCAACAAAGGCGAAATAAAACTAGCGTTTACTTTGTCAGAGCAACAAGGCATGGAATGTAATTCATCACGAGATATAGCATGGTTGTGAGAGGATGAATTACAAGGACTAGCACATGGAAATATAACATTTGGAGTAGATATAGTGCTAATGTCCACATGAGGCCCACTAGATGTTACCTTTGACACGATGGCCTCATGAGCTAACTTTACCCCACCATGGGATACTAGAAGATCCTCATGCAAGCTTAAGGGCTTGACATTACTTTATTCTAATTTCCCATAGTTGCTAGTTAGCAAAGCAAGTTGAGCCTTTAGCTCAACATTCTCCTTCAAAATAGTTGCTTCACAAGAAATAGAGTTAGTAGCACAAGATCATAATTAATTGCAAGAGGTGAGGGCAAATTCGAAGGCTCTATTGAGTAAGAGGCTTTAAGTTGCTCATGTGACTCGGTGAGTTTGATGAGCTCACCCTTGATGACCCTAGAGCCATTTTTGAGGTGCTCAAAATCCTCAAGGAGTTTAGCATAAGCAACTTCAAGCCCATCATTTTTACTTTTGAGATCACTTGCCACCTCAAGATCTCTATCATGAGATTCCTTCACTCTAGACAACTCTAGAGCAAAAGTCTCCTTAAGAGATTCCTTAGTGGTTTGTTCCTCTTCAAGAGCTTCATTGAGATGTGCAATTTGATTAGCATACTCACGCTCAAAGATACTCATTTTATCAATGGTGTTCTCATGCTCCTCAATTTGTGCTTTTAACTTATCAATAGGTTCTTTGCTCTTAATAGCAAAGTCCAAGATTTCAACAAAGTTAGAGCAAGCAATATTATTCTTAACAAGAGCATGATAAACCATCTCACCTTTTTCATATAAATCATCAAAATCTAACTTTTCTTCCTCATTATCCTCGTCCTCACCATCACAAGAGGTATTGGATTCCAAAGTAGGAGTTACCTCTGAATCCCTAGCCATAAGGCATAGGTGGGTACCATGAGATAATGATGCTGATGATGAATTATTTGAAGCTCCATTCAAAACCTTGTCTTGGCCCATAGAATCTTCCTTTTTCACTACATGGTTAGCAACACAAGCACTAGAGGAAATAGAAGGATTTTTATCATGGCAACAAGAAACACAAGCATATCATCATAAGATTTATTCAAGCCATTTCTACATGATATGCAAGGACTACCAACACAAGCATATAAGGAGTTTTGGGTGCTACAAGTGTTAGAGTCCACAGATGAAGTATTGCAATGAGATAGAGAAGAAGGATCAATAAGAGTAAGCTCACTATCAACATTGCAATATTCATCACCACTCACCATATCATTACCTTGTGTCTTACCACACTTTGGTGAAGTGGAAGAAGATGAGAACTCATCAAAGCCGAAAGTGGAAGCAATACAATCATCCTCAATAATGTTGGACACATCATATTTATCTTGAAGTTTTGTCCATAACTCATGAGCGCTCCAAAAAGGTATGATTGAATATGTAACTACATAGCTCAAAGCATTAACAAGTACATTAGAAGCTTGAGCATCAAGATATAAGTTTTTCTCATCCTCACAAGATAGATTTTCGAAATCCATAGGAGGAGAAAAACCTATATCTACAATATGCTCCAAATTAGGGTCCATCTCCCGAAAATGAATAAGCATACGAGTTTTCCATATATCATAATTTGTGCCATCGAATGTGAACATTTCATTGTGCACTAATCCCCTAGACGACATCTTTACTCTCAAGGCGGTGAAGCCTAAAATGAGAGACCGGGCTCTGATACCAATTGAAAGGACACAGATGTCGCCTAGAGGGGGGTGAATGGACGGTTTAAAAACTTTTCCAAGAGAGGCTCAACAAAGGCGGAATAAAACTAGCGTTTACTTTGTCAAGCACAAATCCTATATATGCTATGGTTCACCTATGTGCACCAATAACTTATGCTAAGCAATACAAGCAACTATGTGATAGAAAGATATAGACTTCAAGCACGAAGGCTATCACAAAGTAAGATGCATAAGTAAAATCTCGAGTATAGAGATAACCGAGGCACGCGGAGATGACGATGTTTTACCGATTTCCTCCCAACAATGGAGTACGTCTTGTTTGAAGAGAGGGTGGTATCAAACCACCAACGCCACAAAAGGCCTCCCTTGTTCTCCTGTGAATCTCATCCCAACGGGATCGATCCACACTTCCACTATCGGTGCACTTGTCGGTGGCAATCCAGAACCTCTCACAAGATTGGGGCACTTCTCCACAACTCAATTGGAGGCTCCCAACTAACAAGCTTGGGGAAAGCTCCACAACTTAATTGGAGGCCCCAAGTAATCCACAAACCTGCAATACAACCAAACCGTCTAGGGTTCCAAGAACCCAAGAGTAAAAAGCTTCTCACCTTTCACCTAATCGAATCCTCACCGAGAACTCAAACCGATGCACCAAATGCAATGGCAAGAACACAAGAAGTGTTCAAATCCTTCTCTCCCAAATTCCACCAAAGCTACAAAAGCTTATGGGGGAATAAGAGAGGAAGAACAATGGAGGAAATCCACAAAAGACTCCAAGATCTAGATCCCAAGATGTTCCCCTCACTTAGAGCAGAGAATGATTGGTGGGATTGTAGATCTAGATCTCCTCTTTCAAATCCCTCAAAAATATGCAAAAATCAATGGAGGGATTGAGGGATAGCAAGCTCAAGAAGGTCAGAAATGGAAGGGAAAACTTGCTAGGAAGGTTATCCAACCGTTGGGGAAGAAGAGCCCCTTAAATAGGTCCTCCAAAATCCAACCGTTGGAGCTCTGGAGCGCGCGGGCCGGACATTCCAGCCAGATTCCGGGTGGTTTCCGATATGGCATACTGAATGTCCACACCGGGAGAAGAAAACTTGGCGAACCCCCAGGGCCGGACACTCTGGCTGAAAACGGCCGGACATTCCGGCCGGGCCGGACACTCCGGCAGAAAAAGGCCGGACATTCCGCCCAAGGCAAAACTGACAGAAACATCAATATGAAAACAACCATAACTTTTGCATCCGGACTCCGATTTTGATGATCTTGGGCTTGTTTTAAAGAGGACAACAAACTCTACAAGATCATGCAGGGAACCATAATAGTCCAGAAACGGAGGATAGAACCAAATGACGAAAGGTTTGACCTCTCTCAAAAAGACGAACCGGTAAAACCTCCAACATCAAAAACGCAATAGAGAATGCAAATGAAATCCGTTTTCGATGAACTTGGGCTTGTCATGAAGATTAACACAAGCTCTAAATCCTCTAATGGATAAGAACCAAATAATATAAGGTTTTACCAATCTCTAAAAGACAAACCGGTAAAACCTCCAATATCGAAAATGCAGTAGAGAATGCATATGAAATCCGTTTTCGATGAACTAGAGCTTGTTATGAATATTAGCACAAGCTCAAGAACCTCACATGGATAAGATCCACATAACAACCAAGAAAGATAAAGCCACGTATGCAAAGGTTTGAGCTCTCTTTGAAGGATATGATCAAGTTACTCTCTCAAGGGCCCCTCTTGATAGTACGGCTATCTATCCTATAAACCGGTCTCCCCAACTAACACCATGAGACTGATAAGAAAGAAACCCTATCAAGAACATACCTTTGCCTTGAGCATATTACACTTGAGCTTGACGATAGCGATCTTGTCCACCTCAAGATGGAACACATTTCTTGATTGCGCTAGCTTGGTGAGGACTTGCCAATTGCTCCCCATACTCCAGTATGGTAGAGCTTCTCTTTTGGGTATACCATCTTACCATATCCATGATCACCATAGGATGGAAAGCTTTAAGCAAATGATCTCTTCGAGCTGGCTCATCTTGAACTTGCACATCAATTCTTCTTTCTTCATTATGTTGGTGTCTTGAAGGTATATAAGAGATATCTCCCCAACTTTAGTCTTCAAGACACACTTGCTATAGGATCAACTCTCACTTGACCAATCTCCGGATCACTCATTGAAACCTTGGTCAACACTTAATCTTCTTCACTTTATTCTTCTCCCAACCTTGAAGCCAACATATGGTTCAAGCATTGCCTATGGACAAATCTACAGGTAAAACTCAATGCAAACATTAGTCCATAAAGATTGTCATTAATTACCAAAACCACACATGGGGGCACACATGCACTTTCAATCTCCCTCATTTTGGTAATTGATGACAATCCCTTTGAGAGGGTTTAGATCAGGAATTAATCAAACAAAATGTTGTGCTAACATCAAATACAACACAAGTATGTGATGTTAGTACAAACACAATATAGAGCAAACTCCCCCACAATCTATGCACGTGTGGATGAACTTGAATTTCATTGCATATATTGCCAACCATTACCGGTAGTGGAGTTTTCTCTATATAATCAAGATGTCATGCAACACACTAAGATGCAAAGCACACGAGGCAAGTGTTTAAGTACAAAACTCACAACACACAACCAAATTCCCTAAAACCCTCTAAAACTCTCCCCCATTAGCATCGATTGCCAAAATGGGTGAAATACTTTAGAAGACCAATTTAGTGAGAGTTCCTCCATATGGTGTGCATTTCTCATACTATGAGTGGAATCACATGCACGTATCCAATGACGAATACCATGAGGAAATCAAACTAAACTGAGGATCCAAAGATTGCAAAGAAATAAAATGGTGAAGAAGCATCAACGAATGAAGCAAGCAATCAAAAGATCGAAAGAAGCACTTCATAAAAGGAAGATACTAAAAGAAAGATGGATATTATGATAAGGTTGAAAAGAGAGTGATCTAAATAATATGAGGATACTCCCCAAGGTTCGTGCACAAATTATAATATGCGTTTGAATACAATATGCACAAACATGGCATCCTCATTCCCTCTATATCATTTAAACCACGAGCACAAGCAAGAGAGAAGCTATTATGATGAGAGCAAATGGGTGTTTATATGAAAATAAGAAGCTCCCCAAGGTTCATGCACAACAAAGTTCGCAATTATGGAATCCTAACTCCCCATAATCAAACAAAACACCAAACAAGAACAACAAGGCAAATGTGTGTTCTTAGGTAAATTAGGAAAGCTCCCCAAGGTTTATGCACCAAATATAATAATTGCTTTGAATGCAAAGTGCATAAACGTGGTATCCTTGCTCCCCCAAACTTACATAACAACTCAAGGAATGAGAGATCAACTTTCTTAACACCAACAAGTGCCAAAAGATGCAAATGAAAATGTCAAGCACTCAAACAAAAACTTTGGAGCCACCAAAGAGTAAAGAAGGAGCACAAGGTGGACTCCAAAGCCAAAAGGATATCAACTAGAGATTTGGCCATAATCATGTGTATAAGTTTCTAGGTAGACAACAATCACCAAGATATTCATCCATAAAGAAACATGTATACACAAAATGGATACTCAAGAAAGAGCAAGATATCCAAACAAAAGTCATAGATAATGCCAATAAATTTTTTGCTACAAGGCATGGCCAAAGGCTCAAATTTATCTTATTGAACATCAATGACCTTAAAACACCAATAAATACATCACAACTATCACAAGGGAAAAAGAGATAGTTGGAATGCATTGGGAAAGGAAACACGTATCATAAAGAGCAAATAAACCGTGCAAATTTATTCATATTGCACATGAGAGAAATTGAGGAAAAGATTGACAATATAATTGCTAGATTGGCATATATGGGTTCGGTGAATCATCAACATGATTTTGATATACTCCCCAAAATATGCATCCATCTCAACTTAATCATACCACAAAAGGATGATACAATAAAATTCTTGCAAGAACCACAATAAAAGAAACTAAAGGAAATCATGCCATGATGCAACCGCAATGGTTGGATGCAAGAAAAGTATGCATGAGAGGGATACTTGTTACCGAGATGCCATTGGTAGGATGTAGTAGATATGCGTTTGTTGATCATCCTAGCTTGCCTCCAATTATCATTTAGTCACCACATCTTCTTATTATTGAGACAAGCATCCAATGTATCTCAAGTGTACCTAAAACACATTCAAGTACACAATGGTCCCAAAACTCATTGGGTCCAAAGTAGTTAGATAAACTACAACACATAGGAGAGACTCCACATAAATATGTGCATATTGATATGAAACTGAATTTCATGCACAACTTAGCCGGTAGGATTTGGTGGAGTTTCCGCTATATATTGGATCAAAGAAAGCAAGCATACCATAATATATACATTAAGTAAATATGCATGCATAAGACTTTTAAGAACCAAAAGGAGATATAGTTTGAACAAAACATCAGTAAAACTAAGAAGGCACACCAAAGTGTGACACGACTAATCGATTGTCCAAATTATTTCAAAGACCAAATCAACACATGATAGACCCCAAGTTCAACAAGTGAACAAGGAAAAAGTCAAAGAGCAAAAGATATATAAAACACAAATGCTCAAGGATTTATCTCATTCTAAAATTGTCAAAACATGAAACAAGGAATGAGACAAAACCAACTCCCAAAAAGAGCAAGGTTCCAACAAGAAACCAAACTCTCGAAACTTTTCATGATGGCACAAAATACCAAAACGAAAAGATCGAACTCCTAACCACATAAGACCCAATATGAATCAAACAAGGAAGCATAAAAGTATTGTTCTAGATAATATAGGAGAGCTCACCCATAAGTAGTACATTATATATAATTTTTCTTTTGAATGCAAAATGCACACAAATGAGATCATCACTACTACCTACATTAAATAAAACACAAGAGGATACCAATAAAATGAGAAGATTCAAGAGAAGCAAGGAATACATGGGAGCAACACAAAATATTTTCTTGGCCAAGGAAGGAGAAAATTCAGAAAGGCCAAAATGGAGATGATCAATAAATTCTACCATATATCTAGTACTAATTGTCCAAGGACAAGAAGTATTTGGAATAATCTTCCCGTGGTAGTTCATATGGATATCCAAGATCATATTCACACCAAGAAGCATATAACAAATATAAGAATTAAGCTTGATGCTTCGAAAGAGATTCTTGGTAGCTTCCAATAGTCACACAATCACTAGTGATTAGAGTAACTTGAAGCTAATGATTTTCATGAGGATATATAGATTCAAATCTGAGGAAACATATACCAAGAAACACTCTCACAAACAAGATCCAAAATAAGAGAAATAAGGCATTCAAGCTAATTGGAACTTGTATGAGAAAATGTGTCACAAAGGAGCTAGATAATTATCAATATAAATTCTAAGTGACACAACCTCGATTTTTCACATTTTCTAGGATTGTTATATGCACTAAGCATATGACTCCCCCATAATGTGATACTACCATAAAACTCAACACGAGGCAAAATGATCCAAATAGAGATAATTAATGGACATTATAGAGATTAAGTTTCTCATGAGAACCATACCACATAGAGACTAGATAATATTCCAATATAAATACTAGGTGGTATTCCTCATGTACCACATTTTTAGGATTGTGGAATTCCCAAACATAACACTCCCCCAAAATGGGATAGTCCATTAATCTCTCACAAGAGACAAATAAGATACCAAATATAATTAAGAAAGGCTCAAACACAAGAACACAAATGTACATGGTGTTCCACCTAATCATACACAAACGTACTTGATAACTCAATCTAATTAAGTGGAGAGCACAACATATACAAGAACATGTAAGATACAAAACCAACACATGCACACGGGGAGAGTAACTTTCAATGTAAAGAGTTTAGCACATGTTACCACAAGGAGGGTCATTGGAAATATGATAGATGCAATATAATCCACATGACTTGACTTGGCAAATATACTAGATGAAGATCCCTCAATTCTTCATGATGTAGCCAAGTCTCCAATGTCCTCCAACAATACCTATTGATCAAGTTTTGGCTAGTTGGTCCCCAACCAAGTTGGGTCCTAAGAGGTTAGTCACAATAGGCTTGGCAACCCAAATGGTTCTTTTCTTGAACCCACATTGAGCACCAAAATTTTTGGCAAACACGTTGCCAACCTCATCCTTACAAATAGAATAAGCATCATCAATAATGATAGGGTTGGATGATGAGATACCAATAGTGCATGAGGAAGAAATATGCCCCTTGTAATGGCATATGTAGCAAGTTCTTCTCTTGCCATCTTTCTTCTTCGGTGACGCCACAACTCGAGGAAGAGATCGAGTAGTCCTCTTAGGAAGAGGCCCGTCAATGACTTGAGGTGGAGCTTGAGGCCACTTCCCTTGTTGCTTCACACTAAGAGGCTTCTTCTTCAATGTGCAAGATCTAACATGATGCCCTTCTTCCTTGAACTTGAAGCAAACAATGTTGGCTGGATTCTTGACTTGATCTTGGCCATTCTTCTTGTTGTCCTTGTGCTTCAAATTGATAGTGGACTTGTTCTTGACATTGGAGTTGAATCCAAGCCCACTCTTGTCATTGAGGGATTTTTGCACACTCAAGTTAGAGAAAGAAATATTATTCTTAACAAGAGAATGATAAACCATCTCACCCTTTTCATATAAATCATCAAAATCTAACTCTTTTTCCTCATTATCATTGTCCTCACCATCACAAGAGGTATTGGCTTCCAAAGTAGGAGTTACCTTTTGAATCCCTAGCCATAAGGCATAGGTGGGTACCATGAGATGATGATGATGAATTATTTGAAGCTCCATTCAAAACCTTGTCTTGGCCCATAGAATCTTCCCTTTTCACTACATGGTTAGCAACACAAGCACTAGAGGAAATAGAAGGATTTTTATCATGGCAACAAGACAACACAAGCGTATCATCGTAAGATTTATTCAAGCCATTTCTACATGATATGCAAGGACTACCAACACAAGCATATAAGGAGTTTTGGGTGCTACAAGTGTTAGAGTCCAAAGATGAAGTATTGCAATGAGATAGAGAAGAAGGATCAATAAGAGTAAGCTCACTATCAACATTGCAATATTCATCACCACTCACCATATCATTACCTTGTGTCTTACCACACTTTGGTGAAGTGGAAGAAGATGAGAACTCATCATGGCCGGAAGTGGAAGCAATACAATCATCCTCAATAATGTTGGACACATCATATTTATCTTGAAGTTTTGTCCATAACTCATGAGCGCTCCAAAAAGGTATGATTGAAGATGTAACTACATAGCTCAAAGCATTAACAAGTCCATTAGAAGCTTGAGCATCAAGATATAAGTTTTTCTCATCCTCACAAGATAGATTTTCGAAATCCATAGGAGGAGAAAAACCTATATCTACAATACGCTCCAAATTTGGGTCCATGTCCCGAAAATGAAGAAGCATACGAGTTTTCCATATATCATAATTTGTGCTATCGAATGTGAACATTTCATTGTGCACTAATCCCCTAGCCGACATCTTTACTCTCAAGGCGGTGAAGCCTAAAATGAGAGACCGGGCTCTGATACCAATTGAAAGGACACAGATGTTGCCTAGAAGGGAGGGTGGTGAATAGGCGGTTTAAAAACTTTTCCAAGAGAGGCTCAACAAAGGCAGAATAACACTAGCGTTTACTTTGTCAAGCACAAATCCTATATATGCTATGGTTCACCTATGTGCACCAGCAACTTATGCTAAGCAAGACAATCAACTATGTGATAGCAAGATATAGACTTCAAGCACGAAGGCTATCACAAAGTAAGATGCATAAGTAAAATCTCGAGTATAGAGATAACCGAGGCACACGTAGACGACGATGTTTTACCGAGTTCCTCCCAACAATGGAGTACGTCTCGTTTGGAGAGAGGGTGGTATCAAACCACCAACGCCACAAAAGGCCTCCCTTGTTCTCCTATGAATCTCACCCCAACGGCATCGATCCACACTTCCACTATCGGTGCACTTGTCGGTGGCAATCCGAAACCTCTCACAAGATTGGGGCACTTCTCCACAACTCAATTGGAGGCTCCCAACTAACAAGCTTGGGTAAAGCTCCACAACTTAATTGGAGGCCCGAAGTAATCCACAAACCTGCAATACAACCAAACCGTCTAGGGTTCCAAGAACCCAAGAGTAAAAAGCTTCTCACCTTTCACCCAATCGAATCCTCACCGAGAACTCAAACCGATGCACCAAATGCAATGGCAAGAACACAAGAAGTGCTCAAATCCTTCTATCCCAAATTCCACCAAAGCTACAAAAGCTTATGGGGGAATAAGAGAGGAAGAACAATGGAGGAAATCCACAAAAGACTCCAAGATCTAGATCCCAAGATGTTCCCCTCGGTTAGAGGAGAGAATGATTGGTGGGATTGTAGATCTAGATCTCCTCTTTCAAATTCCTCAAGAATATGCAAGAATCAATGGAGGGACTGAGGGATAGCAAGCTCAAGAAGATCAGCAATGGAAGGGAAAACTTGCTAGGAAGGTTATCCAACCGTTGGGGAAGAAGGGCCCCTTAAATAGGTCCTCCAAAATCCAACCGCTGGAGCTCTGGAGTGCGCGGGCCGGACATTCCGACCAGATTTCGGGTGGTTTTCGATATGGCATACTGAATGTCCACACCGGGAGAAGAAAACTTGGCGAACCCCCAGGGCCAGACACTCCGGCTGAAAACGGCCGGACATTCCGGCCGGGCCGGACACTCCGGCCGAAAAAGGCCGGACATTCCGCCCAAGGAAAAACTGACAGAAACATCAATACGAAAACAGCCATAACATTGGCATCCGGACTCCGATTTTGATAATATTGGGCTTGTTTTAAAGAGGACAACAAACTCTAAAAGATCGTACAGGGAACCATCATAGTCCAGAAACGGAGGATAGAACCAAATGATGAAAGGTTTGACCTCTCTCAAGAAGACAAACCGGTAAAACCTCCAACATCGAAAACACAATAGAGAATGCATATGAAATCCATTTTCGATGAACCTGGGCTTGTCATGAAGATTAACAAAAGCTCTAAATACTATCATGGATAAGAACCAAATAATTTAAGGTTTTACCAATCTCTAAAAGACAAACCGGTAAAACCTCCAATATCGAAAACACAATTGAGAATGCATATGAAATCCGTTTTCGATGAACTAGAGCTTGTTATGAATATTACCACAAGCTCAAGAACCTCACATGGATAAGATCCACATAACAACCAAGAAAGATGAAGCCAAGTATGCAAAGGTTTGAGTTCTCTCTGAAGGATATGATCAAGTTGCTCTCTCGAGGGCCCCTCTTGATAGTACGGCTATCTATCCTATAAACCGGTCTCCCCAACTAACACCATGAGACTGATAAGAAAGAAACCCTATCAAGAACATACCTTTGCCTTGAGCATATTCCACTTGAGCTTGACGATAGCGATCTTGTCCACCTCAAGATGGAACACATTTCTTGATTGCGCTAGCTTGGTGAGGACTTGCAAATTGCTCCCCATACTCCAGTATGGTAGAGCTTCTCTTTTGGGTATACCATCTTACCATATCCATGATCACCATAGGATGGCAAGCTTTAAGCAAATGATCTCTTCGAGATGGCTCATCTTGAACTTGCATGTGTGTTCTTTCCACAAACCACATATGGACACACTAGAGTCATTGCATGTGTGTTTCTGTCATGAACCACACATGGATCCACCAGAGTCATTGCACGTGTGTTCTTTCCACAAACCACATATGGATCAACTAGCGTCATTGCATGTGTGTTCTTTCCACAAAACACATATGGATGCACCAGTGTTCATTGCATGTGTGTTCTTTTCCACAAACCACATATGGATCCACTAGAGTCATTGCATGTGTGTTCTTTTCACAAACCACATATGGACCCACTAGAGTCATTGCATGTGTGTTCTTTCCACAAACCACACATGGATTAACCAATGGCATTGCATGTGTGTTATTGTCACAAACCACATATGGATCCACCAGTGTCATTGCATGTGTGTTCTTTTTACTAATAACAACTGGAGTCATTGCATGTGTGTACTTCTCACATACCACATATGGATCCACCTATGTCACTGAAATGTGTGTTCTCTTTAGAGACCACACATGGATCCACCAGTGTCATTGCATGTGGGTTCTTCTCATGAACCAAAGCTAGAGTCATTGGATGTGTGTTCTTTTCATGAACCACAGCTAGAGTCATTGCATGTGTGTTCTTCTCACAAACCACATAAGGATGCACCAGTGTCATTGCATGTGTGTTCTTCTAATGAACCACATCTAGAGTCATTGCATGTCTGTTCTTCTCACAAACCACACATGGATCCACCAGTGTCATTGCATGTGTTTTATTCTAATGAACCACACCTAGTGTCATTGCATGTGTGTTCCTCTCATGAACCACAACTAGAGTCATTACATGTCTGTTCTTCTCACAAACCACATATGGATCCACCAGTGTCATTGCATGTCTGTTATTTTCATGAACCACACCTAGTGTCATTGCATGTATGTTCTTCTCATAAACCACATATGGATCCACCAGTGCCATTGCATGTGTGTTCTTCTCATGAACCACATCTAGAGTCATTGCATGTCTATTATTCTCACAAACCACATAAAGATACACCAGTGTCATTGCGTGTGTTTTATTTTTACTAACAACAACATGTGTCATTGCATGTCTGTTCTTTTCACAAACCACATATGGATCTACCAGTGTCATTGAAATGTGTGTTCTCTTCAAAGACCACACATGGATCCACCAGTGTCATTGCATGTCTGTTCCTCTCACAAACCACACATGGATCCACTAGTGTCATTGCATGTGTGTTCTTCTCATGAACCATAGCTAGAGTCATTGGATGTGTGTTCTTTTCATGAACCATAGCTAGAGTCATTGCATGTGTGTTCTACTCACAAACCACATAAGGATACACAAGTGTCATTGCATGTGTGTTCTTCTCATGAACCACATATAGAGTCATTGCATGTCTGTTCTTCTCACAATCCACACATGGATCCACCAGTGTCATTACATGTGTTTTCTTCTCACGAACCACACCCAGTGTCATTGCATGTGTGTTTCTCTCATGAACCATAGCTAGAATCATTGCATGTCTGTTCTTCTCACAAACCACATATGGATCCACTAGTGCCATTGCATGTCTCTTCTTTTCATGAACCACACCCAGTGTCATTGCATGTGTGTTCTTCTGATAAACCACATATGGATCCACAAGTGTCATTGCATGTCCGTTCTTATCATGAACCACATGCAGAGTCATTGCATGTCTGTTATTCTCACAAACCACATAAGGATACACTAGTGTCATTGCATGTGTTTTCTTTTTACTAACAACAACTGGTGTCATTCCATGTCTGTTCTCTTCACAAACCACATATGGATCCACTAGTGTCATTGCATGTGTGTTCTCTTCAGAGACCACACACGGATCAACCAGTGGTTATTGCATGTGTGTTCTTTTTACAAACCACATATGGATCCACTAGAGTCATTGCATGTGTGTTCTTTTCACAAACCACATATGGACCCACTAGAGTCATTGCATGTGTGTTTTTTTCGCAAACCACACATGGATCCACCAGAGTCATTGCATGTCTTTCCACAAACCACATATGGATCAACCAGTGTCATTGCATGTGTGTTCTTTCCACAAACCACATATGTGTCATTGCATGTGTGTTCTTTCCACAAACCACATATGGATCAACCACTGGCATTGCATGTGGGTTCTTTCCACAAACCACACATGGATCAACCAATGGCATTGCATGTGTGTTCTTCTCATGAACCACAACTAGAGTCATTGGATGTGTGTTCTTTTCATGAACCACAGCTAGAGTCATTGCATGTGTGTTCTTCTCACAAACCACATAAGGATACACCAGTGTCATTGCATGTGTGTTCTTCTCATGAACCACATCTAGAGTCATTGCATGTCTATTCTTCTCACAAAACACACATGGGTCCACCAGTGTCATTGCATGTGTGTTCTTCTCATGAACCATAGCTAGAGTCATTGCATGTCTGTTCTTCTCACAAACCACACAAGGATCCACCTGTGTCACTGCATGTCTGTTCTTTTCATGAACCATAGCCAGTGTCATTGCATGTGTGTTCTTCTCACAAACCACACATGGATTCACCAGTGTCATTGCATGTCTGCTCTTTTCATTAAGCACAGTTAGAGTCATTGCATGTTTGTTCTGTTCACAAACCACATATCACCAGTATCATTGCATGTGTGTTCCTCTCATAAACCACATATGGATCCACCTAGTGTGGTTGCATGTGTGTTCTTGTCACAAACCACATAAGGATCCACCAGTGTCATTGGATGTGTGTTCTTTTCATAACCACATATGGATCCTAACCTTAGGAGAGCCCTAACCTTAGCCCCCCAATGGATCCACCATTAGACCGAGTCTTCTAGAAGGCATGCCCTAACACAGTTGTTCTGCTTGACGATTGTTGCATACCGTTCGATCGGGGCGCTTGGACGATTGGGATGGTCTTTGTGAGAGCGATCCGTGAGTAGGCTGTTCTGCGGCATGATTGGCCACGCTTGCTCTGGACAAACTAGCAACACCGGGCGCTCCCCTATTGCAAGTGTCACGACTCACGAGTTCAGTGGGCCGTATCCTAGTGTCACGTTCCCATTACTTCTCTTCCTCCTCGTACTTTGATGGCCCAAAATATATCAGGCTCGTTGGGGAACCCCAAGAGGAAGGTATGATGAGCCCAATAGAAAGTTTTCCCTCAGTACGAAACCAAGGTTATCAATCCAGTAGGAGCAAGGAAACACCCCAAAGGTGTAGCTAGCTGAACATTGGCATGGTGCACTACCGGTGCCAGCACCAACGTGGAGACCTGCACAACACAACCACAAAACTCTGTCCCCAACTTGCGATGAGGTTGTGAATCTCACCAGTTTTGCTGAAAACAAAGGATTAGACGTATCTAATGGAAGGAAGTAATAGTTTGCAGAAAGTAAACACAAAGCAGTAAACCGTTTATTTGTATGTAAAAGAAAGGACCGGGATCCATAGTTCACTAGAGGTGGCTCTCCTTAAGATAGATAACATGTTGGGTGAACAAATTACATCGGGGCAATTGACAAACATTGAGAAAGCAATACATGCATATACTAATCATCTTGACTCCTTTGGAACTTGATTGGGCATTACAACATTATACATAGACCGCCATCCAACTACATCTATGAATAATAATCCACCTTCAGGTTATCATCCGAACCCCCTCCAGTATTAAGTTGCAAGCAACAGATTATTGCTTTACGAATTGCCAAACAATACGATTCTTCTATGAACAAAGGATTGTTGTTTTCTCCCTAGTTGAAATAGCACATCTAGTACCTTAGAGATTTCTGTCACTTCCCCAGATTACCACAGGCATGAACCCACTATCGAGCATAAATACTAACTCTTGGAGTTGCTAGCATCTACTTGGCCAAGATAGCTACTAACAACGGAAAGCATGCAAGATCACAAATAACAAAGACATGATAGAATCAATAATCAATCTGAAATAGCATCTCACTATCCATCGGATCCCCGCAAACACAACATGCAGAATTACAAATAGATGATATTGATCATGAACGGAGCTCACAAGATCTAAACATGAAAGCACAAAGGAGGAGAACCAGCCATCTAGCTACTACATGGATCCGTAGTCTAGAGATGAACTACTCACGCATCACACCGGAGGCTTGCATGGTGATGAAGAAGGCCTCTAGGGTGAATTCCTCTCTCCGGCAGGGTGCCGGGAAGAGCTTCAGATCCCTCCCGATCTAGGGATGGAGATGACGGCGGCTATAGACCCTTTCATGGATTTTTGATCGGGTGCTTAGGGTTTTCGTCCAGAGGGCATCTTATAGGCAGAAGGAGAGGCCGAGGGGGTGCTGGGGTCGGCCAGACCACCCCCTGGCGCGGGCTAGTCCTGGCCCCACGGCCAGGTGGTGTGGCTGGCCCCCAGCCGTTCTCCGTCTCGTATTCTAGCATCTGATGACTTCTGGAAAAATAGGCACTTTGGCTTTTGTCCCGTCCAATTCCGAGAATATTCATTTTCTGACTTTCCTGGAACCAAAAATAGCAGAAAACAGGGAGCTGGCACTGTGGCTCTTGTTAATAGGTTAGTCCAAGAAATCATATGAAAAGTACTCCAAAGTGTTGACAAAATACAAGAAAGCGGATAAAACTAAGCATGGAACATCAAAAATTATAGATACATTTGCAATGTATCAACATCCCCAAGCTTAACTCCTGCTCGTCCTCGAGTAGGTAAGTGATACAAAGAAAGAATAATTTTTGAGGTGACATGCACCATCAAAGACTTGATCAGAGTATTTGTAAAACATTCAAAGCTGGGATCAAAGTACTTCAATCATAACATGAAAGACAAAGTTCTAGAAATAAGACAAAGGAACTATTTTGCAACATGAAAAGGCACACACAAAAGATTCATGAATAACAATGCTTTGCAAGACGTTTGTTTGTTTCACATAAAGAAAACATAGCATAATAGTATTCAGCTTGTCCCTCATAGAGTAGAAAATATAAATGCATAGGACACCTTCAAAGTTCATAAGAGTGACTAGATACAAATAGTTTAAAACAAGCAATATCAAGTTATGCATCAATCATCTAGTCTTGGGACAATGCACATAGAACTAAGAATGGCCACTATGCTCTCAAAGTAGGTGCATAAAGGTAGAAGGTGGAGACTCAATATAATGGTGGAAGAAAGGCCTTCATAGAAGGAAGTAGGGATTCACGTCTCATAAAGAGATTCCAAAAATTATGGTACTTATAGCTTTCAACTCTCATTGCCCTATCATAAGCATCTGGAAGCTGATTAAGGTTAAAGTGACACAACTAAGAGGATATGCTAGACAAGTTATAAACCGAAATCTCATGCCCCTTACTTACGAAGACCGAACCTCATGCTACTCAACTTTAGTCACGAGTAAGCTCTTGTCATTGTAAGTACATGTGTATCATAAAGAACCGCCAACGGGGTACCCCTTGCACATGATACAGGAGCTATCCCATAATCAAAATGACAAGGCAAGCAGACAATGAGCATCTCATCGATCTTTTTATTTGCTATTTCCATAGGTTTTTATTGAGGATGCTTCATAAAGAACTCATTATGGTGATGCTGCAAGTTTCCACCATGATTAGGCATGGCTTAGGCTAGCGGCCCAAGCGTTTTTCTAACACACATACAAACTCCATGATCTTACAAGTTCCACTTTTATTTCACACCACCGGGATCCATAAGCAAAAGAACATGATATCAACGGGGTACAAAGTACAAGTGCAATGTTGAAAGCGTTCCCCATGATACATGGTTCTGCTAATTTCAACTTATAAAGCGCAAGCATATACACAACAAAGAAGTACCCAATGGTTCAAGTTTATTAGATGCAAAAAAGTAAAGTGTGCCATCAAGTTCGTGAGAGCTTTAATCACTAGTTTTCTCATAAAAAGTTTAATTTGGAAGGTAAACAAAAGCATGAATATACTTGGAATAGCATAAGCTAGTAGGTAGGTACGGTGGAATCTTTGGAATAACTTGGTTTAAGGAGTTGGATGCATGAGTGGAACTCATACTTGGTTGTGGAGGCTAGCAAAAGACTGGGAGCGACAAACTAAGAGAGCAATAATGGCCATAAACATGCAGAGCGACAAAACATCATTGATCAAAGCATAAAGTGATACTACAAGTTGAAAACTAAAGGATCATAAAGGCTTATGGTGACTTTGGATAGTCATAACATGGTGTGAGCATGCGCCAATTCAACCCAAATAAAGCATCAAAGGAGAATATCACTATACTATGCTTTAATATGCTAAAACAACACATGATTCATCGAAGGCACATTAAGCAATTTCAATTGTTTATAACAAGTCATGCTACAGAAAAGAATACTAAGCATAAAGCCAAAACAATATCAAGCATGGCATGCCAAAGCATAAAAAACAAGCTCTTTTTACCACATAAGCATGAACTTTCCTACTCTTTTCCAATCCAAACCAAACTATTTGAAAACCAATGTATGAAAGAGGGGGTCCAACCAATTTATTCAGAAAACTAAGAAAACAAAATCAAACAAAAAACCAAAATGAAAATGAAAAAGAAGACGCTCCAAGAACAACACAACTGTGCATGAAACAATAAAAATGAAGCATTTGGAAGAAACCTGGGATTTTTATTGATGAAGAAGGGGATGCCTTGGGCATCCCCAAGCTTTGACGCTTGTACTTCTTGGATATTTCTTGGGGTGACACGCGTGGCATCCGCAAGCTTTAGATTTAGTCCATCCTTCATCTCATTACTCATTCCTTCCATACAATTGAAATTTTTTCCTTCATACAAAACTTCACACAATCTTTATTAGCAACATTAGTACACTAAAGATAAATAAGTCTTAAGGTTCAGTTGTAACACCAAATAAACTTCCATTAGAACACTAGCTACCATTGCACTTCCCTCAAAAATCTCAATTCCCCAAAATAACTCAAAAGGGAATCAACAAGAAGCAAATGCAAAAAATGGCAGAAATCTGTCAAAACATACCAGCAGGTAAAGACGAATTTTTTCGAATACCTTATGTTGCTCAAATCAAAAATTGTTGAACTAACGAAAGTTAGATAATAATCTGGGGCAGAAGCACAAAACTTCACGCCTCAAAAAGACGTCCAGAGATTTTACACGAATTTTTACGGTGAAGCACAGAAATCTGTTTCGGGAAAGCAACTTTCCTAATCATTACTTTTCTCTCATTAGAGGTTACTCTTGGCACAAAAAGCAAATAAAAAGGATAACGAGCGGTTATTAATGAGGTAATAACTTCCAAGACTCATCTAAAACTTTTGGGTTATCTCCTAATAAGTACTTTTCTTTAACGCTTTAAAGTTAGGCAAAAGAAGCAAGAAAAAGAATCAAGTGTCCTCAAATGAAGAAGCATTAAGACCAAATTTCTTGCCCTTTCCTCTCTTACTTTTATTCTTAACCTTGGGGAAAATATGATTATTTGGTGGAGAATAAAGGGGCATGGTCCCCTTTCCCACATCTATTATTTCTCCAAGGAGTTCTAATAGGGATCTTCCAAGTGTAATTTGTCCTTTTCCTGCACATTTAATAACAAGATAATCAGTTGAAATCATTTTCCCAAGGATCTTTGTAAACGCTCCTTCAGCTATTCCAGTAGGTAATATGGTAGCATTATTAGCAAGAGATATTTCTTTTCCTCCTTCAGTAAGACCCCAAAGATTCAAAGATTCATAAATATCTTTGGGGATAAGACAAAATTCAGACATGATATCACAACGGGCTTGAAAAGTTTCAGTGTTTATCTCAATCTTTACTGTAGGGAGCCACTTTGATGGTTCAGAATTTATTGGAACATAATTATGATGCTCCCTAAGCGTATTATAGCAATCTTTTAAGCTAGCAGTGCCAGTCTCAAGAGTGTTCAATCTAGCAAATATTTTTGCGAAAGAAATATCAGTTTGGCTAGGCAAGTTGTAAGTAAGGATCAATTTGTTTATAGCATTTATAGCATCATCCTCATTACATTGGAGTAAATCTCCTCCCACAACAGCATCTAAAGAATATCTATAGCAAAGAGCAATTCCAAGGTAAAAACAGCTAAGGAACAAACTTTGAGTCATTCCAGGCTTAGTTTTTTCATGTAGATCGGAGATTCTAGACCAAGCTTCCTTGAAACTCACTTCAATTCCTTGTTTAAAAGTGAAAATCATTTCCTCGGGTGACATAGTGACTAGAGCAAGGCTAGACATAGTGGCAACTTAAGATAGGAACTAATATTTTGTGTGTTTTTGAATAAGAAAGCAAACTAGTAAAACTAAATTTGTTGTGTTTTTGATAAAGAAACAAGCAAACAAAGCAAAAAGAAACTAAGAAAAACAAAAATAACAAAGTAAAGAGATTGGTTATGAGGGACTCCCCTTGTGAAGATTTCCTTGACTCCCCGACAACGGCGCCAGAAAATATGCTTGATGGCCCAAAATATATCGAGCTCGTTGGGGAACCCCAAGATTAAGGTATGAATAGCATAGCAGCAAGTTTTCCCTCAGTATGAAACCAAGGTTATCAATCTAGTAGGATAAAGGAAACACCCCAAAGGTGTAGCTAGCTGAATATTGGTAGGGCGCACTACCGGTGCCAACAGCAACATGGAGACTTGCACAACACAAACAAAGAACTCTGTCCCCAACTTGCGATGAGGTTGTCAATATCATCGGTTTTGCTGAAAACAAAGGATTAAACGTATCGAATGGAAGGAAGTAATAGTTTGCAGAAAGTAAACACAAAGCAGTAAAAAGTTTATAGATTGTATGTAAAAGAAAGGACCGGGATCCATAGTTCACTAGAGGTGGCTCTCCTTAAGATAGATAACATCCTGGGTGAACAATTACAGCGGGACAATTGAAAAACATCGAGAAAGCAATACATGAATATACTAATCATCTTGACTCCTTTGGAACTTGATTGGGCATTACAACATTATACATAGACCGCCATCCAACTGCATCTATGACTAATAATCCACCTTCAGGTTATCATCCGAACCCCCTCCAGTATTAAGTTGCAAGCAACAGATTATTGCTTTATGAATTGCATGTAATGTAAACAATACGATTGTTCTATGAACAAAGTATTGTTGTTTTCTCCCTAGTAGGAACAACACATCTAGTACCTTAGAGATTTATGTCACTTCCCTAGATTACCAGAGGCATGAACCCACTATCGAGCATAAATACTAACTCTTGGAGTTGCTAGCATCTACTTGGCCAAGATAGCTACTAACAACGAAAAGCATGCAAGATCACAAATAACAAAGACATGATAGAATCAATAATCAATCTGAAATAGCATCTCAATATCCATTGGATCCCCGCAAACACAACATGCAGAATTACAAATAGATGATCTTGATCATGAACGGAGCTCATAAGATCTAAACATGAAAGCACAAAGGAGGAGAACCAGCCATCTAGCTACTACATGGATCCGTAGTCCAGAGATGAACTACTCACGCATCACACCGGAGGCTTGCATGGTGATGAAGAAGGCCTCCAGGGTGAATTCCCCTCTCCGGCAGGGTGCCGGGAAGAGCTTCAGATCCCTCCCGATCTAGGGATGGAGATGACGGCGGCTACAGACTCTTTCGTGGATTTTTGATCGGGTGCTTAGGGTTTTCGTCCCGAGGGAATCTTATAGGCAGAAGGAGAGGCCGATGGGGTGCTGGGGTCGGTCAGACCACCCCCTGGCGCGGGCCAGGCCTAGCCACGCGGCCAGGTGGTGTGGCCGGCCCCCAGCCCTTCTCCGTCTCGTACTCTGGCATCTGATGACTTCTGGAAAAATAGGCACTTTGGCTTTTGTCCCGTCCAATTCCGAGAATATTCATTTTCTGACTTTCCTGGAACCAAAAACAGCAGAAAACATGCAGCTAGCACTGTGGCTCTTGTTAATAGGTTAGTCCAAGAAATCATATGAAAAGTACTCCAAAGTGTGGACAAAACACAAGAAAGTGGATAAAACCAAGCATGGAACATCAAAAATTATAGATACATTTGCAATGTATCATACTTCTCTTCCTTCCCCTCGAAGTCACTTTCCCCACTTCACTCCCATCCCGCCGTAGCCGCAAGCCGATGACGCCTCCATCCCAATCCCCTCTACGACAGCCACCCCGCCTCCCCTCTCGCCATGGGTTCAAGGGGAGACGGCGAGCAAACGCGTCGTGACGATAGAGACGGTGATTTCGATGTGAGTCGTCTCATCTCTATCTCTATCATCTGTGGCCAGTTATCTATTTTTTGAGCTAGATCTAATCTTTTTACTCATGCGCGTATGATGTGTTAGGCCAACCAGACGATGTATGACTCCGACTATCACGGTTTAGCAGATGAAGACAGTCCTCTGCTATGTAAACATGGATATGTGCCTGCTAAATTTGTAGCGTTCGAAGGACGAAATGCAGGCAGGAGGTTTCTACGGTGTCAAAAACATCGTGCAATGATGCAAGGCGGAAGTTGCGGTGTTGTCAAATGGGTAGATCCAGAGTGGCCCAAATCCATGTAGAAAACGCTGGACAAACTATGGGAAATGACTGTTGAGTTGAAAGAATCCGTATTCAGCTCACTTCTTGACAGTGTTGAGATGAAGCTATGGGAACCAGTTGACACGACCAAGCATAAGCGAGATCTCAGGTGGGTGCAAGACAAGGTTAGCAATGTCGAGAAGGAGAGGGACGCGGTGTTGGACCTAAAGGCTAAAGAAGAGCAAGAACTGACTCAAGCAAGGAATGATCTTCACCAGGCCAAAGTCCTGCAGTTCATAACTACGAGTATTGACAAGTGTATGAGAAAAAATGCAGAGAAACAATTGAAGCTATGCAAGGAAGATGCTAAAAGAAAGGAGCAGACGATTCGATCCTTGCTCTCGCAGGAAGATGCGCATCGGGCTAAGATTAGGAATATCAAGGAGATGTGTGATAACTAGTTCTATTTAGCTTAAGCTCCATGCCTTTTTAAGTTGTAATAGTTGTACTTGTTGACCTAGCGGTCTGAACTATTGGCCCTGGTGTCCTAGGAGGAAAAAATTGGTCGCCCGTTAATCTGTCTTAATCCTGCATTACTTCCTTTTGTCTGACAAATGCCCCTTGGATATTCCGCCCGTCGCTTCATCGTCCTCGTGTACAAATAGGAGGTGCCACAGCGTGTCGCTTCATCGTCTATCCCCTCACCCTCTCCAATCTCCACCTCGTCGTCGCTTCGTCGTCCATCCCCTCGCTCCCTCTCCAATCTCCACCGCGCCACCATGGAGATGCCCGCGCTGAACTTCTACGAGGCGGTGATGTTCGCGCACTTCGACATCCTCGTGCCGCCGGCCACGACGGTGACCACGGATGGCGCATCAGCTATGCGGCAGTGCCGGTGGCTCCGCTCCTCATCCCCGGCGGAGCCGAGATGGAGAGCGAAATCGTGGCGAGCCGTCGCTAGATGCCCGCGTGGAAGATGGCGGTGCCCCGGTACGCGGCGGCCAGCCCATACTACCGGCACTGATCAAGAAGGAGTGGAAGGCCAATATTGGCAACCGCATCGTTTACGAGCGTGTGGTGCACCAGGATCTCCACAACTGAGAAGGGCGGGAGAGGTTTTGGTCCATCCCTAGACAGACCAAGTACACTGTCATCGCCGCCGCTCGCCGTGAAGAGGTGCTCTGTCTCGCGAACAATGCGGAAATCGTGGAGGTTCCATCCGATGACGACGAGGAAGCCGGCGGATCAGAGGACAGTGGCAGCAGAAGTGAAATGTAGACTAGTGGTTGAATTAATGTAGGATGTGAAATCACACCTTTGTTTAGAAGAATTTGTGGTTGAATTAATGAAATTCCTTGATTTAGATCTCTATCTCGGTTAATTTGTGGAAGAATTTGTGATTTATATCAATTTCTGCCTCGATTTAGATCTTTGTCCCAGATTGGGAATGTGACCGTGGACCAAAGACCCTTTTTCTACTAGTGTATTCTAACATTGGTGGTTTGTTTAAACGTAATCTACGTGGATTGTGCCGCATGCAAATGGCACAACCACAATTTATAAAGTGGAAGCACGTACACCCGGTTACTGGAGATCCGGGAGCTTCGCCAGATGCAGGGGATGCAGGAGCAAAGAGGCGGTGAGATAGACGGGGTCAAGATTAGGCCAGAAAGTGGTACCGATTTCGTCCTTATTTGGGCATTATCAGTTGCCATTGTTGTTTATGTTGCCACATCGTTGTGCAGCATCTGAAATAAGTTACTGCTTCATGCAGTGTGGAAGCTTAAATAATTTATTTCTGTGCCACTTACATTCCATCGAATTTGGAGACCTCCCGCCCCTCAGCAATCTTGGAACCGTTACTACGTGTTTTCAGATAGCGGTGGCACAATCATAGTTTCAGATTCAGCTACTGACTCGGGCGTTCCAAACCCTAAGTCGTGGTACATTTTACTCAGAGAACGTGGGTAAATTGTTTCGCCCAGCAAAGTACCACACAAAGCTCCAGAATTTAACCGAATTACATATATAGGTTCAAGTTCAACACATTACTATGCATCTTCATTGCTAGCAGCCTTCTTCCGCAGCCTGGGTACCAAGCATTCACGTCCACTGGCTTCTTCATTTCCTATGTTCTTCCTCTTCCTCGGTGCCATTTTTCTTAGCTTCATGTACTCTGCATCGTCGGGACAATGGGCACCAGAATCGTGCCCAGCATCATCTTTCCACTCATTTTTAATTTCTTTGGGAAGCAAAATGACTGACCCGACAGTCATGTTTCTAACCTTGTGACGCTTCCTATCAAAGAAACAAGACTGTTGCATAACTGCCCAATATCTACAGCGTAAATAAAACAAAAATTACAATTCAGCACAAACATGCTAACCCCAAGAGACCTTTGCTTACCAGGAGCTAATTGGGTTCGAGCAACCACCCTGTCCAAGAATAGAAGGGCGACTCCCAGTTGCAGCAGCTTCCACATCCAGTACATCACAATTCAGCTCAAACATGCAAGACGAAGCATACCTTTTCATCAACCCAATTAGTTGACTGTCACACGTTAGAGGAACCATGATGCCACGTTCATCCATGAAGCTGAACTTTGCAGTCTGCTTCAGCCATAATTCATCATGATTACAAAGAGCAGCAACCATACCAGATATAGTGCAGATCTACGCATGAGCTTCTTCCATCGTGATACAATGGTGTCCATACCACTTGCCCTTAGATTCGTACTTGAAGAGGACTATCATAACCAGGTAAGGGTGGTCCACGGAGATCCCACTTGACAGAAAACTATGGACAAAATATGTTTGTTAGCGTTGGGCTAACAAACAATTTTAGGTTCAGTAGCCAGCTAGTAGTTATAATTAGTGCGAACAGCAAAGAAAAGGGTAGCTCACCTGCTTGTAGCTAGAACTTCTTCTTCCTTGGTAGTAGGATCTGCCATCTCCGAGCTGCTCGGCTCGTCAGCGGCGGAGGCGGGCTAGAGCCTCGCACCGGTGGCTATGGCATGCGCCATTGGAGCTCGGGATCAGCGACTAGGCGCAGCAACTTGGCGCCGGAAGTCAAATGTCCGAAGGGATCATCATGCCCGGAGGGTGGATTCCGACGCCGCCGGTGCTAGGGGAAAGGTGTGAATGGATTTGTGAAATTGGTCAACGCATCCAATCCACTTATTTACTCGATTTGCCTAAGAGGTTGCCGCGTTGGCGCTCGCGTCACGAACAGATGACCGACATGAGGGTCCCGACCGTCTACTTCACGGGGCAGTTTAACGGAATGTTTGAATTTGGCTGGGGTGAGATGAGTTTGCCTCGAAATGGCCCCTCTCAGTAGTTGGCGGCCCAACATTTCGAAACGCGGCAATTTCAGGCAACTTAGGTAACGCCATGCGCTGGCCTGTGAACTTTGGTACCGCAGACGAACATGCCCCATGTTGGCATCCAAGGCATCCCAATTGCCAGATACTTGCTGCACCACCAAATCCGAGTCTCCAAAGCACTGTATCCGATGTATCCCTACTTATTTTGCCACTTTGAGCCCATGCACAAGTGCCTCATATTCAGCAACATTGTTCAAGGCAATGAAATGGATTTGAAGGACATATTTCAATTGATCTTTCTTGGGCGAGGTAAGTACTACTCCAGCGCCTAGTCCTTCCTTCATCTTTGAGCCGTCAAAGTGCATTCTCCAGTAGTCGGAGTCCGGCAGCGATGGTTCGTATTGCATTCTGGCCCAATGCACAAAGAAATCCACCACAGCCTGCGATTTGATCGCATATCTTCTGTCAAACTTTGGTGCGTATGGGGCCAGCTCGATTACCCACTTTGCTATTTGCCCGCTAGCATCTTTGTTGCTCATAATCTCTGATATGGGCACCTCGCATATAACTTTGATGGGATGTTCTTCAAAGTAGTGTTTTAGTTTCTTGGCCAACATATACATGCCATACGACATCTTTTGATAGTGAGGGTAGTTCTGCTTTGAGGTCGACAACACCTTGCTTAAGTAATACACCGGCCTTTGCATCAACTTTCCTTCCTCTTCACGCTCCACTACAATTACTGCACTTACGACTTGGTTGGTCGTGGCTACATAGAGCAACATTGGCTCCTTGGGTAGTGGTGCGGCTAATACTGGTGTGGTGGACAACATCTTTTTCAATTCTCGAAACGCGCTATCCGCTTGCGGTGTCCATGTAAATTTATCTGCCTTTTTCATTAGCTGGTAGAGGGGTAGTGCCTTCTCTCCCAGCCGACATACAAACCGACTTAACGATGCCAAGCACCCAGTGAACTTTTGCACATCGTTAAGGGATTTTGGCAGTTCCATTCTCTCTATAGCCTGAATCTTTGTCGGGTTAGCTTCGATACCTCGGCTTGATACTAGGAAACCAAGTAACTTCCCAGCGGGCACGCCAAAGGTGCATTTTTTCTGGGTTAAGCTTCATCCGGAACCATCTGAGCTTCACGAATGTTTGCGGCATGTCATCAAGGATCATATTGCTTTCCTTGGTCTTTATCACCACATCATCCACGACACTTGGACATTGCGACCTATTTGGTCGTGTAAACATTTTTGCATGCATCGCTGATACGTTGCTCCAACATTACGTAATCCGAATGGCATAGAGCAATAGCAATAATCCCCGTACGGGGTGATAAACGCAGTCTTTATTTGATCATCCAGATTCAGGGGTATTTGGTGGAAACCAGAATACACGTCAATGAATGACAACAGTTCACATCCGGCAGTTGAGTCTATGACTTGGTCTATTCTAGGCAGCAGGAATGGATCTTTCGGACACGCCTTATTCAGGTTCGTGTAATCAATGCACATACGCCATACCACGGCCACATTCAGATCATCTTTCTTCTTTTCCACGAGCACCGGATTAGAGAGCCAATCCGGGTAAAGTACCTCCATGATAAATCCAGCTGCAAGGAGCCTAGCTATCTCATTCCCAATGAAACTTTTCTTCTGTCCTCAGCAAAATGTCGAAGAGGTTGCTTCACCGGCTTAGCACCGGGTCTCACATTGAAAGAGTGCTCAGCCAACTCCCTCGGTACACCTTGCAGATCCTGTGTGGACCAAGAAAAGATATCCCGATTCTCACGGAGGAAGTTGACGAGCTCGCTTTCCTATTTGTCGCCCAACCCAGCACCAATGGTTACGGTGCGCTCTAGGAACTGATCATAAATTGGCACTTTCTTAGTGTCCTTGGTTGCTTTGAATGACATGCTTCCATGCGGGTTGGTCAGGGCCGACATATGTTGTTGCGCAGACTGAGCCAATGCCGCCACTTCCTGTATCCTTCTCTTTTCCTTAGCTATCACGAGTGACTCAACTAAGTTAGATCAGGCAGAAGCGCACTCGATCAAATGCCTGAAGTCCCCTGATACGGTTATCACTCCCCTAGGTCCAGGCAGTTTCATCTTTAAGTAACTGGTGTGAGTACTTGCCATGAACTTGTTTAGTGCAGGCCTGCCGAGCAACACGTGATAGGCACTCTCCATGTTCACCACTTCGAACTCCAAATCTTAAGTCTGGTAGTTATCCCTCGTACCAAACAACACATCAATCCGGACCTTACCAATTGTCTCACAGGAGATACCAGGCACGATGCCATGAAAAATGGTCCTTGTAGCTTGGAGCATATTTTCTGATATTCCCAACTTGTGGATGGTATCCTTGTACATGATCTTAATGCTACTGCCATTATCTATCAATACATTGGAGAATCTCACATTGATGTTTGGCCCGATGAACGTCGGATCCAGGACCAGTGCGTAGGTCCCTGGACTTGGCATGAGCTTTGGGTGATCGTTGATACTCCACATAATCTCCTGATCCGACCAAGGCATATACCTCACCATAGCTGGCATGACCGCATTCACTTCCATATGTTGGCGTTGCAAGCTCTTCCGGTTAGTTTCTTTCGTGGTAAATATGCAGTAACTTTGGTGATGCTCCCTGTACTCATTTCATCCCTCATTAACATGGTAACCTTGGTCTTGCTGCTGGTTGTTATTCACTTGATGCACAACGTCCCTCCTTTCCTGATTTTCATACCTCGGCGGAGGCGGAGGCAACATTAGTTGTTGTCCATTCCCATGTGAGCAATGGATGCCGAGGTGCTTCACTCCGAGGTGCTTCGTTCTGAGGTGCCTGAGCATTCCCCGAACTACCCTGTTCTAGCTTCCTCATCCACTCACACTACCGCGTCGTATGGTTCACCGGGCAATTCAGGCTTGGCGTATGGAACTTGCATGGCTGATCCAGCATAGACTCGAACGTATACCTCGAACGGTCCTTTCTCTCCTGCCATTGCTTTTTCTGCTCCGGGGTCCAGGGATTTTTGCCTTCACCCTTTTGCTGCCAGTTTTGTCCTCCAGTTTTCTAGTGTTGGCTGGCTCCAGCATTGGAATGATCTCGGTCTACTGCTGCCACCTCTGTGAGTTATACCTATAATCCGGACGCTTGTCCCTTCTCTTTCCTCGGAAATCATTTCGCCTTGATGACCCAGAGCCATCTCGGTTGTAATATTCCTCATTCGCGTCGCTTGACATTAGCCGGGGTTGAGTTGGGTATCCTAGAGCATACAAATCTGCGATCCGGATCATCTCAGCCAAAGTGGTTGGCATATCTCACTATAACCTTTGCCACAACATACTCCCATATCTACAGCCTTGGGCGAACCATGCAATTGCTTGTGATTCAATAACCCCTCACACGAGTTGTGCATGTTGCACCACCGAGTCAGAAAATCTCGGTCAGGCTCATTCGGTCTTTGCCGGCATAACACCAAAGTCCGTGGCCTATTGGGCCTCTTGTAGGTGCTTGAGAAGTTTCTAACGAACAGCTCCTCAAATTCCAACCAACAGTTGACACTTCCTAGTGGTAAATTGTTCAGCCAAACTCTTGCAGGTCCTTCCAACATTTGAGGCATGTACCTTACAGCCCATCTGAAATTTCTTGTTGCGATCTTGACTGCTATTGCATAGTCAATGGGCCAATCTTCTAGTTTGGTGCTACCATCATAGGTCTTTGTTCCTCTGGCCAATTGAAAGTTTGGTACTGGCGGCTCCCTCATAATCCGAGGTCCAAAGCATGCCGGACCCGGAGGTCCCTGCACCTCGATCATCTCCGACCTATAAATCCGGTCAAGCTTCAACCTTGCATCATCTGGCTACAAGTTTCTGCTTCCCAGCCTTGACATAATCACATGGTGCTCCGGTATTGGGTATCCATCGTTGACCATCGCCGAATAACCATCATTGTATCTTCCCTGATCCGGATGGGCATTCTGCTGTTGTATCACTTGGCTAGCACTTCTCTCCTACCGAGGTGCATATTGCTACTGCTACTGCCGAGGTGCATTTTTCCCTTCTCCCGCCAGATCACGCTGTCCGGCATTGTTGTTAACAACGTTCCTTTGACCAACATTTCCTTGGTCGCGGTTACCTCGACTAGTGCTATGGCGATCCTCATCAACTTGCACTGCTTTCCCTTTTCCCGCTCTCACCGGATCATAGGGGACCATCTATTTGTCTCTTCTTCCAGAGTTTACCACTTCTTCCCTCCTTGGGGTTATGACCCGGAGACGATGCGGCTCCGGAAGATTTGGTTGGGTTATTTCTGGCCGAATGAACCACGTGCGATGCTCCGGGTGGTGCCAGGTTTGCCTTGTTCATTTCTTCATTTTGCTGGCAAGCTACCCTCAACAAGTTGTTCACCCTCTCATGTTGCCTTTCCCGGGCCTCTCCGGTTAGACCCTCTAACTCGGATGCAGCTGCATTTGCCGGCCTCAGGTTCTTCGCCGGGGTACTGTATCTCTCCAGCCCTCATGTTACTATCGTGGCGGTCTGACCCAGCCTGGGTTCGTACTCCTTGTCAATCTCAGTAATCAGGTTTCTACCTCGGATTTTCACCCCATCTATGCGGTTTTCCTTCGCATATTCCCTCAAAGTAATGTTCAAATACTGTTGTAACTCCGCTACCTTTTTCGTGCCAGCTAGCATTTTCTGCCTAGTTTCCTCCAACTCAGCTTGCGCCTGAGCCGGATCTACTACAGGAGCTATTGGTGTCGCTAGGCTATCTATTGCTTGCTGGAGTACATTCTCTGGCCTCTCTAGTGGAGGAAATCTAGACCTTGCCTGTCTTGGCGTGACTTCTGGATTTGGCGTCGGGTCCTTGCTTGCTCCCGCGTCTGGCCCGACCATCATGACCTCAACGCTGCTAGCGGGGCGACTGATATGCACACCACGAGCTGCGCTGAGAGGCGGTTTGCCTCCCTCGACGACGTGCCGTGGATGAACGCAGGATTCGTCCACTTCGACATAGATCTTGTGCGCGCCAAGCTTGATGCAGAGGCTATCGCGTGGAGGAGGATGCCTGCCAAAGCTCCCTGCGTTGTCACTGACGTAGTCCAGCGCTCTAAAGCGCTGAACTAGACCGGAGACGACACGCTCGCCGGTGCTGGAGATGCTTCCCGTCCGAATTTTCACCCGTTCTAGCGCCGCTAGCCCCACGGTGGGCGCCAACTGTCGTGGTGATGGCATGGAAGATGCCATGGATAGGCTAAAGATGGGGCCAATGTACGCTAGGGGAATCCAGGGAGGGATAGCATGGTGATTCCACGCACAGATGTTGATGTATTTCCTCTATCAATGGTGGGGTGGTTACAAGTGCTCCTCAAGCTGTTCGTGAGAAGGAGACTATGTCTCTTACCCCCCACAACCAAGCCCTAGAGTTCTATCTTAGACAGAAAAAATGATCAATCCCTTTCTATGGAGGCCCTGGTGCTCCTTATATAGGCGAGCCCAGGGTACACAGTTTAGGGCTTACGTGGAGGCATATTCCTCGAATATGCTCCTTGGTTAAAGCTAGATGCTTCTTTATTGCTTTGAATGGCTCGTCCGGGCTTTGGACGTAGCCTGCTGCATGCCCCCCGTCTTTTGGCGTCACCAGACACGGCTTACATCAGCCGACTTCACATGCGTCACCTTTATCGGCCACGCCCCGCTGGTCCTCTCCTCTGATTGCTTCGCTCATGCTACAGCAGGAAAAGGCCACCTTTAGACCAGCGCGAGATTCCTTCCTTCTCTTGGAAGCCATGTGGTAGTCCAGCTAACGCTTGGCTAACCCGGCTACGAGGGAACCTGCACAATTTAGTAAGTGAGCATGGCCGACATATATTTTATGCCGACCGGATTAATGCTAGGTGAATGCCCCACGGGCCATGTTACTCCGTAAGTCGGCCTGCCTTGAGGTGACCCGGCCTGCACTTGCTTTGACCGTGTCGTACCTCAGCTAACTCGGCCTTTATACCCCGGCATGACCCTACCCGGGGTATCCCCCCAACATTACAAGTGGTATCAAATCCTTGGTTTTCGATACCCCACTAGTCGAGTTTATAGGATAACCTAGCTAACGGATGATGTAAAGTGTTGCAAAACCATTTGGATATATCTGATTAGGTCTGCTTTTACTCCTTATCTCTATGCTATTCTCCTCTTACCTTCACGTGTTTTGAATCTTCTCTCTTACCTTGCTTCAAGTCCAGTATTTCTCATGGTTGGGTTTCCATCGTACCTTTAGGATTTTGATTCCTTCCTCTTGCAACCGTGTTTCTACATCCAGTCTTCAGGCTATCTGAGAAATCTTTCATTTGTTGTATCTTTCTTTTGACCCAAAATTTACTAAAAAATTATTTATACCTTCCGGTGTTTTCCAACACGACGACATTATATATGTCAGATCCAATAAAGATCCTACATAATTCCTTTGTTTTTCGAAGCTTTCAGAACACCTCTTGTCAAGACCATCAATCTGAATTCAGGGAACGGGTTGCACGATTTTCTTATTCATATACGCAGTAATAGTTTGGGTGCGTGATGGATTGGCCCCCATACCGACTACTCTTTCTATTCACTCTTGTACATTGAATTGGATTAAGCTCTACCTTTTCTCCTTCCACCGAAGTTAGAGGTGGCCTTATCTTTTGAGACCTTTACCTTCGTCTTTGTTTCTCCGGAGTGTTCTCTTGACACACGTGAGCAACAACTTATTGTTGGTGGTGTCGACAAATTTAAGATAGAGCAAGAATCCCTGTTAGTGGTGTCGTGACGATCTACACGAAGCGAGAAGAATCCGATCATCGCTCGTCTTCCCCGTACCATGAGGCGGATCTCAGGACAAGATCCCTTGTTAGTGGTGTCGAATTGTAGCACCCCGGAAAACCCCCATTATAGATTGCTTGTTGTTATTATCTATTGCATCATCATGATGTCATGCATTTGTTTTGTCCCAAAAATATTTTCACTAAAAGCCTATTTTTGTTTTCTACATTACTCCTCTCCTTCTATTTCAAAATAAAACCCTAGATCTTTTGGATAATTTATTTGCCCTAAAACTATTTGCAAATGTTTTGTAACAAAAACAATAAACTTATTTTTTTAGGGAGACAGCCATCCAGGCCCAAAAGCCCAGCAGGCTACCCTGTTGGACCTGCGCATCGCCCGCGTCGTCCTCCGCCGCTTTCCTCTGAACTCCTTCCTCTCTGCACAGCGAGCTGCCATCCTTGCTCCCCATGTTTGCATCCACCTCCTGGCAACAGTGCGTGCCCTCGCTTCCTAGTTGTCCAGGAGCCTGCGCCTCTCCACCGGTCGCCCATCATGCTTGCGCTGTCCTCTGCTTCCTCGACCACGGCCAGCACCGCCACCTCTCTGACCTCTCCACCGCCAGCAAGCACCTCACCACCGCGTCCCTGAAAAATCCACTCACGATGGCGCCCCGCACTGCCCTCTCCAAGAGCTTCTCCCGTGCGCGCCTCTACTTCCCTGGCATGATGCCAACCCAAGACAAAGCTCCAAGTTTTGCAATAAAGATGTTGCCCCTTGCCCGTGCGTTCGCGTCTGGACCAACACCCACACGTGAGGTCTTCTTCCGATTTTTTTACAAATATACCCATCTGCTCATCGGCATTGTCAAAAGTACCCCTCACTTACTTCAATTGTCAAAACTACCACGGCGGGATGCGCAAACATGGTACCTCCCGCCACAGTACCTGGTGGAGCAGACATCCCGTCGTACGGACTGCCGGAAAGGGCATCCCGTTCTTCTCATTGGCGGGAAGGGAGTAGGCAGGTTGACAAGCTGGCGGAAGGAGCTTCCCGAATATATCGATTTGGCGGGATGAACATAGAGACAAGACATGACATTGACGCCCGTACAGGATTCTCACGTCCGTGCTGTTCTTGATTGCTGGATTAATCGTTCATCATACCTAGACATACAAATTGTCTATCATACGTGTATCACATTTAAAAAAAACATGTATGGGTTTAATTTTTCAAGTATGTATTTAAATTAATAGTTAAGTATGTACCTGATAATATATAGCTCTACATTATACGTACTACCTATTTTTTGTTAATCCACATTTCCTTTTTTTTATTTAATACCATATTGCTGTTTAATTCAAATATTCCTATTTACAAATATTAATGCCGGACGACGCAGGGTTAGTGGACTAAAATGGCCAGGAATCTGCAGTGTGACCAACTTGTCCCACCGCCACCGTTGGATACCGGGGCGGCTCCCGATGCAGGAGTAATGCTGCTCCACCGGCTCTGCCAGCCAACTGGCAATAAAACCCCAACGCGCAGCATCGCCCGATCGACACCACACGCATTGCCTCCTCCCATTCCCGTCCCTACCAGAGCGCACCTCGCCGGCAAATGGCGCACAACGACGAGGCCGGTGGCTCCCGCAAGGGCAATGAGGTGATCATGGAGGACCGCATGCGCAACCTCAACATCAAGGAAGCGGCGATGTTATACCCGAAGGGTTGTCTGCTGTCGCGGAAGAAGGAGAAGGTGTGGTGGGTGGTCGAGCTGGAGTTCCAAGTGGACTACTTGGACCCCTAACGACCCCGATGACACACCTGGAGAAGAAGTGCTCATGGCGTCCTCCTACAACACTGCCTAGCCGGCTACCGGCATGTTCCTGCAATGGTGGTCCGCGGAGGGCGGAGACGCCGTCGTCGACCTCACCGACGCGCCAGAAGCGTCATTGTCGCCATCACCAGTTTCATTTATTTTGTTTGTAAAAATTTATTGCAAAAAATATGTACATACAGTAACTGGATCAACGTTATTTATTTTGTTTGTAAAAATTTATTTGGGATTCGATGTTTGGGACGCGTCGCTGTGGGACGACCCTCTCAATTTAGGCTAGCACTACCGGACTGCGGCCAATGGATATGCTCTAATAATGAGCTATGTCATCTCGTTACACCGTACAAAGCTCTTCGAATAGGCATCGTATCTACTGTATTCTACTACAACGGAACATTGTACTCTGTATAAAACTACCCTATTCCGGTTTTGATTAACTATAATTACATGGTATCCATGCACGCATGTCAACCAGAACCACTTACCTGTAGCGCGGGTCAGGATGCCATGCACGGTAATCACTGTTGCATGTTCATCCCGCCAAGTTTAAAGGCGGGAACCTCCTTCCGCCAGAACGTCTACGTGGTCCAGACCCTTCCGCCAGTGGGTTAGGCGGGAAGGCCTTTCAGTCAGTCCGTAAGGCGGTATGTCTGTTCGTGGTGGCGGGAGGTACCACGTGTCGGTTTTTGCACGTCCCGTGAAGGTAGTTTTGACAATAAAAATCAGTGAGGGGTATTTTTGATAATGCCGACGAGTAGATAGGTATATTTGTAAAAAAGTCCCTTCTTCCTTTGTATGTTATCACGGTGTGGTGATGGATCTGCAAGTGCATCCATAGCCACATGTATTGCTTCTGTTCTCAGATGCTGCCACTATTACAGGTGCTCGATTCCTTTGTGATGTCGTGTGGAGTAGTGGGTGATTTGCTTGACCCTGATGGTACTGCGACAACCACAATATGGCAATGATGTTCAAGGGATTCCGGTGAACAAGACTATCAGTAAAGAACCTCAAAGATGCCAAACGAACAACTACTTCTGGTCGGGTTATGAAAGATGGACATGAAGTGCCCCGTCATTAAGAATTGTTGGCACCAAGACCTACCAGCATTGAAACCTGAGTATGACGTGGACAATCAAGCCGGAACTCCAAGGTCACCGACATTGAATCGAAGGACGCCAAACGCTAAGATCTCTATGGAATCGATAACCCGGGTTCTCTATCAAGAACGATAAGATCTCCTACATGGAACTCAAAGACCCCGATCCCTCCGAAGCCTAGGACCCCCGGTTCTGAACGCCAATGTGTGACACTAAACCCCTGTTTTATAAGATGATAATTAACTTGATGCATATTAAAATATCCATGCTTGCATGCATATCTTGTTGTTTGCGGTATTTAGTCGGACACCTAATAATCAAATATAGAGTGATTATGCGGGATATTGTTGTCTTGTTCCGACTCCATTTAAATTGAATAGCTCATCTATGACATTTCTTGCCTTGTTAATTCAACCTTTAAAGTGCGGGGTACTAAATAACTTGAATCGTCTAAGTAATTATCGGGGTTCCGATTCCACTTAATATTTCTAAGTTGTATCGCATCTTGCCATACCATGCATCAAATCATAATCATGCCGGATATTTTGTCGTGTCTTTAAATATTGCACAAGTGTTCCTTTTAGTGCTTTGCTTTTTCACGGATTAGGATGTTGAATGGATCCGAGCTTCGACCCGTTCGGATGAAGTATCTTAGGTAATGGTTCCCACGCAAGCATGTTCCCCTTTCTACCTATTTTCGCTTTATTTCTTTACTTCTCTCTATTGATATCCATGTCACGATGCTTTAGTTTCTGTACCATTTATACTCCTTGTAGCCTATAGTGCCTTGGTCACTTCCTATTGCCTGTTGTTTTGGTAGATACTTGGCCTTGCGAGTCGTAGTTGCTTTCTCAGGTGTTGGTTTGAGTCATCGAGTTCCACAGTTGTTGAGAGGTTGCCACATGCTTAATGTTGGAGATGATCATGGTTCTATATACACCATAATAATTTAAAATGTTGGGAATAGGTATAACTAATAAATAGGCACCGGTGGGCAATAGTTGAGATCTAGCTTTTATCCCGCCCACTTGTGTCCACCTAAGACCCAAGTACTTGACGCGTGTTCCTTGACTATCACACTATCCATATGTCGGCCCATGGATCCCATTGGTATGAGCTTCATTCACATCTTATTTCTTGAGTCCACAAACTAGTTTGGGGATTTACTACTATCCTATTCTTATGCCATGCTTTACTTCTTATTTACTAATGTTGCTCGAGGAGCGTTTACCTATACTATTTTGGATCGCGAGACGATTAAGCTATTTGGACAAGCCCAGTCACACTTTCGGGATCCCAATCTTTCTCAGCCATTCTCGCAAACCCCTTGGTTTGTCTGGGAGCCTGACCGACTTTGTAGCAGGTAGCTTAGTGGGGTGGCCCCCTGAAATCATTTTTGAATCTACTGAATGCTTTTTCGTGATGCCTCATTGCTTTTTATTTGGTTCTTCCCGAGATTGATCATGCGTGTGTTGCTATTTGTGCACCCCTTCAGGGTAAATCTTTTTGAAAAATTGTGTTTGCGGTTATGGACTACTTGGAGCATAGTGTCTCGACCATAGCTAACTCAAACTAAAGTAGTGCTATAAATTTTACTTTGGTACGACTAGTAATCAGCTCCACTACAATAGAACAAATAATTAAAAGTGCCAATAACTGGTGATATTGGGATGTTCCATGCTATCTATACCTTACATAGTAAGTGTCGTAACTTCAACGGAATGCTTAAATAAAACTACCAACTATGTGAGTTCCTCGGGATGACTTCCTTGTTTGGTCTCGAGGGGGAACTTTGGGATGGGTTATGTTGGTGTTAGTATCAGGTTGGTTTCGAATAGGTCTCTCTTATCCCTCTCTAATAGCCAATAATTGTATCGAGCATCTGTAGGTTGTTTAGTGCTAGCTTTGTTGCAGCTAAGCCCACCATACCTATGTAGGCGAGAGCTGCCAAATTCTAATACTCGTCGTGTACTGGCCTCAGTACTTACTAGTCCCTTTTTTCCTTTGCCCTTTGTCGGCACCCCTTTTGCTTTGACAGGTATGAGTTCAACAACGTTAGCAAGGTTACCCTTCCTTCTTGTCCTGGGCAGGGTTGTGGACACAATTGGTTACTCTTCAGGACTCTTAGTCCAATTTTCATCGTATCCGTACTCGGATGTTGTATCATTTTCGATGTGATTTGGATCTTTGTAATGTATAACTATATTGTTGACTAGTTGAGTCATTGTTGTATATATATGTTCTTGTGGGTTCCATCATGGACTACTGTGTAATGGTATTACTTTGTTTTCCACCCGCACGCAAGTCCTTGGTGGGCATCTTTGTATCGTTTCTATGCGGGTTTGGAAGGAATCGCTGAAATCTGCATAGGGTCGATTCGAGGATGTTCCATATAGCCTCAGGTAATTTGACATAATGTTTGAATCATAAATATGCTACCTTGACTAAAAATATTATCCAGCTGTCACAAAATAATTATAGCATATGAACTCACTTTATCCCTTGAGGCAACAAAATTAAGGTAAATACCATATTAGATCTTGAATTTGTTGTCAGAATTCCATCACTACCGCCATGCTACTCCATCTAATACACACTTCTCCCCACACATGCTCTTGTATACAAGTTGGACCAGAACAAGTACTTAAGAGCGGGGTACATGATATGCATCTATCAATACATATCACACATAATAGGTTCCAATCTCATATATCAAATCATAGAATAAAGATCCACCATATAGGAATTACATATATGACCGTAATCATGTTGTACATCTCATATGGTACTAGATCTATGAAGAACAAGAGAGAAATGGATCAAGCTACTGCCACAAACCCATAGTCTAGACGTAGACTACTCCCTCTTCATCATGGTGATGATAGTGGAGACATTGGAGAAGGTAGAGATCTCTCCGGTGGTGGCTCGATACCTTCGATCTGGATTCACGAATGTATTATAGTAGATTTTTCCGTAGAAGACCTAGGTTTAATCGAACCTCGAAAAGCACTGCTAAAAGGTGTAACATCCCAACATTAGAGCTTAGAAATAAGCTGAAATCAGGTGTGTGCATTGCATTCATGCATAAGAAAATCCGAGGAATTTTCACCCAAAACTAAACAAGATGTAGAGGGATCGATATGTCTCTTGTACTGATGGGAACATTCGATCAAGTGCGATAGATTTTGACATGACCTTTGTGGCACATCTCTGTTTTAGGAGGTAACAGTTTGAGTACAATTCAAATCTGAACAAAAATAATAATTATTCAAATGAGAATTAAAATTGAATTGGTATATGAAATAATAATAGATTACCACATTATATGTAATATAAATAAACACATTGGAATGATTGTTCCAAAATAATAGAATTTACACTTCCAGAATGTTAATAATACAAGTACTTGGGAGGTACAACAAAAAGAGTCAAAATTTACAAATAGTTATCCTCAACTGAATAACTTACATCATTTATGGAATAATACCATTAACAAATGAGATAAGGAAAATTACAAGTATATGAATAAAAATTTA
The DNA here is from genome assembly GCA_910589775.1 of Avena eriantha. NCBI lineage: Eukaryota > Viridiplantae > Streptophyta > Magnoliopsida > Poales > Poaceae > Avena > Avena eriantha. The sequence goes on along the minus strand of OU342742.1, from coordinate 472,229,350 downwards.
CATTTGAATAAATGAAAATCCTACAATAATCTTAAGATGATTCTTCCATACTCCTAAAGATTCTTCTTTATTTGATCCCTGCAAAAATAATCAAACCACATGTTAGTGTCCATTCACTCACACAACAACCAGCAATGATTGATTCAATTGACCACCATAAAAGAAAGGGAGAGAAGATACTAGGATAAGAACAGGCCCAGGCTATGGCTTGCACTAGTAAGAAGATAAGAGGCATTTGTTGACAACCACAATACTAGGCCCCACTTGCAAGCAACACCCTCGTCACCTGCATCTGGTGTGTTGGCATAACCAGAGAGCAAGTAGAGTAGTATAAAAGCAAAGCATTAGCCAGCCACACTCCATTTTGTTCCTAAAAGATAGCTCACCTTAACAACCTCAGGACAGTAGCTAGAACAACAAGAACCCTAGGAACTCACCAATTTCTCATCCACAACATGAGCTACAGTAATGATCCATTAGAACACGCCTAGATCAACCACTAGATCTCTAGGAACTATCCAGCAGCGAGGAGGAGAAGGCTTACCAAAAGAATAGCATGATCAAATGAAACAGATCAAGCTAGGAGCAAGGAGGAGTAGGATTGCACTATATGCTGATCAAGTTAACCATTAGAAGATTATTTCTGGATCCCGAAGAACAATCTAAGAAGATACAACAACAACTCTACAAGCAGCAGGTTGCTAATCTATGATCTAGTCAAGCATCTATTCTTGCAAGTTTGTTCTACCTAGCAATAGGTGTGTCCATCACATATAAACACAAATCTGCTCAAGATCATGCTTGTGCATGTACACATTATCAACCAATTTTACAAGTCAAAGGGCTAAGCCACAAGAATCATGCATATACAACTTAAACATGAAGCCATCAAGTAAATAATTTGTGGGGTCCCCCGGATTCAACATCCGAGAAATCCCTGTTATGTAAATATCCACGTTCCTATGATTAGTGAGCCGTGGAACATAAACGACAAGTATCATTACAGCATCCGAAACATAACGAATACAAGACTTACATATTTTCCCTTATGGCTACACAACATTCAGAAGCGGAGCTTCACCACACGCAGGGCGCAGCCAGGCCCCAACTACATAGTTGCCCTTATGACTGGGAGGACGGCCTAGCTCGCTGGACGTCACCTTAATCTTCCGTTGTCAAGCTTCTGAAAACGTGGCCAAGTAAATAGCCAGAGACAATGCCATGAGTACTTTTGAATGTACTCGCAAACCACCAAGATAAGTTAAATAAGGAAATGCAATATGGTTGTGGCGGGATAGCTCTATCTAGGGTTATTTTTGAAAAGCGTGGACTATCTCTTGTAGTTATGGCATATCCATATCTTTGTCGAAAAAGAGTTTTCAAACATGCCTCCGTTTTATAAATCAGGATATCCCCATATCCTTGTTGAAAACCTTTTTGAAAACAGTTTTGGAGAAAAACCCTTTTTAAACCTTTTTGACCACCTCTTGTCAAACAAAATTTTAAACTCAGGTTCCCTCGGAACCTCCATACTTTCATCCATTTTTCCAAACACCACCATTTGGGTACTCCTAGCCATCACCTTTCCAACCGTCCTTGACCGTGGACGCGGCTATTCGAATAGATTATACTATGCAGAGTTTGCACACTTTCACCACAAGAATCAATACATTCGTTGAGATAAAACAATGGCCCACTACACACGGTAGACAGGGTTCAGATAATCAAACCTAACCTTTTGCTTGTCGACCCTAGCAAAGGCTGCTTTTCCTTTTGGGTTTGTTCTCCTCGGAAATGAGTATGTGGCCCCCGGCCATAGTCCTGCCTTCTGTACATGCGTATACCCAAGCCGCAGCTTGGCGTATACCTTAACTTGGTGACTCCACTTCCTTTCATACTACCTAAGTCATACCGTCCGCGGGAGACCCAATTGTTGCACCAGCATTCCTGCCAAGACAGGCTCACTCTTGCCGAAGCAAGCTACCTGCTCCAGATCTCTAGAAATGTTAGCGCCTGCCCGGAATTCAAGGGATTTCTCCCAATAAGAATTGTACAAGCTGCCTCGGCTAAAGAAGACAAACTACGAGCTAAGCCCCAACACCTGGGGTAATGTGGTTGCACTGATAAATTGTTCCGGTAAAGGCGTAGAACATCCCTTCTCTTTCTCTTGTCCATTTTCTCATTTCTCATCATCACCACTTCTTTCGTTAAAACATCCGCTTGGAACGATGCCTCTTCCCAAGGGTTTTCCGAAACATTATTAGATTAGTTTTAGTGGGTAAATCCCCAAAACAGTTGTTTTCTCAAAGCTGGGGTTTCCAACGAGGTAGGATGCTAACCATCGTACTCTCGGTCTAAAGGGGGTAAAATGGTAGGTACATTCATAAGTGGTTTTCATACCTGACACTAGGTCATAACTTGGAGGAGCCAAGTTAGTAGTGCCATATTTATAAAACAAAACATGCAAGTAAGTAGTGCAGTTTATAAAGGAGATACAAAATAGGTAATAAAGAAGAGTAGCACAAGTATCGGAATTCGGGAATGGTGGCTTGCCTGTGACCAGCAATATGGCAATACATGTTCCTGGACTTCTTGTTAGAATACCAAATAATACCAATAATAATTACCACTTCTTCTTCTCTCCGATTTCATCGCAACTATCCTCTTCCAGACAGCACATGCAAACAAACCAAACCAGAATCAACACAAGGCATACAAGCATCAATACAATACAGCAAACCAGTGAACAATACGAGTTTAAGATTCAGTAGGTTTTGAGAGGATTGGATTTCGCTGTTGAAGATGGCCTTGGAGACAAGGATGAACATCCCTTAGGGTTTATAGTCTAGAAACAACCTAAGAGATGGGTTTTGTACCAAGAACATATTCTGTATGATAACATTGTGTAAAAATGATACCAACAGATAGGAGTTGATAAAATGAAACTAACAAAAGTGGTTTCACTATTTTATTACTTTTCTTGAAATACTTATGAATTTCCTAGTGAAATAACTTCTAGTTTTAGGAAATAATTTACCAGAAAAGTTTTGGAGTTCCAAAAATTATTTCCTTGGATGGGTAAGTAGGGTTTGAGTTACTGATTCATAGAGAGTTGGAATCAGGTCAAGATAATTACCAGAATGCCCTTAGGAAATTCCCAAAGGCAGTTCTGTAGCTGTTTTGTCTTTCTCACCAGATTTAATCTACATAATCTTTTGATTTGATTCCAAGGACTCCTGGTAGATATTAAGAATACCTTTCTGTAGAAATTGGAATCAACCTTTTTGGAGTTACATAATTACTGAGGTGGTTTTATTAGAGAATTAACCCTACACAGAATAGTTTAAAACCTAATAAATCAACCAAGACTTAATTAAATTTGGGCTCCTGGGGTTTGAAGGATAATATGTTTCAAGAGTCTTGAGAGTTGGAATTGGGTCAGTTGGAATCAAGGTTTGGTCTAGGAAATTTTCTAAAGTCAGATTGGTCTTGTTTTTGGTATTTTGGCTACAGTAAAGATAATGCTCCACATGGCATGAGTCCAAAGCCATGAGATAGGTACAGGTAATACCGACCAGAGGCAGTTGGTTTTACTCAATTTGGAGTTGTAAAACTCCAAGAAGGAATTTTATACTAGAATATGTACATCTGAGTGGTAAATTTATTGTATTTAAACTGGGCAACACTTGAGGAAACCAGGAGTACTGCATGTTTCATAAAACATCTATAAACCTTAATAAATTTAGATCTGGTCGATTTGAGTGGGTTTTCAATTTCAAATTGATTTAAATCAGAGTGCAAGATTTCTGATCTGGTTAAAAATGAATAAAAGCAAAAGGCCACAGGCTGGTTTCGGGGGGAAATGGGCCGTAGTGAGCAGACTTGGCCCACGGCAGCGAGGCGATGCGCGGGAGCGCTCTCCTTCAAACGGCCCGGGTGGGGTCCGCCTATCAGCCAGGGCGGGATGTTGAAACGGTAAGGAGGGACAGGGGCCGTCCGATTAGAGGGCGACGGACGGCCGTGGCTCGTCCTCTTCCTCTCGACGGCAGCTACGGGGCAGAAAACCTAGCAGAGGGCATGGCGACGCGGGACGGCTTACCTGGGGTGGGAGAGGGGACAAAGAGGTTGCAGGACGACAGAGGACTCTAGGGCGAGTCAAGGGAGAGGCGGCACATCGAGATTCGCTTCCAGAAAAAGGCTCGCATGAAGATGCCTAAATGGAGCTCACCAGAGCTCGTCGATGCAGCTCGAGGTGACGTTCCTTGGCCAAAATAAGCACACGGTTAGGTCGAGGAGGAAGAGGGGATCACGAGAGTGTGACATGCAGAGCAAGTAGGGCAGGAGAGGGAGAGCTACGCTCATATCTTGAGCAATGGCCGAAGTGCCTCTCTCTCTCTCTCTCAAGCAGTACATGGCAGGGGAGAGGGAGGGAAGGAGCTGGGAGGTGAGTTGGGAGCAGAGGGAGTAAATGAGGGGCAGAGGCGTGCGGCGAGGGCCTCTAGCCTATTTATTTGGGAAGAAGGAGGTCCATGGTGGGAATGGTGTAGGAGGAGTTTGGGGAGATGGTGCTGGCCGGGCATTGGGCATCCAGGGCGGTGGAGAGGTCCTAGGTCGTGGCAGGGGAGCAGAGAGGGAGTGGTGCTGCTGTTGCAAGAGTTTTTAAGGGACTTTGCAAAGATGTGGGTGTCCCTTCCTTTGGTTTTCTTCCAAGCACAAAAGACAAGTAGCTAGGCTTTGCTACAGTCCTTGCTATAGTGGTATGGTCGACCAGGAGAGAGGGATGGGTTCGGTGGAGAAGTGCTTTGCAAGATTGGAGGGATTTTGAGAGTGATTTATTTGATGTTTTGATCATACTCCACTTGCCATAGATGATGTTCATCAGGAGCTTTCTCAAAACTTGATCTTGGTAAGATGAGGAGGTGGTTCTGGTAGAGGGGTATAGCCAAGATATACCTCTTCTAATAATTTGGGATTTTTCAGATGATTTTCAGTTCACTTAAAATCCTTTATTCAAAAAGTGCAGAAGTAGTTTCTAGAAGCTCATATGATATTTTTACATTGGACCAGGTTGGATTTTGATGTGATATGTTCATAAATATGAATTCACACTATGGTGATTTTTCCCAAGATTTATTGGGGATTAAAAGTATTTAAAACAATTATTATTCCATTTCTGCCATTTGGGTAAAGGGCAAAAAGAAATAATAAAGGATCCCACAAATATTTATTTTTGAGATGGGGATGTAGGGTATGATATATGGACCTCAATTGAGCAAAAGGTTGGAGATTTTTTGGCAAAAACCAAACTTTCCTTTGTAGGAGTTTTGAGGTTTTTGTTGATTAAAGGGATTTAATAGGTTTTTGGCCACAATAATTGTGGTAAAATTTGATAAATCTTGATGATCAAGGTAGATGATGTAGGCAAGGTGTAACAAGCATTTTCAACATTGGGATTGGAGAATCCAAGTTTATTTTGGTGAAAACTAGAGATTTAAGGATCTTGGGTAAGATTGTTTCATGCCACCAAAACCTTGTTGGATCTTGGAGCTCAAGGCTCCCCTTGGGGCATGGGATATATGGATGGATAGACCAAGTGATGTAGATCGCAATGGTGTAGAGGTTTGAGCTTGATCCTTCTTGAGCTCACCAAGAATTGAGTTCAAACTTTGGATTAAATAAGCCTGCCAAGGCAGATTATCAACTAGCCTTCAAAACCTTGTGGGTTTAAGAAGCACAAAGATCCACTTGGAACAAGTGAAGTAGATATTGATAGACCTATATGAGTAGCACACAACCATGCAAAGATTTGGTCCATATAAGGTTGGATATGGTGTGAGCTTCTGTCAAAGTAGGCATGTTGACTAGATTTGCAGGAATAGCTAATTTTTTGCCTGCAAAACCATCAAGAACAAGTGGGTTGGAGGATGATCTAACCAAGGGAAAGAGTGGTCCTTGGTAGTCCTTAGGATGGTTAGCAAGATGGTTCAAATGCATTTTCAAAAATGCACAAGGGTTGAGAAAAGGAGGCATTCAAAAAGGTGATGTTGGAACAGATTCCAGACTTAGCCAAATATGGCAGATTTAGGGTTTTTGGACTTGAATGTGGGTGGGGATTATTTTGATGGGTTACAAGGTACCAAAGCATCATCAGGAATATGATGTTGACGTGTAGATTGAGTAGAAAGGATCCTTGCTTGATACTGGTCTTCATTGACTTGGAAGCTTCTAGAATTAGATCACTTCAGAGCTGATCTGGTTAAGGGTTTTAGATGATCACCTAGTAGCTAGGGATTAGATCCAGCTTTGTAGTCGTGCTTAGGATTTGGGGATTTCAAGTATCTTGATCCTAGTGATGAGCTCCTATGGTGGCTCACTTAGCTCCTTAATCAAACAAGTCAAACAGCAGATCGAAGCAATTCATGAGACAATAGATCAAGGCACTTCATCTTAGCAGATCAAGGCAACTCATCTTACAAACGAAGCAAACCTACTACTGGGGTTACCATCAAGCCTGGATCGAGGGAAGGTTGGGTATTTTGAAAAGGTTGGAGTTTGAATAAGATGAGAGTCTTTGGTATCTCTACCAAGAGTAGAATTCAAAAGCTTTAAAATGAGGTTTTGGGAAACCTAGAGATAAGAATAGTTGAATGTTCGGTCTACAAAACATAAGGAGATTATAATAGGTTGCTCTCCATAGTTTAGGGAAATATAAGCTACTAAAAAGGGTGCAGGTTGTAAAGGTATCTTGGCTCAGGTTTTGAAATGCTAGAACATTGGGAATATGTAAAATGAGTCAGGACAGTTTTGTTCAATAGCTTTTGTCAACTGATGTTGAGATAAGGAGTATATATTCTAATACACATTCATTAGCATAAACATTGTCAAACAACAGGCAAACACTTCATCACCAAACAAGAAAAAGTTTTTGTTCCCCCTGATTTTTGCATTCTGGACAACTAATCAGGGTTGCTGAAATTGGGATGTTACAGACCTTTCCCCCTTAAAAGAATCTCGTCCCGAGATTCAGGAGAGTAGGGTTAGGGGATGTTGAGTCGGGTTGATACTAGGTATCTTACACGTATTATCTTACGGACTCCGTCTTTGAAAATGACTACTCTTTCGATGAAGTTGAGCTTCAGTCTTCCGGGATACACGGAGAGTTGAGCAAAGTCCAGACCTGATTGCGAGAGATGACCTTCTTTTCTTTCCGGATTCAGAATCTCGGGGGCTTAGGCTGGGCGGACTATCAGGATTCTAAACTTTATGGAGTACTCGTCGGAGGATAGAATCTACAGCTGGGTGTAACTCTCTCTAAGGATTCACAACTCTTCCTTAGGGTCGTAGCGTATCCTATTTAATGATTTTAGGGTCGGGACTCCTGAGTTTGCTTCGGCGAAGGGTTACCCAATTTTTGTGGGAAGACGCAGTCTTTCCCCCTTAGAATTAAACTGGGGTAGATCAGAGAGTTGACATAGTCCTTCCTTATTGGAGTCGTAGATTGATTTTTTGAAGATGGTCGTCACTCTTTCTCCTAGAGTTGGAATCTTTAGATGATGTCCATGAAGCTATGTCTTATGGGGCTTATATAGGCTACTCTTTTTCATACTTGGCCTACGGGAGTCGTTGGAGTCTCACGTCCTCTAAGTGATTGGAATTGAGCGGTTAGCGGTCCGGTGGTCCTTCAGATAGGTTTTCAGCTGAAGTATCGGAGGAACTTTGTAGAATCTTTAGTTAGTTTATCTTCGGATAACTCACGGGTTGTTGTTTTGCAGGAAGACTTCGGATCCGGAGATCTCTTCTGCAGCCTCTTCTGGTAGGCGGTCTTCTGGGTATTGAGTGGAAAGACGCTGAAAGGACACAGATGTCGCCTAGAGGGGGGTGAATAGGCGATTGAAATTTTTTACGAGATGGGCTTAACAAAGGCGGAATAAAACTAGCGTTTACTTTTTTAAGCACAAAACCTAGAACAACTAGGGTTCACCTATTTGCACCAACAACTTATGCTAAGCAAGACAAGCAACTATGTGAGAGCAAGATATATACTTCAAGCATGAAGGCTATCACAAAGTAAAGTGCATAAGTAAGAGCTCGGATATGGAGATAACCGAGGCACGCAGAGACGACGATATTTTACCGAGTTCCTCCCAACATAGAGTACGTCTCGTTTGGAGAGGGGGTGGTATCAAACCACCAACGCCACAAAAGGCCTCCCTTGTTCTCCTATGAATCTCACCCCAACGGGATCGATCCACACTTCTACTATTGGTGCACTTGTCGGTGGCAATCCGTAACCTCTCACAAGGTTGGGGCACTTCTCGACAACTCAATTGGAGGCTCCCAACATACAAGCTTGGGGAAAGCTCCACAACTTAATTGGAGGCCCCAAGTAATCCACAAACCTGCAAAACCACCAAACCGTCTAGGGTTCCAAGAACCCAAGAGTAAAAAGCTTCTCACCTTCCACCCAATCAAATACTCACCGAGAACTTAAACCGATGCACCAAATGCAATGTCAAGAACACACAAAGTGCTCAAGTCCTTCTCTCCCAAATTCCACCAAAGCTACAAAAGCTTATGGGGGAATAAGAGAGGAAGAACAATGGAGGAAATCCACAAAAGGCTCCAAGATCTAGATCCCAAGAATCAATGGATTGGTGGGGTTGTAGATCTAGATCTCCTTTTTCAAATCCCTCAAGAATATGAAAGAATCAATGGAGGGATTGAGGTATAGCAAGCTCAAGAAGGTCAGCAATGGAGGGGAAAACTTGCAAGGAAGGTTAGGGAACCATTGGGGAAGAAGGGCCCCTTAAATAGGTCCCTAGAAATCCAACCGTTAGGCCAGGAATCACCCGGCCCAGAGTCTTCGGACTGGGACCGGAGTCTCCGGTGTACCCAGGCCAAACGGGGTCAAACTGGGGGACAATCTGTACGCGGTCCGGAGATAGACCTGAGATTTAGTCTCGAGTCTCCGGTCTTACAAAAACTAACAGAAAGACCAATACGAAAACAACCATAACTTTTGCATCCGGACTCCGATTTTGATGATCTTGGGCTTGTTTTAAAGAAGACAATAAGATCTACAAGATAATGCAGGGAACCATCATAGTCCAGAAAGGGAGGATAGAACCAAATGGCGAAAGGTTTGACCTCTCTCAACAAGACGAACCGGTAAAACCTCCAACATCGAAAACGCAATAGAGAATGTATATGAAATCCGTTTTTTGATGAACTAGAGCTTGTTATGAATATTACCACAATCTCAAGAACCTCACATGGATAAGATCCAAATAACAACCAAGAAAGATTATGCCAAGTATGCAAAGGTTTGAGCTCTCACGAAGGATATGATCAAGTTACTCACTCGAGAGCCCCTCTTGATAGTACGGGTATCTATCCTATAAACCGGTCTCCCCAACTAATACCATGAGACCGGTAAGAAAGAAACTCTATCAAGAACATACCTTTGCCTTGAGCATATTCCACTTGAGCTTGACGATGGCGATCTTGTCCACCTCAAGATGGAACACCTTTCTTGATTGCACTAGCTTGGTGAAGACTTGCAAATTGCTCTCCCATACTTGACTCTGGTAGAGCTTCTCTCTTGGGCATATCATCTTCCCATATCCATGATACCATAGGATGGCAAGCTTCAAGCAAATGATCTCTTCGAGATGGCTCATCTTGAACTTGCACATCATTTCTTCTTTCTTCATTATGTTGGTGTCTTGAAGGCACATAAGAGATATCACTCCAACTTTATTGTTAAAGACACACTTGCCATAGGTTCAACTCTCACATGACCAATCTGTGGATCTCTCCTTGAACACCTTGGTCAACACTTGATCTTCTTTACTTTCTTCTTCTCCCAACTTTGAAGCCAACATATGGTACAAGCATTGCCTATGGACAAATCCTACAAGTAAAACTTAATGCAAACATAAGTCCATAAATATTGTCATTAATTACCAAAACCACACATGGGGGCACACATGCACTTTCAATCTCCCCCATTTTGGTAATTGATGACAATCCCTTTGAGAGGGTTTATATAAGGAATTAACCAAACAACACGGTGTGCTCACATCAAATACAACACAAGTATGTGATGTTAGTACAACCAGAATATAGAGAAAAGTTCCCCACAATCTATGCACGTGTGGATGAACTTGAATTTCATTGCATATATTGCCAACTATTACAGGTGGTGGAGTTTTATCTGTATATTCAAGATGTTATGCAACACACTAAGATGCAAAGCACACCAGGCAAGTGTTTAAGTACAAAACTCACAACACACAACCAAATTCCCTAAAATCCTCTAAAACTTCTCCCACATTGGCATCGATCGTCGAAATGGGTGAAAAACTTTAGAAGGCCAATTTAGTGAGAGTTCCTCCATATGGTGTGCATTTATCATAATATGAGTAGAATCAAATGCACGTATCCAATGATGAATACCAGGAGGAAATCAAACTAAACTGAGGATCCAAAGATTGCAAAGAAATAAAATGGTGAAGAAGCATCAACGAATGAAGCAGGCAATCAAAAGATCGAAAGAAGCACTTCACAAAAGGAAGATACCAAAAGAAGATAGATATGATGATAAGATTGAAAAGAGAGTGATATAAATAATATGAGGAGACTCCCCAAGGTTTGTCCACAAATTATAATTTTGCATTTGAATACAGTATGCACAAACATGGCATCCTCATTCCCTCTATATCATTTAAACCACAAGCACAAGCAAGAAAGAAGATATTATGATGAGAGAAATTGGGTGTTTAGATTAAAATAGGAAGCTCCCCAAGGTTCATGCATGACAAAGTGCACAATTATGGAATCCTAGCTCCCCATAATCAAACAAAACACCAAACAAGAACAAGAAAGCAAATGTGTGTTCTTAGGTAAATTAGGAAAGCTCCCCAAGGTTTATGCACCAAATATAATAATTGCTTTGAATGGAAAGTTCATAAACATGGTATCCTTGCTCCCCCAAATTTACATAACAACACAAATGCATGAGATATCAACTTTATTAACACCAACGAGTGCCAAAAGATGCAAATGAAAAGGTCAAGCACTCAAAGCAAAACATTTGGAGCCACCGAAGCATAAAAGGAGCACAAGGTGTAGACTCCAAAGAAAGAAAGGATATCAACTAGAGATTTAGCCATAATCATGTGTATAATTTTCTAGGTAGACAACAATCACCAAGATATACATCCACAAATAAACATGCACACACAAAAATGGATACTCAAGAATGAACAAGATATCCAAACGAAAGTCATAGATACTGCCAATAAGATTTTTGCTAGAAAGCATGGTCAAAGGCTCATATTTATCTTACTGAATATCAATGACCTTCAAACACCAATGAATATATCACAACTATCACAAGGGAACAAGATCTAGTTGGAATGCATTGGGAAAGGCAACAAGTATCATAAAAAACAAATAAACCTTGCAAATTCATCCATATAGTACATAAGAGAAACTGAGGAAATGATTGGCAATATAATTGCTAGATTGGCATATGTGGGATTGGTCAATCATAAACATGATTTTTATACACTCCCCAAAATATGCATTCATCTCAACTTACTCATATAACAATAAGGATGATAGAATAAAATCTTGCAAGAACCGCAATAAAGGCAACAGAAGGAAATCATGCCATGATGCAACCACAAAGTTTGGATGCTAGAGAAGTATGCATGAGAGGGATACTTGTTACCGAGATACCATTGCTAGGATGAAGTAGATATGAGTTTGTTGATCATCCTAGCTTGCCTCCAATTATCATTTAGTCACCACATCTTCTTATTATTGAGACAAGCATCCAAGGTATCTCCAATGTACCTATAACACATTCAAGTACACAATGGTCCCAAAACACATTGGGTCCAAAGTAGTTAGATACAGTACAATACAAAGGACAAACTCCACAAAAACATGTGCAAATTGATATGAAATTGAATTTCATGCACATGTTAGCCAAAATAGGATTTGGTGGAGTTTCCCCTATATATTGGATCAAAGAAAGCAAGCATACCATAATATAGAACATGTAGTAAATATGTATGCACAAGATTTTCAAGAACCAAAACGGAGATAGAATTTGAACAAAAACACCAAGTAAACCGAGAAGTCTCACACAATAGTGTGACACGACAAAACGGTGTCCAAATTGCATCAAAGAGCCAAATCAACACATGAATGGACACAAATTCCACAAATGAACAAGGAAAAAGCGAAAGAGCAAAAGATAGACAAAAACACCAATTCTCAAGGATTTATCTCATCCTAAGGGATCAAACAAGTAACAAGGAATGAGACAAAACCGACTCCCAAAAGAGCAAGGTTCCAACACAGAAACCAAACTCTATACTTTTTCATGATGGCACAAAGTACCAAAAGAAAAGATCAAACTTCCAAGCACATAAAACATGATATGGAACAAAACAAGAAGCATAAATATGAGTATTCTAAATAATATAGGAGAGCTCCCCCATGGATAGTGCATTATGTAGGATTTTCCTTTTAAATGCAAAATGCACACAAATGGGATCATCACTAGTACGTACATTTAATAAAACACACGAGGATACCAATAAAATAAGAAGATCCACAACAGGCAAGGAAAGCTTGGGAGACAACACAAAACATTTTCTTGGCGAGATGTAGTACAAAATTTAAGCAAAGGCCAAAGTGAATATGATCAATAACTTCTACCATATACGGAGTACCACTTGTCCAATGACAAGAATTATGGGGAAACATTTCCCAAGATAGTTTTCAAGGATATCATGATCATATTCACAACACGAAGCATATGAAGAAATATAAAAATTAAGCTTGATGCTTAGATAGAGATTCTTGATAGCTCCATATAGTCACACAATCATAAAAGATAAAAGTAACTTGAAGAAAATGGTTTCCATGGAGGATATGGAGGTCCAAATATGGGAAACACATACCAAGAAAACTCTCACAAACAAGATCCAAACAATGAGCAATAAAATCAACCCAAGGGAATTGGAACTTGTTTGAGCTAAATGTGCCACTTAGGAGCTAGATAACTATAAATATCAATTCTAAGTGACACAACCTCAAATTTCCACATTTTGTAGGTTTGTAATATGCTCAAAGCATATGACTCCCCCATAATGCGGTAAACAAAGAATACTCCAACAAGAGGTAAAAAATCCAAATAGAGATGATTAATGAACATTATGGAACTTGAATTTCTCATGAGAAAGACATACCACGCAGAGACTAGATAAAACTTGCTATATATACTAAGTGGTATTTCTCATGTACATACATTTTAGGATTGTGGAATGCCCAAGCATAACACTCCCCCAAAATGGGATAGTACATTAATTTCTCACAAGAGCCAAGAAACATACCAAATAAATTCAACAAAGGATCCAACCCAAGAGACACAAATACATGGTGTGCCAACCAAAATACACAAGTATACTTGATAACTCAATATAATTATGAGGGAAGCACAACATGTACAAACACATAGAAAGGTACAAAACCAACACATGCACAAGGGAGCAAGTAACTTTCAATGTAAATGAGCTAAGCACATGTTACCGCAAGGAGGGACATTGGATATATGATAGACGCATGATAATCCAAATGGATTGACTTGAAAAGAATAAATGATGAAGATCCCTCAATTCTTTATAATGTAACCAAGTCTCCAATGCCCTCCAACATTACCTATTGATCAAGTTTTCACTTGTTGGTCGCCAACCAAGTTGGGTCCTAAGAGGTTAGTCACAATAGGCTTGGCAACCCAAATGGTTCTTTTCATGAATGCACATTGAGCACCAACAAATTTGGCAAACATATTGCCAACCTCATCCTTACAAAGAGAATAAGCATCATCAATAATGATAGGGTTGGATGAGGATATACCAATAGTGCATGAGGAAGAAATGTGCCCCTTCTCACGGCATATGTAGCAAGTATTTCTCTTGCCATCTTTCTTCTTAGGTGAAGCCACAACTCGAGGAAGAGCTCGAGTAGTCCTCTTAGGAAGAGGCCCATCACTAACTTGAAGTAGAGCTTGAGGCCGCTTCCCTTGTTGCTTCACACTAAGAGGCTTCTTCTTCAATGGGAAGATCTAACATGATGCCCTTCTTCCTTGCACTTGAAGCAAACAATGTTGGCCGGATTCTTAACTTGATATTGGCCATTCTTCTTGTTTCCCTTGTGCTTCAGCTTGATAGTGGACTTGTTATTGACATTGGAGTTGTATCCAAGCCCACACTTGTCATTGCGGAATTTTTGCATACTCGTGATATTGTCGAGAGTGGCGTTCCCTTTATGGCCCTTTTTCAAGTCATTCTTTGACATAATAGCCTCATGAGCTAATTTTAGCCTAGCATGGGATGCTAGAAGATCCCCATGAGAGCTTGATAGATTACCATGACTTTCTTCCAAGATCCCATACTTGCTAGTTAGCAAAGCAAGTTAAGTCTTTAGATCAACATTCTCCTTCAAAATAGATGCTTCACAAGAAAAATACTTAGTAGCACAAGCATCATAATTAATTTCAAGAGGTGAGGGCAACTTCGAATCTCTTTTGAGTAAGAGGCTTTAAGTTGCTAATGTGACTCGGTGAGTTTGATGAGCTCACCCTTGATGACCCTAGAGCCATTTTTTAGGTGCTCAAAATCCTCAAGAAGTTTAGCATAAGCAACTTGAAGCTCATCATTTTTACTTTCTGAGACCACTAGCCACCTTAGGACCTATATTATGAGATTCCTTTACTCTAGAAAACTCTAGAGAAAAAGTCTCCTCAAGAGATTCCTTAGTGGTTTGTTCCTCTTCAAGATCTTCATTTAGATGTGCAATTTGATTAGCATACTCACGCTCAAGGCTACTCATTTTATCAATAGTGTTCTCATGCTCCTAAATTTGTGCTTCTAACTTATCAATATGTTCTTTGCTCTTAATAGCAAAGTCCAAGATTTCAACAAAGTTAGAGCAAGCAATATTATCCTTAATAAGAGCATGATAAAACATCTCACCCTTTTCATCTAAATCATCAACATTAATCTCCTTTTCCTCATTATCCTCATCCTCATCATCACAAGAGGTATTGGGTTTCAAAGTAGGAGTTACCTTTGAATCCCGAGCCATAAGGCATAGGTGGGAACTGTGAGGTGATGATGATGAAGAATTACTTGAAGCTCCATTCAAATTCATGTCTTTACAAATATAATCTTTGGTTTCCTCTACATTGTTAGACACACAACAACTAGTGGAAATAGAAGCATTTATATTATGACAACAAGGCAAAGAGAGCATATCATCATGTGATCTATTGAGGCAATTTATACATGATATGCAAGGACTATAAACACTAGCATGTAAATCATATATAGTGCTAGACGTGTTTAAGTCCAAAGGTGAAGCATTGGAATGAGATAGAGATGAAGGATCATCAAGAGTAAGCTTACTATCAACATTGCAATATTCATCACCACTCACCATATCATTACCTTGTGTCTTGAACACTTTGGTGAAGTGGGAGAAGATGAGAACTCACCATGGCCGGAAGTGGAAGCAATACAATCATCCTCACAAGATAGATTTTCAAAATCCATAGGAGGAGAAAAACCTATATCTACAATACGCTCCAAATTTGGGTCCATGTCCCGAAAAAGAATAAGCATGCGATTTTTCCAGATATCATAATTTGTTCCATCGAATATAAACATTTCATTGTGCACAAATCCCCTAGCCGACATCTTTACTCTCAAGGCGGTGAAGCCTAAAATGAGAGACCAGGCTCTGAAACTAATTGAAAGGACACATACGTCTCCTAGAGGGGGGTGAATAGGCGATTTAAAACTATTACGAGATGGGCTTAACAAAGGTGGAATAAAACTAGCGTTTACTTTTTAAGCACAAAACCTAGAACAACTAGGGTTCACCTATTTGCACCAACAACTTATGCTAAGCAAGACAAGAAACTATGTGAGAGCAAGATATATACTTCAAGCACGAAGGCTATCACAAAGTAAAGTGCATAAGTAAGAGCTCGGATATGGAGATAACCGAGGCACGCGGAGACGACGATATTTTACCGAGTTCCTCCCAACATGGAGTACGTCTCGTTTGGAGAGGGGGTGGTATCAAACCACCAACGCCACAAAAGGCCTCCCTTGTTCTCCTATGAATCTCACCCCAACGGGATCGATCCACACTTTCACTATCGGTGCACTTGTCGGTGGCAATCCGTAACCTCTCACAAGGTTGGGGCACTTCTCGACAACTCAATTGGAGGCTCCCAACAAACAAGTTTGGGGAAAGCTCCACAACTTAATTGGAGGCCCCAAGTACTCCACAAACCTGCAAAACCACCAAACCGTCTAGGGTTCCAAGAACCCAAGAGTAAAAAGCTTCTCACCTTTCACCCAATCGAATCCTCACCGAGAACTCAAACCGATGCACCAAATGCAATGGCAAGAACACACAAAGTGCTCAAGTCCTTCTCTCCCAAATTCCACCAAAGCTACAAAAGCTTATGGGGGAATAAGAGAGGAAGAACAATGGAGGAAATCCACAAAAGACTCTAAGATCTAGATCCCAAGATGTTCCCCTCACTCAGAGGAGAGATTGATTGGTGGGGTTGTAGATCTAGATCTCCTCTTTCAAATCCCTCAAGAATATGCAAGAATCAGTGGAGGGATTGAGGTATAGCAAGCTCAAGAAGGTCAGCAATGGAGGGGAAAACTTGCGAGGAAGGTTAGGGAAACATTCGGGAAGAAGGGCCCCTTAAATAGGTCCCTAGAAATCCAACCGTTAGGCCCAGGAATCGCCCGGTCTGGAGTCTCCGGACTGGGACCGAAGTCTCCGGTGTACCCAGGCCAAACGAGGTTAAACTGGGGGATATTCTGTACGCGGTCCGGAGATAGACCGGAGATTTAGTCCGGAGTCTCCGGTCTTACAAAAACTGACAGAAAGACCAATATGAAAACAACCATAACTTTTGCATCCAGACTCCGATTTTGATGATCTTGGGCTTGTTTTAAAGAGGACAATAAGATCTACAAGATAATGCAGGGAAACATCATAGTGCAGAAAGGGAGGATATAACCAAATGTCGAAAGTTTTTACCTCTCTCAACAAGACGAACCGGTAAAACCTCCAACATCGAAAACGCAATAGAGAATGCATATGAAATTATTTTCGATGAACTTGGGATTTTCATGAAGATTAACACAAGCTCTAAATCCTCTCATGGATAAGAACCAAATAATGGAAGGTTTTACCAATCTCTAAAAGACAAACCGGTAAAACCTCCAATATCGAAAACACAATAGAGAATGTATATGAAATCCGTTTTTGATGAACTAGAGCTTGTTATAAATATTACCACAAGCTCAAGAACCTCACATGGATAAGATCCAAATAACAAACAAGAAAGATTATGCCAAGTATGCAAAGGTTTGAGCTCTCACAAAGGATATGATCAAGTTACTCACTCGAGAGCCCTCTTGATAGTACGAGTATCTATCCTATAAACCGGTCTCCCCAACTAACACCATGAGGCCGGTAAGAACGAAACCCTATCAAGAACATACCTTTTCCTTGAGAATATTCCACTTGAGCTTGACGATGGCGATCTTTTCCACCTCCAGATGGAACACCTTTCTTGATTGCACTAGCTTTGTGAAGACTTGCAAATTGCTCTCCCATACTCAACTATGGTAGAGCTTCTCTCTTGGGCATATCATCTTCCCATATCCATGATAACCATAGGATGGCAAGCTTCAAGCAAATGATCTCTTCGAGATGGCTCATCTTGAAGGCACATAAGAGATATGACTCCAACTTTATTCTTGAAGACCCACTTACCATAGGCACAACTCTCACATGACCAATATTTGGATATCTCCTTGAACACCTTGGTCAACACTTGATATTCTTTACTTTCTTCTTCTCCCAACTTTGAAGCCAACATATGGTACAAGCATTGCCTATGGACAAATCCTACAAGTAAAACTTAATGCAAACATAAGTCCATAAAGATTGTCATTAATTACCAAAACCACACATGGGGGAACACATGCACTTTCAGACGCAGTTTTTCCACCTTAGGGATTTACTTAGGTTCTTCGAGAAGGGGTGCGGATCTTCTGTCATGGAGTGCTGACCCGATGTTAGCGGAAGGCTATATCTTCCCAGAGTTTTGAGCTGAGGTCTTCGAGTGACGCCCTTCTCTATAAACCTTGGCGAGGGTGGTTTCCTAACGAAGCGTTATGGAGTTAGCTCAGGGCAAGCTAGCAGTTTATGACTCTCCTGGCTAGTCTTTAGTCAGGGTTGACGCAGTCAACATCGGAGAAGAGGTCTTGACTTCTTGTCTTGGTAGACATTTCTGGTGGTTTCTTGTGGATATTGATGATCCTTCGGTGATCGACTTGCGGCCTCAACAGGATTCTTGCTACAGTAGACTGATGAATAAGGGAGTATTGCGCTATTGACGAGTCTTGAGGGTGAGTTTGACGAGGTATGCCATCCTGTTGAGGTGAAGTCTTCGAGTTGTTCTGACTAGTCGATGTCGAACTCCTGGTTCTTCCGATGCTTTTCCTCTCATATACCCACGGGGTTAGCCTGGGTCTCATTACCGACAGCTAACACAGGGGTTTCCTGAGTTACTAGGTGGGTTATCGCTCCTCGAGTCACATTTTTAAGGAGGTCAAAGCAAACCAGAGAATGCAAACAAGGCGAACAAAGCGAGGGGATCACAATGTCCTCGGCAAACAACTCACATCAAGCGACACAGGATGCACTTATGCAAGCAAACACGGTCAACGCTGGGGACCAAGGAGTTCACTACTCGCGATGTAGGGGAATCCTATTCTTAGGACTATCGACCCTACATATCGTCTTTCTTCAGGTTGGAGTCACTATCTTGTGTATGAAGCCTTCACCGGGTCGTTGGATGCTTCTCGATAGTGCAATATTTAACTTCTTCTAACTAGGAGGATTCCGCTGGTAGGGCAATAGATCTTTGCATAAACAATACAATATGTGCTCTCTATATTAAAATTATAGAGGCTAAGAAGCAACACAAGAATCTATTAGGCATATTGGATTAGATCATGCTCTTATTAGTATTCCAGAAATACAGTATGTATAATACTAAAACTAGGACCATGCCATTGACTCAAGGAGTAATCAACTAATCCAGGTGTTCATGCTTATGAACTGTTATACCTTATACCTACATAGACAAGATATATTCCACTATATCCATTAGAACATACATTCCAAAATAGATTATAAACTAGAGATAATTGTGTATAAATCACTAGTTAATTCTATTAGTATCAAGCTATCAACACCACAATACCAATCCTAGAGAATAATCTACTATAGCTAGTTTTCGGGTCAAATAGCATCAAACTTTGGCTTACTGGCCAAACTACCAACAACACCACAACCTTTAGCTCAACCAAAAACTACACCGATGAACTCTATGGCCAGACCATTAACTATCACAACTAGAACCTATAGCTCACTAGCAGGAATTTACAAGCACCACTACCACCTAGAAATACAGCATATCTGCGCACTCATCTGATTGTGATAAATAGGAAATCATCACCACATCATCTGTATCCATCCATCAATGAACAAATGACTGAAATATAATTAAGAGAGAGAGAAGAGATAAATCATAGGGAAGTTGGGGCTATGAAGCAAGCCACCAAGGTTGATGCAGTAGGGGGCCGGCCGTGGTCTACTACCTCACCAAGGTGAGGCCGACCACTGCCAATCCATGACAGGAACATCGTCTGAAGCTGGGCCAATTCCGCCAGGGCTTGCCGCGTAGGTGACCAGCGGACGCAACACTGGTTGGGCGGTGATGTGGGGATAGCAGAGAAGACCAGAGGAGTGCCTTGTCAGCGTGCCGTGGTGCCGGGAGAGTCAAAGATGGCCGAGAAGACCGTGGGTGGTAGCCTAGGGTTTCGCCCGGGGTGTGCGCGCGCGGGTGGTGGGCACCCTAGTTGAGGGGAATCGAGGTAAAAGAGATAGGAAGAGCGGCGCCAGAGGGCGTTGGTTGCAGCCGGCCATGGCCGAGACGGCCGGGATGAAGGCAGGAGGTGGCGGCGGTCAAGCGTGTGAGGAGATGTGAGGTCGAGGCGTGAGTCCATGTGTGTGGTGTGCAAAAGAGAGGGAGAGAGAGAGAGAGAGGGCCATGGTGGGGGATTTGACCCCAACCCGTGATGGGCCGGCCTACTGGGCCAAAATCACTTGGCCCGATCGGACCAGATCCAATTCCCAGCAACCAGGCCGCAACCTAGCTATTTACCCCACAAAAAAATCAATATTCTATTTAATAAATTCTATGAGATATTTCCAAACTAGAAGAAAATATATAAAATTCATATCAAATCCTAAAAATACATATAATATATCAAAATGCTCACAAAAATAATACCTACCTAATAAAAAGATAAAACTACTTGTTTAAGTTTAGAAAATTTTAACTAAGTATTAAAATCACTAAAACACTAAATGAAATTTAGTAAAATAAAGAAAAGTCCTAAAAATGTATAAAAATCCTCTTTGCATATAAAAATAAGTCTACTATTTTGTAAAATTACTAACTTATTTTTCTTACAAATAAAACTTAAAGCAAACATTCAAGACATTTAATTCTCTATGGAGTTAAAAAAACAAATAATACTTAAAAGGGATTTCTATTTCCGTGCCCTCGGTTTGTTAGTTGTACTCAGTTTTCCCAGCTGCTTAGTTTTTCCTCACTTTTGCCCATATCCTTGTACAAAACTCTCACATGGTCTGAAACTCGCCGTCTGTCAGCCTTGTCGTTACGTGCTGACAAGTGGATCCGTGTTCAGTCGGGTCCCGTAGTGGATTCTCGCTGTTACGTGTTGACGAGTAGGACCGTGTTCTGTCGGGTCCCGTAGTGTACCCTTGTCATTACATGCTGACAAGTGGGGCCGCGTTCAGTCGATTCCCGTAGTGGACACCTCTCTCATCTTATCCAGATCAGCATCGGACCCACATCTTATCCACGTGAGCGCCGGACCCACAGCTTACTCAGGTTGGCGTTGCAAGATGGGACCCCGAGCCAGCCCCGTTCCCGCGCTCGTGTTGTTGCTTCATTTGCATATAGTGAAATGTAATGCATATACGGAAATTATACGAAAGTTATACACCTTTGAACTCTTTTGAATCGTACTTAGGACATGATAATGTTGTGCTAATAAAATCTTGATCATTTATCATTTCCATGGAGTGAAAATATAATGCATAAACTTGCGTATATAAAAATTATACACCTTTAAACTCTTTGAAATCACACTTAATACGTGATAATGTCGTGCTAAGAAAACATTGAGAGATTATTATTTTCTCCCCCATTTTGGTAGAGTGGAATGTAATGCATAAACTTGCATATACGAAGTTTATACACCTTTGAACTCTTTGAAATCGCACTTAATACATGATAATGTTGTGCCAAAAAAATCTTGAGAGATTACCATTTCCATGGTGTGAAATATAATGCATAAACTTGCGTATACGAAGTTTATACACCTTTTGGACTCTTTGAAATCGCACTTAATACTTGATAATTTTGTGCTAAAAAAATCTAGAGAGATTACCATTTCCATCGAGTGAAATATAATGCATAAACTTGCGTATACAAAAGTTATACACTTTTGAACTCTTTGAAATCGCACTTAGGTCGTGATAATGTTGTGGTAAGAAAGTCTTGAGAGATTACCATTTCCATGGAGTGAAATATAATGCATAAACTTGTATATACAAAAATTATACACCTTTGAACTCTTTGAAATCGCACTTAGGTCGTGATAATGTTGTGCTAAGAAAATCCTACCACACCAGCATCGCCGACCCATGGTCGGAAGTAACCAGAGTTTTCTCCCCTTCCCTTGTTCTTCCCCGTTCTCATCGTTGGATGCTATATCGTATGTTATTAGGGACCAGTTGTTCGTATATTTACAGTAGCTAATCATGTTGTGTTAGATCTCGTATTTTGATGAATCTCCCTTTTCCTATTTGAACTCCCCTGTTCGTAGTTGGGTTCAGTAGTCAATTTGGTTTGAGATTTGGGGAATAATCAAGAGATATCAATCGGTTAATTTATGCAAATAATCAATCTAGATAATCAAAGTATCTCAATCATGTCCTTATTGCACTCTACTGTTTTTTCCAACAGGAGGATAGCAGTGACGTCCGCAGCGACGACGAGTCCAAGGACACCAAGACTCGTCATGTGCTGAGGAGACTAAAGTCTCGCCAGTAAAACAACTTCTTCGCCGGCGATGTGTAAAGGTGCCCCTTCTGCCCCACCAGGAGGCTCCATGCCACGGACTTCAACTCCCTCGTGAAGCATGCCGAGGATGTGAGGACCTGCAGCGAGTCCGTGAACATCCACAACTTCATAGCCAAGCACCAGGCGCTCGGTCTTGACCTCCTAAACCTCCAGAAGGTGGCTATCGAGGAGGGTCGCATGCCCCCGATCAAGCCCAAGGCGCCCAAGGTCAAGGGTCTGGGCAACAAGAAGTGGAGGAGGCGTCGGAGGGAGGAGGCGGAGGCCTTCCTGGCAGAGTCCATGAAGGGCCACTTATCTGCTGCTGTTGTAAAGCAGCTTATTTTCTCGTGTATGTGTTGAACTTGTTCGCTGCTGCTGCTAAGCATCCTAATTGTGAAACCTCGTTAAGTACCGTACTATATAACCTATATTAGATGATTTATCTACATATTCTCTGTTTACTTAATTTATTTATGGTGCTGGTTAGTTTTGTTGCACTAGATTTGCTATCAGATTGGGGAAAACAAGGGCAAAAGGAATAATGAATGAAGAGAGAATCTGCTCTAGATTCGCTATCATTTTGGGCAAAAAAAACACAACTGTCAGCGAGAGAGAGAGAGGGGAAATGCACTCTTAAAAAGGCCAATCATAAAAATAACAAAAAATAAAATTTCCAATTTAGGCGATAGGACGCACGTAACCATCAAACGCGCCCCACATAGTCTCACACCACGTCCCCCATAATCAGCGAGAGATGGATGGCTAGTCTGCTGTGTATCCTGGCCCCACCTGTCAGTATGTAACGGTCAAGGCGACGTAACGTAACGCTCAACACACGACCCGCCCCAACGCGGTCCCACCGGTCAGCATCTAATGGTCAAGCCTTTGACCTGACGCCATCGCCTCGTCCGAGCGCATGTGAGGGTTTCGGAATGGAGGGAGGGCAAAAGTGAGGAAAAACTAAGCGGCTGGGGAAAACTGAGTACATCTAACGAAATAGGGGCACGAAAATAGAAATCCCTACTTAAAAATAAATGACAATCACTTTTAAGATCTTGAGTAAATATATTTTACTAGAAAAATACTAAATGTATTTTCCTAAAGATTTTTAAGATTTTAAGGAAATAAATCCTTACCTATTTTATAATATACCTAGTTTGTAAATTCTTTAAAAACATTTCTTAAGTAAGAAATAATCACAATTCTATATATAAAGGCTTAAATCCTTTATAACTAAATACTAAGTCCAAAGCCATAACTTGGATCTATAATAAAACTTAAGTGTAACTTATTAACTTTATAAAACTCTTTAAAAAAATCATAAATCCAAACTAAACCAACAATTTTAAGTAAATTTTAAACATCATTCACTTATAATAAAAGTGAATGCCATCTATTTGTTAATCATGCTTAACACGGGTTTAAACCTTAACACATTAATGAGATAATTTAAATTTGCTTTCCTTAATAAGTCAAAGCATTTCCATAATAGCAAATCACCTTTAAACTTCTCATTCACTTAAATTCGAAGTGAATGAATTCACACTCTTAACCATCTTTATATTAACCCTAGAATTCAATAATAATCTAGATACATCACAACCCTAAGTTTATTTATGTTCATTTTCAAATTAACCTTGATTTACCAAAGTTATAAGCATAAGGACCAAATTATATTATGTTTTTATAGTTAACGTTGGTCTGATTTCAATTAAATCTTAAAGCATCTCAAATCCAAACCTATCAAACCAACGCAGATGACATCGATCATGTTCTATTCATCATAACCATTGTTTAAACCTTATCCTAGAAACCTTTCCTTCAAAGGTTATTCGTTTTGCCACTTTAAACAAAAAACACTATGATAATTGTTTCAACTCTTGTCAACCTAAAACATGGACTTTTTTCATAATAGTTACATGATATCAATTAACTCTAATCATGTGTTATTCATAGGCTTATTTTGTATCATGCATGTTAGTCTTAAGTTTCTTGTATATATATGTTTGCTTGTAAAGTAAACTTAAAGGTAAACCAAATCTTGAAGAAATCACCCAAGCTTAACTTATTCACCATATTGGGTGTTACTTCGGGGTTTTCCAAATCGCTTTACATTACTTATGCATCAACATATTGCTTCTTTAAACATTAGTCCTTACCAGACCAATGATGCTTATTTCAGATTTGGATCTTCTATTGTCTCAAAGACCATGATTGCATATCTTGTAATCACAAAGACAAGTTCACACTTGCTCATGTCCTTTGGTTATTTTCTATCATATACTTGTAACTCAAATGTTGTCATCACCTGCATTTAAAAAAGGTCAAAAAACACTATTTTCATAATAATATGATTATGGATTATTTACCAAGTGGTAATAATCTGCAGATACCATTCCAGTGTTAAAGGAACATAATATCTAGGACTTAATCAACCAATGTCGCAAGTGATTCTAGCATCATATATTATGCGTTAACCATGAGATCTGGATGGGACGGAGAAGTCAGCTGGATCTTCTTTCTTTCGTATGGACGGATGACCATATCGTGAAGCTGTAGATTTCTCGTGGAGAATCCAGCACATGGGTGGGACCCCTCAGTGCCTCGTGATATAGGTGTCTAGACTATCTGTGCATAGCTGTGGAGGTTCAGCATATCTAATGGTGGCTACCAGGCAGAGCTGCTTACAAAGTCTTTGAGAAACCTATCATAGTTATAGCTTGCCCAAAAGGGGGTTTAATAGAGATGTGGCTAGTCCGAAGGGTCGTGTCTTCATTCGGGGTCGTGGAGAAGGGCAGTGATTGGCTTGGATCATCGAGTAGGCCCCACACCAAAGTAAGTGTGGATGGGTAAGCTACCCGGTTGTGCAACGAGGATTTGGTCTGCCATGGGTAAAGCAATGCACTTCTATAGAGTGTAAGAACTATGACATGTTACTCCCTGTTCCGGGAAGGAGATATGAACGTAGTAGGAAAGGAACTCCACAAAAGTTCTAGTAAACCTGTGAAGGCTGCCGGACATAGTTTTTAGAATAAAAACAACCTTTGAAGTAATGTTCATGAGAACCTGCATTGCCTACAACCTATGGTCTGTGGCTGTTGATAGTGCATCAAACACTCCTTTTTAGTGAACTTGCTAAGTACGCTCGTACTCAACCATACCTTCTTAACCCTTGCTAGATTCTAAGTTGTTGAAGACAACGTCAACACCAACTTGTGCTCAAGAAACCATCATCGTCAGCTCAAGCTCTTCAAACAAGTCAATTAAGTCAACATATGCAACAACCGAAGCAAAGACGAAGTTGCTGATTAGATAGGAGTATAATCTCTAGCCCTAGAACCTACTTCTGTAGAGCACTGCAATAGTAGCATTTGCAAGCCAGATTGTTTAGATGCTAGTCTTCTTAGAGAGATAGTTCTGAGTTATTATTTCTGGTTCTTCTTTGTAAGAAGTTTCTTTCTTCCTATTTAACCTAAGGGTGTCCTCTGGATCTTTTTTAAAGAGTCGAGTTGTAATCTATAGTCATGTCTTGGACCTACTGTGTTTCTGTTGTACCACTCTGAGGGATGTAATACTAGTGAATGGTGTTTCATTGGTGTTATGTCAACAACTATAGTGTACTACATTATGTAGTGTTATGCTGGGTCACCGCAGCTAGTATCAGAGCATATGTTTTGACCTTAGGATTAAAACCCTTTTAGGAGATCTGTAGGTTGGATAGTTACTATAGGAGCCATCTTATCTAAACCAAGACTTGTGATGGATATCCACTTAAGGATAAACCTTGTCAGACTTAAGTTGCATGTTTTTATCATCTTTCTTAAGGATTAGTTTATGTATTCTCTAGAGAAATGCCATTTTAGAGTAGCTCTAAATAGGTATAACACCACTAAGATATCTTAAGTAAGTTAAAACATCAAAGAAGATTACGACTAAGATTTGGATATTTGATGGAGTAGTTTAAATGGTGTAGTTTATCCATAGAATCCATGTAATGTAGTAGAATCCTATTATTAGTGGGTAACACCATACTACAAATGAAGACCATTAGAATGGGTATAGACACAATGGGAAGTAAATTATGTGGGATTCGCTTGAGAATCTTGCATGATGGAGTGGAATTTTGTTAAGAATCCATAATAGTAAGGTAATAAGAAGAGTCATCATGATGAGATTAGTTCTTAAATCATGAGGCATAGGTGAATCATAACAAGATCATGGTGAGATTAGCTCCGAAACCATAATATACATGTAAAAATGATAAGTACTTAGTAAATAATCTTGAAGAAGGAGTTAGTAAATAACAATGTAGGTCTATGATAGAAGTCATAGGTATTATAAAATTACGATAATTTTTGGATGAAGGTAGTAACTACAATTTTGTTCGTAGTTTTGAGAGATCGTGTGAGGATAGTTTATGATATAATGGAAAATTGGTAGTCTTTAGTAGTCCCGAAAGAAAGGTAAGAGGTTAGTCAAAACCAAAGTGAGACCACTTTACTCCAAATTAGCCAATTGCAATTGAGTAATTTGGGTAAATTTTGAGATAAAAAGTATAGTTCAACCCTAAGTGCTAAGTATCATGATGTAAACATATACTAGGAGGTGTCATATATTACACAACTAAGCCTAGATTCTAGAGATGTTTTACTCAACTACTATATTCTGGGCTTAGAATAATGTGTGTTATATGTACCACATTTGGATTTCTTGGTTTTTCTTGGATCTTCTTGATTGACTAGATATGTACATGAAGTTTGACTTGGTGTGCAAATGCATGTTGCATCATCAAGTTATTACTTGATGTTATAGACCTAGATAGAAAAGGGAATTTGTGTAAGGGAGTGATGAGTTCCGAAGATGAAGATGAAGACTTACATGAAGAGTGAAGCCAAATATAAGGAGTATCAACACTATTTTGAAGGATGGATCAATCCCAACTCACTATGAGGTGGCAATAAGAAGGAATATTAGTGTTGAAAAGGGTGTGGAGCAACATTAAAGGATGAATTAAATTCACCCAAAGTAGGTGATGTTGCTCAGGACCTAAGGAAGTAGTTGTACCAAGTTCATGGAAGTAACTTGAAAGGGTGCAAAGAAGAAGTCTTGGAACGAAAGTTGTGTTCAGGCTCTGACAACTCACAAAGAATGCTAGTAAGAAGTAGAAAATCCGTAGGGGGATCCATACACCTAGGAGAATCCGCAACCGGTGTAGCTGGTACCCCAGTGGTTTAGTTAATCAGGTCATCTGTATATGACTTAAAGAGCATAAAACTTGGCCTAAGTTAAGTTAGACCTAAGGAAGTATGATATTAAGGCGATCATATTTCAAGACACTTCGCAAAAACGAGTTTACCAAAGAGAAAATGCCCAAAAAGCTAAAATAAGACATATAATGTTGAAAGGTTCATTTTGGAGATCCACAATTGTGTGGATATACCACAACTTCTTTCATGAGACCTTGTAGAGGTAAAGTATAAGCTGGACAAAGACCAATATCCTTGATGTAGAGTTAATGGGTATTATACATATAGTTTAGAGACCATTAGTAAACCCCAAGGGGGAGAGTAAACAATAAACACTGAAGTGTTGTTGTCTGACTTTCTGAGTAAAGGATGGAGAAGATTTACTAGACTATGATGAGGTTAAGCCTTATTCTCACAAGGTTATAAGAAGTCATCATTATAAAGTATTTCCGAGAGTATGTCTAGATGAATGATGGAAGGAGATAACTAGACTAACTCTAGCGGCCTAGTCATAAACTAGAAACAACTCGTAAGTTGTCCTTAAGAGTGAAGAGAGTATTCCAAAAGAGACCGGTGTAGTGTAATAAAAAAACCTGATTGGAATAGGAATATGAAGACATAACCCAGGATATTATAGTATAAGGAATTTGGTGGTAAATTGGAAATGCAAGGGGATTCTATTAAAAATGAAGAGGATTCAAGGAAAAAGATCTGGATACGGGATGCCCCAATTATCCATGTTAGTGATCACAATGGAGTTGAGAAATGTCGTGACCAATACAAGTTACTAACTAATTCCAAAACATAAGAGAGTACGAACTTTGGGGACGAAGTTGATTTTAAGGGGGTGAGACTGTAACATCCCAGCATTAGAGCTTAGAAATAAGCTAAGATCATGTGTGTGCATTGCATTCATGCATAAGAAATTCGGAGGAATTTTTGGCGCAAAACTAAACAAGCTGTAGAGGGATTGATATCTCTCTTGTACTGATGGGACATTAGATCAAGTGCGATAGATTTCGACATGACCTTTGTGGCACATCTATGTTTTGGGAGGAAACAATTTGAATTCAATTCAAATATGAAAGAAAATAATAATAATTCAAATAAGAATTAAAATTGAATTGGTATATGAAATAATAATAGATCACCACATTATATGGAATATAAATAAACACATTGGAATTATTGTTCCAAAAGAATAGAATCTACACTTCCAGAATGTTAATAATACAAGGACTTGTGCGGTATAGCTAAAAGAGTCAAAATTTACAAATAGTTATCCTCAACTAAATAACTTACATCATTTACGGAATAATACCATTAACAAATGAGATAAAGTAAAATTACAAGTATGTGAATAAAAATTACATTTGAATAAATGAAAATCCTACACTAATCTTAAGATGATTCTTCCATACTCCTGATCATTCTTCTTTATTTGATCCCTACAAAAATAATCAAACCACATGTTAATGTCCATTCGCTCACACAACAACCATCAATGATTGATTCACTTGAACACTTGTTGGGGATATACTTTCCGGGTATCCTCACAGTACCTCACTGACCAGGGTGGCCCACTTCGGGTTAGAGCTTTGCTTCACGGGTGGCCCAGTCAGGGAGAAGAGACGGAGTCCAGTCTGGCTACGGGAAGGCCCAGAAGACTTACTAACATAGGCCCATAGTGTTACTTGTAGTTCAAGATGTACTTTGTAACTAACTCTTAGTCGTAATAGTTCTCTCATGTAAACCCTAGGCCGGATATCTATATAAGCCATCCTAGGGAGAGCATTTAGGGAACACCTCAATAGTCTACAATCTCAACTCGCACAGGCAAAACCCTTGTAACCCATATTCCGGCTCTGTCGTATTATTGGATTTCTAGCAGGAGTAGGATCCATCCAAAGGCGGCAGATTCGAACCTGGGTAAACTTGTGTTCTGACCGTCCTGGAATACCGTACGTCTCACACCCCTCTCTTCCACATGCCTCGAGGACCCCCTCATGGCGTACTTGTCATCAATCCGATGATAGTTGGCGCCCACCATGGGGCATGTGAGCTTCGGATCTGCATTCCGAGCGGAATCTGCAAGAATCGGAATCGGCGAGACCATCCTCGTCAGTCGCATCCTCTATGCTAGCAATGTCCCTCTCATCGTTCTCGACGAAACCTAGATTCTGGCTAGGGAGGCCATTACTGCCTACACCATCATGTCTTTCGGCGAGATTGATGTGTATATCGGATTCGCTGAACCTGTCCCACCCACCCCAATGGTGATGATAGAGGCAGAAGAAATTTCTGGGTCCCCTTTGTCCGCAGAGGTGGCAGATTCCGGATCTCAGAAAACCCTAATCCCACCCAGCCCACACCCGTTGTGGAAATAGTTTAGAAATCCGGGCCTGAAGCAGACCACGTGGATCAAGTTGAATCTAGAGTGGATCTCCCTAGCGAGGCCGAATCCCAGATCAATCCACCCACTAAAGTCGAAATCCAAGAGGATCACAGCAACAACCATGGTTCCGGCTCTACCAACGCCGAAACAGATCAACCGTTCCTGAGGCACACGTTGAGGCGCATGATGATGCAAGATGCAAGCGTGGATGAGGTTCTCGAAACCATCAAGATCTTCGAGGAAGCCCACGAGGAAAGCCACAAATACCTCAGGACCCGCGCATCACACTTCATCGGATACGTTGGATCCGGATCCATCTCTGCCGATGCTGGAGACAACACCGACTCGGTGCTGGAGGCGATTGGAACAAATACCGACATACCCACATCTTCAGATGACTCAAGGACGTCGGTGGGTTTCCGAAAGTTCTCCGCAGAGTATGAAGAGGAGTATAACTCCAAGGCTACAGAAGAGGGAGAAGAAATGGATGAAGGATCCAGGGAAAACTCTCCCAAAGCGCAGGATAACATGGATATCGGAGATAATCCCGAGCTCCAGATGTCCGAAAGTACCGATTAGAGCTTGACTCTGGGAAACGGACCCAAAGCTGTCTTTGCTACCGGCACTGTCAAGAAGGCAAAGAAGAAGAACAAGAAGAACAAGACCCCGACAAAAGATCTTCTGGTAGAGGAAGTGATTGCCGAGGAATATGAGGAATACTCGGATGGAGCACTTATCCAGACGAGCCCAAGGAAGAGTCGGTGGATGGACACATGATCACCGAAGGTGCTTGTAAACTCATCGATGGTGTATTAACCACACCTATCCCTACAGCTGCAGAACTTACTGCTGAAGAGCTGGATGAAAGGGCCCAGGCCCTAGAAGCGCGTCGCCAAGTACTCCTCGCTGAGGCCAAAAACATCAAGGAAGAAAAGAAACGCATGGAAACTGCGGAGAAGTACATCTCCCGGCAACATCAGAAGACCTGGAAACGTCACACTCGTGATGACCAATTCCCGGAAATTCACAAAGTCCTCTTTGGAGAAGACCATGGGATGCCTCGACTCGATAGCAAGGGAGATTGGGTATATCCAACACTAGTGGAAAACACCGTCGCTGCTCGAGAAATCCTAGCAAATAATCCAGGCCCAAAACAGGTTCGATTGGGCATTAAGCTACTCACCAAGGGTCTGGAGCAACAAAAGGCCGCCCAGTCTGGAAGCGGAAAATTGGTCTCCCAATTTGACCAATACTGCACGGATCCGGCCTAGAATGACGTAAGACCCCAACACGCTCCGGAATAGCATCATCGTTCCGACCGTCGGGAAGACAACTACTCAAGAACCAGATCTTCATGATAGCATCACAAAGCTGCACGTGACTGGCGCAATGTTACTCCAGCCGCGGAGCAAGAGGAAATTGTTGCACTGTATCCGAAGAATCCTCCCTAGCGAGAGTCGAACAATCCCAGGGAGGAAGACAAAGAGAAACGTCGGGAGGAGGACCGTCAAAGAATGCCACCTCCTAGACATACAAGCCGTCCGACTGACGGACGAAGGAACGACGGACACCGTGCTGAGTTAAGCCGGCAGGGGGCTCGTCGTAATAAAGATCCTCCCTGGAACCGGAATAATGACGCTCTGGACGGAGGCCGGTGATCAGCCGGAAATAATCCAGCTGCTCCACCCTCTCCACCAAGCAGCCATCACAACAGCTCCCAAGGAGGCCAAGGAGGGCGTGATGGCGGAGGAGGTGGTGGCAGAAGCCGAAGTCCGGCTCCAAGGCACCACAGTCATAGCCGTCAATCAGGGCAATCATTGTCCCCAAGTGACGCAAGGCACATGATTAACTCCAACATAGAGGCGCGGTGCTAAGAAAATGATGATATATACGTGGGCCCAAAATGTTTCGGACCATGCATAAGAGCAACAAAAATTTCCGGAAGGATTTGCTATCTCAAGACACATTCAAGCCTACGACGGTATGGCTCGGCCAGATACTTGGCTCCAGGAATTTTTCCAGGCTTGTTGTATCGCCAAAGGCGGAAACAGCCTGGTCACAACCCGATATCTCCCACTCAAGTTGCGGAAGACGGCACGATCATGGCTCAATGAACTTCCAGAGAACACCATCCACAACTAGTATGATATGCAGAGTGCGTTCTTTCGGAATTTCGAAGGCACGTATCGGAGGCCCTGTACGGTAGGAGACCTACAGCGTTGCACCCAGGAAGCCGGAGAAACTTGCCGGGATTATCTCGGACGATGGATCGACACCAAGAACTCCTATGAAGGAGTAAATGACCAAACTTCGATCGAAGCTTTCATTGTAGGACTCCAAATTGGTTTACTACGTCATCGCTTGAAGTGTGACAAGGTCACTGATTTGGGAGAGATGATAGAAATAATGAGCAAGTATGCAGATGCTAACGACGATGCAGAGGGATTACTTAACGCCCTAGTTGTGCCACAGTCGGCAAAACAACCAAAGAAGCAAGCTCAGAAGCGCAAGAACACCTTGGAAGAAAAACCCAACGCGGAAACGGCAGTGGTCACTACTACTTTCGGGTCTGGAGGACGAGGAGGGCGCGGCGGTGGCCGTGGACGCGGTCGTGGGACATCGAGGGTCCAAGGTAGGGGAGACCAGCAGCCTGGCAAAACCTATTCTTGGTCCGACATTGCCAATAACCCGTGTGTGCATCACTTAGATGCCAATGGGCGCTCATCTCACACAAACGCCAAGTTTCATTTTAATGACGACATCAAGAAAGATGATACCGTTGGCTACAGGGCTAAGCAGAAGAAGGGAAAGAAGAATCCCGAAAAAGATAAAGAGACCAAGGATGATTCTGACATGGAGGAAGCTGATGCTTCAAATCCCAAGCCGGAAGGGAAGAAGAACTTCCCGACTAAGAAAGACACTTACGTCACCTTCCTCAGATCTCAACCAGCTAAGGTCAAGAAAGTAGTTCTACATGACCTCAACGCAATAGTTCCTGCCGTCCCTCAGTTCCTGGACTGGTCGGAAGTGGCTATTACCTTCAACCGTGCTGATCATCCACCTAAGTTGCACAGGCGAGGAAAATACGCCTTAGTCGTCAATCCACTTATTGATGGCTATGGTTTCTCCAAGACTCTCAAGGACGGCGGTAACACCATTAACATTCTATATGTGGAAACGCTACACCGGATGAAGATCTCAAAGACCCAGCTGAATTACAGCTCTGTGATCTTTCACGGAGTTGACCTAGGAAGACAAGCAAATTCCCTGGGAGAAATTACTTTGGATGTGACCTTTGGAACTCGAAAGAACTACCAGAGGGAAGCACTTTCCTTCGAAGTGGTACCATTCAAGAGCGTGTACCATGCTATATTCGGACATTCGGCTTACTGGGCTTTTATGGCTCGTCCATGTTACATTTACAATATGATGAAAATTCCAGGTCCCAACGGCGTGATCACCATCAGGGGAGACCCGAAGAAGGCACGAGAGTGCGAGGACAGAAATGCCACCTTTGCTGAAGTCGTGCTGCATGCCTAGGAGTACTAGGAGATCAAGAAGACCATAGATCCGTCTGAGATGCCCGCAACAAAGAAGGAGGTGACAAAGCCGAATCCAGAGTTCAAGGCATCGGAAGAGACGAAGAAGACGCCGTTGAATGATGATGACCCCTCCAAGGTGACCCAGATAGGCGTAGGCCTAGATAGCGCATAGTAAAGCGCGCTCGTCAAGTTCCTCCAAGCAAATCAAGATATCTTCGCATGGCAGCTATCTGACATGACCGGAGTACCTAGGGAACTTGCCGATCACTCTTTAAATGTACACCCGGACGCTAAACCTGTCAAACAGTCTGGCGATGAAAAGCGTAAGGCAATATCTAAGGAACTAGCCCGGCTCGAGTTAGTCGGATTCATAAAAGAGGTCATCCACACTGAGTGGTCGGCCAACCCTATAATGGCCCCTAAAAAGGACACCACTGATTTAAGGACGTGTGTTGATTATACTGCCTCGAACAAGGCTTGTCCCAAAGATCCGTTCGCGCTACCTAGGATTGATCAAGTTATCGATTCTACGGCAGGCTCAGAACTCCTATGTTTTCTCGACGCATATTACGGTTATCACCAAATCCGGATGAAGGAATCTGACAAAGTTAAAAACTTCATTCATAACCCCTTCGGAACCTTCTGTTTCGTTACGATTCCCTTTGGGCTCAAGAGCACAGGAGCTACGTACCAATGCACTATGCAGCGTTGCCTCCACGATCAAATCAGACGCAATGTACATGCATATATGGACGATATTGCGGTGATGTCCAAAAAGAAGGAAACCTTGATTTCCGACTTAGAGGAAACATTCGCCAATCTACGAAATACAACATAATGCTTAACCCGAAGAAATGCTTCTTTGGAATCCCAGCCGGAAAATTGTTAGGTTTTATCGTGTCTCAAAGAGGCATAGAGGTAAACCGAGACAAAATCAAGGCTATACTCAATATTTCCAGGCCAACTCGCCTGAAGGACGTTCAAAGACTAACTAGTTGCATTGCCGCAGTCAGTCGGTTTGTAAGCCGGCTCGGTGAAAGAGCCGCACCACTATACAAGCTCCTGAAAAAGACCAAGAAATTTGTTTGGACCGACAAAGCTAAACCTGCACTACAAGACCTGAAAGCAGTACTCTCATCTGCTCTGATCCTCGCAGCACTGGAACCACAAGAACCGATGTTGCTCTATCTCGTTGCGACAAACAAGGTCGTCAGTATCATCATGGTGGTGGAGAGACCAGAGTAAAATCAGGAACACCTGGTGTAGCGTCCGACTTACTATCTCAGCGACGTCTTACCTGAATCAAAACAGCGGTATCCGCACTATCAAAAGCTGGCTTACAGTGTGTTCTTAGCATCTCGTAAGTTATGACATTATTTTCAGGAACATCCAATTACCATGGTTAGCACAGCTCCCATGAGAGATATAATCAACAATAGTGACGCAACAGGACGCGTCGCCAAATGGGGCATAGATATTTCAACTTTCAACATTGAGTACAAGCCTCGTACAGCAATAAAATCCCAAATCCTCACTGACTTTGTCGCTGATTGGATAGACACAGTGGAGAGTATGACCCTACTAGAGTCGAATACTAGACCTTGCATTTTGACGGGTCTAAAGCGCTCGGGGGCTCGGGGGCTGGCGTGGTGCTCAAATCACCCCAAGGAGATACAATTTTCTATGTATTGCAGATACACTTCACGTCGACAAATAACATTGCCGAGTATGAAGCATTGCTACTTGGAATCTGGATTGCTAAGGATATCGTCATCCGACGTTTAATGTGTTATGGAGATTCGGATCTTGTTGCACAACAAGTGTCGGATATCTCTAAGGCAAACAAGCACATGGCAGCATATAGGGCTGTCGTGGATGAACTATCTAAATCGTTTGAAGGGTTTGAAGTTCAACACATCCCTCGAACAGAAAATGAGGAAGCGGATGCACTATCTCGAATAGGCTCTGCCCGGAAAAAGGTCCCGGATGGCGCTTTTTTAGAGCACCTCAAGGTTCCCTCTATAAAAGGAGTGGACGAGGAATATCCGACCAAATCCGACTCACCTTTAGTAGAAGTTCTAGCTGTGATTCCCAGCGGGACTCAACCCTACCTTGATTTCTTGATAGACGGAAAATTACCCAAAGACGAAGTTCTGAGCCGGCAGATCGTTCGACGAGAAAAAGCCTACACTATAATTAGTGGTGAGCTCTATAAGCGGAATGCATCTAGGGTTTTTCAGCACTGTGTATCTACAGAAGAAGGAGTGGAGATCCATGAAGGCGAGTGTGGTCACCACGCTGCAGCCAAATCTTTAGTGGCAAAAGCTTTCCGACACGGTTTTTTCTGGCTTACAACCAAGGAAGATGCCGAACGGCTGGTCAAGACATGCACGGGCTGCCAAAAATATGCCAAGCAAGCTCACGTTCTGGCTGATCAGCTGCGAACAATACCTATAACATGAACTTTCGTAGTCTGGGGGCTTGATATGGTAGGACCATTTAAACGGGCTCCAAGTGGATTTACTCACCTCTTAGCGATGGTGGATAAATTCACCAAATGGATTGAGGCTAAACCCATCACTAGTTGTGATGGAGCAACAGCCAGAAGATTTGTCGAGGATGTCATAATCCGATATGGTTATCCGTATAGCATTATCACGGACAACGGGAGTAACTTCTCTATGGGAGAACTTGCCGAATTCTACAATGAACAAAATATCCGGCTTGATATTGCGTCAGTCGCACATCCGCAAGCTAATGGACAAGTTAAAAGAGCAAATGGTTTAATCCTACAAGGCCTAAAACCAAGACTCGAAGCACCACTATGATGTGTTGCGGGGGCTTGGGCAGAGAATTACCTTATGTAATATGGAGTTTGCGAACAACTCCAAACAGGTCAACCGGATACACACCTTTCTTCTTGGTCTATGGCACAGAAGCAGTTCTTCCTAGAGATTTGATTCACACTTCTCCTAGAGTGGCCGCGTATATTGAAGAGGATGCCAAAATTTCTCGACAAAATGATCTCGACTTAGTCGAAGAAGTTTGCATCGTTGCTGAGATGAAATCAATAACCTATCAGTAGAAGTTACACAAGCATCATAGCCAGAGAGTCAGAAACTGGTCTTTCAATAAGGGTGATTTGGTTCTCCGGCTTCTGCAGCAAAGAAAGCACAAACTTTCCCCAATATGGGCAGGGCCATTTTTAGTTAGTCGAGTATTGCACAATGGTTCATACTACCTAATTGATATGCGGCCAGTCAAAGAAAGACCTGCTACTAAGAAGAGAAAGAGAGCTGGAGGCAGTACAAACCCGGATGAGTTAGACAGACCATGGAATATTGCTCAGCTACGTCCCTTTTATTCATAGTTTATTTTTCTTTGTAATCATATATGTGTACATGTTCAATGAGAAATAAAGTCTTGGTTGCCTCAAATTCTTTCTAAGAAGTTCTTACCATCTTATTTCGGAATGATCATGTCGCAGTCGAAAATCCCAGAATACTTGAAAGTACTTTATGCTCATGTTTGTTCTGGTTTAGATTTCCGGTTCTAAAATTTCTACCTTCGGGTATAAATCTAAATTACTTAGTCTATACTTTGGTTATTTGTCTGATTGCTAGATGCGGGCATTTTCCGAGTAGTGAATTGTTGGTACTGGTAGCTGTCTTTGTTTCTGAGTTTAAACTAGTTTAGCAATTGCGCTACGTTGCTCGGAAAAGTTTCTGTGCTAAAAGTTGGCCGGCTCACGAAAGGGACGAGGCAGAAAGCCAGATAAACGTTAAGTGCAGAAAAAAATACAAGTGCTTATGCAAACATTTCAGGCACATAACATTAAAGCCAAAAGTGCTGAATAGATAAACATAAAGCTTAGCACTAGCAAAAGTATTGTACTACTTATTTACAGACCCAAATTGTTTTTAGAATAACACATTGTTCTTTCTGATACCCTATGGTGCAGGGGGAGAGGTACGAGCTGCCGACTCGCTAGATACATCAGCCTCGTTTTGATAACGTTCCGAGATGTTCAAATCCGATATGGTTTGATCATCATCAGAAACTTCAGCTATTTCTTTAGAAGGCGGAGGTAGCGTGTCCACGCGGGTGAAGAAGGGAGTGTCATAGCTGGTCAAATCAGCTACGTGGCACCCATATCTAGCACAGGAGTCCATGATAGCATTGATGTCTTGCTCCTGTCCATCTTCGTTCACCTTGCAGTACCCTCTGGTTACTTGCCAGATTTCCATGTTTCCATGGTGGCTCATAAACCACGGTGAGAGCGTTTTGCATTGCGGTTCGCGCGTAGGTCATATTCCAGTCCTGAACAAGCTGTGGCATATCCTTGGCCTTATCTCGCACCTCAAAGCTGCCCATGCTATGCATGTTCGGAACCTTGAGAACTTCGCCAATATCTTCGAGGGATTGGCGGAAGTCATGCAGCAAATCACCGACTTGGGTAAGCCGGTTGATGCGAGATTTAGCAGAGGCTGAATCCATTAAGTTTAGAGGACCTGTGCATATAATGCAAAGGGTAAGTCAAATAAAACAGGACTCCAAAGAGTCGGAAGATGCAGATAAGTCAGAAAAAGGGAAACACATCAAAGATGACATCGTCGACTTTGGCCTTCTCTTCCCGAAGACTCTGGAGTTCAGCCCGGAGTGCCTCGGTAATGTCCCTTTCTCTGAACAGATCATTGCTGAGATCCGAGATTTTCTTATCTTGAAGTGTAATCTTACGATCACGCTCCTCGGTGGCCATGGAGGTGGATTCGAGAATTTGAGCAATGCTCTTCTCATGATCCGCCTTAAGCTTATCCAGCTCTTGGCAAAGTTCCTTGTTTTCCACCACCAGGGTTTTAAGATTCTCGGCCTCTTCAATCATAGAACATGATTGCTTTACCAGTGCTGTAAGTCAAAAGAACAACAGTTGAACAAAAAACTCGACTATGAAATACAAGACAAGGTTTGAATTTCGGAATGTTTACCTTCGGCCTCATCCCTGGAAACTTTCAATTGTGCATTTTCAAGCCGGAGAGCTCTGACTTCTTTCCGCTTGTTACAAACATTCAAGTCTACTGAAGACTCGGGCTAATATTTTTACTAATATTAGCACGAGCCTTGGGGGCTACACTAGTTCATTCTTTGGCATCCTAATGAAGCATAAAACCAGATTTCACTGTCCAGCTTCATGCTTGGGGGCTAGAGGATATGATATGAAATAAGGAAAACCGGGAGTTGGAATTCCGACTTACATATTGTTCACGAGTGAGTTTGTCCAAACTCGCATTCACTTCAACAGCAACCTTCTCGGCGAGGGTTAGGGGGACAACTGGCGTAGTTGGAAGCTCGCCGGTCCTCAGCTTCTCGTCACGAAGACGAAATTGTTCAAGAAGATCAGAGTTCTTGATATCCTCTGCTTCTTGCGCTTCTTCTTCGGCAGAGATAATCTGGCTTTCCAGGCATTGCCGGGCTAGCCGTTGAATCTCTGCCATAGACTTCCGAGATAAGCCAAGTTTGGCAAGTCCCGGATTGTCCAGGAGATTGTCGGTGAAGGTCTCTGCTGAGGGATCATTACCCGAAGAGGGTTCACCCTTATCAACACTTGAGTCACCCATGGTGACGTCAGTCTGTGATCCAAGGATCATTGGCTCTGCTGTTTGAGCCGGATCATCTGCAACAATCGGAGATGGAGTAATCTTCGGCACTGCAGAAGGCTGAGGGGCAGGAGTTGGAGGAGCTATGGCATAAGAAGTCAAGTTGAGCTTCGACTGACGAAGAGGCTTCGAGATAACCCCTTTCCCTTTGCCCTTGGTGAACTGTTTAGCCCTGAGAAGGTAATAGACCAAAGAACATTACATATCGGAAGGAAGTACGAGCAAAATACAAAGACCTTGTGAGGAAAGATTACCTCTTCACAACGGGCACTTCTTTTGTGCTGATGGCCACTATTGGAGCTTTGCGCTTCCGAGGAACTATGTCCGGCAGTGGAACCAATTCACCCTCATCCTGAGAAAACTCAGGAGGATATCCCTCGATAGGAGCGAACTCCGACTCGGGGAGGTCAGCAAGCTGAAAAGAAGAAGTATCTCAGTATTGTGAAATAACATAAAGATGAACACATAAAAAGAGTTGTTGCTGAAGCTTACTGGCATAACGGGGTTTTCCTCTATATGCATGTCCAGGGAGAGCTCCGAAATCTTCCTCTCAATCTGCTCCCTTATCAGCCATTTAATTTGGCTTACATAATCTTTTGGCTCGTAGGTTTTGCGGAGGAAATCCTTCTTCGACGACGTGATGGAATGCATCAGTGGATCTTCATGATGTTGAACAGGTTGGATCCGGTGTGCCACCCAGCATTGAACTAAGTCGGACCCTCTCAGGCCCTTGTGTTTCATCATATACTCGATCCGCCTCTTGGAGAGGAGCAGATCATCACTAAGAGCTGGAGCAAGCTCGTCCCAGGACTCTTGGGGCATGGTGGCTCCGTGGATGAAAGCCGGGAGCGGGAATATCCTTATGATAGAAAAAAGTGGACAGCCAGTGTTTGACCGACTCACTAGCCATGATCCGAGGACAGACGCGCTCTCGCCTAACCGAAAAACTAATGGTACTGGTAATATAAGGATTGTCGGCAGTTATGGAATTTCTCCGGACACGGAAGTAATACCGGAAGAGAGTAAGGCTCAGCCTAATGCCGAGATACCCCTCGCACTAAGAGGCGTACGTACTCATCTCTAAGATGGAGTTCGGAGGGAGATGATGGAGATGAACTCCATAATGACCTATGACCTCGGAAAAGAAATTTGAGGGAGGAAAGCTCAGACCTCTGTCAAGGTGAGTGCCGAAGTGCACTCGCTCGTCGTCACAGGGGTTGGGGATGGTTTCGCCAAAGCCGCTCTGCCAGTCGCCGGCATAGAGGAGCCCTTCTTCTTCAATGACACGGAGCTTGGGATCGTCGAGGACGCACGGGATCCAAACCCCGCGGTTGCTCTCTTTCTTCGCCGTCGCCGCCGTGCCAGAGGATGATGCAGAAGCCATTTTTTCGGTGCGCCGGTGACCTTGGATGGGCGGCGCTGGAGATTTTTGGGGAGCAGAGGAACTCTAAGTTCGTGGGAGGTGTAAGGGAGAAGGAAACAACGCAAAGTGCTGGTGAGGAGAGATGAGGAATAGGATCTTCACTGCTTATATCCATCGGCCGTGTCAAGATTCGTGTAAATGCTAATGTAAATGTGCCACACATTGTGGAAAGGACTGGGAAACCCCCACGCGATGATTACGTTGCCTCGATCACCACGCATGCATTGAAACGGCGCCTTGGTTCCGTGAAAGGCAGGCCCACCAATGGTCGTGCTGACAGGAAATGTCTATCAGTGACGTGACTTGACCATGCCTGTTGTCAGGTTACGTCAGAGACCAAGTTCCGGCTTAGTTTGAATTTTGAGCTAGAAATCTGAATAACGTACTCATAGGTCCGACTCATTTCTCGAGACCCAGATCGTATATTTTGTTTTGAAGTTTCAGGAACCCTTCAAGATTCTGCAAGCCAAAGATCAAGATAGATGATGATGAATCCGAGTTTGGATCTTGGAGGCCTTCGGGGGCTGCCGCTGGGGATATACTTTCCGGGTATCCTCACTGTACCGCACTGACCAGGGTGGCCCACTTCGGGTTAGATTTTTGGTTCACGGGCGGCCCAGTCAGGGAGAAAAGACGGAGTCCAGTCCGGCTATGGGAAGGCCTAGAAGACTTACCGACATAGGCCCATAGTGTTACTTGTAGTTCAAGATGTACTATGTAATCGACTCTTAGTCGTAGCCGGATAGATCTCTCCTGTAAACCCTAGGCCGGATATCTATATAAGCCGTCCTAGGGAGAGCCTTTAGGGCACACCTCAATTTTCTACAATCTCAACTCGCATAGGAGAAACCCTTGTTTCCCATATTCTGGCTTTGCCGTATTATTGGATTGCTAGCAGGAGTAGGATCCGTCCAAAGCCGGCGGATTCGAACCTGGGTGAACTTGTGTGCTCACCGTCCCGGAATACTGTACGTCTCACATCCCTCTCGTCCACACGCCTCGAGGACCCCCTCATGGCGTACTTGTCATCAATCTGACGACACCACCATAAAAGAAAGGAAGAGAAGATACCAGGATAAGAACAAGCCCAGGTTGTGGCTTGCACTAGTAGGAAGAGAAGAGGCATTGGTTGACAACCACAATATTAGGCCCCACTTGCAAGCATCACCCTCATCACCTACATGTGGTGTGTTGGCATAACCAGAGAGCAAGTAGAGTAGTACAAAAGCAAAGCATCAGCCAACCACACTCCATTTTGTTCCTAGAAGATAGCTCACTCTAACAACCTCATGACGGTAGCTAGATCAGGAAGAACCCTAGGAACTCACCAATTGCTCATCCACAACATCAGCTGCAATAATGATCCATTAGAACACACCTAGATCAACCACTAGATCTCTAGGAACTATCTAGCAGCGAGGTGATACGTCTAAAACGTATCTACTTTCCCGAACACTTTTGCTATTGTTTCTCCTCTAAACCTGTGTGATTTGGATACAAGTAACACGGACTGACGTTGTTTTTAGCAGATTTACCTTGGTGCCTAGTTTTTGTGTAGAAAATCAACTATCAGGAAAAATCTCGGAAAATATGCCAAAAAACCTATTTCACCAGAAGATTCACGGAGCCAGAAGACAAGACAGGGGAGGGTCACGAGGGTCCCACACCACCTGGCTGAGCGAGCTAGGCCAGGCCGCTCCTAGGGGTGGTGTGGCCGCCTTAGTCACCCCCTCGGCCTCCCTCTTCGCCTATAAGATGCCTCTTGACCTAAAACCCAAAGCGGGTTCGACGTTTTTACAGAAGGAGTTCCGCTACCCTGCCACCACTAGATTCTGCAAATCAGAACCAGAAACTCCGTTCTGGCACCCTGCCGGGACGAGGAATTGGAGGAGATCACCGCCATCATCATCACCATTGCTTCTCCATCAACCATCCATGATTCCCACATCTATGAGTCAGTAATCCCCCGCTGTAGGCTATGGGGATGGTAGGGATTGGATGAGATCGTTCATGTAATGGCATCAGATTATTAGGGCATGGTGCCTAGTATCTATTATTAGTGCTTTTTGACTTTGTTGCAACTTGTTATGCTTAATTCTTGTCACTAGGGCCCGAGTGCCATGATTTCAGATCTGAACATGTTATTGATTCATGATGATAGTATTGTTTGTGATCTTACCTACAAGTTGTATACACATATTGTTGTCCGGAACCAAAGGCCCCGAAGTGACAATAATCGAGATAACTGGAGGGTATGGCTTTGGTGTGAGGATCACATGTGTTCATGGAGTGTTAATGCTTTGATCCAGTGCTCTATTAAAAGGAGCACCATAATTGCCAGTAGTACCCTTGAGGCCCCGCTGCAAACGGTCTAGCACGACAAAATATGTTGTGCAAGTTTTCATTGCGAGCATGTATGACTATATATGGAACACATGCCTATGATTATTTAGTACTTGGATGCTTTATCTTATTTATCTACAAATGCCCTATGTCCTGATTGCCATATAAAATTTCTTGTCCATACAACGCCCATCCATCCATCCCTATGCCTACCACGCTTTACTCCTACTGTTTACTGGAATTCTTACTACTGTCTTTACTTTTACTACTGCTATTGCTATTACAAAACTATTTCTACTAATAAACTGCTATGAGCAAGATTGTTTCCAGGTGCAGCTGAATTGACAACTCAGTTGTTAAGGCTTATAAATATTCTT
Organism: Avena eriantha; assembly: GCA_910589775.1. Lineage (NCBI taxonomy): Eukaryota > Viridiplantae > Streptophyta > Magnoliopsida > Poales > Poaceae > Avena > Avena eriantha. The sequence goes on along the minus strand of OU342742.1, from coordinate 472,186,028 downwards.
TGGATTCCCTTGTGTCGAATCAATAAATTGGGTTTCACTTCCCTCAAAATACTGCGATACACCCCCGATACTTATGGGTCATCACGACTATTTTCTGGCGCCGTTGCCAGGGAGCATAGCTCTATTTATGAAGTTCACTTGGAATAAGTATTGTTCGCTGCCCTCCATTCATCATGGGTAAGTCTCGTGATGGAAAGGTTCCTATATTACCATCCACTACAAGGAGATGTATGGTTCTGAACACCTCTGTTGCTCTCGATGCACCATCTGTGATGAGTAAGCTCCTTACACCACAACACACATGATACACATACTGCTACTACTGCTGAATCTGAAACTTCTGATACTTATGATGCTTCTTCTACTATGCTTGATAAGAGTGGTTCATTAGGTCCTTTCCTAGATGCTACGAGTGCTAGAACTATAACTGGAAACACTGAAACTCCTAATGAAGATACTACTACACCTGTCAGTTCACCTGAGTCTATAGAGAGCTATGATATTGAAGACGGATATATAGAAATGAATGATGAATTTATTAATGAATGTCAAAATACTCATGGTAAAAGTGCTATTAAGAGTCTCCTTGAGAGGCGTACTATAAAACCCAAACTATCCCCTAATGATAAGTTTGCTACATCTCCCATAAACATTAAAGATAAGGATTATGATTTCTCTCTTGATTTATCTCACATAACTATTATTGAGAAAGAACCTGTTTTGGGACTAAGAATGAAAGTGATGTAACACATATGACTGAGCTTTCTACCATGAGTGGCCTATTTTATGATGATATTAAGATGCACACCTACTTTGCTGCTAAAAATTTCCCCTTTTTCACTGAATGAAGAAGCTAAGGTTTGGTTTAATAATTTACCACCTGGATCTATTGATAGAACTGATTGCTTGATTAGTACCTTCCTTCATAAATATTTCCCTCCTAGTGCTAGACATGCCATTTTGCAGGAACTTTATGATTTTAAACATGGAGAAAATGAGATATTGCATGAATCATGGGCAACGTTTTGTGCTTTGATTCATGCACAGGTTGGATGTCCATTACCTAACAATGAGCTTCTTGATATATATTATAATGGACTAACTGAAGAATCTAGGACATACCTGGATAGTTGTGCTGATTGTGTTTTCAGGAATAGAACTCCCAAGGAAGCTGAGGAATTAATGGCTAAAATAAGCAAGAATTATGATGACTAGACTCCACTTGAGCCAATTATGCCTAAGACGGCTACACCTGAGTTAACTGTGCCTGAGCCAACACCAACATGAAAGAAGAGGGGAGTTATTGAACTAAATTATGAAGTGATGAAGGAAGCAAAGAAATGTCTTAAGGAGAAGGGAATTAAATCTGAAGATGTGAAGAATTTACCTCCTATTGAAGAATTATGTAAGCCAATCTCCCACTCATCCACTATTGAGGTACACTCTCTCCAACATTTTGATGAAGGTGATATTACTTATTCTAAACATCCTGATCAATGCTTGGAAGAATTTGATATTTTTATTGTTAAGCAAGATAATTTTAATAAAAGGATGCAAAATCATCTAATGGAAAACTCTAGAGCTATTATTGAGTTGAAGGATCTTGTGGAAAGAACCTCTTATAATGTTAAAATGCTTGTAAAAACATTTTCAAATGGTTCAAACTCAAATTGATCAGCTTATTAAGGTACAAAAAGATTTGCTAGTTAATGCTTCTAAGGAAAAGCAAGCTTATGAAATTAGAACTAGAAGTAGTGCTGCCACCCAGGGTCTTCTATATCCTGAGGGGCATCCTAAAAGAATTGAGCAAGATTCTCAACAAATTGAAACTAGTGGTACTTCTCCTAAGAAAAGGAAAAAGAAACATAATACTATTGTAGAGTCTTCTAAACCTATTAAAGATCATAATAGTATATCTGTTTCTGATGCTGAAACTAAAAGTGGTAGTGAAGAAAATGATGCTCCTGATAAAGAAAATGTTGAAGAAGAACCGGAAAGACACACTAAGAATACTAAATGAACCTGATAAAGAAAAGGAAGATTTTGTTGCTAATAAACATGGTAGTGAGAGAGAGAGCCTTGGATCCAAAAACCTATGCCTTTCCCTGATAAGAAACACAAGTCAAAGGATGACGAACACTATAATAAGTTTTGTGAGTGGATGAAACCTTTATTTTTGCAAATTCCTTTAACTGATGCTATTAAATTACCTCCTTATTCAAAGTATATGAAGGATATTGTCTCTAATAAAAGGAAGATCACCAATGAGGAAATTTCTACTTTGCTTGCTAATTATTCCTTTAATGGAAAGGTCCCAAAGAAGCTTGGAGACCCAGGGATTCAAAATTCCATGTTCGATTAAAAATAGCTATGTTAGAACTGCTTTCTGTGATTTAGGAGCAGGAGTTAGTGTTATGCCTTTTCCCCTCTATAAGAGACTTGAATTGGAGAAACTAATACCAACTGATATATCTTTGCAAATGGCCGATAATTCTACTACTATTCCTGTTGGTATATGTGAGGATGTACCTGTTCAAGTGGCTCATAATTGCTTGATATTAACTGACTTTGTTGTGCTTGAAATGCATGAAGATGACAATATGTCTATTTTCTTGGGAGACCTTTTCTTATTATTGCAGGAGCTGTTATCAATTGTAATCAAGAAAAGGTGACTTTTAATGTTAATGACAAGGAGCGCACTGTCTATTTCCCCTAAAAGATTGATAGGACTTATGGCTTAAATTCAATTGAACATGTTAAGGGCATCCAAGTTGGAGAAATATATTGTCCCATACCAAGAGAAAAATATGAAAATATTATGATTGGGACCATTGCTAACAAGGTTGAGGTAACATAATCATTTAGTGTAATACAAAGTTTTGTTTCATATAATATTGTTTTGGTAACAAGACCTGATCAACCTTGTTAACAAAGGGATATTAATGAACAAAACAATGTTTTCACATGATTATCTTTGCTTACTTTTATTTTATCCATTTTAGTTTTTACTTTCACTTAGTTTACTTTTCTTTCGCTAGTAGCTTGCATATTAGAGTGTCTTAGAACTTCTGAAGTTTTAGTTATTTGCATCATTCCAAAGTCATATTTCTGTCATAAATTCATTCATGAATACCTGAAAATTGCTCAAAAATAAAGTGTCTCGAAAAATTCCAGAAAATTTATATTAAATTTTTACGTGAAAAAAGGGGCAAAGGAGTACCTGGAGTAACCCAGGGAGCCCACCAGGCAGGCACACCACCTGGTGGCGTGGCCACCCCAGGGGCGCGCCTAGCCATGGTGTGGGCCACCCCTAGCCCTCCACTTACTCTCTCACTCTCTCACTCTCTCACTTACCACTTCCTTCTCTCTCCCGAGAAAACATCAGCTCATTGCTCAAAATCATGTTCCTGCTATTCTTGTCCACGATTTTTCAATCTCCTTGCTCAGCCCATCTTTGCTACTGAAATTTGGAGCATTTGTTCTCCGGTATGTGACTCCTCCGCTTGTCCAAGTAGATTTGTGTTTAGTGGTTTATATCTTGAGTATTTTGCTGCTGTAGGTGACAGGTTATGTGAGCTTATAAGATTTTTCAATGCTTAGAAAAAAAATTTAGATGCATGTTCAGGCCTCTTACAAGTCCATATGAGTAGTTCCTTTCATTATCTATTCACTTTGCAATCACTTGTATGATGGTTGTCTAAAAATTTCAGAAAAGAAGATGAATGAACACCAAATCAACCAACATGAATTGAGGGTGCCTGCAGTTATGAAGGTTCACCGTGAGGAGGAAGTCTTTCCCTCTGCCTATCCATGCTCCGACTTCATGAGGGCTGCAGGGATTTCTCAAGATTTCCATACTTTAATTACTAATGTAGGATTGGAGCATTTTGTGGGAGACAAACCTACCCAATATGTGAAACTAACTATGTCTGTGGTGCAGGATTTCCGGTTTAGTTACTCCTTGCCTAACCCCATGGTACACTACAAAATTTACAATGTAGCTGTCGATCTCCCTTTTGATGACTTTTCTGCAGCTATTAAAGTACCATAGTGGGATTCATGTGGAAGGATTAGAGAGCGACCTACACCACTCATGGACCTGTACGCGGAAATTTGCCAAGGGAGCACCTTCTCAAAGGAGAGTGGTAAAATTCGTAATATTCGTCTCCCGTCTATTCGATACTTTGCCTACTTTATTGCCAAGTGTGTTCTCGCTATGCTAATAAATTATCCTCTTATAATCTAGCATTCATCTCAGCTGCCTTAAAACAATATAGGACTTATAATTTGGGTGCCTTGATAGCTTTCCATCTTGCCGCTAACCACGAGAAAGGTGGAATTTGTGGACGCCTCATCGCCTCTCGTTTACTAGCTCTGCATGGTGTAGTGCCTCATCATCTAGACCTACAGTTTCCCATAGAGAGGCTTGACCTTAATTCCATGATACAACATATATTCATTTCTTCTTGGGCTAATTTGAGTGATTTATCTTATGAAATAACCTTCCTCAACGCTGGTTGGAGTAGGGGTAAGTCCGAGCGTGTTGTTCATTTGCCTGCGCCTGTTTTGTTTAACCTTGATACCAGGGAAGGATGGTCACTCACCGAGGAAGAGCTCGATACATATCTGGGGGACCTCTCCCAGTAGGAGAAGGATACTGGAAGGGAGGCTACAGATGATTCGGTCCAGCCCTCGAATGAGGGGGAGTCTTTGTACCAGCAGCCTACCTATGATTGGGGAGCTTCTTATTCTACACAAGGGCCTAACTATGATCATTCTTATGATGACCCGCTGTCTTGGAGTTCCTACCAGCATTGGGGTTGATACCCACTTAGGCCAAAAGCCTAAGCTTGGGGGGAGGTACACCGACATCACACTCATCTACATATCCTATTCAGTCAGTACTTTCTATATCCATGTTTCGTTTTCTTTCGTTCTTGCTTTATTTCTACCTTCCAAAACACAAAAAGACCAAAAATATTTTCGTTATTTCTCTTTGCTTGCTTCTTTTTTCTTTTTGCCTTGGTTGCCTCTTTCTTTTAGCTTTGTCTTAATTATTCGAAAAACCCAAAAAGATTTCACTTTGCTTGTGCTTCCTTTTCGTTCTTGCCTCTAAAAATCAAAAACACCAAAAATATTTTATGTTCTTCTTTGGTTTTGTGAAGTTCATTGCAGGGTTCAGTGGTCCTCAGTGGAGTTTTGTTTCATGTTATTATTCAAGCCACACAAGTGAAGGGCAATAATGAAGATTAATGACAACTTGAGGTGTGGTAAGAGGCTGGTAACGAACTCTGTTTGTTTTCATTTTTGTACATATAATCATCATTATGGGCATGCTTAGTCTGTTCATGTAAGGTGTATGTTATTTATGGATGCTTAGTAGTTCTTGCTTTCTTATGATTAGCTCCAGCTTGCTAATAGTTTGTAGCATGTCATATGAATGTTTGCTTGCGTTGTTTTATTCATAACTTGGTATGACACTATGGTATCCTCCTATGAATGTTTCACTTGAATTGACTTGGCACATGCTCACGCATGCATAAGACTGAAACAATCAGTTAAGCCTCAATGAATTATTTTGCCTCAGGATCCTTGAATCACTTTCATGCCATAATTAGTCCTGTTTTGTTGCAAGCATGATTATGACAGTTATTGCTCTCTCGTTTGTCGCTCCCTTTCTATTGCTGGCCTTCACTTGCACTGAGCATGAGCTCTAATCATGTTTCCAACTCCCCAAAACCAATATTCCCAAAAGTGTCCACCATACCTACCTATTAGCATCATTTGCTATTCCGTGCATATTTTAGTATGCCTTGTTTTCTTCTGAATAAAATGTTTTCTTGTTATGAGAAAGTTAGTTAGTAAAGCTGTCACGAACCTGATGGCACACTTTAGTTCTTGCACTTAATAAACCTGAACTATTGTGACTATCCATGAAAGTTATATGCTGGCAAATTATAGGTTGGGGATTAGCAGAACCGTGCTGTCACGGGGAACACTTTCAACACCTGTAAATATATACCCAGTTTGTATCATGCTCTTTTGTTTACGGATGTGGTCGGTGTGAAATAAAAGGGGATCTTGTAAGTCCATGGAGTTATGTATGTGTGTTAGAGAAACGCATGGGCCGCTAGTCTAATCCATGCCTAATCATGGTGAAAAACATGCAGCGTAACCATAATGAGCAATCTATGAAGCATTCTTATTATATAAAAAGAGAGATAGAGATTGAGAAAAAGAAAAAAGAGAGGACAAAAGAGGAAAGAGAGAAAAAAAGCACCATTTTCCCATGGTAAATAAGAAGATGCTGAGATGCTTATTGTTTGCTTGCCTTGTCATTTTGATATGGGGATTCTTCCGTATCATCAGGCAAGGGGTACCCCGTTGGCGGTTCTCTATGATACACATGTATTTACTATGACAAGAACTTACCGGTAACTAAAGTTGAGTAGCATGAGGAGCGGCCCTCGTACTCAAGGGACATGAGATTTTCAGTTTATGGTCTATCAAGCATATAACTCGTATTGGACCTCACTTTCACCTTAACCATTTAAAGATGCTTACGATAGGGGCAATGAGAGCTCAAAGCTAATGAGTACCATACTTTCAGCATTTGGAAGCCTTTCATACTTTTCAAAACCTTTTCACTTCCTTGTTGAGTCACCACTTATTCTATGAGCACTTTCTTGAGAGCATAGTTGTCATTCTTAGTGTAATGTGCTTGTCTCAAAACTTGGTTAATTGTGTCATGACTTTGATGCTTGTATCTTTGATATCTTTACTTCTAGTCTTCACTAGAACTTCAAAGGTGCCTTGGCATTTATGTTTGCTCTACAATCAAAGGCAAGTGAGATACCACTCTATCATACCCTTTTATGAGCATTGCAATGTTGCTTATGTTTATGTTTCATGCTACTTACTATTTTTGAGTTATAATCTCTTCATAGCTTGCAATGACTATTGAGTAACCTTATTTGCATACTCTTTATTATGAATTGACCAAGTACTTGACCAAGTACTTGATCATATACATCTTATGAAGCAAATGTGTTCGTGAAAGTTTCTTTTATCGCACTCGGTTTTCAACTGAATTGCTTGAGGACAAGCAATAAGCTAGGATTGGGGGTAGTTGATACGTCCAAAACGTATCTACTTTCCCAAACACTTTTGCTATTGTTTCTCCTCTAAACTTGTGTGATTTGGATAAAACTAAAACGGACTGACGTTGTTTTCAGCAGAATTACCTTGGTGTCTAGTTTTTGTGCAGAAAATCAACTATCAGGAAAAATCCCGGAAAATATGCCAAAAATTCTATTTCACCAGAAGATTCATGGAGCCAGAAGACGAGACGGAGGAGGGCCACGAGGGGCCCACACCACCTGGCCGCGCGGGCCAGGCCAGACCGCGCCTGGGGGTGGTGTGGCCGCCTCGGTCACCCCCTCAGCCTCCCTCTTCGCCTATAAGATGCCTCTTGACCTAAAACCCAAAGGGGGTTCGACGTATTTCCAGAAGGAGTTCCGGTACGCCGCCACCACCAGATTCCGCAAATCAGAACCAGAAACTCCGTTCTGGCACCCTGCCAGGACGGGGAATTGGAGGAGATCATCGCCGTCATCATCACCATCGCTTCTCCATCAACCATCCATGATTACCCCATCTATGAGTGAGTAATCCCCCGTTGTAGGCTATGGGGATGGTAGGGATTGGATGAGATCGTTCATGTAATGGTATCAGATTGTTAGGGCATGATGCCTAGTATCTATTATTAGTGCTTTTTGACTTTGTTGCAACTTATTATGCTTAATGCTTGTCACTAGGGCCCGAGTGCCATGATTTCATATCTGAACATGTTATTGATTCATGATGATAGTATTGTTTGTGATCTTACCTGCAAGTTGTATACACATATTGTTGTCCGGAACCAAAGGCCCCGAAGTGACAATAATCGGGATAACCAAAGGGGATGGCTTTGATGTGAGGATCACATGTGTTCACGGAGTGTTAATGCTTTGCTCCGGTGCTCTGTTAAAAGGAGCACTTTAATTGCCAGTAGTTCCCATAGGCCCCGCTGCAAACAGGTTGGCAGGAAAAAAGAGGTTGTGCAAGTTCTCATTGCGAGCATGTATGACTATATATGGAACACATGCCTATGATTATTTAGTACTTGGATGCTTTCTCTTATTTATCTACAAATGCCCTATGTCCTGATTGCCATATGAATTGTCTTGTCCATGCAATGCCCGTCCATCCATCCCTATGCCTACCGCGCTTTAATCCTACTGTTTACTACAATTATTACTATTGTCTTTACTTTTATTATTGTTATTACTTTTCTATTGCTATTACAAAACTGTTGCTACTGATAAACTATTGTGAGCAAGATTGTTTCCAGGTGCAGCTGAATTGACAACTCAGTTGTTAAGGCTTATAAATATTCTTTGGCTCCCCTGGTGTCGAATCAATAAATTGGGTTTCACTTCCCTCGAAAGTAATGCGATACACCCCCTATACTTGTGGGTCATCATGAGGAGGAGAAGGCTTACTAGAAGAATAGCAAGATTAAATGAAACAGATCAAGCTAGGAGCAGGGAAGAGTAGGATTGCACCAGTTGCTGATCAAGTTAACCATTAGAAGGTTATTTCTGGATCCTGAAGAACAATCTAAGAAGATACAACAACAACTCTACAAGAAATAGGTTGCTAATATATGATCAAGCATCTATTCTTGCAAGTTTATTATACCTAGAAATAGGTGTGCCCATCACATATAAACACGAATCTTCTCAAGATCATGCATGTGCATGTACACATTATCAACCAATTTTAAAAGTCGAGCTAAGCCATAAGAATCAGGCATATACAACTTAAACAGGAAGCCATCAAGTAAATAATTCATCCACATATAGTAGTGATTGTTCTCTGCCATGTTTAAATTCAAGAGTGAGTCAAACATGAATCTTACTGAATTCTTTCAGTCAACAACACAATAAGCATAAATGCTAATGATTTGAATAGGCTCCACTTTGATTACACCAGCAAGTAATAACACTTAGAACCATATGGAACAAATTAAATCATCCTCTACTAGTAGCATTATTATCCTAGACCAGTCCAGTATGTGATTTACAACTGATGCACATGGTTTAGTAACCAATTAAACTCACAGGTACTATTAACAAAAGTATTACCATGATCAAGTTAAATTACTATTTAGCGTAATACTTATCATCGAGAGTCACTAGAGCATGCTAGCATAGCTAAACTACAACCATCTATACACTATTACATATTAAATAAATATTTGCATAAAGAATACAATATGTGCTCTCTATTTTAAAAGTATAGAAGCTAAGAAGCAACACAAGAATCTATTCGGCATGTTGGACTAGATCATGCTCTTATTAGTATTCCAGAAATACAGTATGTATAATACTAACACTAGGACCATGCCATTGACTCAAGGAGTAATCAACTAATCCAGGTGTTCATGCTTATGAACTGTTATACCTTATACCTACATATACAAGATATATTCCACTATATCCATTAGAACATACATTCCAAAATAGATTAGAAACTAGAGATAATTGTATAAAAATCACTAGTTAATTCTATTTGTATCAAGCTATCAACACCACAATACCAATCCCAGAGAATAATCTACTACAGCTAGTCTTCGGATCAAATAGTATCAAACTTTGGCTTACTAGAAAAACTACCAGCAACACCACAACATTTAGCACAACCAAAAACTACACCGATGAACACTATGGCCAGACCATTAACTATCACAACTAGAACCTATAGCTCATTAGCAGGAATTTACAAGCACCAACCACCTAGCAATAGAGCATATCTCCGCACTCATCTTATTGTGATAAATAGGAAATCATGACCACATCATTTGTATCCATCCATCAATGAACAAATTACTGAAATATAATTAAGAGGGAGAGAAGAGATAACTCATAGGGAAGTTGGGGCTGTGAAGCAAGCCACCGAGGTTGATGCAGTAGGGGGCGGCCGCGGTCTACTACCTCACCAAGGTAAGGGAGACCACTACCAGTCCATGACAGGAACAACGTCTGAAACCGGGCCAATTCTACTAGGGCTTGCCGAGTAGGTGACCACCGGAGGCAACACTGGTTGGCCGGCGATGTGGGGATAGTAGAGAAGACCAGAGCGGTGCCTCATCAGCGTGTCGTGGCACCGAGAGAGTCGGAGATGGCCGAGAAGATCGTGGGCGGTAGCCTAAGGGTTTCGCCCGGGGTGTGCGCGTGCGGGTGCTAGGCACCCCAGTGGAGGGGAGTCGAGGTAGAAGTGAGAGGCAGAGTGGTGCCAGGGGGCGATGGTTGCAGCTGGCCATGGCCGAGATGGCCAGGATGAAGGCAAGCGGCGGCGGTGGTGGTCAATCATGTGAGGATATGCGAGGCCGAGGCGTTGAGTCCGTGTGTGTGGTGTGAGAGATAGAGATGGCCGAGGTGGGGGTTTCACCCCAACCCGTGATGGGCCAGCCTACTGGGCCAAAATCACTTGGCCTGATCGGACCAGGTCCAATTCCCATCAACTAGGTCGCATCCCAGCTATTTACCCCACAAAAAATCAATTTTCTATTTAATAAATTCTTTAAGATATTTCCAAACTAGAAGAAAATATATAAAATTCATATAAAATCCTAAAAATACATATAATATATCAAAATGCTCACAAAAATAATAGCCACCTAATAAAAAGATAAAACTACTTGTTTAAGTTAAGAAAAAACTAACTAAGTATTAAAATCACTAAAACACTAAATCAAATTTAGTAAAATAACAAAAACTCCTAAAATGGATAAAAATCAATTTTCCATATAAAAACAAGTCTACTATGTTATAAAAGTACTAACTTATTTTTCTTACAAATAAAATTTAAATAAAATATTCAAGACATTTAATTCTCTTTGTAGTTTTATAAAAATACAAATAATACTAAAAAATAAATGAAAATCACTTTTAAGATCTTGAGTAAATATATTTTACTATAAGAATACTAAAAGTATTTTCCTAAAGATTTTAAAGATTTTAAGGAAATAAATCCTTACCTATTTGATAAAAGACCTAGTTTGTAAATTCTTTAAAAGCATTTCTTAAGTAAGAAATAATCACAATTCTATATTAAAGCCTTAAATCCTTTATAATTAAGTACTAAGTCCAAAGCCATAACTTGGATCTATGATAAAACTTAAGTGTAACTTATTAACTTTATAAAACTCTTAAAAATTCATAAATCCAAACTAAACCAACAATTGTAAGTAAATATTAAACATCATTCACTTATAATAAAAGTGAATGCTATTTATTTATTAAACATGCTTAACATGGTTTTAAACCTTAACACATTAATGATATAATTTAAATTTGCTTTCATTAATAAGTCAAAGCATTTCCATAATAGCAAATCACCTTTAAACTTATCATTCACTTAAATTGAAAGTGAATGGATTCACACTATTAACCATATTTATATTAAGCTTAGAATTCAATAATAATCTAGATACATCACAACCCTAAGTTTATATATGTTCCTTTTAAAATTAACCTTGGTCTACCAAAGTTATAAGCATAAGGACCAAATTATATTATGTTTTTATAGTTAACTTTGGTCTGATTTCAATTAAATCTTAAAGCATCTCAAATCCAAACCTATGGAACCAACGTAAATGACATCAATCATGTTCTATTCATCATAACGATTGTTTAACCCTTATCCTAGAAACCTTTCCTTCAAAGGTTGTTCATTTTGCCACTTCAAACAAAAACACTATGATAATTGTTTCAACTCTTTTATCAACCTAAAACATGTACTTTCATAATAGTTACATGATATCAATTAACTCTAATCATGTGTTGTTGATAGCCTTATTTTGTATCATGCATGTTAGTCTTCAGTTTCTTGTATATATATGTTTGCTTGTAAAGTAAACTTAAAGGTAAACCAAATCTTGAAGAAATCACCCAAGCTTAACTTATTCACCATATTGGGTATTACTTATGCATCAACATATTGCTTCTTTAAACATTAGTCCTTAACAGATGTTGGGGATATACTTTCCGAGTATCCTCACTATGCCTCGCTGACCAGGGTAGCCCACTTCGGGTTAGAGCTTTGCTGCACGGGCGGCCTAGTCAGGGAGAAGAGATGGAGTCTAGTCCAGCTACGGGACGGCCTAGAAGACTTAGCGACATAGGCCTATAGTGTTACTTGTAGTTCAAGATGTACTCTGTAACCGACTCTTAGTCATAGCTGGATAGGTCTCTCCTGTAAACCCTAGGCCAGATATCTATATAATCCATCCTAGGGAGAGCCTTTAGGACACAACCTCACAACACCTCAATAGTCTACAATCTCAACTCGCATAGGCGAAACCCTTGTCAGCCATATTCCGGCTCTGCCGTATTACTGGATTGCGAGCAGGAGTACGATTCGTCCAAAGCCGACGGAGTCGAACCTAGGTAAACTTGTGTGCTCACCGTCTCGGAATACCGTACGTCTCACACCCCACTCTTCCGCACACCTCGAGGACCCCCTCATGGTGTACTTGTCATCAATCCGACAACACCAGACCAATGATGTTGATTTCAGATTTGGACCTTCTATTGTCTCGAAGACTGTGATTGCATATCTTGTAATCACAAAGGCAAGTTCACACTTGCTCATGTCCTTTTGTTATTTTCTATCAAATACTTGTAACTCAAATGTTGTCATCACCTACAATTTAAAAAAGGTCAGAAAACAATATTTTCATAATAATATGATTATGGATTATTTACCAATCGGTAATAATCTACAAATACAGTTCCAGTGGTAAAGGAACATAATATCTAGGACTTAATCAACCAATGTCGCTAGTGATTCTAGCGTCGTATATTACGCATTAACCATGAGATCTGGAATGGGACAGAGAAGTCAGCTGGATCTTCTTTCTTTCACATGGATGGATGACCATATCGTGAAGCTGTCTAGACTATCTATGCATAGTTGTGGAGGTTCACCATATCTGATGGTGGCTGCTAGGCAGAGCTGCTTATAGAGTCTTTGATAACCTATCATAGTTATAGCTTTCCCAAAAGGGGGCTTAACAGATATGTGGTTGGTCCGAAGGGTTGTGTCTTCATGCGGGGTCACGGAGATGGGCAGTGATTGGCTTGGATCATCTACTAGGCCCCACACCAAAGGAAGTGATGACGGGTAAGATACCAGGTTGTGCAACAAGGATTTGGTCTCTCATGGGTAAAGCAACGCACCTATGTAGAGTGTAAGAACTATGACATGTTACTCCCTGTTTCGGGAAGGAGCTACGAACGCAGCAGGAAAGGAACTCCATGAAAGTTCTGGTAAACCTATGAAGGCTGACATAGATAGTTTTTAGAATAAAAGCAACCTTTGAACAAATGTTTACGAAAACCTGCATTGCCTACGACCTATGGTCTATGGCTGTTGATAGTGCATCAAACACTCCTTTTTAGTGAACTTGCTAAGTATGATCGTACTCAACCGTACCTTCTTAACCCTTGCTAGATTCTAAGCCGTTGAAGACGATGTCAACACCAACTTGGGCTCAAGAAACCATCATCGTCATCTCAAGCTCTTCAAACAAGTCAATTAAGTCAACATATGCAACAACCAAAGTGAAGACAAAGTTGCTGATTAGATAGGAGTATAATCTCTATCCCTAGAACCTACTTTTGTAGAGCATTGCAATAGTAGCAATTGCAAGCTAGATAGTTTAGATGCTAGTCTTCTTAGCTAGATAGTTCTGAGTTATTATTTCTGGTTCTTCTTTGTAAGAAGTTTCTTTCTTCCTATTTAACCTAGAGTGTTCTCTGGATCTTTTGTAAAGAGTCGAGTTGTAATAGTCATGTCTTGGACCTGCTGTGTTTCTGTTGTACCACTCTGAGGGATGTAATACTAGTGAACAGTGTTTTATTAGTGTTATGTCAATGACTATAGTGTACTAAATCATGCAGTGGTATGTTGGGTCACCGCAAAAGGTAATAAAAAAGACACGTCTACAAGACTTTGTTTATTCGTTTTACCTTAGTTGACCAGACCAATCTAGTTTACTTTATAACGGGTTTGAGTCAATGGATGGAGATAGGCCAGGGTTGAAGATCCACCTGCAGCTGCACATCAAATGGGATAAAATATAATATTAATAAGCATAGTCATGTATAATGTTTGTATTGAGATAATCTCTTGTGGGGAACACATCCTAATATTCTAGAGCCCCCGTGATGCAGAAGGGATAGCAATATACTTTTAATCCAACATAGAGTACACCAAAGGCACGGGTTATAAATGATTATTAAGTGTAAACACAGATCAAAGCTTTAAGTGGTGATGTTGTTCTTGATCCCGAATGGGGCGCTAAGCAAGACCGTACGGCCCATTCTGTCACTGAGGTTCCTATGAGATCGCCGCTAGCCAAGTATCTCACCTCAAGACTTTATCAATCTATGTGATCTTGGGTACCTAAAAGTCCACAAATCGAGATAAGAGACGAAGAAACAAAAGAGACAAATCACGAATCCAAACAAAATACAATTCTCCCATGATCTAGATGAACATAATTGCTGCGAGGTTTCTCCCCAACCTGCAACCCGTGAGGACTACTCACTCATAACATATGATCAGAGATAGAAAATATCATGCAAATACTTAGATTGAAATCAAATATTCTTACAATGGTCACCAAATCACAATGAGATCTAAAGTACAAAGAAATGGCTATGGCAAGTGGAGGCATGGATGGTGGAAGTGATGAAAAATGGATGAACAATGGTGTGGATCTCCTTTCGTGATGTTGTGATGCAATCTGATAATGGCGGCTCTCTGGCCGGTGGCTAGAGCCTCAAAATATATAGGCGTCTTCATGAAAGTTGTAGGGTTTGACAAGACGAAGCCGTCGCCACCTAGTACGGGCGGGAGGTACGGGTGGAACACACCCGTACTAGTGGTCGTAAACCGTGCTGACTCCTTATTTCGCTTTAAAACCCGTGATTTCCTGCACAACATAAATCAAAGAAGAGATTTGCATATCTTTGCAATTATTAGTCATTAGTGGAAAGAGTTGAGAGTTTTTTTGTCAATTGCTTAACCAAAAACAATGTTTAAACGCAGTGGAAGATCGCAAAAATCGGAGCAATCACGGCTCCGGTGGAGTTTCCCCCTCCAATCTTCGCTGGTTTTGGCTCTGTTTTGGTATTTCGGTGTTTCTGCAGCACACTCCTCGAGGAAGCCTTGGGGGGTCCTTTATATAGAGGTTTTTAGGTCATACAGAGTCTATGGGCGAAAGAATCAAGTGAATTGGACAATCGAGGGGGGAAAGAGGATAGGTGGCGCGCCCACCCCAACTAGGCGCACCACCTAGTCTCTTTTGGTCCTCCTGACCCTTCTCGTGAGGTCCAAGTGCTCCAGGTGCTTCTCTTGACGAAATATTGATATCCCTAGAACCCAAGCTCTGTTTGACTTCGTTTAGATCCCTAAAAGCTAAAAATGCACAAAATAGGTATTTCCTGTCTTGTAGGGTTATAACCAAAATAAAGGGAACATTGTTAAATCCCCAAAAATCAATATAAAACATGAATATAACAGCATATAAGCTGCAAATATGTGGCATATGTGTCAAAAAACTACAAAGTTCATGCATGCATTTTGCATGCATTAGATTCCTGCCCCCTCTAATGGGAATCGGACTTGGGAATTGCCCGATACGCCTCCAGCTTAGCCCTTAGCTTCTTGTTATCCTTCTAAACACCCTCGAGTACGGTGATCCCTTGACTCATGTACTCCTTCATTCCTCTCACTGCATCCAGGAAACAGTCCCTATCATGGTAGGCTTCGATGGCATCCTTTGTTTCAGCGATGCATTCTCTCAGTGTCTTGGCGATTTCCTCACGCTAGGGGTGCATCTTATCTAGAGATTCTTTTTGTCCTTCATGAGCTCCCTGATTTTCTTGTTGGACAGTTCTTCCTTGGTCACACTATCGGCAATTAGCTTATGCAACTCGTCATGCTCTGCTTCTACCCTCTTGATGTCAAGTGCAAAATCTAGCGAGATATCCTTCTGCAGCGACAAACGCCCACATAGGCACTCATTACCCTAGGTGTGGGAGCATGCACCCTCTAGTTGGTTGTCAGTCTTGGCATTGATTATGACCACCTTGTCACGACACTTGGCCTTCGCTTGCTGCATTTTTCATGTTATTTAAAATACAAAACTCTATAATTCTATTCCAGGTTCCAGGGAAAAACTAATCCAAATCACAAAACCCCTAATGTGTCTATGAATAGCAATATTAAAAAATACTAAGAAATCAACATTCATAATAACAAAAACTAATCAAAATCGCAAAAACTAATCCAAATCACATACTACAAATTCATTAGCCACACATACAACAAATTCATTAGCCACACATACTGCAAATTCATTAGCCACACATACTACAACAATTCAAACTATTACATATCTTTAATCTAGGCTAACTACCTGCTCCACTCTCAAGTCAACAATTTGTTAGATTCACTAAACTTCTGTCTTTACTCAAGGGAAATCATAATCACCAGCTTGTCAATGCCCAGCTCCCCCTAAAACTGTGTGTGTTGTCATGAAATGGTGGTGGTCTAGTGCTATTGATCCTTCCAGGCCAACACTGCAGGAGACGAGGACGTTTTCTGGCCGTCTCGCCCTTGTCCTGAATGTCATGTAAAGATTCCAGAACCTCCTCCAGGTGGATGCTGACTGTGTGATTCTAGCATAGATGTCGTCTTGCCCTACTTGGAATCTCCACCTAGTACATCTTAGGAACGGTGTCTGGATTTTTCAGCCATGCCTTTACCTCAATGATCCATCTATCTCTCGATGGCACAATATCCACCAGCTCGCCTCCAAGGCTACCGATGACCTGCTTGAGGGCCTCCGGTTCCCAAGCATCTGAAGGGAGGCCGTCAAAGACGAGTTTTCAGAAGTAATGAAGCTACCCTAAGCGATCTTCTAACCCACAAGAGCGATGCCAATGCATGAATCTCATTTTCTCCCCACAACACTCGAAAGAATGGAAAAAATGTAGAACACACTCACTATATGAGTTGTGCTCGAATCGGATGAATAAATCGAATGGCAGCGCGCATATCTCAATCTTGACCACATTTCGTCTCAACACAAAATGAGACCTAAAAGCCAACAACAAGTCTGTTGGTGACACAGTGGGTTGCATGCCCAACACAATGGCCATGAGAGCATGGTCGTCGAACTCCTCTACCAGGGCTACCATGCCTGGGTTGCCTGACAAGACGCAACTGCCCGAGGCTAGTCGCTGGTCTGGATCGCCCGATGGGCCACGCTCCGATGTGCGAGAAGGACTAGCCAGAGGCGAGAGGATAGTGAAATGGATCGTATGGCACCTAGAGGGGGGTGAATAGGTGCTACTCCAAATTTTAATTATTTTTCAATTTTAGGTTTGACACAAAGGTAATTTCTCAGATATGCAACTACGGAGAATTTCCCTATATGCAAACCTAACTACTAAGCGAGTAAGAGGGAGGAATGAGGTAACCATAGTGGAGCACGCAAAGACACGAGATTTGGTTGACCACGGTTCCTTCCTTGTTAAGGGAAGTACGTCTGCGTTGGAGGGGTGGGCGGTACTAAGACCACCACGCCATAATAGGCCTCGCCCTATTCTCCGATGGATCTTGCCACCAAAGGCCTGATCCACCTTTCCACTATTAGTACCCTTCGAGGTGGGAACCGGTGCATTTACAACACTAGCGGGGCACACATCCACAACTTAATTGGAGGCTCCCGGTATGACAACAAGCTGCCACAAGAATAAGTATTATCAATAAACAAAAATGAGATCTAGATATTTGCAAGAAGTACTAGATTAAGAATCCTCCAAGTGAATGGAGGGGAAGTGAAGCGCTTGATTGCTATTGATGAAGATCAGAGCCTCCTCCTTCGATTCCCCAAAGATCAGAGCCTTCGGGTTGATGAAGAGGGAGATCTTGGTTTAGAACTTGAAGAACATAACAACACTTTTTGAATGAATCAAGTGTGATAATAGGAGGAGAAATTGGGGTATTTATACCCCTGTCAAAACACAGCCGTTGCAGAAATTGGGGCCAGATTATCGGCTCAAGTGGGGGCCGGATTATCCGGCTGGGGCAAAAACTCCTCCCTCGAAATGGATTTTCCTGGGGAAATTTCGCCCCCTTACTGCATGACGCGCCTTGGCTCCGTTTGCAAAAATTCCCCGGGGGGCGGGGGGGGGGGGGATTATCCGGCCTGGCAAAAAACTCCAGCCCTGCACTACAAGAAAAGTTCGATTTTACAACGAACGATTTTTGTGGTTGAAGGCCTGTTTTTCGTGGCTAAAAAGCCTTCTACGACGGATGCCCTTCGTGGTAAAAGCCCTGTCACAAAAGAATCTACCACGGTTTTTTCTGACCGTGGCGGATCGCACCCTTTAGCCACGAAAACTAGTTCCATCGTAGATCTGTTCGCCAGCTGGGTTGACTGCTGACGTCATGCAAACTGCCACGTGGTACCTACCATTAACGGCCGATTACTGTCGTTAACAGTCACATAAACCGTGGCAGAAGCTTGGCCTAGACAAGGCCTGCTAATTGTTAAGTGGGTCGGCCCACGAGGAGATCCCGATAAGATTACGGTCCTTTACTCTTTCACCGTGTACTGTTTGACGTGGCCCATTAATGAATCCATCCAGGGCCCGTATGATTTCAGGCTCGTTACTGTTTTGGGCTAAAGAAGGCCCACTTTGGAAGAATAATATGCAGCCCCTTAGGGGCTTGCGCCAGTAGGTCAGGGATTGTTAAGGACTGCAGGCAGCCCGTTACTGTTCCTACAGCCCATGGGGTCTGCTCCTGTTCTACCTATTTACTTTTATGGCCTTTTACATTTCTGGGTTGCTAGTGTTAGGATCCTTTACTGTTCTGGCCTTTCACTATTCTGGATTTTTACTGTTCTGACCATTCACTGTTTGGGCCTGTTGCTCTTATGGCCTTCTACTATTCCAGCCATTTACGGTTCAGACCTTTTTTACTTTTCTGTCCATTTTGCTCTGCTGGCCCTCTACTGTGTGGGATTTTAACTGTTCAGGCATTTTATAGTTTCAGGCCTTTTTCTGTTTCGGGTCTTTTACTATTTAGGTTTATTAATCTTCGAGCCTATTACTGTTCGGGCCTTTTACTGTTCTGGCTTGTTGTTGTTTAGTCCTTTATGTCTTCAGGGCCTTGGCCGCTTATGAGGCTCGCCAATATTCGGACCTGCCACTTACGGCCTTTTACTGTTTATTGGGCCCATTTGTTGGTCAGCATATTTGTGTATTCTATAACTACGGTGCAATTCTGGTTAAAAACAGTCTGTTAATATTTCGGCCCGCTAATGGCCGCGCTAGGATCACCCTATTATATCAACAGATATTTTTTGAAATTTATTACAGACTAGAATTTCAACAAAAACAAGATGAAGCATTACAGAGACATCGCCACGGAACATGGTTTCTACTACAAAGCTTACATTCCCATACAATTAACAACTGACATATCATGACAACTGTAGAAGAGATTATCAAGTAGATGGTCCGTCAAATCTTGTCGATCTTTCAGTTCTTGTATTTGTTCACGTGTAATCGTGATTATTCCATCTATTTGCTCCGTTTCTTGTTCAATTAAATAAATTGTTTGGAGTGCAGCTCTAACACCTCTTTCTGCTGGAAAAATTGAAACCATGGGCCAATGCAAGCAATATTCACTGTCACTGCTGTTTTGTGAAATGACATCAATACTTAACGTAGGATTCCTCCCTTCTACCCCCATAGCTTCATGTGCAGCCTAAAACAAAGAAAACAAGTCAGCACAGTGTACCAGCTAACTATCGGCCATCTTATATGTAAAATAATTCTAATTCATCATTGGCCAGGAACAATCAATCATGTGGCTTGTACATCTCTTTCCGGAATAATAGAAACTGTCGATGTCCTGGACCGATGCATACATGTGATAGTATCATAGCCACTCTGGAACAAACACTACAGGTTATTTGCATGCTGAAACTAAGACATATTAAGTTAGAGTAGCAAAGCAGGTGAAAAAACACCATGTTTGTTGTCAAATAATTTCAAAATTGGCATTGTCCTAATATAACAAATCAAGACATCAACATGTGTGTCTCATGCAGACTAACTAAATTAGTGCGGCAATGAATGTAGGGAATTAAGCAACTCGACTCTTTCCCTCATAAACTAATCATATCACTACATAACACAAATAAAGAAAACATAACAAAAAGAGGTGAGTGAGATTCCCTCAGCTTCTTAGAACTGGTCGGGGCAACAAAGCATTAACCTAAAATATAAACATAGTGTTTAAAAATGGTCTATAGTATGAAATAGCCAAAAAAAAGTGACCTCCAACCACAAGTGGCATTGCTCTAATTATCAGGGAACTATGATAGTACCTTGGAAAAACAAGCAATAGATGAAGTGTCTTAAATAGACTACCAGAATCATTTCAGACAAACAAGATATCGACTATTCCTTTTCCGTAGCCAGATTGTTCAAATATTTTGATTGACGGGCCAGTAAATAAAAAAAAAGAGAAACAAAGAGATGGGTCATTTGCTGCCAAAACAATAGTTGGATGCATCCAAAAAGTAGCACATACCTTCTTTGTAATGCCTACATCTATTGTATTTCCAACTGTTGACAATAGCATTGTACATATAACCAGGCAAGAAAATGCAATAGACAAACAAGCAAATGATATATTGTGCACCTTGCAAGGTCAATGAAGTATTTAAACAATGTATGTCTAGGAACCACATCAGAATATAACATTGATGCAATCACAAGTCAACTAAAAATTCAAAGGAACCATAACCAATTGAACCATCTGGTGGCTAATACTAAACTCGCAAGATCATCTGATCATGTACAGATGAAAATCTCTTGTTTATTATTAATCAAACTTTGTATTTCTCACAGAAATTGCCATCCCTAGTTTGGGACTGATGGGGATCGAACCCGCAGCTTCCGCCTTGACAGGGTGGTGCTCTGACCGTTTAAGTTAAGAAAATCATTACATTACTTTAATCATGAGAAAACTAAAGAATCAAATTGGCAATAGAATCTATATGTGCATCATGTAGAGTACCTATTGAGTTAATGAATAAAGCAATCAAACACCAGGTGCATGATAGACTTCCAGATCATATTAAGATGGTTATAGTACATATATATAGTAATTGGGGATCATAATAGATGATAATAGCTATGACTATCTCACTATGAGTAGTCTAGATAGAACTCCCTCCGTTTCAAAATATAAGATGTTGTGGCTTTTGTGAAACGAATGTATCTAGACACCCTTTAGTGTTGGTAGAGTAACTTGGATTAGTATTGTATGCATTTTTAGTATACCAAGTTACTCCTCACCAAGACCAAGAAATTTATACTAGTCTCATACATATAACACTAGACAATGTTACTACCTCTAGAGTGCATATAAGCTCAATCATGGTGGTGATCTCTAATATTATAATAGAATATATATTAGCATAAAAGTGGATATACTTTAATCACCACCACCTAATCATGGTCTAGTTAACGTATATATATATAGATAGAAGATCATTAGTCAAATATAGAAAAAAGAGATCCCCACCATGATTGAGTGCGTAAATTGAATTATAAACCAAGGGATTTACGTTTGATCTTTGCGTAGTTCCGTTAAAGGTCATCTTGTTCTAATCATTGGCCAACTCATGTGGTGCCGACACTAGACAATATGACTACCTCCAGATTGCATACAAACTCTTAAATATAGAAATACAATAATAGACTATAAAAGTGGATATACTTAAATTACCACCACATAATCATAGTCTAGTTGACGCATATGTAGATAGATAGATAGATAGATATGATGATGAGTCAAATATAGCAAAGAATAGATCATCACGATGATTGTGTGAGAAAAATGAATTATAAATCGAGAGATTTACAATTGGTCTTTGTTACATAGCAGAAAAATATAGCATAAAAGTGGATATACTAAAATCACCACCACCTAATCATGGTCTAGTTAACATACATATAGATATATAGATAGATAGATAGATATGCGGTGTAGATGTTGCCCCAAGATATCAGACAAGAAGCAATTGTGTCTACACCTCCTACCATAAAATAGGACTTGGATATACGTCGTTTCCTGAAATATGCTGCTTCAATCTAAATACCGAAGAAGCAGTTGTTGGTTTCTCAACCAACGTTGCATGGAAATCTTCGGAGACTCCATTATGGTTCATCCCGAGTTTTGCCAATGCCCGTGATTGGAACCAAACTACCATAAGTAGTCGTAATACCATGTAATAGGATAGCTCAGTTTAGATCAAGTG
The DNA here is from genome assembly GCA_910589775.1 of Avena eriantha. Taxonomy (NCBI): domain Eukaryota; kingdom Viridiplantae; phylum Streptophyta; class Magnoliopsida; order Poales; family Poaceae; genus Avena; species Avena eriantha. Next base: position 472,163,563 of record OU342742.1, on the reverse strand, counting down.
CAGTAGATGGTCTTGCTTTTCTTTTATAACTTGGCCTTGTCATAAACTCATAATCTAGACAAGGCTTTGGGCATTTTGAGTTGCCTATGGAGGTCACACACAGGCATTGATGTGAGAAGGAGGCATGCACACAAAAGCACACTTGATCGTCAGTTTTGTTTCTTCCAATGACGAGTGTTCGGAGAAAAGGGCAAACTGAATCTGTCACTTTGAAATGCTGCCGAATATGTCCAAGTGGCATTAAATGTGAACTGGGAATCTGTCGATATTTTTCTTTCTTATTATGTACTGCTGAATCTTTCAAATGCTACTAAACCTGTCAAAAGTTTTGTTCGGTACTTGTTGAGATCGACCGACTCAGTGCAGAATATGGTCTCACTTTCCTTTTGAATCAGGCCTTGCTACATCTATTGAATTTCAATGTCCACATTGCTGAATCTGTCAATTCTTTTGGTCACTGTCTGTGTACTGCCAACCGGTCACTTTGAATGTTGTGCTGACTCTGTCAAGGGTTGCTGAATATCAACCGGGAACCTGTCTAATATTTTCACGGTCTTACTCTGTACTGCTAGATCTTTCAAATGCTACTGAATCTTTCAAATGCTCTGTCATTACTACTAGTTGATGGCTTGATTTTGTAGAACGAACTCTGATGTACTGGTACTTGTTTAGATGAAGTGCATTAGATTGTCTTGTTTTTTTTTGAAACGTAGCATTGTTACAATTATCTAAATTTGTCTTGGGAAGTTTGAGTTGCATATGGGCGGTCACACATGCATTGACGTAAGGAGGAGGTATTCACACAAAAGCAGACTTGATCGTCAGTTTTGCTTGCTCCGATGCTCTCTTCGGAGAACAGGCGAAACTGATCATGCGCCAAGTTTTTTTAGCTAGAACAAGAACTGATTCTCTCGTACTTCTATAGAATTTCAAGCAGGAAAGCTATTAAATCTCGCAAATGTTCTGTCGTTGCTATTACTAAAGCATTTTGTGGAACTAATACTAATGTACTAGTACTTTTTTAAATCAAGGGTAGTAGATAGTCTTGCTTTTCTTTTGAAACATGGCCGTGTCACAATCTAGATGAGAGTTGGGAATTTTGGGTTGCATACGGGGATCACAAAGGCATTGATGTGAGAACAAGGTACTCAAAGCAGACTTGATCATCAGTTTGCTTGCTCCAATGGTCGAGTGTGTTTGGTGAAAAGGACAAACTGATCACGTGACAAGGTTTTTAGAGCTAAAACAAGAACTGGCTTTCTCTGAACTGCTATTATATTTTATTGTCTGTATTGCTGAATTGGTCACTTTTGAAATGCTGCTGAATTGGCCAAGTGCTCCTGAATATGAACTTCGAATCTGTTGATGATTTTTCTAACTTATTCTATACTGCTGAATTTTGACATGAATAGCTGCCAAAAATAATTATCGATTTTCCCCTCCCTCTCTAAGGTCTTTGTTTCAAATCTGGCTGAGCACATCACATGCAATTTTTATTAACTAGGAGAAGAAATCTAGTAGCTCATTCAGCCCCTCTTTAGCCTAGAACATTTTTATTCGGTCTTTTCGGGGTCAGGGGACTACTGACCACAGCCCACTGAAATTTGACAAAGGAACCCATGGAGCATAGCCGAGAACATATTAATTCGGCCTTTTAGGGGTCAGGGGACTGCTGCGCACTGCCTGGTAAAATTTGACAAGGAAGCCCATTGAGCATAGCCTACGGAGTATAACCCACGAAGAGCAGCCTATGTAGAATAGCCAAACTCTTTTTAATTCGGCCTTTTGGGCATTGTCCCCTACCTCTCAAAATAAAAAACTCTGCCTACCCATGTTTCTAAGAAAATACTCCATTATGTGGAATTTTATAAATTGAGATGCCAAGAGCGTGCCCTTTTATATTTTAAAAGAGATAAACATAGACACACAAAATATTTTTAAGAAGACTAATACATAAATTGTAGTACTAATAAAGGTTTAATGATATTTATTCCATAAATATCTTTGTTGTAGTGGAAACGCACTGGGTTTATGTTTATTTGATTTGAAGGTCTTTTGTTTGAATCCTATATTAGTTTTATATTTTTTCTTCTAGCAATATCGCATTACGGAGAGGCTGACATCACGGACCCACCAGCATGCAGCGTCCCTAGAGTTTGTTTTGAGGGTGGGTTCGAAAAAAAGGTTAAATACTTGTACAGAGAGGCTCACATTAGGGACCCACCAGACAGAACATACAAGGATGCATCGGGGACCCACAAGCCAAAACATGCCAGAGAGGCTGACATAAGGGCCCCAGCAGTAAGACCATACACGGCTGCCACGGTGAAAACAACAGACGCGGCCGAAAAAAGTCCATCATTGACACGTTGCACTTACAGAGAAGCTGACATGTCGGACCCAGCAGGCCCAAGCATAACCCATGAAATTAGCCTATCCGCCCCAAGCATAGCCCCATACCTTCTAATTCGGCCTTTTCATGGTCTTGTAACCACCGATCATAGCCCATTCAATTTTGGAGTGAGCCCATGGAATATAAGCCATGACGAATAGGGCAGCCGCCCTGAGTTAGCCCAGAATCTTTTTAATTCGGCCTTTATGAGCATTTTTTGTACTCTGAGGCTGACATTTGGGCCCCGAAAAAACAGTACAACATACACACATTTATTTCAAATAGAGGTTGTCAGCTAGGACCCAGGATAGACATGTTTCCTGCATAGAGGTGGTTGACATCTGGGACCCAACAAGTTGCCAAGGTCAAAACAATGGACATGGCAAAAAAGTCCATCATACGCACGTTTCATTTACAGAGAGGTGGATATGTGGGACCTAGTAGAGCGACCTTATACAGATGCTGCATCGAGAAACGTTGCCAGTTCAAAACAGGGAGGCGCGAGTGAGAGAAAAAGTTCAGCATGCACATGTTTCTTGTAATGAGAGTCTGAAATGGGGGACCTAGCAGTGTGAGCAAAACGGCAGATTCATCGAGCAACGCTATCTTGTTCATAATAGGGTAGCGCTCGAGAAGAAAAAATTCCTTCATACCCACGATTCTCTAATGTGAGGCTGACATAAGGGACCCACTAGCCTGAATAAACGGCTGATGCAGCAAGCAACGCTATCAAGTTCGGAACACGAAGGCACGATAGAGGGTAAAAAATCTATCATACACACATTTCTTCTAATGAGAGGATGACATGTGGGGCCCAACAGTGGGATTAAACTATAGATGCATCAAACATCGCTATCAAGTTCGGAATAGGGTAGCGCGAGCGAAGAAAAAAAATCCATCATACACACGTTTCTTCTAATGAGAGGCTGACATGTGGGGCTCAGGAGGTTGGTTAAACGGTAGATGCGTTGAGCAGCGCTATCAACTTCGGAACAGGGTAGCGCCAACAAAGAAAAAAATTCCATCATACACACGTTTCTTCTAATGAGAGGATGACATGTGGGTCCCAGGAGGTTGATTAAACGACAGATGCATCGAGCAACGCTATCAACTTCGGAATTGGGTAGCATTAGCAATGGAACAAATTCCATCATACACACGATTCTTCTAATGAGAGGCTGCCATGTGGGACCTAGAAGCCTAACTAAACGGCAGACGCATCGAGCAATGTCATCGAGTTCAAATCAGGGAGGCGTGACCGAAAATTATGGTTCGCTAGAGACACTGATGTCCGAGACCCACATGCCTCAAAAGACTTCGGCGAGTCAACATCGCGCGAGGAAACGAAAATCTTGCTTCTGCCACGCGCCAGCCGAGATTCCTCCATGTTTTTAGCGGTTCCATCATAGTAGAGGGCCGTGAAACCAGAAAACAAGTCTTCCATTGGCCACGGATGAGCCAGGAATTTCGTCGCTGAAGACGCGCCTTCTACGACGACCATCGGGCCAAGTCGTTGCGGAAGGAAACTTTTCTTGTAGTGCTGGCTAGACAATCCGAGGGAAAGCCCACCCCCATACAGCGTAACGCACCTTGCCCACTTTGTTGATCGAGCTTTAGAGGGAATATTTTGGCTGCTTTCTGTATGTGCAGTAATCTTCAGTACTCAACACACATTAAATATTCCTTAGTATTGTTATCTAACACACAAAACACTAGAGATCATCAAATGTTCTTTCAATCTCCCCCTTTTTGGTGTTAGATGACAATACTAGGATTTGCAATAACGACCTACTCACAATATTATTCCACGGATGAAAATACTCCCCCTAAATGTGTGCATATAATCAGTTTGCATTTGAATACAAATGCATAGAAGAAGGTACAAGTATTTTCAAAGATGAAAACTATAAACACATGGTTAGTTAGCCAAAATATCATACCACCAGGAGAATGAAGTCCTCAAACCTATAGATATAGCCAATATGATAACCACTTATTGAGACTTAGAAGCATAATACCATTTGAGTGCATCCATATAGGTAATACCAGAATTCCTTGGCATAGAGATCAATCCATACTTCCATACAGGTAAATCCACATAGATAATTCCAGAGATAATTTCATAGTCGCATGCAACCAACCACAAAGTCTCACACAGATACAAACCAAATAGTAAATTTAAAGTTCAACGCTAAAATGGGCACAGACAAGGATAAGAATAAACGATAAAGAGTGCAAATTCTTGCGCCCAGCCCATGCAGATCCACGATAGCCTAATAGAACTACTTCTCCCCCTTTGGCATCGAAACAACAAAAATGAAGAATAGCGATGCTAACGCCCCAAGTAATCACTCCTCGTCCTCGTCCTCACCATCATCATCATACTCCTCTTCATCATCCTTATCATCAGTAGCCGGAGGAGTAGGCTCCCTCTCAAAGGTGGGGAACAAGTGATGCTCAAGCTCTCCATAGTTGGTGCCTGATGACTGCAAGTGCATAGACCAATTTTAGCTAGTTTCGAAGTAAAGATATCGAACCCACAGAGAGATATTGGTAAAGGTCTTTATGCCCCTCGTTACTCTCTACCAAAGTATACTTATAAGCTATCTTTGATCTCAAGTAAAGGATATTTGAAAGGTTTATGGTTGATTGCAGAAAAGTAATTAAAACAAGTAACAAGTTTGTGTGAAAGCGTGGTTGAACTCAATAGGGCTAAAACGTTCTCGCGGATGTAGGATACACCACTAGCATAGTATTATTGTTATATGTAATCAAGATAACATACTCCTTGTGTCATGATATGTGTGGAGAGATCCCCATAATAAGATGTTCACTACAAGGCTCGTAGGAAGCCACTTTGTTGAGCCAAGAGTGATGTCACCTCTAAATAACCACTACGATTTATGAGAGCAGTCACCCATACAAACCACCGCAATTAAGGGTTTCCCCGTGGATAACGTAATTAGCTTAGGGAGTTCCTCTTTAATCCTCCTTTGACCGTGTAGGTTACGAGATGTCGCCAATCTGTCATGGGGCATTCCGGGTACGCTTCCAAGACACGTCCAAAGGATTTCTCCCTCCCTTTAGTCCCTTAAGGCAAATGATATGCGTCCGAATACACATACCATCTAAACAGAGAGATCAAACACAAATCATAATTACATCATAGACAAGCAAGTCATACGGACACAAGAATAGATCATCTTTATTACAAGTTCATAATGGTGCTAGGGTTTCTCCATCTCCCCAAGAACAAAGGAACTACTCACTCATGGAAGCAACCAACAACATCATCATAATCAAATGAATGGATAAAAGTACGATGGTAGATCTAATGCAAACCACAATTGGATCTTGAATTACAAAGAGATCTAATAGATGAAAGATGGTGGTAATAGAGATGCAGCGGTTGATGATGAAGGGGATGATGTGTTGTCCTCCAATGATCTGTGAAGCAGCTAGGATTTTACCATTGCCAAGTTCCTCCTTCGGATCCCTCTCATATGTGGTTTTTCGTGGTTTCTAGTGGTTGTGAATGTCGGATCTCTCTCTCTTCTTTGACGGGAAGAAGTATTTGACGAGGCGGTTGCGATGGCGCCTAGTATGGGTGGACGGTACGGGCGGGCTCCGCCCGTACTAGTGGTCGTTATCGGTACTGGTGCCTCCTCCTTGTTTCGTATTCTTCTAGGTGCGAAGGTAAATTCATAAAATGACTTTTATCACTTAGAAATATCATATAATTACACAATATGACAACTCTAATTGATATGTTCATATATGACTCCATGATTTGGGATCCTGTTGAAACAAGAACAAAATAGCGCACAGACGCAGTGAAATACAAAGATCCCTACTCTATTTATGCAATAACAAAAGGTTAATATGCTTCAATTTTGGACTCATCAATTCCCCCAAGCTACGCTCTTGCTCGTCCTTGAGCAATATGGTGGATTATGGACAAGATCATCATGTTCATGAGACACGGGTAGTTACAATAAATGAGGTAGAAATTGAAGCAGGAATACAACATCGGATGTAGAGATGCGTCGGGGGTATTACCATACCTTTATACATTATATAAATTAGAGGCTTCCACACCTTTTTTCGTATCAATGAAATTATAAGAAGCTACTAGTGATTCAACATATCATATAATCACAAAGTTTAAACATATAGAGCACTAGTTTAGTAATGAAGATTCTTGATCATTTTCTCTCTCTTTTTTCTATGTTTGATTCTTTTGATAGCTGCTTTGTTCTTTTCTTTTAATACTGTATGTCTATATTTTTACTTGCTCCCTTTTCTCTTCTTCTTTTCAGCACAACTATTTGATCATTCTCACTACTTCAATGGCTTTCAAAAACTCTTAATTATAATATGCTACCATAATTCTTCTTCTCATAACTTAATCAATACCTTTGTTGGTTTGGAAGTCCCTAAAATTATGATAGTTGTACAAGTATCATAACACTCAACCTAGTTCAATCATCTAAAATAATAATCATGAATCAAACACAACTTCAATTATCATAAAGTCTCAAAACACAACGGATATAAATCTTCTCTTGAACAAAGGGAAATCAAAGTTGATGCAACTAATGCAAATTCGGAATTTTAAACCTAACCATGCGTGCAGAAAAGTAAACATGCAAAAACTGTCAAATAGATTACAAGGTTCTCACAGATCCCCCCAAGCTTGGAATCAAGCCAGGTGGATCAAATAATTCCTCACGATTATTTGATAATGTGGTGTGTATCATGGTGAAGGAGTCTTGTTGGAGAGTGCCACTTGAAGCTTCTTGTTCGTCTCTTCCAGAGCAGATAAGCGTTGAAGACACTTCTTTAGATCCGAACGCAAGAGGAACATCCCATCAGCAACTTTTCTCATCATGTCATTGAGTTCCTTCTTGCCTTCAAGCTCCAAAAGGTGCTTGTGCATGATCTCCCTATGGATGAGCTCTTCTTTCTGGTACTTCTCTATCCTGTGAAGATGGTGTTCATTATCTGGGACGTGCGCGCCAACTGGCACGTCTAGAAGGTTGAACCCCCAATCCTCTTATGGCTTCACGCTCATGCGCGCGTTCATGGTGATCTTCTTTGTTGTTGATGTATGAGCCATATTCTCCTGATAAGTTCCTGCATTGGAGTGGTTAGACTTCTTACGCTTTGGTGAAGAGTAGTTGATGGTGGTGAGCTTGAGAGACTCTGTGCACCCCTTCCCATGAGGTTTCTTGGCTTCTTCCTCATCTTCAGGCTTCACGATTACCAAGTAGTCCGGTTGCTTCCATCCCCTCTATGATTGCTCCATGAAGATCTGGAACTCCTCGTCTTCAGAATCATAAGTGTACCGCTTGTCCTTTGCGCTTAGGCCTTGAGCTTCACAATCACTAGCTTCGATGGAGGAGGTATGGAAACTATCCCACGAATGAGCCATGAGGTTTAGAGGCTTTCCTTTGCCTTGAATCGATTAGCGCATCAAGTAAATTAGATCTGTTGATATAAGAGAGAGGTGGATCTCTAAAGAGACTTATAAAGGGTTAGAGCAGGGTAAAATTTGTATTGAGAGGAAAAGGGTCGCCCAAGAAAAGAATCCTAACAAATATGGAAAAAATAAGTGCAAAAGAAGGAAATTCGGGTCGTAACGACCAGTCGGTACGGGCGCACGCCTGTACGGCACGCCCGTACCGGGTCATTTCCAAAAATAACACAGGTCAAAGTCAGTAATTAGTCAACCGACTAAGCGGTACGGGCGGGTCCCGCCCATACTGCCAGTCCGTACCGACTTCGTGGCATTTCAACTTCCTTTTTTAATACAAGAATAAACAAAAAGTAGAAGGCATTCACATAATAGATAACGACCAGCCATACGGCGGCTGCGCCCATACGGTGCGGTCGTACCGACTATGCGAAAACAAGACCGAGGCATCAACAGGCTTAACGACCATCCGTACAGGCGGATCCGGCCGTACCGCTCGCCCGTATCGATATCGTAAGCCAAGCAATGAACTCAGAAAAACGAGAGGAAATCAAATAAGCAAAAGGAAACAACAGAAAATCATCCAGAACAAATATGTGTTAAGTATTTGATAAGCGATGATCATCGAGGGAATATGGACTCATTTGAGTATCTTTTCTTTCTCTCTTCGAATAAAGTAGGTCGTAGAAAATCACCAAAACCTTTGCAAGAAGAAATAGAGTTCTTTTTGGTAGTGTGGTTCCCACAGGTATTTACATGGATGACACCTCCTTAGGATGAGCAACTTCTTGAGTGTCCAGGAACGTTTCCTCCATCTCTTCCTTCCTTTGTAGGATCTGTAAATCAAATTCTTTCAAAAGTAGATTCCAATAGATCATTCTTGGCTTAACATCAGTCCTTTCTAGGATTTCCTTTAAGCCAACATGATTAGTGCGTACTCTTACTTTGGAGTCCATGATATAAGATCTAAATTTATCACAAGAGAAAACTACTGCGAAGAATTCTTTTTTTGCCATAGGATAGTTCTTTTGGGCCCCGTTTAAGGTGCGACTAGCATGATGAATGACATTAAGGTCATCACCATCATACTGACAAATAATTGCTCCTACATCTTCATGACTAGCTTCGCAAAGCAGTTCAAAGGGTTTCTTCCAATTAGGTCGTTTTATTATTGGAGCTTCAAGAAGGGCTTGTTTTAATATGTTGAAATAAGTAAGACAATTTTAATCAAAATTAAGATGATCATCCTTTTGAATAAGGTTAGTTAAAGGTCTAGCAGTTTTTGAGAAATTCTTAATGAATCTTCTATAAAATCCTACATGACCCAAGAAGCTTATTATACCTTTTATGTCTCGAGGAGGGGTTAACCTTTCTATTGCTTCAATCTTTTCCTTATCAACTTCTATGCCCTTACCTGAGACTTTCTGACATAGTACTATGCCTTCTTGAACCATAAAATGGCATTTCTCCTAGTTCAAGACTAAGTTAGTATCTTTAAATTTCTATAGAACTTTATGAAGGTTATGGAGACAATGATTAAAGGAAGTTCCATAAACAGAGAAATCGTCCACGAATACTTCCATAATACTTTCAACATAATTGGCAAAAATAGAAGTCATGCATCTTTGAAAAGTGGTAGGAGCATTGCAAAGACCAAAAGGCATACGATGATAAGAATAAAGGCCATAAGGACAAATAAAAGTAGTTTTAAGTTGATCATGAGGGTCTACAACAATTTGGGAAAAACCGGAATTGCCGTCTAAGTAACAAAAATGAGAATGTATAGCAAGCCTTTCTAACGTTTAATCTATAAATGGTAAAGGGTAATGGTCCTTATGAGTTTCTGTAACTACCTCGGTGAATTACGCTCTTAGTTACATGCCTGGAGGAACGAAAGTGGTTAAAATAGTACGGTGGGGCCCAGGGCAACTCACGGTAGACCTTTCGGCCATCCTAACCACTTTCATACATCGGGACAAGAACGAGCGGCGTAATCGGCAGGCGAAGGGATCAACTACATACACAAATGAGTATGTATGCAAGCCACATACAACAGTCCTCAGAGCCATTCCATCTAAAAGAAATAGAAATATTGCAACGCCATACGGCAAGATTCAAATGTCCTAGGTAGATATAATAATTTAGGATAGCTCCTCATACATCACACATCAGAGTATCAGGCGGAAGCGGAAAACAAGGTCTGAGTACGGATAAGAAGCAAATCGGCATAAGATGCCCCATAAATAAACACATCTCGCCCACAGATCTCACGGATCCCCGTTCTCGGAATCTCTACAACGAATGATCGTTGCCAACATCATCTGTCTCTTCCACCCAGTATCCATCTTGCGGGTACACCTGCTCATCTGAATCAAACAATTTATCGTGTGAGACCCTAGGGGTACTCAGCAAGTCTTTATGCCACTAAAGGGGACACAACCTGGGGTGACGCAATTGCAGCAAAAGATAATACCTAACAATTCTACAGATACTCGCTAACCTTCCGCCTAACCAATGATAGACGGAAGTCCGTGAATTAAGAACAACAGTTATAACAGTATAATTAACAGATCCATCCTCCTCCTCGCTTACCAACGAGGAAGCAGACGAACAACCCCCATCATCCGTTGGCAGTTTTATTAACCATTCCATGAGTATTGCACTATTTACTAGTCAAGTACTTGGTCAAATTAAAAGCGGTACTTTAGTTATACTTGTCTATGATTGAGAATCTGTGCTCCAAGTCGTCCATAACCGCGGACACGGCTTTCAGAAAGATTTACCCTGCAGGGGTGCACGAATAGCAACACACACTCGATCGACCTCGGAAAAACCAAATCAAAACCCAACGAGGCATTCATGACAAAGCAATCACAGGATTCAGAAATATTTTAGGGGGCCACCCCAATAAGCTACCCGCAACGAAGTTGGCCGGCTCCGAGACGGACCCAGGGTTTGCGACGACGGCTGTAAACGACTGGGAACCCGAAAATGTGACTGGGCTTGTCGATACCGCGGAAACGTGGCGTGATCCTAAACAGTACAGGTGCTCCTCGCACAATCTTAAATAAAGCAGTAACATGGCATAAGTACAGGATAGTAGTAAAGCCCCAAACTAATTGTGGCCCCCAGAAATAAGAAGGAATCAAGCTCTAGCTCAGGGGGGTCCATAAGGCCTCCCGGATGTGGATAGTGCGAATAAACAAGGAACAGGAATCATGTACTCGGGGTCCTACGGGACACAAGTGAGCAGGAAAAACCAAATAGCAGATATTGCTCACCCGTGCCTCTTTTATTAGTTATCCCATTACTACTTAGGTTATGTTGTTTAGGTACCTCGTTATCCATCAGACACTCACATACCCTACACATGCTTTTCTACGACTCGCATGGCTCAAACAACTCCTGTAGTAATGGCTCATGGGATGGAGGAACAAGCTTCGGTGGGGTTTAAAAGTAAAGGCTATGCAGTACTTGGGATTCAATTTAATGCAATCGCGACTCAATGATGCAAGATTAAGATAGAGGCAATAGGTATTGTATGTATGCAAGCATGTGGTAGTGCTTGCCTGACAGCTCAGTTGAGGCGAGAGATGGATCTGGGTAGTACTCCTGGGATTCCTGGTAATTCTCCTACTGGGCGTCTATTCGAAGAAGAACCAAACAAACAAGGCCAACATAATTAAAGTGCACAAGCATATGAATTAAAATGCAACAAGCAAACAAGCATGCCATGATGAATGATGCACAATTTATATGGCATTAAAGTAGCATGGCAAAGGTGAGGTGTGGATACAAGAAATTAAGCATTTTATTATTTATTTAACCAAGTTTTATTGTCATAAACAGTTCAGATTTGTAAGAATGACATGATGCATACTTCAAATCAGAACAAGGACTGCATAGATAGAACGGGCTCGTCGCGCTGATCGATTTAGACATATCATTTGCCAAATTTGGAGTTATAGAATTAAAGTTATTAATTAATTAAGGAAAAAGGGCATTTTATTGTAATTTTAATCATCTCGAAATTTTAAAGTGTTCAAATGATATTTTGAATGGCATATTTGAATTCCTCACATTTTTCTGATTCCAAAACATATATCATTTGTATTATTTGGATTTATATTTGAAAAGTTATTTAAATCTGATTTGAATTTGAATTTAAATCAATTTTGAAAAGGTTTAATTGAAATAGACAATAGGGCAGACTTTTGTTACTCAGCCCGACCCAGCCATAGCCACTGACGGGTGGGCCAGCTGCTGGGGAGGCAAACGCGCGCGAAAAGCTTTTGCTACCGCGGCTCCACCTAGCCACTGAGGGCGACAGATGGGTCCGACGGCTACGGGCCCACGTGACAGTGGGGTTACCCCCAGAGGCTGACATGTGGGGCGAGGGCTGGAGCGCGGGTTACGGCCTGAGAAAGCAGAGGGACTTTTCTGAAAAATGCTTGTACGGCTGACAGGTGGGGCTAGCGAGGAGCGTGGGTTAAGCAGATAAAAAGGCTAGGGGGTTTTCTGAAAAAAGGGGGCGCAGTACTGTTTATCTTCTCGTTCTCTGACGGGCTGACGGCACGCACGGCGCGGCGCAGCGGGGATTCGATCTCGCGTCGCGGGTGCGCGCGCTGCGGTGTTTGCTAGTGCGTCTGGTTACGGGGTGGTGACAGAGGAGCGGCGGGCGGCTAGATGTGCCTCTGCGAGGCGAGGCGAGGCGGGCGGTGTTTTCCAGCACGGCAGTAGAGAGAAGAGAGAGGAAAGGGGGTAGCCCGGGTTAGACTAGGCATGGGCTAGGGTTAGGGTTAGAAGAAGGTAGATGGGGTGTGGGCCAGGGAGAGAGGGTGGCCAGGTTGTCAGCATGTTAGAGAGAGAGGGAGAGAGAGAGGTGAGGTTGAGGTCAGGGTTTAGTGTAGAATTAGGGTTAGAGGAATAAATAGAGAGAGAGAAAGACAGGTTAGGTTTGATTAGGGTTTTAGATTTTAAAATGTGTTTATGAGGTCAACCAAGAGGGTAAAGTGAAGCTTGGAGTTAGGCTAAGATGAGGTGAAAGAGAAGCCAAGAAAAGAGGAAGAAAAGAATTATGGGAAAAGGCCTCATTTGGATCATGCATGGAGAAAATAAAATAAAAGAAAATGATGTGGATGGGAATATGGGGATGGTGGAATGGATGGAGATGGTCCACAAGGCAAGATCCATTAAAATAAAGTAAAACCAATGGGATAAAAGGTGGTGATGAAGGTTGCATGGCCCATGCAAAATATTAAATGCCATGATTGATTTTGTGAGACAAAAATAATGATATGGCATTATTTTTATGCATTCCCAAGAAGTGGAGAAAAAGGCCAAGCAAAGAAATGTTAGACTTGGATCCACCCCAACCCACATGAGCTAGAATAATTATCAAAAGGAAAAGAATTACAGGCTCATGGTTAATGGGATGGTGGAGTTATAAGGTGGTGAAAAGAAAAGATAATGGAGGTGAATAAAAGATATGCCCCCAACTCAACTTGGGCATTTAAACAATATATCAATAACCAAATACAATATCAAGAGGCAAATACAATTAATAATGCATATGAGAGAAGAACCAAAAGAAAAGGGGTTTTATATGATGCTCAAATGCAAGGTGGCATGATGACATGAGCATGATATAATTATGATGCAACAATTATATATAGGAAGTAGCCAATATCTTACTAGACCAAGTAGCATTACAATTGTTAGACAATTGGGATGCTACAACTCTCCCCCACTAAACAGGAATCTCGCCCCGAGATTCTAGGAAGAAGAAGAAGACTCAAAGAGGGTAGGATACTTGGCACGGAGCTCATCTTCACGTTCCCAAGTGGCTTCATCAACAGAATGGTGCGACCACTGCACCTTACAGAACTTGATGGACTTGTTGCGAGTCCTTCTTTCTGCGACTTCAAATATTTTTGTGGGGTGTTCTTGATAAGACAGATCTTCTTGGAGATTGATGAGTTCACGGTCCACGGTCCTGCCGGGATCCTTGAAGCATTTCTTGAGTTGACAGATGTGGAAAACATCATGGACTTTGAGTTGTTCAGGGAGCTCAAGAGCATAAGCAACTTCTCATCTTCTTCCACGAATTTTTAACGGACCGATGTATCTAGGAGCCAGCTTTCCTTTGATACCAAAATGGTGCGTGCCTCTCATGGGAGTGACACGAAGGTAAACGAGATCACCAGGGACATACTCCATGTCCGTGTGCTTTCTGTCATAATTGCTCTTCTGGCGACTTTGAGCAATCTTCAGATTTTCAAGAATGATGTGAACTTTCTCCTCCGCTTGAGTTATAATGTCGAGGCCAAACAATATTCTTTCACCTGCGCCCGACCAACCAATCGGAGTTCTGCATTTGCGACCATAGAGAGCCTCAAATGGTGCCATCTTTAGACTTTTCTGGAAGCTGTTGTTGTAAGAGAATTCAGCATAAGGAAGACATTCTTCCCACTTCCTGCCGAAAGAGATAACGCAAGCACTGAGCATATCTTCTAGAATCTGATTGATCCTTTCAACTTGTCCTTGCGACTGAGGATGGTAAGCTGTGCTGAAGTTTAATTTGGTTCCCAAAGCATTTTGGAAACTTCCCCAGAATTTGGAAGTGAAGATGCTTCCACGGTCTGAACTGATCTCAAGAGGAACTCCATATAGAGAGGCAATTATGTTGATATAGAGTTCAGCCAACTGAATTGCAGAAATTGTTTCTTTGACTGGAAAGAAGTGAGCTACTTTGGAAAGCCTATCAATGACAACAAATATTGCATTGTTGCCCTTTTGCGACCTTGGAAAACCAGTGATGAAGTCCATCTCTACTTTCTCCCATTTCCATTCCGGAGGCTTCAATGGTTGTAGAAGACCGGAAGGTTTCTGATGGACCGCTTTAACTCTGTGACAAACATCACACTCCAAGACATACTTGGCACAATATCGTTTCAAACCAGGCCACCAATATTGTGTTTTTAAGTCCATGTACATCTTAGTGCTGCCAGGGTGGATAGAAAGAACAGAATCGTGCGCCTCCTTGAGAACTTGCTCTCTTAAACCCGGGTAGTTCGGAACAAACATCTGGTGTTCAAAGAAAAGAGTGCCTTGGTCGTCTACATGGAAAGACTCATACTTCGGAAGTTGAATGTTGGAGATGATCTTTTTAGTGTAAGGATCCCTAAGCTGAATGGAACGGACCTTTTCTTCCAAGAGAGGTGTTGCTAGAAGGTTCAGAAGATACCCTTGATCCACAATTTCAAGGTTGAGCTTGCGGAATTCCTCGCACAAGAGAGGTTGTTGTTCTTCCGCCATTAGATTGTTGACATACGCTTTTCGGCTGAGAGCATCGGCCATGACATTGGCTTTGCCCGGGGTGTAGTTGATGGTCAAATCGAAATCATTGATTGTTTCAATCCACCTCCTCTGACGAAGGTTGAGATCAGGCTGTGTGAATATATACTTCAGACTCTTGTGATCAGAAAAGATCTCACAACGGTTGCCAAGCAAGTAATGCCTCCATACTTTCAAAGCAAAGACAACTGCTGCAAGTTCGAGGTCATGTGTAGGATAGTTGATCTCATGCGTCTTCAACTGACGAGATGCATAAGCAACAACTTGTTTTTCTTGCATAAGGACCGCACCCAATCCTTGCAATGAAGCATCACAGAAAATCTGGAAAGGCTTTGATGTATCTGGAGGAACTAAGACTGGTGTAGAAGTGAGCTTCTCTTTGAGTGTTTCAAAGCTTGCTTGACATGCAGGAGTCCAAAGGTATTTCTAGCCTTTCTTGAGGAGATCGGTAAGAGGCTTCGCAATCTTCGAGAAATTTTGAACGAAGCGACGGCAGTAACTGGCCAAACCAAGGAAACTCCGGACTTCTTTGACATTTATGGGTGGAAGCCAGTCCATAATTGTCTTAATAGTTTCTGGGTTGACAGCAATGCCCTTGGCAGAGATGACGTGACCAAGGTAGGTGACTTGAGGCAGCCAAAACTCACACTTGGAGAACTTTGCATACAGGCGGTTCTCACGAAGCTTGTTTAGGACACCCCGAAGGTGTTCTTCATGTTCTTCCTTAGACTTAGAATAGACTAGAATGTCATCCAGATAGACCACAACGAACTTATCAAGATACTCCATGAAAACCGAGTTCATAAGCCTCGAGAAGGTGGCAGGTGCATTGGTGAGACCGAAAGACATGACCGTGTACTCATATAGGCCATAACGGGTGGTGAAAGCTGTTTTGGGAACATCTTCCTTGCGAATCTTGATTTGGTGATAACCACTTCTCAAATCAAGCTTAGAGAATACCACAGCTCCAGCTAGCTGATCGAAGAGATCATTAATCCGCGGAAGGGGATATTTATTCTTGATGGTTTTAGCATTGAGTGCCCGATAGTCAACACAAAGGCTATCAGTCTTGTCTCGCTTCTTCACAAAGATGGTTGGGCTACCCCAAGAAGAAGTACTGTGCTGAATGAAACCCAACTTCTCTTGTTCATCCAGCTGGCGTTTGAGTTCAGCCAACTCAGCAGGACCCATTTTATAAGGCCGCTTGGAAATAGGAGCGGTACCAGGTTCAAGTTCAATGACAAACTCAACCTCACGATCCGGAGGCATACCTGGCAACTCTTCAGGAAAGACATCTAGAAACTCACAGACTACAGGAACACTCTGAATACCTTCCATAGCATCATCATTCAGAGCCGCCAAAGAATAAAGCTGAATTGCAGGAGTCAGACTTGGAGAATAGACTATATGGCCTTCAGGAATTTTCAGAGAAACCAAACGTTCAGCACAATCAATCACAGCTGTATTTGTTGTCAACCAATCCATGCCCAAGATAACATCAATATCAGAATTGCCCAGAATAATTAAGGAAGCCGGAAATGAAGATCCACCAATCTCAATTTGATTGTCACGGCTGATTTTAGAAGCCCTCATGTTTGAACCCGGAGATTGCACCATAAGGCGAGTTGGTAAAGCATCAGAAGGTAACCCATTACTCTCCGCAAACTTGTATGACACAAAAGAATGTGAAGCACCAGAATCAAATAAAATTTGTGCAGGAACTGAGTTAACAGAAAGCATACCCATGACAACTCCAGGTGCATGCTCAGCTTGAGCGACGTTGACACAGTTGGCACGAGCAACCGTAGACCCAGGCTTAGTGTTGATGTTGAGAGCCCGAGGTGGAGGTGCACGAATCATAGGAGCACTTGCCGCAGGTCTTGGAGGTGGTGGTGGAAGAGCTTTGTTGTTCATTGGACAATTCCAGTGCTGATGCCCAGTGTTTCCACAAGTATAGCAAGCACCAGGTGGACATGGAGCAACGTAGCCAGGGACTCCGCCAGGCGCTCCAGGGTAGTTGTGGTTGTAGCCCCTGGGAGCCGCAGTGAAGGAGTTTGGTGGCCTTGGTGCGTAGCTTGACGGTCTTGGTGGAGCAGGGAGCGACGGTGGGGTGTTAGGAACCCAGACATGACGCTTAGAAGGAGCTGTCAAAGTAGAAGAGCTTGCTGTATCACGACTGTGTTTCTTTGACTCCTCAAACACTTGCCTACTTGCTTCTTCCTGCAGAGCTGTGTGTTGAAGTTCCAGGAAAGATGCTGGCCTTGCATGAGTGATTGCATATTTGATGGAAGCATTGAGGCCTTGCTGAAACCTCTTTTGCTTCTTCTTGTCATCAGAGATCTCATCGCCACCATAACGAGACAGGTTCATGAAGTTTCTGATGTAGGTGTTGACATTGTCAGTACCCTGCTTGAGGTTGAGAAACACTTCCTTCATCCTTTCCATGACAATTTCTGACAGATATTGCTCTTTGAAAGCAGTAGTGAACCGCTCCCAAGTAGGCTGAAAACCAGAAAGATCTACCTTGAGGTAATTTTCCCACCAGAGAGTTGCATCTCCCTTCAGAAGGTGAGTGGCACATTTGACCCATTCTTGCTCGGGAACATCCGCAGTCATCAGCAACCTTGACACTTCACGAAGCCAATCATCCGCATCAAGTGGCTGATCAGACACCTCAAATTGGCGTGGGTTGAACTTGAGAAAACTCTTGATGTCTCCTTGCTTGGGAGGTGGAGGTAGCGGAACAAACTCATTCCTCCTCACGCTTTCCTCGAAGCGCTGCTGGTTCTGCTGCATAGTGCCCAAAGCATTTGCAATACTTGCAAAAGCAGCCCCAAGTTTAGGGGGTATGTCCTCCTCAGAACGGCGTGGTGGTGCCATCCTGTGATTGATATAAAACACAAGTCAGTACTATAATGGAGAATGATAATAATCCAAAATAGTACCAAAATGGAATTAATCAAGATTAAAGGATAGAATTCACTGAGATGATATTAAATATCAACAAACTTCAAGGCAACTAGAAGATATTAAGCATAACGCACACGACTGAACAAGGAGTGTGGTACACAAACTAACAAAGAAAAAAATTCCGCAAATTTCGGCATTAAAATACCACTATATGCGCAAAACCACTTAACGAATCAAGATTAGTAACTCTACTAGTTCAATATACAAGAGCAAATGATAGAAGTAGTGGTATGGTCGCGACTCCATCCCGCACTCAAATCATTACTTTGCACATGAATCAGTAAAACACATATCCCAATACCTTCTTCTTAAGATGAACCTAAAGATTGGTAACTACGAAACAGAACACCCCAACTAGATAACGTCGGATAACAAAGAGTAAGATAGATCGCGTCGGTATACAACGAATCAGAATAGATCACGTCGGTTTACAAAGGCCTGTCGGTATGGAATGTACCAACAGTTGATAACCAAAGGCAGATAGTGATAACATTTGAATGCAACAGATAGACAAGGAATTCACACACACACACACACACAACCAATGGTACTACGGAACCCAGAACACGTGAATCCTAGTTTGAATTTTTAGAAGAGGATTGAAAATATTACACTTCCTTACCAGAAAAGGGTGGGTGGGTGGGTAAGAAGAAAAATGCAAGCAGTCCTACTCTCATGTTTTGTTTTTCCCTAGTATACATAACTACCAAAATATTTGCTAGACTGACAACGACCATTTTGGCTGAGACCCTGAAGGGCGGGATGGCTCTGATACCAATTGTAACTACCTCGGTGAATTACGCTCTTAGTTACATGCCTGGAGGAACGAAAGTGGTTAAAATAGTACGGTGGGGCCCAGGGCCACTCACGGTAGACCTTTCGGCCGTCCTAACCACTTTCAGACATCGGGACAAGAACGAGCGGCGTAATCGGCAGGCGAAGGGATCAACTACATACACAAATGAGTATGTATGCAAGCCACATACAACAGTCCTCAGAGCCATTCCATCTAAAAGAAATAGAAATATTGCAACGCCATACGGCAAGATTCAAATGTCCTAGGTAGATATAATAATTTAGGATAGCTCCTCATACATCACACATCAGAGTATCAGGCGGAAGCGGAAAACAAGGTCCGAGTACAGATAAGAAGCAAATCGGCATAAGATGCCCCATAAATAAACACATCCCGCCCACAGATCTCACGGATCCCCGTTCCCGGAATCTCTACACCGAATGATCGTTGCCAACATCATCTGTCTCTTCCACCCAGTATCCATCTTGCGGGTACACCTGCTCATCTGAATCAAACAATTTATCGTGTGAGACCCTAGGGGTACTCAGCAAGTCTTTATGCCACTAAAGGGGACACAACCTAGGGTGACGCAATTGCAGCAAAAGATAATACCTAACAATTCTACAGATACTCGCTAACCTTCCGCCTAACCAATGATAGACGGAAGTCCGTGAATTAAGAACAACAGTTATAACAGTATAATTAACAGATCCATCCTCCTCCTCGCTTACCAACGAGGAAGCGGACGAACAACCCCCATCATCCGTTGGCAGTTTTATTAACCATTCCATGAGTATTGCACTATTTACTAGTCAAGTACTTGGTCAAATTAAAAGTGGTACTTTAGTTGTACTTGTCTATGATCGAGAATTTGTGCTCCAAGTCGTCCATAACCGCGGACACGGCTTTCAAAAAGATTTACCCTGCAGGGGTGCACGAATAGCAACACACACTCGATCAACCTCGGAAAAACTAAATCAAAACCCAACGAGGCATTCACGACAAAGCAATCACAGGATTCAGAAATATTTCAGGGGGTCACCCCAATAAGCTACCCGCAACGAAGTTGGCCGGCTCCGAGACGGACCCAGGGTTTGCGACGACGGCTGTAAACGACTAGGAACCCGAAAATGTGACTAGGCTTGTCGATACCGCGGAAATGTGGCGCGATCCTAAACAGTACAGGTGCTCCTCGCATAATCTTAAATAAAGCAGTAACATGGCATAAGTACAGGATAGTAGTAAAGCCCCAAACTAATTGTGGCCCCAAGAAATAAGAAGGAATCAAGCTCTAGCTCAGGGGGGTCCATAAGGCCTCCCGGATGTGGATAGTGCGAATAAACAAGGAACAGGAATCAAGTACTCGGGGTCCTACGGGAAACAAGTGAGCAGGAAAAACCAAATAGCAGATATTGCTCACCGGTGCCTCTTTCATTAGTTATCCCATTACTACTCAGGTTATGTTGTTTAGGTACCTCGTTATTCATCAGACACTCACATACCCTACACATGCTTTGCTACGACTCGCATGGCTCAAACAACTCCTGTAGTAATGGCTCATGGGATGGAGGAACAAGCTTCGGTGGGGTTTAAAAGTAAAGGCTATGCAGTACTGGGGATTCAATTTAATGCAATCGCGACTCAATGATGCAAGATTAAGATAGAGGCAATAGGTACTGTATGTATGCAAGCATGTGGTAGTGCTTGCCTGGCACCTCAGTTGAAGCGAGAGATGGATCTGGGTAGTACTCCTGGGATTCCTGGTAATTCTCCTGCTGGGCGTCTATTCGAAGAAGAACCAAAAAAACAAGGCCAACATAAATAAAGTGCAAAAGCATATGAATTAAACTGCAACAAGCAAACAAGCATGCCATGATGAATGATGCACAATTTATATGGCATTAAAGTAGCATGGCAAAGGTGAGGTGTGGATACAAGAAATTAAGCATTTTATTATTTATTTAACCCAGGTTTATTGTCATAAACAGTTCAGATTTGTAAGAATGACATGATGCATGCTTCAAATTAGAACAAGGACTGCATAGATAGAACGGGCTCGTCGTGCTGATCGATTTAGACATATCATTTGCCAAATTTGGAGTTATAGAATTAAAGTTATTAATTAATTAAGGAAAAAGGGCATTTTATTGTAATTTTAATCATCTCGAAATTTTAAAGTGTTCAAATGATATTTTGAATGGGATATTTGAATTCCTCACATTTTTCTGATTCCAAAACATATATCATTTGTATTACTTGGATTTATATTTGAAAAGTTATTTAAATCTGATTTGAATTTGAATTTAAATCAATTTTGAAAAGGTTTAATTGAAATAGACAATAGGGCAGACTTTTGTTACTCAGCCCGACCCAGCCATAGCCACTGACGGGTGGGCCAGCTGCTGGCGAGGCACACGCGCGCGAAAAGCTTTTGCTACCGCGGCTCCACCTAGCCACTGAGGGCGACAGATGGGTCCGACGGCTGCGGGCCCACGTGACACTGGGGTTACCCCCAGAGGCTGACAGGTTGTGCGAGGGCTGGAGCGCGGGTTACGGCTTGAGAAAGCAGAGGGACTTTTCTGAAAAATGCTAGTGCGGCTGACAGGTGGGGCTAGCGAGGAGCGCGGGTTAAGCAGATAAAAAGGCTAGGGGGTTTTCTGAAAAAGGGGGGGCACAGTACTGTTTATCTTCTCGTTCTCTGACGGGCTGACAGCACGCACGGCGCGGCGCAGCGGGGATTTGATCTCACGTCGCGGGCGCGCGCTGCGGTGTTTGCTAGTGCGGCTGGTTAGGGGGTGGTGACAGAGGAGCGGCGGGCGGCTAGATGTGCCTCTACGAGGTGCGGTGCGGAACAAACGACTACGCCCACCGTGCACTGACGGCGCTCGGCGAAACGAACGGTGGCGCCAGGCGGCGATAGCGAGGCGGAGGTTGTCAGGGAGGAAGAGGGGCTCACCGCGGGGTGATCGGTGGTGGTGGCACGGCCGGAGACGCGACGGATCGTCGAGGTTGCTGGCGCACTGGCGGCTAGGATTTGCGTCGGGCGGCGCTGGTTCCAGTGGTGCTGGGGCTTCTCGTCCTCGTCGGCGCACATAGGGAGCAGCAGGGAGGTCTCCTCGGTCTCCCAGGCCACCTCCGCGACGTGCTGGCCGGCTAGAACGAAGGGGGCGACGCGGTGCTAGCGGCGACCGGCAGCAGGTCCTGGCGACGATGAAGAAGAAGGGGAAGGAGAGGGCAGGCTCGGGGCAGATCTGGGCGATGCAGGAGGGCCGTGTGGATTAGGCCAAGCGAGAGAGAGGGAGGAGATGGCGTGTGGGAGAGGCGTAGATGGAAAAGTGGCTTCGGCCCTTTTCTCTCTTTCTCCTCGAGCACGTGGTCGAGCTGGGGTTCGACCTAGTCAGCCAGGCAGGGCAGGGAGAGGGGCTGCTGGTGGGGCCGACGTGGCGGTGGGGCTAGCACAGCAGTAGAGAGAAGAGAGAGGAAAGGGGGTAGCCCGGGTGAGCTCGGGTTAGACTAGGCATGGGCTAGGGTTAGGGTTATAAGAGGGTAGATGGGGTGTGGGCCAGGGAGAGAGGGTGGCCAGGTTGTCAGCATGTTAGAGAGAGAGAGAGAGGTGAGGTGAGGTTAGGGTTTACTGTAGAATTAGGGTTAGAGGAATAAATAGAGAGAGAGAAAGACAGGTTAGGTTTGATTAGGGTTTTAGATTTTAAAATGTGTCTATGAGGTCAACCAAGAGGGTAAAGTGAAGCTTGGAGTTAGGCTAAGATGAGGTGAAAGAGAAACCAAGAAAAGAGGAAGAAAAGAATTATGGGAAAAGGCCTCATTTGGATCATGCATGGAGAAAATAAAATAAAAGAAAATGATGTGGATGGGAATATGGGGATGGTGGAATGGATGGAGATGGTCCATAAGGCAAGATCCATTAAAATAAAGTAAAACCAATGGGATAAAAGGTGGTGATGAAGGTTGCATGGCCCATGCAAAATATTAAATGCCATGATTGATTTTGTCAGACAAAAATAATGATATGGCATTATTCTTATGCATTCCCAAGAAGTGGAGAAAAAGGCCAAGCAAAGAAATGTTAGACTTGGATCCACCCCAACCCACATGAGCTAGAATAATTATCAAAAGGAAAAGAATTACAGGCTCATGGTTAATGGGATGGTGGAGTTATAAGGTGGTGAAAATAAAAGATAATGGAGGTGAATAAAAGATATGCCCCCAACTCAACTTGGGCATTTAAACAATATATCAATAACCAAATACAATATCAAGAGGCAAATACAATTAATAATGCATATGAGAGAAGAACCAAAAGAAAAGGGGTTTTATATGATGCTCAAATGCAAGGTGGCATGATGACATGAGCATGATATAATTATGATGCAACAATTATATATAGGAAGTAGCCAATATCTTACTAGACCAAGTAGCATTACAATTGTTAGACAATTGGGATGCTACAGTTTCCTCATTAAGTTTCCTATAGTTAATGCACATCCCGTGTCCAACAACAGTCCTAGTAGGTACCATTTCATTATGTTCATTTTCTACAACCGTAAACCCACCTTTCTTTGGAACACAATGAACAGGACTTACCCATTCACTCTCCTCCACATGAAAGATGATGAATGCATCCAACAAACGTATTATTTCTTTTCTTACCTCCTCTTTCATGTGAGGTTTAAGACGTTGCTGAAAGTCCGCAACCGGCTGAGCTCCTTCTCCAATAAATATTCTATGGGTGTCTATCGAGGGACTAATCCCCTTCAAGTCACTCATCGAATACCCAAGAGCATTTTTATGCATGCGGAGAACCTTCATATTCTGTGAGGTTAGCACTTACAATAACAGGAAATTTATTTGTCTCATTAAGAAACCTATATTTTAGTTCCTTTGGTAGAGTTTTAAGTATTGGGGGAGGAAGAGCCTAGTATCCTTTCCTTATGGATTCTTCATATTTTTGATTAATCTCGATGTCCACCTCAGGTGTGGAGTCGAGATAGTCATCTATTTTAGCTTTTTCTATGTCCTGAAGAATATTATTATTATTGACTAAACTTCTTGCTAGATCATCATTAGGAGTCTCGATGACTATTGAGGCTAAATGTACGATATTACCTTCTTTCTCATGTTCGTACTCATCATCATCCAACTCTTCAATAGCCATCTTATGGTTAAATTTAGAGAAATGAAAATCCATTTTCTCTTCACCAAACTTGAGAGACACAGTTAGCTTCTTGCAGTTTATGTTTGCTCCTGCGGTATTTAGAGAAGGTCTTCCAAAAATGATGGGACAATAAAAGTCAGTGGGCATATCAATAAGCACAAAATCGATGGGAGATTTGTAAGGTCCAATACAGATTGGTACATTTATAATTATTCCCATAGGGACTCTAAGAGTTTTATACGCAAGCATTATAGTCATATTTGTATCTTCCAATTCAGCTAGAGCTAACTCATTTTGAATTTTTAAATAAAAATTAAAAGGGATAATGTTGACAACTGTACCAATATCGTAAAGGCCATAATAGGAAGTTCCTCCAAAAGTGTACGGGAGGATAGGCTTACCCACTTCTTTAGCTTTTACCTTTCCTTCAACAAATTCTGAAGCTTCGGTATCTAGCTCAATCACGTTGCAATGTGCAAACATGGTTAAAATATCTACTTTTATTGATGCCTCTGCCTCTTGTACGTGCTCTTCTTTAGTTTTCCTTATTTGTGTTTCCTTTTCCAGCTCCTTGAGAAATAATTCTTCCTCTTTGCGTTGATCCTCCAATTGCTGAGCCATCATATGTTTTCTCACCGTCCTTGAAAAAGGAAAGGGTTCAACATATGGGGATACCTCCCTTAATGGCTCGATAGGAGGCATGATTATTGGATCTTCCTCTACAACTGGCTCGGGTGGTGG
This sequence comes from Avena eriantha, assembly GCA_910589775.1. NCBI lineage: Eukaryota > Viridiplantae > Streptophyta > Magnoliopsida > Poales > Poaceae > Avena > Avena eriantha. The sequence continues at coordinate 472,138,659 of OU342742.1, read as the reverse complement.
AGTATAATGAAGCTAGTCTTTCTTAGGAGCTTCAATATGTTCTGTAAAAGACTAAAGGATTTGCAAAATAATGTCATCATCAAGTTGCAGTTAATTAGACATTTCTTTTACCTTATCAGAGTCTTTATAAGCGTTGAGACAATCATATTCAATTTCTATACCTCCTTCGTCTCCTAAATCAAATCCCCATGTTTCTCTATTACGACGAATTCGTTCTAAAAGTTCCCAAGATTTAATTATAGTTAACTCCATGAAAGAGCCTCCTGAGTTTGTGTTAAGCTCATGTTTAATTTCTTGATTAAGTCCCCCATAGAAAATATGCAAAACGTACCATTCAGGTAAATCATGATGGGGACATCTATGAAGTAGAGACTTTTACCTTTTGTAGGCTCTTACCAAACCTTCACCTGGGTGATTCTTGAAGTTTGTAATTGCCTTCTTACTTCAATAGTTTTTACCTTAGGAAAGAATCGAAACACAAATTCTCCTTTAAGTTTTTACCAGGTATCAATTTTCTTTGCAGGTCAAATTCGATAACAAGCCAACGCGGTGTTGGTTAGATATTGGCTAAACAGTTTAAGTTTCAATTCATCATCATAATAGCCTATCAATTTAAGAGTCCAACATAGCTCTATAAAATGCATTAAATGATTGTAAGGATCCTCATCGGGATCATCTCCTGTAAAAGTTTTCTCTTTAATAATAGCAATAAAACAAGGGTTGACCTCGTATTCTGGTTCGCTCTAACTTGGGAATTCTTTGACTAGTCCTCTAGTGAACTTCCCGAGGTATTTAGTAGCACCGAGCTGATTAATGAGTCCGAGTGCAGTCATGGTGCTTACCTAAAACTAGTAAACAACTTTAGTAAAACAATGAGTAAAATAAGTAACTAAGAACAAATACCAAAAGCGCTTAGCTCCTCGGCAATGGCACCAAAAATAGCTTGATTACTGCAAGTGCATAGACCAATTGTACCTAGTTTCGAAGTAAAGATATTGAACCCACAGAGAACTATTGGTAAAGGTCTTTATGCCCCTCGTTACCCTCTACCAAAGTATACTTATAAGCTATCTTTGATCTCTAGTAGTGTTTGAAAGGTTTATGGTTAACTTAGAAAATTAATTAAAACAAGTAAAATAAAACCAGTAACAAGTTTGTGTGAAAGCATGGTTGAACTCAATAGGGCTAAAACGTTCTTGGGGATGTAGGATACACCACTAGCATAGTATTATTGTTATGTGTAATCAAGATAACATACTCCTTGTGTCATGATATGTGTGGAGAGAGAACCATAATAAGATGTTCACTACAAGGCTCGTAGGAAGCCACTTTTTTGAGCCAAGAGTCAGGTCACCTCTAAATAACCACTTCGATGTCTAAGAGTAGTCACCCATACAAAGCACTGAAATTAAGGGTTTCCCCGTGGATATCGTAATTATCTTAGGGAGTCCCTCTTTAATCCTCCTTTGACCATGTAGGTTATGAGCTGACGCCAATCTATCACAGGGCATTCTGAGTACGCTTCCAAGACACATCAAAGGATTTCTCCCTCCCTTTAGTCCGGAAGGCAAATGATATGCGGCCGACTACACATACCATCTAAAGAGAGAGAGATCAAACACAAATCATAATTATATCATAGATAAGAAAGTCATACAGACATAAGAATACATCATCTTTATTACAAGTTCATAATGGTGCTAGGGTTTCTCCATCTCCCCAAGAACAAAGGAACTACTCACTCATGGAAGCAATTGATGACCCACAGGTATAGGGGGTGTATCGCAGTATTTTCGATAAGTAAGAGTGTCGAACGCAACGAGGAGTAGAAGGTGCTGGCTAGTGGTATGGATCAGGAATTCTCTACAAATACTTAGCAAACGGATTTTTAGGGGTTTTTGATAATGCAAGTAAATAAAGTACGAGTAAATAAAAGGCAGTAAGAATAAATGCAGCAAGTGGCCCAATCCTTTATTCAGCAAAGGACAAGCCGGTTGTATTACCTAAGATGACCAAACATTGTCGAGGACACACGGGAAGACTGTCAAGTGCTTTCGCTTCATATAGTTGATTAATCTTCTTTAGCTTGCTAAGTGTTGTGTGGGTGAACCTGTGCTAATCTACCGACCTTCCTAGGACTAATACATACGTGTGATTATACCCCTTACAAACATCCGTATGTACAAGAAAGTAATTAAGATAGAAACCTAACCACAACTTTAAACTCTAAGACCCTTACATCCCTTGTGCAATGGTTTCCTAATAGGGGTTTAGGTTTCTGTCACTCCGGCCACCCCTATGGTTAGTAGTCAAATACACAATGCATTCCCCTAGGCCCATATAGGTGAAGTGTCATGTAGTCGACGTTCACATGACACCACTAGAAGAAGTACACCACAACTTAAATATCAAACTATTGAATCTTTCTCAACACAATCCCACTACTAACAACATGACTTCTCCCATGTCCTCAAGAACAAAACGAACTACTCACAAGACATCATATGGATCATGATCAGAGATGGAATAATGATGTATAACAATCTGAACATAAACAATAATTCAATGGTTCACTCAATAGCATCAACTACAAAGATTAATCAACACCGGGAAAGTTTCCCCTCAGAACTAATGCAAGATTCAACCCAATTGTTACAGCAATATGGAGATGGTGGTGAGGGTGCTGATGGTGATGATGATCCCGATGAAGTCTAGCTTGATGGTGGTGTTGATGGACACGATCTCCCCTCTCTGGGAAGGAATTCCCCTGGCAGAATTCTGTCTGCCGGAGAGATCTTTCTCTCGCGGTGTTTTCTGCCCCGTAGAGGCGGCGGAATCTTTCTGTGGTTACTCCTCGAGTATTAGGGTTTCGGGAGGATTATATACGCCAGAGGGGAGAGATCGAGGTGGGCCAGCGTGGCCACCCCACCTAGTGGCGTGGCCTAGGGTGGCCCGCGCCAGGGGGTGGTGTGGGCCCCTTGTGGCCCATCTCCACTCCTCCTTCTGACTTCCTTCGTCTTCTAGAAAAATAGGATTTTCTGTATATTTTCCCGGATTTCCTGATCTTCACAAATTTTGACTCCAAACAGCACCTTTTCCATCAGAATCCTGACTGCAGCGGTCCATCCTCCAAAAGTCATCAACCATGCAAAAACAGATGACATTACATAAGCATCATCTCTTAATATGAAATATATCAATGAAAAACAGTAAATTATGATATAGAATAGTGATGCAAAATGGACGTATCAACTCCCCCCAAGCTTAGACTTCCCTTGTCCCCAAGCGAAACTAAGCTCAATAAACATGACCTCAGGTTTATGGAGTGAAGGGTCGATAAAAGAAACGGACAAGAATCATCACATTCATCAATACATAGATCATAATAGAAGACAACTCCCTATTATATAACTTAACTTGCAATGAGTAAAGGAAACACAATAGAGATACATAAAGTAAATCATAATTGGTAATGGCAAACTTAGCTCTTGGTCGAAGAATAGTTAATAATCTGCTGGAGTTCACAAATAACTGGTTTTCAATGATAGCTTTCAAAGTAGTAGACACCAAGATAAGAGCAATGTGCAAAACAAGGAACATAAGAAACATGATTGAATAAATCATCATATGAATGAATGAAACAAAACAAGTCAAAATACTTGCTGAGATAGAAGGGAATAGGTTTACTGACTCAACTAAAAAGTAAAATAAAGGCCCTTCGCAGAGGGAAGCAAGGATTTCAAGTTTCATAAAGAGCTCCCAAAAATTGTGATACTTATTAGCTTTCAGCTCTCATTGCCCCTATCATAGGCATCTTTAGGTGATTAAGGTTAAAGTGATCAAATATGACGATATGCTTGACAAGTTGTAAATTGAAAATCTCATGTCCCTTGAATACGAGGGACGCTCCTCATGCTACTCAAGTTTAGTCACCGGTAAGTTCTTGTCATCGTAAGCACATGTGTATCATAGAGAACCGCCAACGGGGTACCCCTTGCCCGATGATACAGAAGAATCCCCAAATCAAAATGACAAGGCAAGGAAACAACAAGCATCTCATCAATCTTCTTATTTACCATGGGAATATGGTGCTTTTTTCTCTCTTTCCTCTTTTCATAATATCTCATTTTTTTCTTTTTCTCTTTTTCTCAATCTCTATATCTTTTTTTATAAGAAGAATGCTTCATAGATACTCATTATGGTTACGCTGCAGGTTTCCACCATGACAGCATGGATTAGACCGGCGGCCCAGGTGTTTCTCTAACACACATGCATAACTCCATGGACTTACAAGCTCCCCTTTCATTTCACACCGACGACATCCATAGACAAAAGAACATGATATCAACTAGGTACAAAGTACCAGTGCAATGTTGAAAGCGTTCCCCATGACAGCATGGTTCTGCTAATTCACAACTTACAAAGCGCAAGCATATATGCAACATAGGTGAGAACAATGGTTCAAGTTTATTAAATGCAAGAAAGTAAAGTGTGCCATCAAGTTCGTGAGAGCTTTAATCACTAATTTTCACATAACAAGTTTAATTTGGAAGGTAGATAAAAACATGAATTTACTTGGAATAGCAATAATGCTAATGTAGGTATGGTGGACACAAATGGCATAGGTTTGGTTTAAGGAATGGAGGCACGGGAAGAATTCACTCTCAGTACAGGTTTTTGGCTAGCAAGGCTGGGTAGCAAGTATAAAAGTTGAAGGAAACAAACAAACATACAAGTGATAAAAACAAACATGTAATCTTCCTTGGAAGCACAAAAGATCTTAACTAGAGAATACTAAACTTATGAGCAAATCAAGAAAGAAAGATGATAAAATTATTTTTCTTTAGAGTACTTTTATCTTTTCATTCAACTCTCAAAAATAGTGTTGCTACTGACTAAGCCAGGTTTGCTAAAACCAACTAAATTGACTCAAAGATCCCAAAGTGATACCAATACTAAAAACAAGATCAATCATATAACCACGAATTGAAAACTAATATGTGATATGCAAAAGAGTAAATGATAGAACTTCTCATTAATATTCCATAACTGCAACTCACACTCAGGGATACATATCTAACGAGAGAGGGGACAATTCCATAATGCAAACCATCCTACATGATAACTTCTCTATTCATGATATGACTCTACTAAAAAAGGTAAAAGATAGAAGATAGTGATGTGATACCGTGGCACTCCCCCAAGCTTGGAACAAACCAAGGGGATGCCAAACCTGATGACGAATTACTCCTTCGGTGGTGGTGGTATCCTCTCATCATCGTTCGACTTCCATGGTAAGGGCTCCCCATCAACAAAGGACATCGTGGTATCCAGCATCCTAAAAGTTGCAGCAGCACTTATGCGTTTAAATCTAACTTCGTACTCACAGTTTTGATTTTGAACGTCGTAGAGCTGTGCTTGTAGTTTGTTGGTTGTTTGGCGGAGTGAGAGGACTTCATCCTTGAGCTAAGCAATCTCCTTTTGGTGCTCGGCGATGAGTTCGGAACAAATCTTATGGATGATATCCACTTCCCGTTCCGCCATCTTCTTGTACCTAAAGACTTCTTTCTCCAGTGCTTCCATCCTGTCCTCTAGACCTCCTTCACCTTTAGGGCCTTAAACCTCTTTTATCCGGACCTCCCCATCTCAAGCAACAATTCCTTGGGATGAATCTTCATCTCTCTCATGTATGGGTTGATGATATCCTCTAAGGAATCTTCCTTGGCTGATCCAGAGGAAGACATTGTGGATCCAAATCTGGGACCCTACCTATCAGAAACAGATCGAAACGAAAACACGATATACAAACCTTGGGAGATCCGAGGGGTTATATATTACGAAGTTTCACAACAAAAGGAAGGTACTGGGAGAAAACGAGTCGGAGGCGGAGTCCGGAGTGGCCACACCACCTGGTGGCGTGGCCAGGGGTGGGCCCGCGCCATAGGGTGGTGTGAGCCACCCTGGCTCCGTTTCCGTCCCTCTTTCGCTTCGTAGATTTCCTTATTTACTAAGAACTGCAAAAATATAACTGGACAGATCTTTCGCGGAACTTTTCTTACCAGAACTGTTACCTATTTAAAAACGGAGTCTGTAGGTCTCTGAATTTGGTCCTTGATAAATTTTTCCGGAGTTATAACTTGAAAGGCATCAACATCTTCATTGTAAGAATCTCCAGCAATATAGTGCTTGAGTCGCTGCCCATTCACTACTTGTGTAGCATTATCTTTTAAAGAAGAAATTTTTATTGCTCCCGAACGGTACATTACTTCAATAACGAAAGGTCCTTCCCATTTTCACAGTAGTTTTCCTGAAAAAATCTAAGACGAGACCTATACAATAGAACTTTCTCACCAATATGAAATTCTCTCTTAAGTATTCGCTTGTCATGCCATCTTTTAACTTTTTCCTTAAAGAGCCTAGCATTCTCATAGGCTTCACTCCTCCATTCATCTAAAGAACTTAAGTCAAATAATCTTTTCTCACTAGCGAGCTTACAATCTCTATTGAGTTCTTTAACTGCCCAGTAAGCTTTGTGTTCTAATTCTTAAGGTAGGTGACAAGCTTTCCCATAAACCATTTTATAAGGAGACATCCCCATAGGGTTTTTGTAGGCAGTCCTATAAGCCCATAAAGCATCATTCAACTTTTTAGCCCAGTTTTTTCTAGATCTATTAACAGTCTTTTGCAAGATGGATTTAATTTCTCTATTTGATAACTCTACTTGCCCACTAGTTTGGGGGTGATAAGCTGAAGAAATTCTATGATTAACATCATATTTAGCAAGGGTCTTTCTAAAACCACCATGAATGAAATGAGAACCTCCATCAGTCATGAGATACCTAGGCACTCCAAACCTAGGAAAGATAACATCCTTAAGAATTTTTAGAGAGGTCTCCCCGTCACCACTCTTCGTAGGGATGGCTTCTACCCACTTAGTAACATAATCAACGCCAACAAGAATATGAGTATAACCTTTCGATGGAGGAAAAGGACCCATAAAGTCAAATCCCCAGCAATCAAAGGGTTCAATAACTAGAGAGTAGTTCATAGGCATTTCATTGCGTCTAAAAATATTACCAACACGCTGACACTCATCACAAGATAAAACAAATTGTCTTGCATCTTTAAAAAGGGTAGGCCAGTAGAAACCTGATTGTAGCACCTTTTGTGCAGTTCTATCTCCTGCATGATGTCCTCCATAGGCACTACCATGACATTTACGCAATATCTCCTTTTGTTCATATTCTGGAACACATCTTCGCATAATACCATCCACTCATTCTTTATATAAGTGTGGGTCATCCCAAAAATAATGCCTCAAATGGTAAAAAAACTTCCTTCTTTGCTGAGCTGTGAAAGTTGGAGGCAAATACTTGGAGACAATAAAGTTAGCATAATCAGCATACCAAGGGCTCCCTCGCAAGCTCACCCCTACTGCAGCCAACTGTTCATTTGGGAAGCTATCATTAACAGGCATAGGATCAAAACAGATGTTTTCCAATCGAGATTAATTATCAGCTACAGGATTTTCAGCACCTTTCCTATCTACAATATGTAGATTAAACTCTTGTAAAAGCAGCACCCATCTAATAAGCCTAGGCTTAGCATCCTTCTTCGTCATAAGGTACTTAATAGCAGCATGTTCAGTATGAATGGTGACTTTTGGGTCCACAATATAAGGTCTAAACTTATCACAGGAAAAAACGACAGCTAGGAATTCTTTTTCAGTAGTAGCATAATTCCTTTGAGCAGCATCAAGAGTCTTACTAGCATAATGAATAACGTTTAACTTTTTATCAATTCGTTGCCCAAGAACATCACCTACAGCAAAATCACTAGCATCACACATTATTTTAAAGGGTAAACTCCAATCAGATGGTTGAACGATAGGAGCTGTAGTTAAAGCCTTCTTAAGAGTTTCAAAAGCTTCCTTACAATCATCATCAAAAACAAAGGGTACATCTTTTTGAAGAAGATTAGTGAGGGGTTTTGATATCTTAGAGAAATCTTTAATAACCTTTTATAGAAACCAGCATGACCAAGGATACTACAAATACCTTTCATGTCTCTTAGGCATGGCATCTTCTCGATTGCCGCAACCTTAGCTCTATCAACTTGAATGCCTCTTTCAGAAACTTTATGCCCAAGCACAATCCCTTCATTAACCATGAAGTGGCATTTCTCCCAATTAAGAAGAAGATTAGTTTCTTCACATATCTGCAAAACTTTATCAAGGTTGTGCAGACAATTATCAAAAGAAGTTCCATAGACAGAAAAGTCATCCATGAACACTTCTACAATTTCCTCACAAAAGCCATGAAAGATAGCAGACATGCCCCTTTGGAAAGTAGCAGGAGCATTACATAAACCGAAAGGCATACGTCTATAGGCATAAGTTCCATAAGGGCAAGTAAAAGTAGTTTTTTCTTGATCTTGTTGTTTAACAGCAATTTGAAACAAACCAGAATACCCATCAAGAAAACAAAAATGGGTATTTTTAGACAACCTTTCCAACATTTGATCAATAAAAGGAAGCGGGTAGTGACCTTTCTTAGTGACTTTATTGACTTTCCTAAAATCGATGCACATCCTATAGCCTACCACTATTCTTTGAGGAATAAGTTCATCATTATCATTAGGGACAAAGGTAATACCTCCCTTTTTAGGAACACAATGAACAGGACTAACCCATTCACTATCAGCAATAGGGTAAATAATACCAGCATCAAGGAGTTTCAATACCTCATTCCTTACCACTTCCTTCATCTTAGGATTTAAACGTCGTTGGTGCTCCACTACGGGTTTCGCATCTGGTTCTATGTTGATAGAATGCTGACATATAGTAGGTGAAATCCCTTTCAAATCATCCAGAGTATAGCCCATAGCTCCTCGGTGTTTCTTCAAAACTTCCAATAATCTTTCTTCTTCCTCCCCTGGAAGTTTAGCACTAATAATAATAGGATATATCTTTTTATCATCAATAAAAGCATATTTAAGATCATCAGGGAGAGGTTTTAAATCGAAGACCGGGTCCTTTTTAGGTGGCATCGTGGTACCCAAGTCCTCTACAGGCAAGTCGTGCTTAGGCATCATAGGTTGATCACGGAGAATCATGTCAATCTCATTCCTTTCTTCCATGAAGATTTCACTTTCATGTTCTTCCATAAATTGTTGCAAAGCATTGTTAGGAGCAAGAGAAATAGAAGCAAGTTGTTCAACCCTAAAATCCTCATTATGGGTTTCCTCTTCGCAAGGTTCTTTAGCAAATTTCGAAAAATTAAACTCATAGGATTCCCCATCAAACTTAGTCAAGATTTTCTCCCTCTTGCAATCAATAATAGCCCCACAAGTACTCAAGAAAGGTCTACCAAAAATGATAGGATAAGTTTTACTAGCAGCTGAACCAAGTACTAAAAAATCAGCAGGGTATTTAATCTTACCGCAAAGAACTTCCACGTCTCGCACAATACCAATTGGAGAGATGATCTCTCTGTTAGCAAGGTGAATAATCACATCAATTTCTTCCAACTCGCAAGGACTGATCTCATGCATAATTTCTCTGTAAAGCTCATAAGGAATAGCAGTGGAACTTGCACCAATATCACATAAACCATAATAGCAATGATCACCAATTCTAACAGAAAGCACAGGAACACTAGCCTTTTTAGTTCTATTGGGATGTGAAACAATATTAGAAGCATCTTCACAAAAGACTACGTTCCCTTCTTCTACGCTTTTAGTGACAAGGTCTTTCACAATTGCTACCACAGGTTCAATGTTTATTTGTTCATCAGGTTTTACAGTTCTTTTTTCACTTTTGGTGATAACATTAGTTATCATAGGATAGTCCTTTACCTTTTCGGGAAAGGGAATCTTCTCGATATAAGGTTCGGGTAAGATGGGATCAATAATGCAATACTCAACACTTCCAATAGGAGCATAGTCAGCAATATCTTTGTAAGGTGCATGGTATTTGTTCCATCCCCTTTTTGGAATTTCGATATAGGAAGCAAAAGTGCTAAAACAATTCTTAATAACTTGCAAATCAAGACCATAAAGATTACTAATATTTTGAAAGTCATCAGTTCCCATAAAACATTCTATGCATTCATAATCATAATTTATACCTGACTTTCTACCTTTGTCATTCTCCCAAGATTTTCTCTCTCTTGCAATCTATAATAGCTCCACAAGTACTCAAGAAAGGTCTACCAAAAATGATGGGATAAGTTTTACTAGCAGCTGAACCAAGTACTAGAAAATCACCAGGATATTTAATCTTACCACAAAGAACTTCTACATCCCGCACAATACCAATTGGAGAGATGATTTCTCTATTAGCAGGGTGAATAACCACATCAATCTCTTCCAACTTGCAGGGACTGATTTCATGCATAATTTCTTTATAAAGCTCATAAGGAATAGCACTTGAACTTGCACAAATATCACACAAACCATAATAGCAATGATCACCAATTCTAACAGATAGCACATGGACACTAGCCTTTTTAGTTCTATTAGGATGTGAGACAACATTAGAAGCGTCCTCACAAAACACTATGTGCCCATCTTCTATACTTTTAGTTACAAGATCTTTAACAATTGCTACAACAGGTTCAATGCTTATTTGTTCATCAGGTTTTATAGTTCTCTTTTCACATTTAGTGATTACACTAGTTATCATAGGATGATCCTTTACCTTATCTGGGAAGGGTATCTTCTCAATTTAAGGTTCAGGTAAAACATGATCAATAGTGCAATACTCAGTACTCCCAATAGGAACATCGTCAACAATATCTTTATAAGGTGCATGGTACTTGCTCCATCCCTTTGTTGGGATTTCAATATAAGAAGCAAAGGCCTTAAACAATTTGTAATAACTTGTAAATCAAGACCATAAGCATTACTAATATTTTGAAAGTCATCAGTTCCCATAAAAGATTCAATGCATTCATAATCATAATTTATACCTGACTTTCTTCCTTTGTCATTCTCCCAAGCTTCGGCATTGTCTTGAATACGGTCTAGAAGACCCATTTAACTTCTTCTTCCATGCGAGTGAATGATCTAGCACAAGAAGCATCCAATAAATCCTTATCATGAAGAGAAAGCCTTGCATAAAAGTTATTGATAATAATATTGTTGGGGAGCTCATGAATGGGACATTTGAGCATTAGTAACTTCAATCTCCCCCAAGCTTGAGTTTTACTCTCTCCATCAAGAGGCCAAAAGTTATATATTTGATTCCGATCTTTATGAATCTCACTAGGAGGATAAAACTTTGAAAAAAAGAGAGGTACTATTTCCTCCCATTCAAGAGCTTGACCATTCTTCAGCAACTTATACCATTCCTCACCTCTTCCTTTCATTAATAATGAGAATAACTTATTCTTAACTTGATCTGTAGTAATACCTGCACACTTGAACAACCCGCATAATTCGTGCATAAAGAGCAAATGATCACCAGGATGGATAGTTCCATCTCCAACATAATAGTTATCCATAACATGATTAATAATTCTTGTAGGTATTTTAAAAGCATCATTCTCAGCAGGTGGTGGCTCATCTACTACCTTAGCAGTGGTAGTAGCATTACGAAACAAGAAACTCAGCGAATTATCCACAATGAAAATAAAGCACTACCAGAAGAAAACAATACTCACAGTAGAAGTTTCCTTTACCAGTTCCACTCTCCAATAGTGCTTCACTCCTCGGCAACGGTGCCAGAAAATAGTCTTGATGACCCACAAGTATAGGGGGTGTATCACAGTATTTTCAATAAGTCAGACTGTCGAACCCAACGAGGAGCAGAAGGTGCTGGCTAGTGGTATGGATCAGGAATTCTTTGCAAATACTTAGCAAACAGATTTTTAGGGGGTTTTGATAATGCAAGTAAATAAAGTACGAGTAAATAAAAGGCAGTAAGAATAAATGCAGCAAGTGGCCCAATCCTTTATTCAGCAAAGGACAAGCCGGTTGTATTACCTAAGATGACCAAACATTGTCGAGGACACACGGGAAGACTGTCAAGTGCTTTCGCTTCATATAGTTGATTAATCTTCTTTAGCTTGCTAAGTGTTGTGTGGGTGAACCTGTGCTAATCTACCGACCTTCCTAGGACTAAAATATACTTGTGATTATACCCCTTGCAAACATCCGTAAGTACAAGAAAGTAATTAAGGTAGAAACCTAACCACAGCTTTAAACTCTAAGACCCTTACGTCCCTTGTGCAATGGTTTCCTAACAGGGGTTTAGGTTTCTGTCACTCCGGAAACCCCTACGATTAGTAGCCAAATACACAATGCATTCCCCTAGGCCCATATAGGTGAAGTGTCATGTAGTCGACGTTCACATGACACCACTAGAAGAAGTACACCACAACTTAAATATCAAACTATTGAATCTTTCTCAACACAATTCCATTACTAACAACATGACTTCTCCCATGTCCTCAAGAACAAAACGAACTACTCACAAGACATTATATGGATCATGATCAGAGATGGAATAATGATGTATAACAATCTGAACATAAACAATAATTCAATGGTTCACTCAATAGCATCAACTACAAAGAGTAATCAACACCGGGAACGTTTCCCCTAAGAACTAATGCAAGATTCAACCCAATTGTTACGGGAATATGGAGATGGTGGTGAGGGTGCTGATGGTGATGATGGTGATGATGATCCCGATGAAGTCCAGTTTGATGGTGGTGTTGATGGCGACGATCTCCCCTCTCCGGGAAGGAATTCCCCCGGCTGAATTCTGTCTGCCGGAGAGATCTTTCTCTCTCGGTGTTTTCCATCCCGCAGAGGCGGCGGAATCTTTCTGTGGTCGCTCCTCGAGTATTAGGGTTTTGGCAAGATTATATACGCTAGAGGGGAGAGCTGGAGGTCGGCCAGGGCGGCCACACCACCTGGTGGCGCGGCCTAGGGTGGACCGTGCCAGGGGGTGGTGTGGGCCCCCTGTGGCCCATATCCACTCCTCCTTCTGGCTTCCTTCGTCTTCTAGAAAAATAGGATTTTCCGCATATTTTCCCGGATTTTCTGATCTTCCCGAATTTTGACTCCAAACAGCACCTTTTCCATCAGAATCCTGACTGCAGCGGTCCATCCTCCAAAAGTCATCAACCATGCAAAAACAGATGAAATTACATAAGTATCATCTCTTAATATGAAATATATCAATGAATAACAGTAAATTATGGTGTAGAATAGTCATGCAAAATGGACGTATCAGCAATCAACAACATCATCATAATCAAATGAATGGATAAAGGTACGGCGGTAGATCTAATGCAAACCACAATTGTATATAGAATTACAAAGAGATCCAATAGATGAAAGATGGGGGAAATGGTGGTAATGGAGATGCAGTGGTTGATGATGAAGGGGATGATGCGTTGTCCTCCAATGATCCGTGAAGTAGCTAGGATTTAGCCCCAGCCAACTTCCTCCTTCAGATCCCTCTCGAATATGTTTTTTCGTGGTTTATAGTGGTTGTGAATGTCGGATCTCTCTCTCGCAATACAAAGATCCCTACTCTATTTATGCAATAACAAAAGGTAAATATGCTTTAAATTTGGACTCATCAGTGTCGAAAGAGTTCCACTGAGCATACGGTGTGGGAGCTGTAGGAGTAGGAGGAGGGCCTGATGCCCCTGAGACATGGTGGAGTATGACCTACTGGGTGTGAGCCATATCATGCTACTGCTTGTAGGCCTCATACTACCCCTTGTGAATGTATATACCCATGCATAGAATGTTCCACTGAAATCAATTGGGTTGCTTCACCTCATGGGCAACGGACGACACTAGGGGCCTTCGCCCACTAGAACGAGTATATCTCATAAAAGACTCTAGTGCTGAAGAGGGATGAGATGTCTTCCTTGACTTGTTATAGATTTTCTTTACTTTATGTTCACCATCAATGTTGAAGTTCTCAAGAGGACGCATATGCTTGATTAGCATCATGATGTAGGGAGCATAGGGAATGGAGAGCCTATTGAACATGGCATCCGTCATCTCATGGTAAATGAAATCCATCACGTCCAACCTGTAATTCACATGCTGATCTTCACAGTTGTCACATTCATGAGCAAAGGCAAGTAGCTGCAAGGTGGCCATGGATGTTGTCATTGTTACCCCCACTCGGTGTGATGGAATCACGAAAAACACTAACCAACTGAGCGTAGAGTGGGTAGAGACTTGCAACCTTTCCCACAACACCATTGGGACCACAACAGGGAGAGAGCAAGGTGTCCTTGTTTGGCTTGATGGGGGTAATGATGCAATGCCCACAAGCATGATCCTGACCATTGAAGGGGTAGCCAAGCACCTGAGAGAATATCCGGAAATCAACTTGAATAAGTGTGTCACCAGTCATCCACTTCATAGTGTGTCGGTCAGCACCACAAATCACAAGAGTGGAGAAGAATTGCTTTACCACAGAGGAGTCATAGGAGTAATGCAGAGACATGAGATGGTGCAGCCCCATCCATTTAGTCACATCCAGAGCATCAACAAGTTGGGGCTTCTCCTTAGCCTCAGTCATAACCATGGATGCATAGGTCGGATCTTCAGACTGGAATACACGTCCTCAAAGATGAACTTGAGATTAGTACACCAAAAGCGGGAATCCCCAAGATCTTCATCACGCTTATCCTCATCATACAAATCACGATGACGAATAGAAGAGTAGTAATAATATCCATCTCCTTATAGTTGACCCTGGTTTGCTTACCCTTCCTCTTGGAACTTGCCCGAGCAGCCTTCTCTTTCCTAGCACGATCAACCATCCTTTCAACCTCTCTCTTTTGCCTACACAACTCAACCTTGTCAACAAGAGCTCCTTCACCATCTGGTCTGAAATACCGAGCACGAGAATGGCGCTTGAAGTTTGAGGAGCACGAGAGCCACCTTGAAGTGAATAAGATGGATAGAAAGTAGATAAGCACACACACAAGTCCAGGAGCATTGCTAAAAATAGTAAAAACAATCCACAAACCAAAACTACATGATACTAGAATCTATGAAATTCTGAACTAGGTGCAAACCTTCCAGGCCGGATAATCCAGCCCTGGCAAAAATTTTCAGAATCGCCTCAGATTGATAGCATCAATGCAGATCAGGCAAAAGGGTTGCTAATCTACGATTTCTAGCATGCATAGGAAATAAAGAGTAACCTCTAATCCGAGTTTCCACAACAAAAACACAACTTCCATACAAAAGATAAGAATGGGGGATTTAGCCTCACTCATTGGAAGAAGAACTCGGAGAGAAGGTACCTGGAGGCGTTGGGAAGAAAATTCGGGGAGGGCCCAAAGAATCCAGTGGTCGGAACAACTCCGGGGAGGGTCGAGACGGCCGGCGGCGGCTGAGGGAGAGGCAGGGGGTCGGGGAGGAAGTGCTTCTCTATTTGAGCCCTTCCCCCATCGCCCTAGCCTTAAAGATGAAATCCGCCTGGGGCAGATTATCCGACCCCCACTAGGGGCGGATAATCCGACCCTCTCTGAATTTTCTGTTATACATAGATTTAGGCTAGCACACCCCAAACAAAACCCTCGCACATGTACCAAAGGACTTGTGTGCAAGAATTAGATGGCTCAGGGATGGAGAAAAGCTTAGATTTAGACATCCAAACTAAGATGGTACTACACAGCCAAAATTGCAAGAGTCAAATCAAATAAAAGCCAAAGTTGGGTGTGTTTTCCATAAGAACACAAGATATGCAAGAATCCAAAAAATCTGCAAGGAACCAACTCTTCTCAAAGAAGAGGGCAATGGTCGAAGCCACCATGTTGGAGTGGATGGTATGACACCGCGAAGATATATCTTGGGTTCATGACCAATACTCATCAATAAGCTCACATATCACAAAATGATATTAAGAGAAATGATTTTTCTTGCTTTTGGCATTATGGGGGAGGGTTAGCCCAATCAATTAGGACCACACTCCCCCATATGTTCATGCCCACACCTAAACCAAATAAAGGTAGAGATATAAGTGAGTATGCACGGATAATCAAGCCACGATCCTTGAATCCACGATATTTAGCTCATTCCTCAAATAAAAAAATCTTTCTTCATCAAGTGGCTTCGTGAAAATATCAGCAAGTTGGTTCTTCGTGCTCACAAAGGATAAGTCAATATCACCACGAGCAACATGATCCTGAATGAAGTGATTGCGAATCTCAATATGCTTTGCCCTTGTATGCTGCACCGGATTGTAAGCAATTTTGATAGCACTCTCATTATCACACAAAAGAGGCACTTTGTCACAATTGATACCATATTCCTTTAAAGTTTGCTCATCCATAATAATTGAGTGCACGCACTAGCGGCAGGCACATACTTAGCTTCAGTGGTGGATAGAGATATACAATTTTGTTTCTTCAAAGACCAACATACCAAAGATCTTCCCAAGAATTGACAAGCTCTAGAAGTTGACTTGGTATCATCCTTGTCACTAGCCCCATCAAAATCTGTATAACCACATAAAGATAAGTTAGAGCCCTTGGGATACCATAGACCAAAATTAGGGGGATGAACCAAATATTGGAAGATTCTCTTGATAGCCACCAAGTGGCTTTCTTTAGGAGTCGCTTGATACCTTGCACACACACCTACACTCAACACAATATCGGGTCTAGATGCGCAGAGGTACAGGAGAGAGCCGATCATGGACCGGTATACCTTTCGGTCCACATATTTACCATTGGGATTGAGCTCAAGATGGCATTTAGTTTGCATCGGTGTAGCAACGCCATTAAGATCCGTCATCTTGAACCTCTTGAGCATGTCTTGGATGTATTTTTATTGATTGATGAAGGTTCCTTCTCTTAGTTGTTTGATCTCAAATCCAAGAAAGAACCTTAATTACCCCATCATAGACATCTCAAACCTGTCAGTCATAAGCTTTGAAAATTCATCATTAAAAGCTTAATTAGTAGAGCCAAAGATAAATTCGTCTACATATAGTTGGCATATGAAGAGCTCCCCCTTAACCTTATTAGTAAAAAGAGTGAGATCGAACTTCCCAACCTTGAAGCTACGGTCTAACAAAAGCTCTTTAAGGTGCTCATACCACACACACGTGGGGCTTGTTTAAGGCCATAGAGCGCCTTATCGGGTTTGTAGACATGGTTCGGAAAGTTGGGATCCTCAAAACCCAGGGGTTGCTTTACATATACCAACTCATGTAGAGGACCGTTAAGAAATGCACTCTTAACATCCATTGGCTATAATTTAAAGTTATGATGAGCTGCATAAGCAAGTAGGATACGGATAGACTCAAGGCGAGCCACTAGAGCATAAGTTTCACCAAAGTCGATGCCTTCCACTTGAGAGAAACCTTGTGTACCAATCTTGCCTTGTTTCTTACGATAATTCCATTCTCATCTTTCTTGTTCTTGAATATCCACTTGGTGCCAATAACATTGCGGCATTCTTTGGGCTTCTCAACTAACTTCTAGACCTTGTTGCGCTCGAAATTATTTAGTTCTTCATGCATAGTAACAACCCAATCTGGATCTTCAAGGGCTTCAAAAACCTTTTTAGGTTCCACCATAGATATATGAGCTTGATGATCACTTAAGCTTGCTATCTCCCTTCTTGTGGACACCCTTCTTCTTAGGTCTCCTACAACCTTATCAAGAGTATGTCCTCTTAGTTCGAGATTTCTTTCACCACGAGCTTTGCGACAAATTTCAATCTCCTTGTTGTTTCTTGGAGGGATCTCTTCATAATTAGAGTCTTCGTCCTGACCACTAGCTTGAACTTGATCAACAATTTGTTCAGCACGGACATGCGATGGAGAATCTTGCCCTTGATCTTGATCAGTAGCCATAACAGGAGGCTACTGAACTGAATTCTCAGGGTCGGATAATCCGGCCTAGGATTTTATGCTTCTTCCTGACCTTCCTGGTCGTTTCTGGCAAGCGATCACATAGAGCCGGATAATCTGGCCTCAGGCAAAAAATCCGGCCTGGGATTTTCAGTTTCTTTAGTTGATTGATGCATCCAAAATTGAAGCATATTTACCTTTTGTTTTTTCATAAATAGATTAGGAATTTTTGTATTTCGCTCTGCCTACGTGTGCTATTTCGTTCTTGTTTCAACAGGATCTCAAATCATGGAGTCATGTATAAACATATCAATTAGAGCTGTCATATTGTGTAATTATATGATATTTCTAAGTGATAAAAGTCATTTTATGAATTTACCTCCGCACCTGGAAGAATAGCAAACAAGGAGAAGGCACTAGAACCGATAACGACCACTGGTACGGGTGGAGCCCGCCCGTACCATCCGCCCGTACCAGGCGCCATCAGGACCGCCTCGTCAATAGTTTCTCCTAGCAAAGACAAGAGTGATATCCGACATTCACAGCCACCAGAAACCATGAAACACCACATCCGAGAGGGATCTGAAGGAGGAACTTGGCTAGGGTAAAATCCCGGCTGCTTCACGGATCACTGGAGGATAACGCATCATCCCCTTCACCATCAATCGCTGCATCTTCATCACCACCATTACCCCACCTTTGATCTATTAGATCTCTTTGTAATTCCAGATCCAAATGTGGTTTGCATTAGATCTACCTCCGTACTTCAATCCATCCATTTGATTATGATGATGTTGTTGATTGATTCCATGAGTGAGTAGTTCCTTTGTTCTTGGGGAGATGGAGAAACCCTAGCACCGCTATGAACTTGTAGTAAATATGATCTATTCCTGTGTCCATCTGACTTGCTTGTCTATGATATAATTATGACTTGTGTTTGATTTCTCTCTTTAGATGATATGTGAAGTCGACCACATATCATTTGCCTTCGGGGCTAAAGGGAGGAAGAAACCCTTTGGACGTGTCTTGGAAGCGTACCCGGAGTGCCCCGTGATAGATTGGCGCTAGCTCGTAACCCACATAGTAAAAGGGGGATTAAGAGGGACTCCCTAAGCTAATTATGATATCCATGAGGAAACCCTTAATTGAGGTGGCCTGTATGGGTGATTGCTCTCATGCATTGCAGTGGTTATTTAGATGTGACCTCACACTTGGCTCAACAAAGTGGCTTCCTACGAGCCTTGTCGTGAATATCTTATTATGGGGCTATGTCCACACATATCATGACACAAGAAGTATGTTATCTTGATTACATATAATAATAGTACTATGCTAACGGTGTATCCTACATCCCCGAGAATGTTTTAGTCCTATTGAGTTCAACCATGCTTTCATATAATCTTGTTACTTGTTTTCTTTTACTTGTTTTAATTACTTTTATGCAAACAACCACAAACCATTCAAACACCCTTTACTTGAGATCAAAGACAACTTACAAGTATACTTTGGTAGATAGTAACGAGGGGCATAAAGACCTTTACCAATAGGTCTCTGTGGGTTCGATATCTTTACTTTGAAACTAGCTACAATTGGTCTATGCACTTGCAGTCATCATTGATTGATGAACTTCAGGAGGTTGTTGTGTTGCTGCAATAGTTTCTCCAGCAGGTGGGACATGATGATCTTGTAAAGATGAGGGCTCTACTTGAGTAGAGAATTGTCCTTCCTAATCCGTCACAAGGGGTTCCTCAATGGGGTGGAAAAATCTCACGCCCATTCTTATTATGGAATCTTGGGGTATTTCAACATCTACATCACAAACATTAACTTGCCCCACATGGGAGGAGAATATCATTTTGCGGCCCGAAAGTTGGGGTGTCCAGGCAATGCGGTACCCAAGTTGCTTACAATCAGCTACGTTGCCCAAAGTTGGCGTGCCAAATACTCAGAGGGTCTTTTTCGGCACGAATTCAACTTTACGTTTCAATACAAAATATCAGGCTAACGGCCGTCAAGTTGGCCCCCCTGTCAGTTCTCGCCGTTATGTTGCTCCCGTCGCTTAGGCGGGGTGGCTGTCACGTAGGCTTGTAGCGCTGACACGGTGGATAGGACAACATGCCCTGCCCAGTGTATTGACGTGACAAAACAGGGCATATGTATCGGCGTTATAATTATTTTTTGTTTACTCAGAAGATGGAATGGCCACCACCACACGTCTCTCCTTGGACTTCCGTCCCAATCGTTAACAACTACCTTAAAAGCGCATTGACGGTTCCACCGTTCCCCTGCCTCGTAGAAACCACTCTTCTTCTTCCTGTCATGTGTCTTCTCCCCGTCTTCTCCTTGCCGCCATGAAGATCTACGCACTCTAGAGACAAGCTTCACTGCCCATGACAATAAGAAGATAGACATTGTCTACACCAACGAGGAGGAGACAGTGGTGCGTGTCCTGAGGATGTATGAGGGTTGGCTTGAGAAAGACGAGGACAAGTTTGTGGGATTGGACCTAGAGTACACCTAGGAGCACCCATATGAAGGGAGTGAAGTCGTCGTCGTTCAACTGGCCATGCGGAAACACGTCCTCGTCTACCACCTCTCCCGGTTTGTAGATCTGCTCTCTGTAGCTAACCGCTTTTAGGGTTTTCTCCTCTTACTCTTTATCCACTTGCTCATCGTGCAACTACTGGATTTTATTTAGGACCAAATAAATTATGACAAGACAATGTTGAGAGTCTTGATCTTGCATTTACTAAACTTCTCAAAATTATATTCAGATGATGATCTTGCATTGACAAAATATTTGTAGTTACAAATTTTGGTGATGACAAACTACATACTTTTAGGACTCACAGGAATTGTCCAGCGCTGCGCCAGTTCCTTGTAGAAAAGAGAATTGTTTTCTGCACTGTCGACAAAACTACTGATTTTTTGAAATTTTATCAAGAGGGAATTATAATTCCTACGCACTACTGGATCGACATTCAGAGTCTTGTCAAGATCCTAGGGGATCGAGGAAGGATGGAATGGCATCACTCGCAAATAGAATCCTCGATGAGTCGTATGACAAAATGAAGGAAGATTTCCCTATGGATAGGCACGATTTCTGGGACGAGTGGGCGTTGTCTGATATAAACCTAAAGTATGCAGCCATAGATGCTTACGTGACCTACCAGCTGTACAAGAAGATCCATTTTTTTCTACGTTACCTCGTGTTTTTCCCTATTTGCAAGAGGGAGGACGAGCTTAGGGGAGCCCTTTGTAGAAAATGCAGAATAGCTGAGTTTGAAGCTCCATATGCAAAGAAAATGGCTGCATCTGAAGCAGCTGACAGAGAGGCTGCAGAAGCAGCTGAAAGAGAGCTTGCAACTGAAGTAGAAGCAACTGACAGAGAGTCTGCAGCTGAAGCGGCAAACAGAGAGGCAACATCTTCTAGCGGAAACAATCAGGCATGTGATGCACCGCTAATTGTGCCGCAGGATGCTGAAGATAGGGAAGCCAAGTCAGATCCCAGGTGGGACGAAGTTGTATTTCGTGAGCTGTGGAGGGCCAATAATGTAAGATCCACCTGGAATTATTGTAATTGGTCACCTAGGAACGATGGCAAGCGCCTCAAGTGGTCTGATGAGAAGTGAATTAAATTTTACTTCTCGGTGTTATGTTTCTGTTTTGTGGAACTCAGTTAGCTTGTCAAGATGTCTAGCGCCTCAAGTGAGAGTAGTAAAATAAATTTAACCCTCTTTGTGTTATGTTTATGTATGTGTCTTGTAGCTTGTTAAGATGGTAGCTTGTTAACTAGCAGTTTGAAAGAGTGCCCTTTTCCTCTCTCGCTAAACAGATATGTTTCATTTTTGCCCAAATTGGTAGCAAATCTAGAGAAGATTCTCACTTTGATAATCCGTTCCCTTTTGGACCTCTTTTTTCCTCCGATCAGGTAGAAAATCTAGAGCAGCAAATCACACCAAGCAGAATACATTCATTTAGAAAACAAAACAAATGTAGATATAGTTGTGCGCAGCTAAATAGGATATAGCGATAGAAAGTAGGTTGCTTAAAGAGGTTCAATGCATTCAGCCAGAAATAGGATGCAAGCAAAATATAGAAAATCAAAAGAAGTTGCTTAGCAGCAGCAGCCGCCACAGCAGCAGTTACATTCAAGGACACATCCAACCCGTCCTTCATGCGCTCGCGCCTCCGCCTCCTCCCTCCAGTGCTTCCTCCACTTCTTGCTGCCCAGTCCCTTCATCTTGGGGGCCTTGGGCCTGATTGGAGGCATGCGACCCTCTTTGATGGCCACATGCTGGAGGTTTCAGAGGTGAATGCCGAGAGCCCGGTGTTCAGCGATGTAGGCATTGATGTTCACGGTCTCGCGCTCGCCGCCATCATGGATCCCGGAGCCCGGGGCCTCTACATGCTTCAGTAAGGAGTTGAAGTCAGTGCCGGCGAGACTCACCTAGCCGAAGGCGATCCCCTTGCAGAAGTGGCAGCGCCGAGAGCCGCCCCTGAAGAAGGCGTCGTACTGGCCGGCTCGCGGCCTCCTCAGCACTTGACAAGTCTTGGTGTGGATGGACTCGCCATCGCTGCGGACGTCGCTGCCGGAAACCTATTGGAAGAAAAGGAAAATGGGGGAGTAGATGATGTAAGAAGACCGAGCGATCGAAATGCGAACAAGCGAATCCTAATAAACCAAGATCTAGCATCCAACGATGAGAATGGTAGAAGAACCAGGGGAGGGGAGCAAACCCTAGTTACCTCCGACCATGGGTCGTCGATGCGGTGTCGTAGGGGTTCAGTGGAGCGATGTACTTATCTGGATCGTAGGTGCCCAAGAAGTGCTTGATATGCTTGTGACCGGCGGGGGCCTCCTCGCCGGCAGGGGGCTCCTCTTCGGCGGCTGCCTGGACAAGAACGGCGGCTGCATCGATGGCTCGACTGGGGCCTGGACAGGGAGGGTTGCTGCTTTCAACGCGTCGAGCGGGACCGGCGAGGAGATGGGGGCCTCCTTGCTGGCGGCCTCGAAGGCGAAGATGGCCACCTTATCCTCCTTCGCCATTGCCGGCGCGGACAGGGTATTCTCAGGAGTTTGCGGGTGCTGGTGGGACAGTGGAGAGGGTTGCGTAGGGAGAGTGAACGAGAGTGAAAGTGGGTGTGCGGAGAGGGGCTCTATAGTTAAGGTGGATGGAAGCAAGGCACGTTTCGTTGCACCACCCTGCAACGCGCCGCGCAGTCTACTGCACCATGCACCGCGACACGCGCACGGTACGTCACGTTTTTTCCCGAGCCATGCATGGCAGTTCTGTATTGAGCCACATGCAAAGGGCGTATACACAATTTCTATGTACAGAGTTTGACACGGCCCTAAAATTGGCGATAGTTAAAAGTGGAAATGTAGAGGGGAAGGTAGGTGGCTGTACGGCGAGATTTGTGGGGTTGTGCTAGATTGGGTACAGGGATGTGTTGATGGCTGCGAGTGACTCGATGAAGGCGGAGACGTTAGGTCTCGTCGGTCTCAGCTCTTCGGCCTCCAGCTAGCGCGTGCAACCTTCTTATGATGGTGCCCAGTTGGAAGTGAGATTGAGAGCCGCTGCGTAAAAAAAGGGGATATGGCTTATTAAAATCAAGTGGCAATAAATTGCAGCTGTCCATCGACGACCGTGCACTCGATGACGCATGTGTTGTGGGGTAGTAGTAGTAGGCTTTTCAGACTTGATTAAACATGACATGACCACTCGATGACTTTTTCCATGGACGGCTTCGTGTTCCTTGTTGTAGAAGTCTCACTGAGGGAGACGTCTGTGATGTCTCACGCTGTACTGTGAAGGGCACGACGTGTGCAACGATCATCGTTGGATTGCACAGAATCAACGGTTGGTGCACATGACCCGCGTGATAACTGTGACAACCAATCAGGGAGTAGCAAATAGAGTGAGCACAGGTTTGGGCTTCTACGAAAGATAGAGAGAGGGGGCAAACCACAGCTAGATTCGTTGCATATGTGTTCTTTTCATGAACCACAGCTAGAGTCATTGCAGGTTTGGCATTCTTGTCAGCTTAATATAATGACGCGCACGTCCGTTGCGGGTTCTCGAAAAAAAAGGATCTACTAGTGTCATTGCATGTGTGTTCTTTTCATGAACCACACCCAGTGTCATTGCATGTGTGTTCTTCTCATGAACCACACATGGATCCACCAGTGTCATTGCATGTCTGTTCTTTTCATGAACCACAGCTAGAGTCATTGCATGTGTCTTCTTCTAAACAAACCACATAAGGATCCACCAGTGTCATTGCATGTGCGTTCTTTTCATGAACCACAGCTAGAGCCATTACATGTCTGTTCTTTTCACAAACCACACATGGATCCACTAGTGTCATTGCATGTGTGTTGTTTTCATGAACCACAGCTAGTGTCATTGCATGCTTGTTCCTCTAAACAAACCACACATGGATCCACCTAGTGTGATTGCATGTCTGTTCTTTTCACAAACCACACATGGATCTACCAGTGTCATTGAATGTGTGTTCTTTTCATGAACCACAGCTAGAGTCATTGCATGTGTGTTCTTCTAAAAAAACCACACATGGATCCACCTAGTGTGATTGCATGTCTGTTCTTTTCACAAACCACACATGGATCCACCAGTGTCATTGCATGTGTGTTCTTTTCATGAACCACAGCTAGAGTCATTGCATGTGTGTTCTTCTAAACAAACCACACATGGATCCACCTAGTGTGATTGCCTGTCTGTTTATTTCACAAACCACACGTGGATCCACCAGTGTCATTGCATGTGTGTTCTTTTCATGAACCACAGCTAGAGCCATTGCATGTCTGTTCTTTCCACAAACCACACATGGATCCACCTAGTGTGATTGCATGTCTGTTCTTTTCATAAACCACACATGGATCCACAAGTGTCATTGCATGTGTGTTCTTCTCATGAACCACAGCCAGTGTCATTGCATGTATATTCTTCTCACAAACCACATAAGGATCCACTAGTGTCATTGATGTGTGTTCTTCTCATGAACCACACATGGATCCACCAGTGTCTTTTGATGTGTGTTCTTTTCATGAACCACAGCCAGTGTCATTGCATGTGTGTTCTTTTCATGAACCACACATGGATCCACCAGTGTTATTGCATGTGTGTTCTTTTCATGAACCACAGCTAGAGTCATTGCATGTGTGTTCTTCTAAACAAACCACATAAGAATCCACCAGTGTCATTGCATGTGTGTTCTTCTCATGAACCACACCCAGTGTCATTGCATGTGTGTTCCTTTCACAAACTACACATGGATCCACCAGTGTCATTGGATGTGTGTTACTCTCATGAACCACATCTAGAGGTATTGTATGTGTGTTCTTCTCACAAACCACATAAGGATACACCAGTGTCATTGCATGTGTGTTCTTCTCATGAACCAGAACTAGAGTCATTGCATGTCTGTTCTTCTCACAAACCACAT
This sequence comes from Avena eriantha, assembly GCA_910589775.1. Classification (NCBI taxonomy): domain Eukaryota; kingdom Viridiplantae; phylum Streptophyta; class Magnoliopsida; order Poales; family Poaceae; genus Avena; species Avena eriantha. The sequence goes on along the minus strand of OU342742.1, from coordinate 472,113,341 downwards.
AAGGATACACCAGTGTCATTGCATGTGTGATCTTCTCATGAACCACACATGGATCCACTCAGTGTGATTGCATGTCTGTTCTTTTCACAAACCACATATGGATCCACCAGTGTCATTGCATGTCTGCTCTTTTCACAAACCACATATGGATTCTAATTAACCTTAGGAGAGCCCTCACCTTAGCCCCCCAATGGGTGGCTATTAGACCGAGTCTTTTAGAAGGCATGCCCTAACACAGTTGTTCTGCTTGACGATTGTTACATACCATTTGATCGGGGCGCTTGGATGATTGGGATGGTCTTCGTGAGAGAGATCCGTGAGTAGGCTGTTCTGCGACATGATTGGCCACGCTTGCTCTGGACAAACTGGCAACACCGGGCGCTCCCCTGTTGTGAGTGTCACGACTCATGAGTTCAGTGGGCCATATCCCAGTGTCACGTCCCCATTACTTCTCCTCCTCCCCGTACTTCTCTTCCTTCCCCTCGAAGCCACTTTCCCCACTTCACTCCCATCCTGCCGTAGCCGCAAGCCGATGGTGCCTCCATCCCAATCCCCTCTCCGGTAGCCACCCCTCCCCTCTTGCCATGGGTTAAGGGGAGACGACGAGGAAATGCATCGTGACGATAGGGACGGTGATTTCGATGTGAGTCATCACATCTCTATCTCTATCATCTGTGGCCAGCTATCTATTTTTTGAGCTAGATCTACTCTATTTACTCATGTGCGTATGATGTGTTAGGACAACCAGATGATGTATGACTCCGACTATCATAGTTTAGTGGATGAAGACAGTCCTCTGCTATGTAAACATGGACATGTGCCCGCTAAATTTGTAGCATTCGAAGGACGAAACGCATGCAGGAGGTTTCTACGGTGTCAAGGACATCGTGCAATGATGCAAGGCGGAAGTTGCGGTGTTGTCAAATGGGTAGACCTAGAGTGGCCCAAATCGATGTAGAAAACGCTGGACAAACTATGGGATATGACCGTTGAGTTGAAAGAATCCATAGTCAGCTCACTTCTTGATAGTGTTGAGATGAAGCTATGGGACCCAACTGACACGACCAAGCTTAACCGAGATCTCAGGAGGGTGCACGACAAGGTTAGAAAAGTCGAGAAGGAGAGGGACGTGGCGTTGGCCCTGAAGGCTAAAGAGAGCAAGAACTGACTCAAGCAAGGAATGATCTTCACCAGGCCAAAGTCCTGCAGTTCACAACTACGATTATTGACAAGTGCATGAGGAAAAATACAGAGAAACAATTGAAGCTATGCAAGGAAGATGCTGAAAGGAAGGAGCAGACAAATCGATCCTTGCTCTCGCAGGAAGATGCGCATCGGGCTAAGATTAGGAAGATCAAGGAGATGTGTGATAACTAGTTTTGTTTATCTTGAGCTCCATGCCTTTTTAAGTTGTAATAGTAGTACTTTTTGACCTAGCGGTCTAAACTAGTGGTCCCGGAGTCCTGGGAGGAAAAAAACTTGCTCTCCCGTTAGGCTGTCTTAACCCTGCATCACTTCCTTTTGTCTGATCATGGTGGTATTCTGAAATTGGTGGTTTGTTTAAATATAATCTACGTGGATTGTGCCGCATGCAAATGGCACAACCACAATTTATAAAGTGGAAGCATGTATACCCGGTTAATGGAGATCCGAGAGCTTCGTCAGATGCAGGGGATGCAGGAGCAGGCAGGTGGTGAGATAGACGGGCTCAAGTGTCTGGGCATTATCGGTTGCCAATGTTGTTTATGTTGCCACGTTGTTGTGCAGCATCTGAAATAAGTTGCTGCTTCATGGAGTGTGGCAGTTTAAATAATTTATTTCTGTGCCACTTCCATTCCGTCATATTTGGAGACCTCCTGCCCCTCAGCAATCGTGGAACCGTTGCTACGTGTTTTCAGATAGCAGTGGCACAATCACAATTTCGGATTCAACTATTGACTCGGGCGTTTCCAAACCCTAAGTCGCGGTACATTTTACTCAGAGAACGTGGGTAGATTGTTTCGCCCAGCAACATGCCACACACAGAGCTCTAGAATTTAACAGAATTACATATATAGGTTCAAGTTCAACACATTACTATGCATCTTCATTGCCAATAGCCTTCTTCCATAGCTTGGGTGTCAAGCCTTCACGTCCACTGGTTTCTTCATTTCTTGCCTTCTTCCTCTTCTTTGGTGCCAATTTTCTTAGCTTCATGTACTCTGCATCGCCGGGACAATGGGCACCAGAATCGTGTCCAGCATCATCTTTCCACTCGTTTTTAATTTCTTCGGGTAGCAAAATGACTGACCCGGTAGTCATGTTTCTAACCTTGCGGCGCTTCCTGTCAAAGAAACAGGATTGTTGCATAACTACCCAATATCAATAAAGTAAATGAAACAAAAATTACAATTTAGCACAAACATGCAAACCCCAAGAGACTTTTGCTTACTATGAGCTAATTGGGTTCGAGCGACCACCCTGTCCAAGAATAGAAGGGCGACTCCCAGTTGCAGCAGCTTCCACATCCAGTACATCACAATTTAGCTCAAACATGCAATCCGAAGCATACCTTTTCATCAACCCAATTAGCTGACTGTCACACGTTAGAGGAACCATGATGCCACGTTCATCCATGAAGCTGAACTTTGCAATCTGCTTCGGCCATAATTCATCATGATTATGCAGAGCAGCAACATACCAGATATAGTGCAGATCTGCGCATGCGCTTCTTCCATCGTGATACAATGGTGTCCATACCACTTGCCCTTAGAGTCGTACCTGAAGAGGACTACCGTAACCAGGTAAGGGTGGTCCGCGGAGATCCCACATGACCGAAAAATGTGGACAAAATATGTTTGTTAGCATTGGGCTAACAAACAATTTTAGGTTTAGTAGCCAGCTAGCAGTTATAATTAGTGCGAATAGCAAAGAGAAGGGTAGCTCACCCACTTGTAGCCAGAACTTCTTCTTCCTTTGTAGTAGGATCTGCCATCCTCCGAGCTGCTCGGCTCGTCGGCAGCGGAGGCAGGCTAGAGCCTCGCAACGGCGGCTACGACATGTGCCATTGGAGCTCGGGATCAGCGACTGGGCGGAGCAACTAGGCGGAGCAACTAGGCACAGCAACTTGGCGCCGGAAGTCAAATGTTTGAAGGGATCGTCCTGCCCGGAGGGTGGATTCTGACGCCGCCGGTGCTAGGGGAAAGGTGGGAATGGATTTGTGACATTGGTCAACGCATCCAATCCACTTAGACTCGATTTGCCTAAGAGGTTGCCACGTTGGCGCTCGCATCATGGACAGATGACCGACATGAGGGTCCCGACCATCTACTTCATGGGGCAGTTTAACAGAATGTTTGAATTTGGCAGGGGTGAGATGAGTTTGCCTCGAAATGGCCCCTCTAAGCAGTTGGCGACCCAACATTTCGAAACGAGGCAATTTCAGGCAACTTAGGTACCGCGGTGCGCTGGCCTGCGAACTTTGGTACCGCAGACGAACAAGCCCACATGGGAGCCATCATTCTCCTCGAACACCACACTACAAGATTCTACAACAGTTTCGGAAAGCTTATTGTAGACTATAAATGTGGGATTAGGCACCATAACCAACAAAAATACCTTCTAAAGCCTTAGACTCAAATTTAGATAAACGAACTCCTTTAGTGAGAAACAAACACTTACAACCAAACACCCAGAAATATGAAATGTTGGGCTTGTTACCGGTAAGTATCTCATATGGTGTCTTGTCCAAGATTTTGCGGAGGTAAAGCCGGTTTGATGAGTGACACGCGGTGGATATAGATTTAGCTAAGAAGTTGTATGGTGACTTGAATTCAGCCAACATAGACCTTGCCATGTCCATTAAGGTCCGGTTTTTCCTCTCGGCTACACCATTTTGTTGAGGGGTGTATGCAGTGGAATATTGGTGTCTTATCCCCTCTTCACTTAGGAATTCATTCAGAGTGTAGTTCTTGAACTCAGAGCCGTGGTCGCTTCTAATTGCCAATATAGGGACATTGTGTTGATGCTGAACCTCGTTGGCAAAGTCGATGACCATTTGTTGAGTCTCACTTTTCTGCTTGAAGAAGTAGAGCCATGTATACCTTAAGTAATCATCAATAATGACGAGACAATATTTATTCCCATCGAGGCTTGCATGAGATGGAGGACGAAAGAGATCCACATGTAGGAGCTCCAAAATCCTTTTTGATGAAATAATCATCTTCCTTCGATGGGGAGAGTCATGCATTTTTCCTTCAACACAAGCCTTGCAAACACGATCTTTGGCAAAGGGAACATTTTCTTTTAGTCCAAGAATGTGGCCACCCTTGTGAAGGCTTTGCAAAGTTCTCATATTGACATTGGCTTGACGGTGATGCCATAACCAACCAGCGTCGGCCTTTCCAAATAGACACATCCGACCTATAGTGGTTTTCCCCGAAAATTCCACCACATACAGGTCATTTTCGACGTATCCAACGAAAGCGACCTTTAGAGACTTGCTCCACAAAAGTACCACTAAATCATCATCAATGAATACTGCAAATCCCATCTTACCAAGGGCACGAACAGAAAGTAAATTGTAACCAAGGGTCTCAACAAGCATGACGTCCATGAGTGAGATATCATGAGCAACCACAACCTTGCCAAGACCCAATACCTTAAACTTCGATTTATCACCATAGGAGACGGTTATTTGATCATGATTAGGACTCATCTCCGTGATGACTTGCTTCCGGTCATATGACTTGTGCAACCACTATCAAGCACCCATTTAGATCCACCGGAAGCATAGCCCTGTAAGAAAATTACTTCTTGGTTTTAGGTACCCATTTTTCAATGGGTCATCTCATGTTAGTCACAAGGGTCTTTGGAACCCAAATAGACCAAGCAATATATTTATCAAAGGGACCAACATATCTAGCATAGACATCACCATAATAATCACAAAATAACTCATAATGAGGATTGTTAGACCCTACAAAACCATTATAATCAGTTTTGTCCTTCATTATGTTCTTTTCAGTGGTGCTTGTCTTTGCTTGAGAATTTTGGCCTTCTTCTTCTTATTGGTTTTTTGGAACATAACCAAGTCCCTATTTTCCATTATTTGTCCTTTGCTTACTAAGGACCTCATCTGGAACTTCCTTACCTTTAGGTAGAGGTTCCTTGGCAAGCTCATATTTCAACCTAGCATTTTCTTCAAGAACTTCTTCATGTCCACATGTTGGAGCAGAAGTGCTAGGAATGTCATACTTGTTCAATCGATTTTGGAGCTGATCATGAGACTCATTGAGATAGAGTATTCACTCTCCAAAGCCTTGTGAGCAATGTTGAGTGCCTCATACTTCTCGAAAAGTCTAGCATGAGCAGCCCCAAATTCAACATTTAATTTCTTTGCCTTGGCAATGGAATTATCACGTTCCTTTACAAGCTTGGCCACAACCTCATCATGTGACTCATAAATTTACTTAAGTCTCTCTAGAGAGACTTGAATCTCTTCTTATTCTAGATCATTCTTCAAGGATGCAATTTCCATTGCATCCCCTCTCTCAATTCTACCCTTTTCTTCGAGGAGCTCTTCCGACTGAAAAAGTTGACCCATAAGAGCCTCGAAATGCATTTTGTGCTCACCTTGCAAGTTAGTGATAAAATTATCCAAAGCAATAACTTCTTCCTTAACTTTAATACGAGTGTGATCATCCATATCTACATCCATAGTAGTCTTAGGAAAGGAAGTGGTAGAGTGATACCTCGGAACCTCTTACCATAAGGCAAGTGACGTTACTATTGAGGGCATTCTCATTGGGAGAGTCAATGAGAGACATAGATGTAGATGTGGTGGCTATGGCTGCCACCTCTCTTGAGCTATCATCATCCTCTTCATCTTCACTTCCAAATGAGTACTCCTCTTGTTCTACCAAAACAATCTTCGGTTGCTTCTTCTAAGGAGCATTTTTCTTGACAAATGACATCTTCCGAGGTGCCTTTGACCTTTCCTTGAGAATAAGCATGCCCCCATTATCTTCTATACTTTGATAAGGACACTCAGCTACAAAGTGCAAATGGTCTCCACAATTATAACCAGTTCTCAATTTTGGGCCATTTTTCTTTCATCCATTTGACCCATTCTTGCGCTCAAGTTCAGATTTGCTTTGGCTGGGCCTTCCAAAAATTTCTTGCGTAGAACGCCATGTAATCACCATGAGCACGCTTGACCTCCTCGGGACAGCTCATGGAGACAATGTCAAAGCCCCTATCATCTTCATCTTGATCAATGACATTGGCCTTCAATGCAACATTCACGCCTTTTGCATTCCAATTTCTTGGGCACGAGCATCTTCGGTGTTCTTTGCTGCAACTTAGAATGCAAACATTTCTTGCATGATTTTGTTGGAAGTAATTTGGTGATAGTTGTGTCTACCTTGTAATCTCTTCAAATTAGTGGGCTCAAATGGCATAAGAGCACTCACATACTTCCTCTTGATCCACGCATCATCAACATGTGTGGCACCATGCTTTCTAAATGTTGTGGCGATGCCTTTGAGCCTTCTATACATGTCTTAGTGGGCCTCACCATCCAACATATAGAACCCTTCGGCTTCATTGCTTAGAGCATCATACCTATTTATTCTCATGCTCTCATTTCCAATGAATAGGTCAGTGAGTGCATCCTAAGCTTCCTTGGCGGTGTCGAAGTGTTCAATGTGTGGCATGTCCTTGGGACCCACACAAAGCTAAATCATGTGTAGAGCGGTTGCATTGAGTTGGCTATCAACGACTTCTCTTCTTGTCAAGTTATTGGGATCTCCAACGTGGAGGCCATTTTCAATGATCCTCCAAAGCTCAATGGACGAACTGCACACATGAGATTTCATCAAGAATTTCCATTGATTAAAAGAAGATGCAGCAAGCTTGGGTGGATCACCCCTATTATTTATATGAGGTTGAGGGATTGGTGGATCGGGTGAACATAAGTGAGAGACCTCACTATAGTCCCCCTTACCACTTCCCTTTTTGGAGGAGGAGCCATTATTTTTATCACCCACCAACTCATCTTCGTTGGATTTAGCGTTAGCTTTCTCCTTAGAGAGTGGAGTGGTAGCCTCAGAGGTAGATGGAGGAGGGGGTGTAGATGGAGAGAGATGTGCTACCATTTGATGCATCTCTTCCATTTTGGTATCTATGGATTTCATCAAGGTTGTTTCCAACGTCTTGAGATCATCCATGGTGACCTTGTCCACAACCTCACTCCCATCTCCCTTAGTACCCATACTTCTCTTAGGCGGTTAAGCTCGAATAAAGAGCCGAGGCTCTGATACCAATTGAAATGGATCGTATGGGCACCTAGAGGGGGGGTGTGAATAGGTGCTACTCCAAATTTTAATTATTTTTCAATTTTAGGCTTGACATAAAGCTAAATTCTCTAGATATGCAACTATGGAGAATTTTCCTATATGCAAACCTAACTACTAAGCGAGTAAGAGGGAGGAACGAGGTAACCGTAGTAGAGCACGCAGAGACACATGATTTGTTTGACCGCAGTTCCTTCCTTGTTAAGGGAAGTATGTGTGCGTTGGAGGGGTGGGCGGTACTAAGACCACCACGCCACAATAGGACTCACCCTGTTCTCCGATGGATCTCGCCACCAAAGGCCTGATCCACCTTTTCACTATTGGTACCTTCGAGGTGGGAACCGGTGCCTTTACAACACTAGCAGGGCATCCACAACTGAATTAGAGGATCCCGTGATGACAACAAGTTACAAGAATAAGTATTATCAATAACCGAAAATGAGATCTAGATATTTGCAAGAAATACTAGATCAAGAATCCTCCAAGTAAATGGAGGGGAAGTGAAGCGCTTGATTGGTGTTGATGAAGATCGAAGCCTCCTCCTTCGATTCCCCAAAGATCGGAGCCTTCGAGTGGATGAAGAGGGAGATCTCGGTTTAGAACTTGAAGAACAGTACTGCACTTTTTCGAATGAATCAAGCGTGCTGACAGGAGGAGCAATTGGGGTATTTATATACCCTGTCAAAACACAGCCGTTGGAGAAATTGGGGCCGGATTATCCGGCTCAAGTGGGGGCCGGATTATCTGTCCGGGGCAAAAACTCCGCCCCGAAAACGGATTTTCGGGGGGAAATTCTGCCCCTTACTACATGACGCGCCTTGTCTCCCTTTACAAAAATTCCTGGGGGAGGGGGGGGCCAGATTATCCGGCCTGCCGAACAATCCGAGGGAAGGTCCGCCCCCCATACAACGTGATGTGCCTTACCCACTTTGTTGATCGAGCCAGGGGCGGATAACCTGGCCCTTGGCAAGGGCGGATAATCCGCCCCCCAAACTCTGTTTTGGCTGCTTTCTGTATGTGCAGTAATCTGCAACACTCAACACATATTAAATATTCCTTGGTATTGTTATCTAACACACAAAACACTAGAGATCATGAAATGTTCTTTCAGATAGGCCAGGGACGCGAAGCTCCGATACGGCGACTAGGAACGAGGATGTGACGGCGGCAAGCTTCGATTAGGGGCGTGAGAGGGAAACTGGACATGGCGGGGATGCAAGAAGAGCAACGGCAAGCTCCGGTCTAGAGACGAGCAGTCGGAGCTATGCAAGGTAATGGGGAGGGGAATAGGGGAGAACAACATAGTAGAGAAGAAGATCTGGTCCACACATGGGTAAACTAGTCCACGACCACAAAGGATAACGTGGAATACTGACAGGACGGGCCAAGAAGAGTTGACGTAACAGTTGTATTTGAGTTCAACCTTTTCGCCTAGTTCAAACGACCGTTTGCCTTTTAGATTTGTATTCACCTCCATTTGGCCCCTCTGGGAAATTGGTGAAGCCATTACAGCACATCCGTGAGATTACAAGCAACTTGGACCCCACTATGCCTTGACCTCTCAACTACAGGGTACAAAGTAACAATCCCCCGGATGACTTGTGCGCAATTTAGTTGACTCGGCTAATATGCTCTCGGATGCATATGCTCTCTTTATTTGAATTTTATTTTTAACAAACTTTGAAATGTCAAAAAAATTCAAAAAAATACTTTAGTGTACATCTCTACATTTTAGATTCGCACAACGTCGTTTCACAAAAAATTAATATTTTGTGTGACTTGTGTGAAAAGGATAAAATCTGGTGCTAAAATAAGACTCTCGACGACAAATGTTTTCATCTTCTTTTACATGGCTCATAGAACATATCGGTTTTTCGTATTACCGCATGTGAGTCGAATGTACATATACACACGCAAATATTTTTTTGATTTTTTTAGCAATTTAAAATTTGTGTTTTTAATAAAGGGAGCAATGCACATGGGATCATAGGTGCATTTCCGCAATTTAGTCACCAACTTATCATACAAGTCACATACTCCACTTCCTAAGCAAACATCTAGCATGTGCAAGAAGAAGTGACGCTACTTAATTGTTCTTCGAAATTTCTTTTTCATTAACAAAAACATCTATTTTATTTATTTTTTTGGAAAAAAATTAACACTGCTATGGCCTTGTTTAATCTGGCCCCAATTGGGATGGCAATCCTCTAGAAGGCCAGCAAACAGCTATCGTCTATTTGACTCGACTTGATTCGCCACAACTTGGCTCTTTGCTAACCTCTTTCACAAGTATATCATGGTGCTTGACAAAACCTGAGAAAATCTTCTTGCAACCGGCTGAGATGGACAACACGGGGTGGTCGTGTTTACCTCTCTCCGTCATTGTATACAGGCCGATATCCTACATGTCGTCGTCATCTTCACGTCCCCACCCTGACCATTCGCACCTGCCATATGCTCCGCTGGACGGTTTTTTAGACAAAATTAATCTAAAGTTAAATTTTGTTTTCAAAACTGAACTCGCATCAAAATTATTTCACACTATTAATTTTTTTTGCAGCACCGTATAGAGTGATGCTGCACTCTAAAATGGAACACCACCGTACATGGCGATGCACCGTCGGTTATGGCGTTGCACTTACAAAATGTGGTGCCATCGTGATGTTAGACAACACAGTGCAGCGCCATCGATCATAGCGTTGGACTGTACTAGAGTGCAGCGACACTCTATATGGCGCTGCAAAAAAGAGTTAGTGGTGTGAAATATTTTTGCCAAGTTTAGTGTGTGATTTTATTTTTAACTTTGATCAATTTTATCCATTAGCCCCGCTGGATGAGGACCAACACATCGTCCGTACCGCTGAGGCTCCTCGCGCGCTGGAATGGAAAGCTATGTCGTTGGCATTGCGGGGGTTTTGCTCAGCGTCGACATGAAGAGGCTAAGGTTCACGGCCAAACTTTTTGCAGCATTTGCCGATGAATTTATTTAGGAATGGCTGAGACCATACCAAAAAGGCTCGCATTTTCTGCAGGTAATGCTGGCACATTAAATGCTAGCTCGCCACATTTAGCAGGGGTTGGCGCACGCCATTCTAGATGGCAGCCGCTCTAGCCTGTCGTACCTTTTTCAAACTAGTCTTCTAGAAACGACAAGTGGCACACAGCAGAAATGAATGGGGATCTGGCGGAAATCCTTGATGACCAAGCAGTCTCCCTCTCCCTCGTCTCCACTCTCCACGCCTCCCTCCCGGCCACCACCATCCGTTCCGTCCCAACGGATTCATTCCCACGCCCTACAAAACCCCCGCCCCCCCAACTCCCTACACCAGCAGAAACGCACCTGAAAGGCTCGAAACACCCCTAATAAATCCCTTGAATCACGCCGAGGGTTTTGCGCCGCTCGGCTAGGGATTGGCTCTAGGTCGCTGCGCGCAAGGACGAGGGGACCGGCCGTACGTGGATAGAGGAGATGGACGCGACGGCGGAAATCCAGAAGGTCGCGAGCATGCGAGGGGACAGCGGGTCCATCTGGCGGCGCGGGGACGACGTGTTCTCGCGGTCGTCCAGGGACGAGGACGACGAGGAGGCGCTGCGCTGGGCCGCGCTCGAGAAGCTGCCCACCTACGACCGCGTCCGCCGCGCCATCCTTCCACCGCTCGACGGCGGCGACGGCGCGGCGGCGGGGAAGGGGGTGGTTGACGTGCACGGCCTCGGCCCGCGCGACCGGCGGGCGCTCATCGAGCGGCTCGTGCGCGTCGCCGACGAGGACAACGAGCGATTCCTGCTCAAGCTCAAGGACCGCCTCGAGCGGTGCGTGCTAGTAGCAGTTCGCTGGCGGAGCTAGCGGCGACTCGTTTCGTTGCCTGCTGGGTGTTTGATGATTTGTGCGTGTTTGGTTTGCGCAGGGTTGGGATCGACATGCCGACGATCGAGGTGCGGTTCGAGCACCTCGTGGCGGAGGCGGAGGTCCGCGTCGGCGACAGCGGCCTCCCCACCGTCCTCAACTCCATCACCAACGCGCTCGAGGTGATATGACCGATCGCAACCAGAGGGCATTCAGCTGCCCGCTCTCGTTTGTGTCTGTGCGTGCCTGTGGAAGCGGGATTGATTTGGTTTGGGTGTGTTTGTTGCAGGAAGCGGCCAACGCGCTGCGCATACTCCCCAACAGGAAGCGAACCATGCCCATCCTCCACGACGTCAGCGGCATCATCAGGCCCCGCAGGTGAAAAGATCTCCGTCGCCTTTTGTTCACAGATAAGATGCGATGCTCCGCCTGCGTGCGTGCGGACTACACTTGCACGCGTTGACCCGGGTCTTTTGGAGCTCGATTTCATCGCTTCTTCCCATCTCACACTCTTTTCGTTTGCGCAGGATGACTCTGCTGTTAGGCCCACCTGGGTCAGGCAAGACCACCTTGCTGCTCGCGTTGGCCGGGAGGCTCGACAAAGACCTCAGGGTCTCAGGCAATGTTACCTACAACGGGCACGGGATGGAGGAGTTTGTGCCGGAGAGGACGGCAGCGTACATAAGCCAGCACGACCTCCACATAGGCGAGATGACTGTGAGGGAGACGCTCGCGTTTTCCGCACGCTGCCAGGGTGTTGGCACTCGTTTTGGTACGATTCTCTGCAACTAATCACGTGCACTTGCGTATAAATTCAGTTCTGCTGCTCGCAGATTATGCGGGATTGGCTTTGATTTGCTTGAGATATGCTTATCAACTTTCCTTTTTCTTGTGTTGTCAGATATGCTCACTGAGTTGTCAAGGCGAGAGAAGGCAGCAAATATCAAGCCTGATGCTGACATCGATGCATTTATGAAGGTAAAATTTTGCAAATCCGAAGTACTACTGCTAGTAGATCAACAAGATTTTGGTTGTTTCAGTGCGTTTATCATGGTAATTAAATTTGAAGTGAAGACTTGTAACTTTCCTGCTCATCTTCGTTAGGCGTCTTCAATGGGGGGCTTAGAAGCCAGTGTGAATACAGACTATATACTCAAGGTACCTGCAGCTTTGAGCCACAATTGCAAGTAACTTCAGATTGAATTACGCAAAATCTGTCTTGTTCATCATTTTAAACGTCACTACTGGGTGCAGATATTAGGACTAGAGATGTGTGCAGACACGATGGTCGGGGACGAGATGCTGAGGGGCATCTCTGGTGGACAACGGAAGCGTGTTACAACTGGTAAAATAGATAGAATTCCAGCTCCATTTTGGATAATGAAACCCAGCTGTTAATGAAGTTCATGTGTATATTTCTACTTTGATATGTTCTGCAGGTGAGATGCTGGTTGGGCCAGCCAAGGCCCTCTTCATGGATGAGATCTCCACTGGGCTCGATAGCTCCACCACGTTCCAGATTGTAAACTCGCTCAGGCAGTCCGTCCACATCCTCGGTGGCACAGCCGTCATCTCCCTTCTGCAGCCGGCCCCTGAGACGTACAACTTATTCGACGACATCCTCCTCCTCTCAGACGGACAGGTTGTGTACCAGGGCCCTCGTGAGGATGTGCTTGAATTCTTCGAGTCTGTCGGGTTCAAGTGTCCTGAGAGGAAGGGTGTCGCTGACTTCTTACAAGAGGTACCTACATTGGCATTGCTATCGCCATCACCTTCTAATGTATACATGGATACTTTTTTTAATAACACGCCTCTTCGCGAATACTGGACAGGTGACTTCGAAGAAAGATCAAATGCAATATTGGGCGCGGGGTGATGAGTCCTACCTGTTCGTTCCGGTTAAGGACTTTGTGCATGCATTCCAGTCATTCCACACTGGGAGAGCTATAAGAAACGAGCTCGCTGTTCCGTTCGACAAGAGCAAAAGCCATCCAGCAGCATTGACAACCAAGAGGTATGGCGTGAGTGGCACGGAGCTGTTGAAGGCAAACATTGACAGGGAGATCCTCCTCATGAAGAGGAACTCTTTCGTCTACATGTTTAGAACTTTCCAGGTAGCTGCCATTTAATACAACAAGTATATTAATTGGTGCATGATTTCTTGTACATGCGACATTTGGCTCATTAAAAACTAACTTTATTGAAAATATGATGGAATGAATAACAATAGAGGTATAACGGATTCCTTTGTATTCTGGCATTACAGCTGATCCTGATGTCATTTATTGCAATGACGCTCTTCTTTCGTACAAAGATGAAGCGTGATTCCGTGAACAACGGGGGCATCTACATGGGGGCGCTCTTCTTTGGTGTGCTAATGATCATGTTCAATGGGTTCTCTGAGCTTGCACTTACTGTCTTTAAGCTGCCTGTGTTCTTCAAGCAGAGGGACCTTCTTTTCTACCCAGCATGGGCCTACACAATACCCTCAGGGATCCTCAAGATCCCAGTAACATTTGTTGAGGTCGGCGGTTATGTTTTCATAACGTACTATGTCATGGGGTTTGACCCAAATGTTGGCAGGTGAGATTTGTCGGGAATCTCTTTTGTTTAACAACGGTGTATCGTTAGCTATCCTACATTGGTACTGTTCTGCCATGTTCTGAGTGTGCTTGTTGTCACCAGGTTTTTCAAGCAATATCTGCTTATGTTAGCAATCAATCAGATGGCGGCATCACTCTTCCGATTCATCGGTGGGGCAGCGAGGAACATGATTGTTGCAAATGTCTTTGCATCATTCATGTTGCTAATTTTTATGGTATTGGGCGGATTCATTCTAGTAAGAGGTATTGGGCGGATTCATTCTATACTCACCTAGTCACCCTTCTGCCCTGACGGCCATTCTAAATCTAGTTTTTAAATATCTAAGCCATCATTCTGTTTGAATCTACAGATAAAGTGAAGAAATGGTGGATTTGGGGTTACTGGATATCCCCACTAATGTATGCGCAGAATGCCATCTCAGTGAATGAGTTCTTGGGTCACAGCTGGGATAAAATCTTGGATAGCACCTCCTCAAATGAGACCCTTGGCGTGCAAGTTCTCAAGTCTCGTGGAGTGTTCATAGAAGCAAAGTGGTACTGGATTGGTTTGGGCGCAATGCTCGGATTCACCTTGCTATTTAACGCTCTCTTCACTCTTGCCCTTACATACCTCAAGGGTGAGTACATCCAGTACTTTTATTTTTATTTTTTCTTATATTTTATTACATCTAATCCTGAGAATGGTTTCATCTTGTGATTTTCCAGCATACGGGAACTCCCGTTCGTCAGTATCTGAAGATGAACTCAAGGAGAAGCATGCCAACCTGAATGGTGAGGTTCTGGACAATGATCACTTTGAATCACCTAGCACTCATGGAACAATAGCAATTGTCCAAGAGGATTCTAGCCCCACGCGTAGGGGAATGGTCCTTCCATTTCTCCCCCTTTCACTTGTGTTTGACAGCATCAGATACGCTGTTGACATGCCACCGGTAATTGATATAAAAAAAATACTTGTGTTGCAGTTTCATCATCGGTTATTGTCAAGTTAGTAACCTTGAGTATGAAATTTTTTTCAGGAAATGAAAGCACAAGGTGTGCTAGAAGACCGGTTGGAACTCCTCAAAGGTGTTAGTGGATCTTTCAGGCCAGGGGTACTGACCGCATTGATGGGTGTCAGTGGCGCTGGTAAGACTACCCTGATGGATGTGCTGGCTGGGAGAAAGACAGGTGGATACATTGAAGGAAACATCAGCATTTCAGGATATCCAAAGAAACAAGAGACCTTTGCGCGTGTATCAGGATACTGCGAACAGAACGATATCCACTCCCCTCAGGTGACAGTGTACGAGTCTCTAGTTTTTTCAGCGTGGCTTCGTCTTCCTGAGGATGTAGATTCAGACAAAAGAAAGGTCAGTGAAACAAAATAAGTATTATTAGGTTTAGTCAATAATCAATAGACAGTTTCTTATCTCTGTGTATGCAGATGTTCATCGAAGAGGTGATGGAGCTTGTCGAGCTCAAGCCGCTGAGAGATGCATTGGTTGGTCTACCTGGAGTGAATGGTCTATCGACTGAGCAGAGGAAGAGGCTGACCATTGCTGTGGAGCTCGTTGCTAATCCTTCTATCATCTTCATGGATGAGCCAACCTCCGGTCTTGATGCCCGAGCAGCTGCAATTGTGATGAGGACGGTGAGGAACACGGTTGATACTGGTAGGACTGTTGTCTGCACAATTCATCAGCCTAGCATTGATATATTTGAAGCATTTGATGAGGTGAGTCTTTGTTCACATCGGAGATTTGGTGAATCCCACTTGATTGTGGCTGGTTGTTTGAACCTTGAACTATGTCATGAGGTTTATTTTAACTGTCTTATAACTGGTTGCAGCTTTTCCTGATGAAGCGAGGTGGAGAGGAGATCTATGCAGGTCCCTTGGGACATCATTCTTCTGAGTTAATCAAGTACTACGAGGTAAAGTGATATTACAAGAATCTCAGAATACCTCAAATTCAGTTTCTTGAATATACTAATAAGCCCATGGTTTTGTACTGTTCAGGGGATTCATGGAGTTAGCAAAATTAAAGATGGCTACAATCCTGCAACATGGATGCTGGAAGTGACAACAATCGGTCAAGAACAGATGCTAGGTGTTAATTTCGGTGACGTATACAAGAAATCTGAACTCTACCAGTGAGTTACTAACTAGCTATCTTAATAGTCACATAGTCATCTTGAATCACCTTAAGATGGTTAAGGAAACATAGTTTTTAAGAACGCTATAAAGTTCAGGTAGCTTAGCATACTATTCACAAATAGGTAAATTCACTTATGGTAGGTCATATTCTTAAGTTTGCTCCAGTTGACTCAGCATGCAAATACAACCTATCACAACAAGTTGAAGTTCTTACAATTGCGACACATAATGCTCTTCAACTTGGACTCAGACTTGCAACGTCAGGCTTTCAATAGTTATAAAGTTTTTAAGAACGCTATAAAGTTCAGGTAGCTTAGCATACTATTCACAAATAGGTAAATTCACTTATGGTAGGTCATATTCTTAAGTTTGCTCCAGTTGACTCAGCATGCAAATACAACCTATCACAACAAGTTGAAGTTCTTACAATTGCGACACATAATGCTCTTCAACTTGGACTCAGACTTGCAACGTCAGGCTTTCAATAGGCCAACTTTCCTTTCGACATAGCAATTTTGCAATGGCAGATGTAATACAAGTATGTTACCTTGTCCAGGAGGAACAAAGCTTTGATAAAGGAGCTAAGCCAACCTGCGCCGGGTTCCATTGACCTGTTTTTCCCTACCCAATACTCACAGACTTGGATCACACAATGCGTGGCTTGCCTGTGGAAGCAGAACCTGTCGTACTGGAGGAATCCTCCCTACAATGCTGTAAGGTTCCTTTTTACTACCGTGATTGCTCTTCTCTTCGGCACCATCTTCTGGGACCTTGGTGGCAAAATGTAAGTCATGACACCCACATTCTATATAGCAAGCAATCAGCTACAATGAAAACGTTATATATCTCCTGTTCTGAGTCCAGGAGCCAGTCACAAGACTTGTTCAACGCCATGGGGTCAATGTATGCTGCTGTGCTGTTCATCGGTGTCATGAACTGTACTTCGGTTCAACCAGTGGTGGCTGTGGAGAGAACAGTCTTTTACCGTGAAAGAGCAGCAGGCATGTACTCCGCTTTCCCATACGCATTCGGCCAGGTGAGTGTTCTCATACAAATCAATCAGTTACAAGCGTTCTTTTTTCCATCTGGATGTTGCATTATTGAGAGCTGTACTTTGATCAGCGATGAATTTCTCTATTGCAGGTTGTCATTGAACTTCCATACACACTTGTTCAGGCTACTGTATATGGAGTAATAGTTTACTCGATGATTGGGTTTGAGTGGACGGCTCCCAAATTCTTCTGGTACCTCTTCTTCATGTACTTCACGCTGCTCTATTTCACATTCTATGGCATGATGGCTGTTGGCCTGACACCGAACTACCACATCGCATCAATCGTTTCGTCGGCATTCTATGCCATCTGGAATCTCTTCTCTGGATTCATCATCCCCCGACCGGTAAGTTTCATCACCTTTGGCAGTCCACATCTACTCTTTTTTCAGCATTTCTGTAACTTAATTATTCATGTTTTGGTCTGAAATTATGTACAGAAAGTACCAATCTGGTGGAGATGGTATTGCTGGGTATGCCCGGTCGCGTGGACACTATACGGACTGGTCGTATCTCAGTTCGGCGATGTTGTTACACCAATGGACGACGGCACCCTCGTGAAAGATTTTATAGAGGCCTACTTTGACTTCAAGCACAACTGGTTGGGTTATGTGGCCACGGTGGTTGTGGCGTTTGCGGTGCTGTTTGCTTTCTTGTTTGGCTTTGCTATCATGAAGCTCAACTTCCAGAAGAGGTAGATGATGACGATAGGAGCTATTTTCCTAAAAACATTTGTGCATATCATTTGACCAGAATGTTTTGGGCTCGTTAGTTATCTTGTACATCATAGAGGCTTTTCCTTTTGGAAACATTGTATACTGCATCGGTGCTGTTTTTTTCAGCAGTTCTCCCCCCTAGTGCATTTGTTATGTTTACTGAGAATTATTTATGTGAGGTTGTATGAAGTTGAAACTTTTCTCAAAAGAGAGAACACCAATCATTGTTCATCACAGAAAGAAAAATAATGCTCTGGTGGGAAATAAATCAGGAACACACACACACACACTACCAACTAGGCTACTACTGACTTACTGAGGGTTCTGGAACAAAGCGAACGTCCTACTCCAAGTCCCTGGAGTAGTTTTCCTGACTTAAAAAATTTATTAGAGTAAATTCTAATTTAAAAGATATACAACTTTCAAGTAAACGAGAACAGTGTTCCTCACAAATGTGACGTGTCATTTTAGTGCTTCGAAAGTGAAATACTCCCTCTGTAGTGCATCTAAGACTTTGTAAAACCTGCCAAAATGTAGTGCATATAAGATTTTGTAAAAAAATCAAACACTATCACTTTTGACCAATTATATGGGAAAAGCCCTCAGCTTTCATTAACGAAAGCTGCACAACAGCAGTCTGATTATACATCTATTACAAACTTGAGACATCAAATGGGAGGGTGAAACTTCCCTCGTAGCCTCAAAAAACTAAAACTGACCAAAAAGCTCCAGAGCTTAAAACCTCAGTCTATTACAGGGCCAAACTAGGTAACACAATCCAAGCTGTAAAAGGAGAGTAGACCATGAGGTTAACAACTAAATAAGAGATCAATCTTCGATGTGTTTCACTCTAAGATCCCAGCCTTTACTTCGATGAAAAAAGTCACTCGCCACCATCAACAAGTTCACTGCCCCTTCTTGTTGCTTACTTCGAAGTTTGATCTTCTGCAAACATGCCCAAATATGTAAAGTATTTGAAATACGATCTATAATATGAACTAGATCTACAAGGATAACATTCTTAAAATAGACCCCTTTTCTAATTTTCCATAACACCCAGAGAACACATGCTATCCCAGAAGCAACTAAAGATTGCAAACTCTTTATCTTAAAAGAAAAAACCCAAGCACAAACATTCTCCATACTCCCAGAAAAGTTTGGTTGATCAAAAGCACAAGCCACCACATCCCAAACATACCTGGCTATAGCACAATCAAAAAACAGACGATTTATAGTCTCT
Source organism: Avena eriantha (assembly GCA_910589775.1). NCBI lineage: Eukaryota > Viridiplantae > Streptophyta > Magnoliopsida > Poales > Poaceae > Avena > Avena eriantha. Next base: position 472,094,416 of record OU342742.1, on the reverse strand, counting down.
TTCCAATGACAAAATTTGCAGTTCTCATTCCCAATCCAACCTCTCTTAACGAAATTATGCTTAGTGAGAGTACTATTTCTAAAACGTAACCAGATAAAACTTTAACTCTAAGAGGAACCCTAGCTAGCCAGAAATCCTTGAAAGGAACAGTGGCCTGATGGGTTTTTAAAGCCAGATACATAGATTTAATGTAAAAACATCCATTTTCTCTAGCATCCACCTACATATATCATGTTCATCATTCAACTGAACTAGTGCACGGTAGTTCTTTAGATCATACTAGAGAGTTGCGGTCTTACCAAGAAAATTTCTACGGAAGCGAATGCACCACCAACCTTCAGAAAACACTTTGTCTAAAGTGATATTCATGCTAAAAGTCAATAGATAAAGTCTGGAAAAACATTCCCTGAGAGATTTATTTCCTATCCAAACATCTTCCCAGAAAAGAGTTCTTTCACCATTTCCAATTACTTTCCTACAAAAAGATAAAAAATACCAGAAACATTCATAAGGCCTTTCCAAAAATGAGAATGAGTTTTATTCTCAACACATTGTGAAAGGGAGCAATTCTTCATATATTTGGCTCTACCAAGAACCTGCCAAATACCTTCATAATTTTATAGTTTCCATCACCATTTACTTAGAAGACATTTATACATAGTAGAAAGACCCACCACTCCCAACCCTACCATATTCTGAGGCTGACAAATAGAGTCCCAATTTACTAAGTGATATATCTTAGCACCTTCCTTCTCTTGCCAAAAAATCCTTTTCATGTAAAACTCAAATACATTCAAAGTACCTCTAGGGATTTCATAATAGGAAAGCATATATAGAGGTACATTACTCAAATAGCCCCGCAACAAAGTTAATCTACCACCATAAGACAAAAATTCTTTGCCAAGTATGTAATTTACTTTCCATCTTATCTTCAGCTAGTTTCCTATCTCTATTTCTTAACCTCTTACAATGAACTAAAATACCAAGATATTTAAAAGGAGGCTTTCCTTTTACACAAGTAAAAAATATTAGTATACTCTTCTATTTTATCTACAACACTACCAACACAAACAACCTCACTTTTGTGAAAATTAATTTATGTACCTGAGAGATGTTCGAACAGACAAAAAATCATCTTCAAATTTCTAGCACTCTCTAAATCATCTTCAAACAAGAAAATGGTATCATCAGCACATAGAACACCACTAGTGACCAAATGACTAATCACAACTCTAATCAAACCGTTCTCTTGATCCCTATTAATTAGAAAATTAAGCACATCTATTGTAGTATAAAAAATTATAGGAGACAAGGGATCACCCTATCTCAAACCTCTAACAGTGTTAAAATAGGTTCCTATTGACCATTGATTATAGCATAAATCATACCATCATTCACCGTGGCCATTAATCAATTAATAAATAAAGAAGGTAAACCTTTCGTAACTAAATTTTTAATAGGAAAGATTTATCTATGTTATCATATGTTTTATCAAAATCTACCCTAAAAATAATAGTAGCAGTTTTCTCAGATTTAAGCTCATGCAAAGTTTCATGTAAAAGGACTACCTCATCCAAAATAATGCTACCCTTAGTGAAGGCTGTCTGAATAGGAGAAATGATATTACCGGCCACCCAATAATTTTATTATTCACTACCTTAGTAAAAAATAAAAATAACATTTAACAGGAAATTAGTCTATAAGCTTGAAGCTTATCAACATCACCAGCTTTAGGAATGAGAGCAAGAACACCAAGGTTAAACCAAAGCAATATCCAGTTTTCTTGCATAAAATCCAGCAAACAAAAACAACAATTCAAGACCTATAAAACTCCAAAACTTTTGATAGAACTCAATAGGGAAAACCATCAGGCCTTGGACTTTTGTTAGGTTTCATCTGAAAACAACAAATTTAATCTCCTCCAAAGTTAAATGTTGAACTAGTTTATGTTTCTCATCATCAGGTAACACATAAGGAATAATAAAATGCAGATGAATATCACTAATATTATCACTAGTCACTAATATTATCACTAGCCCCCAGAAGGTTTTGTAATAAAAAGTAGCATAATGAGAAGATTATGATCTCCTTGGATCAAACTCTCTTCCTGCTTAAGAGAAATGATATTTTTTCTTCTTTTTCTACCACTAGGTTTAGACATAAAATAAGTAGTTAAAGAGTCGCCTTCAAGTAATTCTATTTGTTTAGATCTTTGAAACCATTTTAACTCCTCCTCTTTGTAAGTAGCAGACAATTTCATTTCTAAATCTTTATTTAAATTGGCCATCTATAGATAATCCATGGAGCTCACTGTTTCTTTTAATAACAACTATTTTGTATAAAAGATTTTTTTATTCCTTCTATTGGTGCCTTCCCAAATATAGTTCCAACCTTTTAAAGTTTTCCTTAGTTTCCTAGATCTCTGTTGCCAAATATCAATCAAGGGTTTTCCTCTAAAATTCATAAACCAAACTTTCTTGATCACTTCAACTAAATCAACTCCGAGAAACCAAGAAAGTTCAAATTTAAAAGGCTTAGTAATTTTTGGCTTGTTCAGCCCAAAATCAATTATCAGGGGAGCATGGTCAGATCCAAACCTAGGAAATTTAAAAAAAAAAGATAAATGATATTTATCTTCCCAGTTAGTACTAACTAGGATCCTATCTAGATTTTCAAACAAAGGATTTTGTTGATTATTAGAACAAGTAAAACATCTACCTACAATTTGAAGCTCTCTTAAGTCCCAATGCTCAATAATAAAATTAAACATAAATGACAATTTAGAAACTTTCTTCTTTCTACTACTCTCACTAGCTTTTCTAATAATATTAAAGTAATCTACAATTATGAAAGATAATTTGCTACAATTTAATACTTGGACCAATTCTATTAAAAAGGCACTCTTATCTCTATTATAATGTGGACAACAAACAAAAACTAAATTGCAAGTAAAGCCAAATTTTTTATCCTTAACAAGGATTCTAATAAAATATAAACCATCACTAAACTCAATAATTTCATATTTATCATTATCTACTCCTAAGCATAGTTGCAAATTTCGGTTTCAGAAATATTTTGCCCCTATAGAAATCATTGAGATTCATTTCAGATTTCATTTGGACCCAAGGAGCGATATTTTCTCTCAAAATTCACCAAAATGTTCAACAATTTGAAAAAATAATTTGAATACTTTTTTGGATTAATGTGTATTACTGAAAGGGTTGAAATATTTTGACCTAAAGGAAATTATTTTGTTGTCTATCAAAATCACTAAAATTCAGTGAATTTTGAAAAAAACTCACTTAAATTTATTTCTAGGCAAAACCTCCAGCTAAGCCTCTAGAACCCACTAGATGCCATGTAAATCTTTTATTGGAAGACATAAAACCTAACAAAGGGATATATTCCTTTTTAATTTCTAACAACCCAATAAAAGAAACATTATTATCAGAGGCAGGTTCTCTAACACTAGCTCTAGTGTTAGCATCGCCAACACCTCTTAAATTCCAAAGGAAACTAGCCATTTTGAACAAACTGTTTCTTGATCCTAAACTACTATGCAATATAGGAATGTTAATTCTACCTCTACCTCTGACCATAGCTCTTCTAGAAGTAATAAAGTTTATATTTCTATTTAATATTCTAGAGAGGACAATCCCCTAATATAAGAATTAAAATCTGAGTCCATTTTTCTATATCATTACTAGAACTACTAACATTCTCTCTGTCATAAAGTAGAGTATGAATATAATTAGGAGCAAAACTATCCAGTTTTGTTCCCCCTATTCATCTCCATTTACCTCTTAGAATCCTTACCTGCTATAAGAAGATTAAGTATAGCTTCTTCTAAACTCTTAATAGATTTACAGTGTTATTAGTCTCAACAGTAATCTTCCATCAAGTAATACCAATACTACTAGCAACTTTAACAAAAGTGTCTCTAGAGGATGTGAGAACAGGTATACCTGATGTTGCCTCCAAGTTTTCTTCTTGATCGGGCCAACAACCTTATCTATCATGTTTCCTTTAGTATTCACTCTAGTACTCTTTATTATCAACTCATCCACATCATCATCATTCTTGTTTTTCCCCTTTTTCTACCACCTTTAGCACCTTTTTTCTTTCTTATTCTCCTCTTCCTCCAATGCCACCTGATATTGTGAATTTTCCACTCTATCTTTTGTGCATATGTTCCGTAGCAGCCATGTTGAACTCCTGAATGGTTTGAGTCCCTAATTGACATCTCCTAGTAAAAGTGTTTGCATGTTCCTCTGGATCAACATCCTCTTCAAGATCCTTAAAGCCAAGTGTGACACTCGTCTCATCATATTTTGATGAAGAAACCTCAGAAGCATCTCCACCATCAGAGCAAGTCATGTTTTCTTTCTGTCTCTGTAGTCCCTTAAGCCTTCTTTTACAACATATTCTCCCTCAGTTCTTTTTCCATCTGCCTATCCAATTCTTCCTGACTTGAGGGTACCTCTTCATTCATCTCTTCCAAAGTAGCTTTTCTTCACAACTTCCACTTCATAGTTTTATCAGTATCACCAACCTTATCAAGTTTCTTATTTCCAATATTCTGACCAGGCTTCCTATTTGTCATGTGTTTCTTTATGGGGCTTGTTGTATTGTCTTCAACATTGACTACTGCACCATCCACTATAGGCCCTCCATGTTCCACAAATTTTTCAAGCTCAAATTTTATATGGTATATCAAAGGATAGTCAGTGATGGCAAAAATATTAGGAATCCTTGTAGGGTCCATCACACTAACCTTAATCCTGATCACTTTTCTCTCTCTATGCCCCATAATTTCTGCATCCTCAACATTTCCCAACATAGAACATATCACATCAAACCCTTCTTTGTGAAGTAAATATTTAGGAACCCCAACGGCTCTGACCCAAAATGTGTACACCTTGAACTTGGCAATCGAAGCTAGAGACCACATGGCCACTTTTACCACTATTCATCTACCCTTAAGACCAAAATAATCATAATTACTCATATCCTCTAACCTGGTTTTTGATGGAAAGTTAGCCAGAAACATTCCATTTCCAAAATTTGTAATTTTCCATTCGCCACCCATGGGTAGTGTCTATTGAAGGTTTATTTCAGTTGTTCACAAGTTGCATTACCAGAAATAATAGAAAGAACTCGAATCATCTGTCGAGAAGCAATATTATTTGCTTTTCTACCACTCTTGGCAACTAGCATTTGAGGTCCATCTTGGGTGCATCCCACCAACTAAGCCACCTTCCTTGGTCTAGTCACCATTCTGCACTAGGATGACATGTGAGAATTTTGAACTCCACAATGGATAAAGAATAAGAGTTTTTTTACAATACTTTGCAATATGTTTATTGCCACCACATCTATAACATGCCTTCCCCCCACCTTTGGTTACTTCTAAAGGAATTTCTAGATGATTTTTAACCTCCATCCCCACGGGGTCACCTATACTGTGGACACTGCCATAATAACCTTAACTAACAGTCTTGTTGGAAGCTATATTCATAGGCATCCCAGGTCTCTTATGAGGTTGAGCTTGATTAAAAATCCTACTATGTACCGGTCTAGGCGGAGAAACATGATTCCATCCCATAGCTGTATGTTGAATGAAATACCTAGACTATGTAGTTACCCAAGAATCCTAATGAGGCATACCTAGCGCTGTTGCATGTTGATCAGGCCTAAATTTTTCTCCCCTTCCATATCCAAACCCCTCTTGAAAGTTCTAAAAATTAGCGGCATACTTAGGTTGTTGCGGTTGTTGTTGTGGCAGTGGCATCTGCTTCGAGGGAGGCATCTATAGTGGTAGAAAACCACGAGGATTCTATCATGGCCCCGATCCGCATAACCCCATTAGCTAGTCAGCCCACCCACCACCTTGGAAACCACCTCGCCTACCACCCCTCTAGTCGTGTGGTCCTCCTTGTCCTGTTATAGCCACAACTTCTGAGAAGGATCGCCCACACCATTATCGAGCTTCACCACCACCGCCAAGTCGAGGCCACTCCTTGCGAAGGTTCTAGTGAGTAGAATCTACGTCGGCGTCTTCATCAAGCTTGGCACACACAAGATCTACGTCGGCATGGACGAGTCCTGCGTTCATCCGTGGCACATCGTCGAGGGAGGCGAACCACCTCTCAGCGCAGCTCGTGGAGTGCGTATCACTTGCCCCACCAGCTGCGTTGAGGTCCTGATGATCGCACCGGACGTGGAACCGAGCAACGGCCCGACACCAGAGCCGGAGGTCACACCAAAGCAGACCAGGTCTAGGTTTCCTCCACTAGAAAGGCCAGAGAATGTGCTCCAACAAGCGATAGATAGCCTAGCAACGCCAATAGCACCTATGGTAGATCCGGCTCAGGCACAAGCTAAGTTAGAGGAAACTAGGCGGAAAATGTTAGCTGGGGCAAAGAAGGTAGCAGAGCTGCATCAGTCTTTGAACATCACCTTGAGAGAATATGCTAAGGCAAACCGCATAGATGGAGTGAAAATCCGGGGGTAGGAACCTGATTACTGAGATTGACAAGGAATACGAGCCTAGGCCGGGTCAGACAACCACGATAGTAACAGGAGGGCTGGATCGGTATAGTACCCCGGCAAAGAACCTCAGGGTAGCAAATGCGGCCGCGTCCGAGTTAGAGGGTTTAACTGGAGAGGCCTGACAAAGGCAACAAGAGAGAGTGAATAACTTGCTGAGAGTTGCTTGCCAGCAAAATGAAGAAATGAACAAGGCAAACCCGGCGCCACCAGGAGCGTCACATGTGGTACATTTGGCTAGGAATAATCCGTCAAGATCTGGAGGAGCCGCGTCATCTCCGGGTCACAATCCCAGGAGAGAAGAAGTAGTAAACTCCAGAAGAAAAGACAAATAGATGGTTCCCTATGATCTGGTAAGGGCCGGAAAAGGGAAAGCAGTGCAAGTTGATGAAGATCGGCACAGTACCAGCCGAGGTGTGGCCGGTCGAGGTAACCGCGACCAAGGCAATTCCGATCAGAGAAATGCTACCACCGACAATGCCGGACAGCGTGATCCCGTGGGAACGGGGAAAAATATACCTTGGGAATAGCAACAGCGCGCACCTCGGCAAGAGGAGAGTGCAGGACAAGCAGCACAACAACAAAATGCTTGCCCGGATCAGGAAAGATATAATGATGGTTATTCGGCTATGATCAACGACGGATACCCTAGACCGGATCACCACATAATTGGGTCAAGGCTGGGAAGCAGAAACTTGCAGCCAGATGATGCGAGGCTGAAACTGGATAAAATTTATAGGTCGGAGCTAATTGAGGTACAAGGTCCACCGGGTCCAGCATGCTTTGGGCCCCGGATCATGAAGGAGCCACCAGTGCCGAACTTTCAGCTGGCCAGAGGAACCCGAACCTATGATAGTAGTACTAGGACAGAAGATTGGCTGATCGATTACGCCACAGCGGTCAACATCGCAACAGGAAATTTGAGATGGTCAGTAAGATATGTGCCACATATGCTGGAAGGACCAGCGAGAGTTTGGCTGAACAATTTGACGCCAGGAAGTGTCAACTGTTGGCTGGATTTCGAGGAGTTGTTTGTTAGCAACTTCTCAAGCACTTACAAGAGGCCCAACAGGCCACAGACTCTGGCGCTATGCCGGCAAAGACCGAATGAGCCATAGCGAGATTTCCTGACTCGGTGGTGCAACGTGCGTAACTCGTGCGAGGGGGTAATTGAGTCACAAGCTATTGCATGGTTCGCTCAGGGATGCAGATATGGAAGTATGATGTGGCAGAGGCTGCAGCGAGACATGCCAACTAATTTGGCTGAGATCCGGATCATGGATTTGTATGCCTTGGGAGATCCAACGCAGCCCCGACTAATGTCGAGCAAGGCAAACGAGGAATATTACAACCGAGATACCTCCGGATCATCAAGGAGGAATTATTTTCGAGGAAGAGAAGGGATGAGCGCCTGGATTACCAATATAACTCACAACAGGTAGCAGCGGTAGACCGGGATCAACCCAATGCCGGTGCCCGCCAATGCCAAAAAACTGGAGGATAAAACTGGTAGCAGAAAAACGAAGGGAAAAAGCCTTGGACCCCGGAGCAGAAAAAGCAATGGCAAGAGAGAAAAGATAGACCGAGGTATACGTTTGAGTCCATGTTGGATCAACCTTGCAAGTTCCATACACCAAGCCCGAATAGTCCGGCAAATCATACAACCCGACAGTGTGAATTGATGAGAAAGTTAGAGCAGGGCAGTTTGGAGAATGCTCAGGCACCTCGGAACGAAGCACCTAGGAATGAGGCACCACGGCCACTGTTACTAATAGGGGGAATGGACAGCAATTGTCCGCTGAGGTACGAGAATCAGGAAAGAAGGGATGCGGTACATCAAGTAGGCAATAATCAGCAACAAGGTCAGAGTTACCACGAGAATGAGGGACGAAACGAGTACATGGAGCATCATCAAAGCTACTGTGTGTTTACCACAGAAGAAAATGACCGGAAAAGCTTGCAGCGCCGGCATATGGAGGTGAACGCGGTAATGCCAGCAGTAGTAAGATAAATGCCCTGGGCAGATCAAGAAATCACATGGAGTATCAAGGATCACCCAAAGATCATGCGTAGCCCTAGGACCTATGCTCTGGGCCTAGATCCAACGTTCATCGGGCCAAATCTCAATGTGAGGTTTTCCAAGGTACTAATCGACAATGGCAGTAGTATCAACATTATGTATAAGGATACCATGCACAAGTTGGGAATAATAGAGAACATGTTGCAAGCAACAAGGACCACTTTTCATGGCATTGTACCGGGTATTTCCTGTGATCCAATTGGTAAGGTCCGGGTTGATGTGTTATTAGGCACGAGAGATAATTGTCGGACTAAAAATTTGGAGTTCAAAGTGGTGAATCTAGAGAGCGCTTATCACGCGTTACTCGACAGGCGAGCGCTGAACAAGTTCATGGCAACTACACACATCAGTTACCTTAAGATGAAGCTACCCGAGCCAAGGGGCGTGATAACTGTATCAGGGGATTTCCGGCGTTCGATCGAGTGCACCTCAACCGAATCTAACCTAGCCGAGTCACTCGTGATAGCTCAGGAAAAAAGGAAGATACTAGAGGTGGCAGCACTGGCTCCATCCGTGCAACTGGTGTACCGAGGGAGTTGGCTGAGAACTCATTAAACGTAAGACCTGGAGCTAAGACGGTAAAGCAACCTCTCCGGCGTTTCGCCAAAGACAGAAGGAAAGTCATTGGGGATGAAATAGCTAGGCTCCTAGCGGCTGGATTTATCATGGAAGTACTCTATCCGGATTGGCTCTCCAATCTGGTGCTTGTGGAAAAGAAGAAAGATGATCCGAACGTGGCTGTGGTATGGTGCATGTGCATTGATTACACGAATCTGAATAAGGCGTGTCCCAAAGATCCATTTCCACTCCCTAGAATAGATCAAGTCATAGACCCAACAACTGGATGTGAGCTACTGTCATTCATTGATGCGTATTCTTGTTTCCACCAGATACCCCTGAATCCGGATGATCAAATAAAGACTGCATTTATTACCCCGTACGGGGCTTATTGCTATCACGCTATGCCGTTTGGACTACATAATGCGGGAGCAACGTAACAACGATGCATGCAAAAATGCTTACATGACCAAATAGGTCGGAACGTGCAAGTTTATGTGGATGATGTGGTGATAAAAACCAAGGAAAGCAATACACTCCTCGATGATATCCGGCATACATTCGCGAACTTGAGAAGGTTCCGAATGAAGCTAAACCTAGAGAAGTGCACCTTTGGCATGCCCACTAGAAAGTTACTTAGTTTTTTAGTGTCTAGCCGTGGTATTGAAGCTAACCCGACGAAAATCCGGGCCATAGGGAGAATGGAACTGCCAAAATGCCTTAACGATGTGCAGATGTTCACTGGTTGCCTGGCATCATTAAGTCGGTTCGTATGTCGGTTGGGAGAGAAGGCCTTGCCCCTCTACCAATTAATGAAAAAGGCAGACAAATTCACATGGACGCCACAAGCGGACCTTGCGTTTCGAGAGTTGAAAAAGATGTTATCTACTGCGCTGATCCTAGCAGCTCTACGTAGTTGCGACCAACCGAGTCGTAAGTGCAGTAATCATAATGGAGCGTGAGGAAGAAGGAAAGTCGATCGATGCAAACGCCGGTGTATTATCTGAGCGAGGTATTGGCAGTTTCAAAATAGAACTACCCTCACTATCAAAAGATGGCGTATGGTGTATATATGTCGGCCAATAAACTCAAACACTATTTTGAGGAACACCCCATCAAGGTGATATGTGAGGCACCCATTTTGGAGATTATGAGTAATAAAGATGCAAGTGGCCGGATAGCAAAATGGGCAATCGAGTTAGCTCCATATGCGCCACAATTTGACAGAAGAGATGCTATCAAGTCGCAAGCCATGGGAGATTTTTTTGTTGACTAGGCTGAAATGCAATACGAGCCACCTCTGTCGGACTCCAATTATTGGCGAATGCTCTTCAATGGATCGAAATTGAAAGATGGGTTGGGAGCCGGAGTAGTGCTTACCTCACCCAAGAAGGATCAACTGAAATATGTCCTTCAAATCCACTTCAGTGCCTCGAATAATGTGGCAAAGTACAAAGCATCGGTACATGGTCTCAAAGTAGCGAAAGAAGTAGGGATATGTCGGATACAATGCTTTGGAGATTCCGATTTGGTGGTGTAGCAAGTGTCTGGAAATTGGGATGCCTTGGATGCTAACATGGCCCTATACAGGTTCCATGTTCAAAAGATAAGTGGGTTTTTCGAGGGGTGTGAGTTCCATCACATACCTCGGATTGAAAACGAGGCAGTAGATACGCTGTCCAAGTTAGGCTCATCCCGGCAGCCAATACCGCCAAATGTTGCTTTGGAGCACCTGAGAAAACCATCTATCATGCCATCGCCTGAATCAGACTCTATTTATATCCCGGTACTCTCCGGATCAGGAGCTTCCCTTATGGAGATAGAGTGGAGAAGCACCTCAGCAAACCCGGGGACTGCCTCAGCAAACCTGGGGACTGCTTCAGCAAACCCGGGAACTGCCTCAGCAAACCCGGGGACTGATCAGCCTGATCTGGCAGGAGTTATGTCGGTGGATGCGATGGAAATTTATGAGGAACCGTTTCCCGTTCGGACTGTACCAACTTGTGCCAAGCCAATTTTTGATTTCCTGAAAGAGGGAATCTTACCGGGTGACGAAATAATCTCAAGGAAGATCTAGAGAAGGGCAAAGGCCTATACAATTATCAACGCTGAACTATACAAAATAAGTGTGACAACAGTACTGCAGTGGTGTGTTGATCCGGAGGAAGGACTTGACATACTCCGGGATATTCACCAAGGGGAATGTGGCCACCATGCCTCCTCAAGGGAATTAGTGGCAAAAGCTTTCTAGCATGGATTTTATTGGCCCAGTACTTTGGAGCAAGTAGAGGACTTGGTGAGAAAATGCAATGGCTGTCAAAGATACGCCATGAAAACTCATCTACCAATATCGGAGCTGAAAACTATCCCCATTACCTGGCCATTTGCTGTATGGTGCCTAGATATGGTAGGGCCATTTAAGCCGGCTAAAGGAGGGATGATCCATATCCTAGTCATGGTTGACAAGTTCACCAAATGGATTGAAGTGAAACCAATTCGGAAATGTGATGGGGCAACAGTAGTAAGATTCCTCAAGGATATAATCCTAAGATATGGCTATCCCCATAGCATCATAACTGATAATGGAACAAATTTCGCTGAAGGAGCATTTGTGAGATTCTGCCAAGAAAAGAAGATCTGGCTAGATGTCGCCTCAGTTGCCCACCCCGCATCGAATGGGCAAGTGGAAAGATCCAACGGAATGGTATTGTCCGGATAAAACCCCGGCTCATAGAGCCACTGCAAAGATCAGCGGGGTGCTGGATAGAAGAACTACCAGCAGTACTGTGGAGCTTAAGAACAACTATGTATCGATCAACAGGCTATACGCCATTCTTTCTGGTATATGGGGCAGAAGCTGTATTACCAACCGACATAGAGCACGATTCGCGAGGAGTCACCCAATACACAGAAGCCGAAGTGCGCGAAGCCCGGCAAAATGATGTTGATCTTATGGAAGAAGCGAGAGAATTGGCCTTGTCCAGATCTGCCATATATCAGCAAAATCTCCGACGCTATCATAGCCGGAAAGTAAACCCCCGAGTCTTCCGGGAAGGTGACCTGGTACTCCGGCTGATACAACGCACAACTGGCATGCATAAGCTATCCCCTCCATGGGAAGGACCTTTCATTGTAAGAAAAGCCTTGCACAATGATTCCTACTATCTTATTGATGCACAACCCCGGGAAAAGAACAAGGCGGACAGGTCTGGAGAGGAATCCAAGCGACCATGTAACGTGGCACTACTTCGTCCTTCCTACACCTAACTAAGAGGTGAATGTATCCGAGCTACTCATATGTTGGTATGTATGTCGGCAATGGGCTTATTAATAAAACTTTGGCACCCCGAGTAGAGACTCGGGAACTGCCATAATAATTGTCTCTCGTTTTCGTATTTTTATGTTGGTTGGGTTAAGTCGCTTATATCTTAGTTGGATTAGTAATGTGTGAGCACCAAAAACCCAACTCTTTGACTTCGCTATTGTCCAACAAGAATTGGCTTCATGGAAAGCAAGAGAACAAGTTTGGAATGGCAAAGCACATGAAAAACGACTAAGGAAAAGAACTTAAACGAGCCGACATTGGTTATTTTGACTAACCCTTGGTTTATTATGTTCATTAAACCGCCGGATCATTTTGAGCTAGTCTCAAATTTTCAACTATTGTTAAATCAATTTTTTGAACCTCGGACTCGTAAGTCGAAAAGGCGAATCAAGGTAGACGCGAGCCGAGTCAAAAATTGGGGGAACAAGAAAACAAAACTCGGGGACTTCGCCCACGATAATCCAGCATTAAGAACTTAGTTCAAAACAATAAATTGTAGCACAACCAAACTAAGGTACTTAAATACAGTTCCGCCCGGCATTCCAAGGATCTGACAAATATGTAAGTGTTTTTAAGGAGTAGGAGCAGCAGCCAAATCTTTAGCAGAGGAAGGTGTCACTTCGGTGTTTGGGGGAGGGGCGCTAGCCTCGACTTCATCTTTAGGGACGACATCGCCATCCTCTGGGTCTTCGGCCTTGTCGCCAAGCTCGGAGGCCTCACCCTCACTCCCTTCGTCATTTTCTTCATCTCTAGAAGCAGCTTCATCATGAAAGACGTCGAGATAACTCGGCCCTTTGTTCCAAGCGTGGCAGAAGGAGTATTGAATAAGCTTGTTGGCACAGGCTTTGCGGCGCGCAATCCAATCCGGATTTTTGCACCACTTAGATCCAGTGCGCATGCGGGTAAGCAAATCCATGTCAATTCCCTCATACCACGAAAGGACGAACTGCAAAGCAATGTCAGCACCAGCCCGTGCAACAGATTCACGCCACAGATTTAGCTGATGCTCGCACTCCATCAGTTTGTCTATGAAAGCCGAACCTTTTTTGGGAATGGGCTCAGTGGGCCAAAGGGAGCTGTACATCCGCGTTGCTGCTGGTATGATGTCTGCGCCATGGTTCTTCACCAGCTCAAAGCGAGCAGTGAGACTCGCCAGCAGGTCCTCCGTGTTATACGGGATTGGCTCGGCATCGGGGCCTACAAGCAAACCATGCTATTTGCCGGACCGAGTTACAGCGGTAGCACCAGGCGCATCACTCTCTGGAAATTTTCCTGAGAATGGAGAAGAGGAAACAGTGAACAAAAGCACCAAACCGGGAGGAAGGAAAATCAAGCAAGGGCAGAAAACTCACGTGTAATCTGGAAGAGGAGTCGCTGAAGCTTGGAATGAACATCGGCACTATGGGCCTAGAGTTTCTCATATTCGGAGGTCATCGACATAAGCTTGACGTCGGTTTCTTGCAATAAGCTCTTGTCCTTGGATATTTGCGTGATTAAACACTCTTTCTCCTCGGCAAACTCCTAGTCAGCCTTCTCCAACTCGGACTTATGGAGGCCCTTGAGCCTCTAAATTTCGGCATTCAGCCAAGTGATCGCCGAGTCGTGGAGCTGGAGCCGGGCTATCTCTTCATCTTTCTTCCTCAGCTCAGCCTCATGCTTCCCTACTTGTTCAAGGAATGGGTCATCATGTCAGGCATTGCAATGCTGTCCTCGAGAGCAACTGCAACAATATAATGACCCGGAGGACCCAAGGTATAAGTGTCCACCAGATAAAGGAAGGAAAGTACAGTGATCGTGTGAAGGGGATAAGATTACCTTTGATCTCAGCCAGATTTTTCCGCATAATGATATTTTCAGCTTCAACCTCGGCTGCATGATTCAGATAGAAAATTAATACGGATCCTAGAAAGTTTGAATGAACAAAGACGGAAGAGGAAGAAAGGAAAATTACCCCTCTTCTGGTACTCCAGGAGTTTGCCATAACACGCGTGCATATCTTTATAAGAGTCCAGCAAGCGCTGGAACTCAGCAGTTCAGCGGTTAGTGGTAATCTGAAATAACCAAGGAAATGTCAAGTTCAAAGATGAAGTTGAAAATAATTTGAGGTCTATAAGATCCGGGCCAAGTGGAACTTAACCTGGCTCTAGGTGTATGGATATTCGAACTCTACAATATTCGGGCCAAGGGAACTTAACCCGGCCCTAGGTGTGTGGATATTCGAAGTCTACAAGATCCAGGCCAAGTGGAACTTAACCCGGCTCTAGGTGTGTGGATATTCGAACTCTACAAGATCCGGGCCAAGTGGAACTTAACCCAGCTCTAGGTGTGTGGATATTCAAAGTCTACAAGATTCGGGCCAAGTGGAACTTAACCCGGCTCTGGGTGTGTGGATATTCGAAGGCTACAAGATCCGAGTCAAGTGGAACTTAATCCGGCTCTAGGTGTGTGGATATTCGAGCTCTACAAGATCTGGGCCAAGTGGAACTTAAATCGGCTCTAGGTGTGTGGATATTCGAAGTCTACAAGATCCGGGACAAGTGGAACTTAACCCGGCTCTAGGTGTGTGTATATTCGAAGTGTCTAAGATCCGGGCCAAGGGAACTTAACCCGGCTCTAGGTGTGTGGATATTCGAAGTCTACAAGATCCGGGCCAAGTGGAACTTAACCCGGCTCTAGGTGTGTGGATATTCGAAGTGTCCAAGATCCAGGCCAAGGGAACTTAACCCGGCTCTAGGTGTGTGGATATTCGAACTGTACAAAATCTGGGCCAAGGGAACTTAACCCGGCTCTAACTATGTTAAAATTTGACGTTGCTACGGACAAAAACTAAATTCTATAAGGAGCATCCGACCGAATAACAAGTTATTCCCTCGGAGGCTCGGGGACTAGGGGCTATGTCTACAAGTGCTCAGTTATACAAGGTACCAACAGTAGAGGAAAAGAGTTACCTCCATCATCCGGCCAGCTAAAGAGATAGCCTTGGTAGCGGAGTTCATCTGTGCGCTGAACTCAACTGGGCCGAACTTCTCCGGTAGATCATCTTGTGGGTCGACAAATTCTGCATTGTTCTAGTTCTTCACATACTCAAGGAGCAGTGGACTATAACTTTCACCACTGGGAGAGTAGTTCACCACAAGAACTTTGACGTGGGCCTCTCGCTTGGTAGATTGAGCTGCAGCGGGGCTGGTATGCAGAACCAGCTACCTGCTACCCTCTGACCCGGTGGCGGTAGACCCAAACGAGATCCCTTTAGCTGACCCGGCAACCTTCTTGAGCTTGCCAGAAGAAGCCTGAGGAGCTGACTGGAAGATGTCTGCAACCGAGGGAGTTGACCCTGAGGGAGCTGATGGGGCCTTCCTCTTGGGAGGCTGGGTGGAGGCTTTGGCTACTGCTGCTAGTGCTGGTGCTGCTGATGTTGTTGCTAGAACTGCTAATGCTATCGCTGCTGCTGGTGCTAGTGTTGCTGATACTGGTGCTGGAAACACTAGGGTAGAAGAACTTGTTGGGGGCGGTGCTGATGAAACTGGCACCTCATGACTTGGCGCTGAGGCCGACGAAGAACTGGGGAGATCTGGCATCGCCGTATCCAGAGCCGCCCCGCTACCCCTCGTGCCGACATTGCCCTCCTCATGACGAGGTGGACTCTGGACAGGCGCAGCTGCGGAGCCCTCTTGAATAGGGCTGAGCGGGTGAATATCGTCATTGCGGGGGGAGGGGGGGAGAAGGCTGCTCCGGATTGGGGAGGCTATGCCGGAGCCGCTCTGAGGGATGACCCTAGGAGCTCTGAAAAGAAGAAAAGCACCAAGTAAAAAAGAGAGAGAACCAATAAGAGACAAAGGTAAACAAAGGAAAAATCCCCAAGTATCAGTGCAAAATGACTTACTCATCCGAGGTTGGAGGAGCCTGAGGTTTGGGCGCCCTCCTGACCATGCTCTTGGCGGTCGTCTTAGTCAAGGTTTTCACCCCGGACTTATTTTTCCTCTTCTTGGGCGGCGCCACCTCCGAAGCTGCGGCCGAGGCAGCCGCGTGCTTCTGGGAAGAAGCAGGGGCCGAACCACCAGTGGTGAGGGGAGGAACCTCGTGGACCTGACTATCCGGGTTAGCTGAAGATTCGGACATAACCAGATGCGCATAAGAGATGGGAACCGGATCAAGTACCTCCAGGACCTCAACGTTCGAGTCATCGTCATCTGGCTAATCCCTTAGAGAAGAGGCCTTACCAGCACTGCATTTGACGATGTTCGGGGTAGGCAGAAAGGTCTCCAGATCAGGCTCCTCCTCATCCTCCTTGGTGCGGTCTGGCAGCCACTTGCTCGCCAGCACCTCGCCATCCTCTAGTGGCTGCTGGAGGAATCGCTGAGAACAAGACAACCATTGCCAAGTTACGAAAGTGAACCGACATACAGAGAAGATCCAGAAAACAGAGAGAAGTAAGTTTACCTTTGGAGGAGGGTTGTCCTGGGTGAAGGGCTCAAGTCCCCACTCCCAATCCTCGCTGAATTCCTTCTCCACATTGAAAATGGATTTAACCCGGTGGTAAACCGCCGAGTTATCAAGCTCGATAGATGAAGTCTGGTGGGGGTCGAGGGGGCCGCTCAAGTAACAGATCTCGTGGGGTCGCTTCTTTAGGGGGGAGACCCGGCTGCGGACAAAAGTAATCATGATGTCCTCCCCCGGAGCTTCTCCTTGAGCAGCTCCTTGATCCGGCGCTCCACCTGATTCGCCAGGGCCGTGGGTCGCTTGGGAATGCTCTCCCAAATCGAGGTATCTGGAGGGCCAAGCTTGAAGGGGAGGAGCCGGATCAAGTCCTCATCGGTGGTGTTCCAAACATAGAAGAAAGTCCAGGCCCAGCCTTTGCAGGACTTGAGTCCGGTGACCCGGGGGAATGCGGAGTTCTTGCAGGGAGAAATGGAGGCAGCGCCACATTGGGTGAAATACTTATCCTCCGGAGCAAGCTCCATATCCAGAACCACGTTCCTCCGGAGACCGAAGAACTTGATCCAATGTTCCTTGGTTGGCCAGAGGCCAATGTACCCCTCAATGCTAGAGGCAAAAGAGGACAAAGAAGTGATGGCGTTGGCGGGAAGATGATGCGGTTGTAGTTTGTAAGTAGAAATGAAGTCGAAAAATAAATCTGAAGTAGGAAGGCCGAAGCCGCGCTGAAAATGCGAAAGAAAAACAACATATTCCCCAGGATTAGGGGAAGGAGAGATTTTGCCGTAGGCGAGGCGATAGGCGACGCCGGCGGGGATGCGGCGCGTGGCATGGAGCCAATCCAGGTCATCCTCACAGACGAACACGCCGTCCCAGCAGCCGCGCTCGCGGCCCTCTGCTTCTTCCTCCCGCTACGCCACCATGGCTGCTTCCTCCTCAGTCATGGTGGACTCAAGATTCTCGAGAGAGAAATCTGAGTAGAGATAACCGGAGGAGGGGAAACGGGAAGCGCAAGGCCCGGTGATGAAGATCTTGTGTGGGAACGGCGGCGCATGCGCAAGATGCTGCCTGTGCGCGGTCGCGATGGCGCTGGTGCAACAAGAAACTAGCAGCGGCGGCGAGGCTACAGTGAGAGAGAAAGGAGGCTGGGAAGCACTGAGAAAGTGGGGAACTTGCCCAGAGGTTGCCCCAGGCCCTCTACTTAACCGCGCAATAGGCACGTAGTGGGATCCTTTGCGGTTGCCACATCGCTCGCAACAGGCGTGTACGTAGCCAAGTCAGCCAATCAGAGCGTGGCCACAATAAGGGCCACAGGGGCAAAGGATCCCATGACGCGATGTAATGTTACAGTTAGCGAGGCGTCGCAGTGAAGGGACGTGCACGGCAGTTATTCCTGACATTGCAATAGTAACTGGCACATTAAATGCGCGTGACCCTTAAAATGAGGCAAAATGATGATTACCCTCCACGTAGGATGTGGGGAAGCGTACAAGGGAAGGAACGGTAACCCAGATAAACGGGCAAAAATCCGGCCTGCGAGGAATAACTCAGGATGAGCCAAGGGATCCCCAGAGGAGAAGCCCCGAGTTACTGGATAAACTCGGCCAAAGAGGCTGAGATCTGGTTATGGGAACCTTCTGTGGCCTTAACAACCAAAAGTTTCTAAGACCGCACCAACTTCGGAGACTAATGTTGGGGGGATACCCCCGGGTAGGGTAACGCCGGGGTATAAGGGCCGAGTTAGCTGGGGTACGGCACAGTCAAAGCAAGTGCTGACCGGGTTACCTCAAGGCAGGCCGAACCACGGAGTGACCCGGCCCGTGGAGCGTCTCCTTGACTGTAGTCCGGCCAGCATAAAGCCGGCCATGTTTATCTATCTGTTTTGCATGTAATTTGATAGCCGGATTAGCCACATGCTAGCCGGACTATCTTATGGCTTCCAAGAGAAGGAATCCCCCGCTGGTCAAAAGGTGGCTTTATTAGCTGTAGCATGAGCGAAGCAAAGTAAATATGAGGACCAGCAGGTCAGGGGTGACCAAGGTGACACGGGTAATGTCGGATGATGTAGCCCGTGTTTGGTGGCGCTTAAAGACAAAGATTACGCTATGGGTTACGTCCAAAGCCCGGACGAGCCGTTAAAGAGAATAAAGAAGCATCTAGCTTTAGACGAGGAGCATATTCTCCGAATATGCTGTCACGTGGGCCCTAGTATTGTAACCCGGGCTCCCCTATATAAGGAGCACCGGGGCCTCCATATAGGGGGATCGATTATTTTCTCTGTCTAAGGTAGAACTCTAGAGCTAGTATGTAGGGAGTAAGAGACATAGTATCCTTCTTACCGAGAGCTTGAAGAGCGTTTGTAAACACCATTGATAGAGAGAATACAAGAACATCTGTGCGTGGAATCACCACGTTCTCCCTCCCTGGATTCCCCTAGCACTCATTGGCCCCATCTTTAGCCTATCCATGGCATCTGCCGTGCCACCACCACGACAGAATCAGAGGGAAATGCAGTCCCAACCCCTAATCTTGTAACTAAGGTGCCGATATAGGGGATTTGGGACGAAGTTGGAGCTGGCCCACAACCCACTCTCGCAAGTTTCTCTATCTTTCCCTGCAAACTAGATTTTCTATCCTCCTCTATTGACGAAATCCTATGATATCACAACCTTTCTTCCAGGAAATCACCAATAGAGGGACTAATCAGAGAAATTTTCTCTTTAGAACCCAAAATCCTCACAAATTGATTTGTTATTTTTATTAATGTGTTGAATCAACTCACTATAGGTTGTTTGTAGTTATATAAAGTCGCATGCAAAAACATGTAGTTATGTATTCTTGCCCTTTGGAAAAGGAATGTAAGCTAGGAGAATGCAGTATGTGACTATAATACTTCCCCTAATTTACAATATACATGTCCACTAACCTGTTGGGAATATGCCAAATGGGTACCCTCATAGCATGTCACCAATCCGCCTAACCCGGGTGGCCCATAGTTGGTAGCAAGGCCTATGGCCTGGTGGGCGGCCCAGTTAGACGGATCCAGAAGGGAGGCCCATGCCAGATGAAGGAAGGCTACGCAGGAGTCACTGACATACTCGGAGCCTTGGAGTACAAGACACGGAAGACTAGTTTGTATTAGTGTAGGACTCTTTACCTTGTCCACAAGGACCTTTCCCTATAAACCCTAGGTCTTGGCGCCTTTATAAGGCGGCCTGTGGGAGCCTTTAGGGCACAACCTCTTAGATTGCTATGTACAACGTGCAACACCTCGCACAATGAACCTATCTCTATAACTCGGCGTATTGCCATTATAGTGATTTATAGCAGGAGTAGAGTTCCGCCACCGTTGTGGGACTTGAACCTGGGGAAGCTGTGTTACCTCGTACCAGCCAAGTCTCCACCTTACCCCATGTCTCTAAACATGCAATGTGAGAACCCCTCCATGGTGTACTCGTTGGCAATACCACAACAGTTGGCACCACTTGTGGGGCAAGAGGCGCTTTGAGCTCTACACTGGGCGAGGTCCAATATCTTCATAGGAATCGGTGACACCGTAGCTATTAGATGCGTTCTGTTCTCTGACAATATAACACCCCAAAAAATTAATCAAGATTATCAAGTTCTAATTACCCAAGTTTAGGGTTAATAAAAACTTTTATTATTAAATCTAATATGAGTGTATGTGTGAATAGCATTAGTGTATGAATGAGTGAAATTGCCATGTTTGATTGCTAGAAATGATAAAGAATGGTTTAAAGATGAATACTACATCATCTAGGCCAATTACAAACAAATTCAAAAGAAAAGAAATTCAAATATAAATCATATGATCAAATGATCATTTTGACCAAAGTTAACCAATAGACCACTTTGGGTCTCTCTAGTAAAAGATTTATAATATAAACTTTTCCAATTGTTTTCACCCCTTGCTAGACCAAGTAAAATTGAACCCAAGCCCACTTTACAAATCAACAGAAACAAATTCCAAGTCTATTTAAAGGACAATTCAAAATGGAATCAAGTGCATATGCTAAGATCACAACTTTTCCAAAACCACTCAAATTAATTCCACTTGACTTTTCCAAGCAACCATAGACACTTAAGCATGTGACCAACACACTCACCAATATTTAGCCAAAAATTCAAAACTTGTGTTCATGCGGCCATTTGGTCGAGCACCTAGCAGACACAGAAAACACTGGCCTAACTTATACTGTTTTGAGCAGTGATCACTTGCCACTAACCCCTCTTTTACAGCCCCTGGTCTCCCTTAGTGCCTAGCAGCGCAGCAGACCAGCTTCCCACTCTGCCGTTGCGCTAGTGTAGTGCTGCCCGAAGCCACCGCGCCGGTCGACCATGGATAGCTCGCAGCAGCCAGCATCGCCCTCTCCCACGATGCCCAGTAGACAGACAACCGTCCACCGTCACCCTCTATCCACCCCAAGACCAGAGCCAAGCCATGGACCACCCCCAATCATCGCGCCCACTTCTCTACCCGCCATGCTGAGAGCGCGCTAGAGCGCCGCAGCCGACACACGCGCACACCCCCTGCCTAGCCCTCTCCGCGCGTGCTCGCACTCGCCGTGACCTTAGCTACCTCCTAGACAAGCCAGTTCGCTGCAGTGTGACCCGTAGCCCCAGTGCACTGTGTCGAACGCCGCCGTGTCTGCCCAGAGCACCGATCGTTCCTGACCAATCTCGACCACCCCGTGCCGCGCCATTACTCACACTACGACCTACCTGAAGTACCGCGTCGCCCCTGCCCTCAGCCACGCCGCTAGCCCCCTGTATCACCATCACCGACGAGCCCGAGCCATCCTGCTCTGTCCCCATCGTCGGTGTATAAATAGAGGACACCCCATCCTCCATTCGACACACCATTCCACTCCCCACTCTTCACAGAACCTCCCACACCTCTCCTCGGAGCAAGGCTAGCACCAGCCCGCCGAAATTTGGACGGAGTCCGCCACTGCAGAGGAGAAGAGGAGCCGTTGATTGGAGCCGCCCCAGGAGCCGCCGCGACCACCATTCGAACCACCGTCGTTCGCCCCCATCGCCAACCTTAGCTGGAGCCTAGGTGAGCCTCACATGACCCCCACCGTCGCCGTTAGGGTTCAGTCTCACTGGAGCTATTCGTCGTAGACGATGCATGTCAGCCGTTAGATCCTAGTCTAATCGCACGGCCTAGATTGAAAGATACCGTTTCAGTTAGATAGAGTCACTGACTAGTGGGACCGTCCTGTCAGCAGCCCACTGCGCCAGCGCAGTGCAGCTGGGCCGGCCCATTTGGTTTCCCGCGCAGAGCCCATCCATTCAAATAATCTTTTTCCAATTTAGTTAAAACTAGATACTGTCAGTAGATTCAAAAATCAATTCAAAGATATTCATTGAACCAAATTGCATGATACCAATTTTTTTAGAAAGGTATTCAAAATATATATCCAAGCCTATTGGATTCAAACCATTTGAAATTATAGATCATCTATAGTAAAAATAACAAGACAAAAACTTTTCCACATTCAAACATTTTTTAAAAATCAACCATAAATGCTTTCGAGTTAATTCCAACTCTCAGAAATCACATTTGATAAGATATATCTGAATATGTAAAAATAGTTAGGTTTACATGAAGTGACATTGGATTAGTAATAAAATAATGCTATATAGGCATTTCTAGTCACTTTAATTGTATTAAATAGTAATATTAAACTTTATAACATATGACCAACACTTTAAATAACATTCCCAAGTATTAGAGTATGTGGTGATGACATGTGTCAACATGATCCCATATTTGAATTGGAGAATATTAAATCTTAAGTATTTTCAATGAGTAGAAATTACTTTTCTAAAATAAGAAAAATAAAACTAGGTCTTTATTTCATGTAATGATTGTGATGATGCTAGATCAAGTGTGAGCCTTAGTGACATGGGTATACCCTACAGGTACTCGAGCTTGGTATATACGGTCCAAATACGTGCAGGCCCATGGTGTCGCCAAGGCCCAAACGAGGGACTCGAGTAACCTACGGACTCTCGATTGCTTGAAGAACAAGAAGAAGTTAAAGATAGAAAGTTTGAAGGGGAAAAACCCTAACTTGTAACCGACTCGACCTGCTACCCGAGACCTAGCCTATCTATATAAAGGTTAGGAGGGGCGGCGAGGAGGACACACGTTACCCTAGTTTCCACAACCCTCGCCATATTACATCTACGCACCATTGTAACTTTCGATTCCTTCGATAATTCCATGAGCAGACAAGCAGGAGTAGGGACCTCTACGAGGAGCAGACACACGCAACCCTAGTTTCCACAACCCTCGCCAGATTACATCTGCGCACCATTGTAACTTTCGATTCCTTCGATAATTCCACGAGCAGACAAGCAGGAGTAGGGACCTCTACGAGGCCTGAACCTGGGTAAATCTTTGTCCCCTGTGTGCTTGTTTGCTAGCCGATAGATGTCTCTAGCGCTCCCTCCTTCTCCAAAACCCAAGTCCATAACAATGGGCATTGATGAGTTAAACCGTCGTCAATTGGCGCCGTCTGTGGGAATTGGGAGTGCTGATGTTGCGGCTTCTTCGACCCCATCAACTGCGATCTACAACTCCGCAACAACAGAGATTCGCCAGCTCTTCGGCGCGTTCGACTTCACCGTCCACACGCTGGCCACCCGCCCGGCCTTCGAGTCCGTGGGCAACAGAATCAGCCTGGCGATTGGGAGCTTTCGCTTCCAAGTTGGTCAGATGGGCATGCTTCGCATGCCTGATCAGCCGACAGCACCGGCGATTGCCCCAACATCATGGTTCCCTCCATCGATCGACACCCTCAGCGAGCACAATGCCCCGACGGAAGTCGAAAACACGGTCAGCGACAGTAGTCGCGATTCCGATCTGAGCGATCTGGCCACTAAAGATGGAACCTACAGTTCTCGATCTGAGAGTTGTGGAAGCAACAGCTTCCCCAATCACTTCATGTGCGCCGTCATCAACGCAGGCGACACCTCTGCCAATCGCGACAATGGTGGCAACCCTGGCAACGACACCGATCCACCCAACGCCGGTAACAGTGGTAATGGTGGCAACGGCGGTAACGGTGGCAATTGCGCCCCCGTCAACAACGGAGGAGCAGTCGAACCTCCCAGCATAATCAATGAGCAAACCGGTGAACGCATCGTAATCAAGCTCAATGAGCAAGAGTGGGATCGCTGCCGCGAGGCATTACGAGGCACTCCTCTACCCTTCGGGTCCCCGCAAGAACTGTTGATGGGCTACCACTGGCTCCTGAAGGAAGAATTCAAGCGCGAACTGCAAACAATCGCGCAACTTGAGGTGCGTAAAAAGGCAGCGGACGAATCGAGCCTTCGTCGTGTTGGGCTCTCCTCCTACGGAGGATCCTCCTCAAGGGGCAACGAGTACCTCGCCAAGAAGAGGCAATCGCGGATGGCTCATCTTACCGAGCAAGAACACATAGAAGCCGTGAAAGTCCTCGACTTTGGCTCTATGACAGTCGACACGAGGGGCAACGTGGTCCCCAGGACGCCGCAGGCTGCGGTGACGGCATCCACCTCCTCAATAACCAGCCGCCAGCTGGAGATCCCCGAACTGCCATGCACCGATCTACGATCGTGGGCTTGGGATTAATTGAGGCCACCCTCGACAAGGAGCCAACACCAGACCCAAAAAAGGGCAAAGCGCTAGCAAAGCGCCACTCCTCGCCCTCATCCAGCGACGACAGTCACGACTTGTCTCGGCGCGGCCGCTCACGGCGACACGATCGTGACTACGATGCGCGCGCCGACCTTACGCAGCGCAAGATTGACAAATCAAGGGCACGACGTGCTCGGTCGACTGACACGGAAGAAGAAGATGGGAGCTCTGCGGAGCCAGATGCTTCAGCAGATCCATTAGGCAGAAGCGAATGCCTAAAGGGTTTAAACTCCCATCGGAGAACCCAAAATTCGACGGTCTACAGGACCCCAAGATCTGGCTGGAGGACCACATCTCCTCCGTCAGACTCCACGGAGGGAGTCAAAGCACTGCCATGCAATGTTTGCAGCTACAGCTGCAGGGCGCCGCCCGAGCATGGCTCAATAACCTCCCACATGGATCCATTCGCAGCTGGGATGAGCTGGTTTACAGCTTCGTGCGCAACTTTAAGGGCACGTACAAGCGGCCCGCATCAATCAAAGAGCTGAGATGCTGTCAGCAAAGATCTGGCGAATCGCTGCGCTCCTACATCCAAAGAAGGTCTATCATCAAGAACTCCGTGGAGAACATCTCGGAAGACCGCGCGATTGATGCATTCAATGGACGTGTCCGCCGCCTAGAACTCAGGGAGGATCTGGGCCGCTCAAAGCCCCAAACCATCGACCACCTGATGGAGATTGCGAATCGGTGGGCCGATGGAGAAGATTCGGTAAAGAATCGCGCTCACTCCGATGAGGAGGCAGAACTCGAATGTAGACGTGATCGCTGAGGTAAGCGTTGCATGCGCATCTACGATGACCGCGACGACGTCAACATGGTCACGGCCGGCTACGCCGATAGACGCAGCGATAACCGCAACAGCGGATACCGTAGCGGCGGATACCGTGACTCTGGGAAAACCACGCAAGTATGGCAACGCCGCACTCGCGATGAGGCACCCACGACCTCCATCGAGGATAAACTGTCCGGGCCATGCACGGTACACTTCTACATCGACAAGCATGATGGCAAGAGAAAGTCCAGCCACCTCCTCAAGGACTGCCGCGAGTTCCTAAAGCTACACGAGGGATTGGTTCGGATGAACCGCAATGCAGTCGAAAGAGGCTACGAAGCCGCTCCAGGCGCCGTGGCACATGGCGCACCGCCACCACCACCTGGGCCACCCCCGAATGGAGCCGCACCAGACCAGCAGCACGGAGGCGAACCGTACCCACGGGCCATGGGCACCATGATGATCCAAAAGGGACGCCCCTCCAATAGGGTGCAGAAGGCCATCACTTGCCAAGTCAACTTGGCGACGCACTCGCCACCATCCACCACTGAGTACCTCAGTGGAAGCGAGTCATGCATCACCTTCGACAAGCGTGACCACCCGCCTCAGATACCCCGTCCAGGTCACTGCCCCCTCGTACTCGAGGCGCAAATTGGAGGCTTTGACATGAGTCGTGTCTTCATGGATGGCGGAAGCGGCATCAACCTCATATTCGCGAGTACCTTGCGAGCAATGAGAATCCCTCTAACCTGCCTGGAGGCATCGGACACAACGTTCCATGGCATCGTCCCAGGGAAAGGCGTATACCCCTAGGCAAAATCAACCTCGACGTCATCTTCGGCACGCCGAAGAACTTCCGGCGCGAGCGCATTGACTTTGAGGTCGTCGACTGGCCATCACAATACCACTGCATCCTCGGGCGCGTCGCGTTCGCTAGGTTCATGGAAGTGCCCCACTACGCCTATCTGCAGATGAAAATGCCAGGTCCCAACAACGTCATCACGATCAACGGGAGCTTTGAGCGATCTGACAGTTGCGACATATAATTCAACAGAATCTCCCAGTCCTTCGGCATGCAGGAAGAACTCGCGAGATTGAAAGAGACGATAGACAACAGTCTGCCTCCCCTGAGCAGGCCAAGCTCACCTGATCTCTCCTTCGACTCATCTGTGCACACAAAGAAAGTGCAGGTCCATCCATCGGATCCCGCCAAGACGGCCCTCATTGCCAACAACTTGAGTCCCGCATAGGAACTCGCACTCGTCGAATTCCTCCATGAGCACTGGGAAATTTTTGCCTGGTGTCCTGCGGACATGCCAGGAGTTCCTAGGGAATTTGCCGATCACGCACTCAACATCAACCCCGACGCAAGGCCAGTCAAGAAAACAATTAGGCGATTGTCTGAGCCACGAGCGCAGGCAGTTGGAATGGAGATCAACAGACTCCTTGAGGCCAAGTTCATATGCGAGATCAAGGAAAGCACTTGGCTCGCCAACACGGTGCTGGTACCAAAAAAGGACACGGATATCCTGCGGATGTGCGTGGACTTCACTTCTCTGAACAAGCACTGCCCAAAAGATCACTTCCCGCTGCCACGGATCGACCAGATCATCGACTCCACCGCGGGATGCGAGCACCTCTGCTTCCTCGACGCCTACTCAGGCTATAATCAAATTCGCATGAAGGAGGAAGATCAGGAGAAAACAGCGTTTACAACACCCTTTGGTGTGTTCTGCTACAACACAATGCCCTTCGGGCTAAAAAACACGGGAGCCACCTACCAGCGGTGCATGCAGGCTTGCCTCAAGGAACAACTGGGTCGCAACTTCCAAGTCTATGTCGAAGACATAGTAATCAAGGCCAAGGAGGAAGCCTCTCTAATCGACGATTTGCGCGAAACCTTCGCCAACCTCGACCACTTCGGCGTACCATCCGGGCAGCTACTCGGGTATCTCATCTCCGCGAGGGGAATCGAGGCAAACCCAAAGAAGATGAAAGCCATACTGGCCATGAAGAAACCGAAGAACATAAGATGCGTCCAGCAACTGGTCGAACGAATCGCGGCCCTCAGTCGATTTATCAGTTGAATGGGTGAAAAGGCACTGCCCTTCTACCAGCTCCTCCGCAAAGCTGAAAAATTCGAGTGGACCAATGAAGCGCAAGAAGCATTCGAATATCTCAAGCTCCTGCTATCCACTTCACCAGTGCTGGTGACTCCACGAGAAAGGGAACCACTGTTGCTATACATCTCTGCCACCAACCAGGTGGTTAGCACAGTGCTCGTTGTCGAGCGGGCTGAGGAAAACAAGGTCCACGGCGTACAACACCCGGTATACTACCTCAGCGAGGTCCTCATGCCAATAAAACAGCGGTACCCGCACTACCAGAAGCTGGCGTACGGCGTCTTCATGACCGCCCGGCGACTGCGCCACTACTTCCAGGAACACCCAATCGTGGTAGTCAACAATGCCCCGTTGGGACATATCCTCAATAACCCCGACGCCACGGGGCGAGTCGCTCTTTAGGGAATAGAGCTGTCTTCACGAGACATCACATACGAAAAGCGCGACGCAATCAAGTCGCAAGTTCTCCTTGACTTCCTCGTGCACTAGATGGAGAACCAACTCCCGGACAAGCCAGATATGTCCTACCTCTGGACAATGCACTTCGATGGGTCCAAGCGGAAAGACGGAGCAGGCGCAGGTGTCATACTGACATCACCTCAAGGGGACAAGCTGAAGTATATCCTGCGAATGCAGTTCACAGCCTCAAACAAAGAGGCTGAATACGAGGCCCTGTTGCACAGGATGAGGATGGCAAAAGCTTGCGGTGCCAAGAGGCTCATCATATATGGTGACTCCAAGGTGGTCGTCAACCAAACAAAGAATGAGTGCGACGCACTGAACGACAACATGATCGCGTACCACAACCTCTAGGACACACTCGAAGGAGACTTTGATGGTTGGGAGCTGCGACACGTAGGTCGTGAAAGCAACGAAGAGGTGGATGCACTCGCCAACATAGGCTCTACCAGCACCCCCATACCACCTGGGGTATTTCTCGAGCGCATATGCGAACGCTCCATCAAGCCAAAGGCCGCAGAGAAGAAAACAAGAGCAGCAACGGACTCGGGGCTACGCCACCCAATGAGCCAATGGCACTCGATGACTTGGAGCTGGACACCAGACTCGAAGGACCAATGAGCGTCATGATGATTGAACAATCATGGACGCAGCCGTACATCACGTACCTCCTTAGCAAGAGGCTACCGGATGATCCGACAGATGCACGGCACATCGCGCGACGATGCAAGGCATTCGCTGTTATCAACAGCGAACTGTATAAACGCAGCATCACAGGAGTACTCCAACGATGCGTTGCCATGGCCGATGGAAAAGCAGTTCTCCTCGACATCAATGAAGGGACCTGCGGGCACCACCCCGGCAGTAGCGCCCTCATTGCCAAAGCTCTACGAGCTGGATTCTACTGGCCTACGGCCATGCGCGACGCCAAAGACATCGTCCAAAAATGCAACACTTGCCAACGATTCACAGACAAGCCGCACGCACCGGGCGCAGACCTACGGCCAATCCCATTGGCCTGGCCCTTCGTGCAATGGGGGCTCGACATGGTCGGCAAACTTCCATGGTCCCCGCGAGGAGGCTACGTCTACCTCTTGGTCACAGTCGACAAATTCACCAAGTGGATTGAGGCTATGCCAGTAACCAAACAATCAGGGTACAGCGCAGCCAAATTCTTTGAGTCCATCGTCTACCGCTTCGGGGTGCCACACAGCATCATCACCGACAACGGGACGAACTTCACATCCAAGGAGTTCCAAGAATTCTGCGAGAACCTAGGGATCAACATCAGCTACGCCTCTGTAGTGCATCCACAGACCAACGGTCAGGTGGAAAAGGCAAACGGGCTCGTCTGCAGCGGCATCAAGAAGCGACTCCTCCGGCCACTAGAACAAGCCGCGGGTTGCTGGCCGGACGAACTGTAATCCATACTCTGGAGCCTACGTACAACCCCAAACAGCGCCACGGGCTACACGCCATTTTTATGGTGCACGGAGCAGGGGCAGTGCTACCAGCCGAGGTACAGTACAAGGCGTCGTGCGTGGTTGCTTACAGCGAACAAGAGTCATCCCTCGCACTCGAAGACTCCGTCGACCTCCTTGACGAAGCAAGGGAAATCACCACGGAAAGATCAACGATCTACCAGCAGAACCTGCGCAACTACCACAGTAGGAGGCTTCACCCCAGATCCTTCGTCGAAGGCAACCTGGTCCTGCGACTGAAGCAGCAGGGGCATCTCAAGCTCGAGTCCCCCGGGAAGGACCGTACGTGATTACAGAAGTAATCCCAGGTGGCGCCTATCGCCTTTAAGATTTAGAGACAGGAGTCGCATACTCCAACCCCTGGAACGTTGCACAACTGCGATGCTTCTACCCCTAGTCGCTTTTTTACTTTTACATCGCAAATAAGGCTACTCAGCCAAGGCTACTTAGCCACACATTGTACCTCGCACTGTTCTTCGAATAAATAAAAGCTAAGTGCCCCAAAACTCCGTGTTTCTCCTTCACTTTGTCAATTTATGTACTCGGGGGCTACGCCACCCTATACACATCTGTTCTTCGAACCAAAACGCGATATCCTGAGTAGCTGGTACATCAATCGAACCCCTTAACACAACCTCAACCCAGCTGCAACACACCTGACAGGTTGACAAAGGGACTGAGATAAAACATGGCCAGGCTAACGAAAAGGACTCGCAAAGTGCAACGCACATCATGATAACAAAGCTCTTTGTACACATTTGACAATAAATTATCTACAACATCTATACGAACTTTACAACACAAGTACACTTATGTGCAGGATCCAAATTAGGCTACTACTACAGCAGGAGAACGTTGGTTTGTTCCTCAAAGAAGTCGACGATCTCTTCTGCTGGGCGATCCACCGCCTGGTAGTGCGGCACCACATTCCAGGCAGAACCTGCTGGTGGTGCAGGCGGCCTAGACGCAATTGCTGCAACATCCATGTCAGGCCTGTGCAATTGCACCATTGACAGAGCAGCCTTGGCACCAGCCACCAACTGTTGCCTCACGCATTCACGAACCGCGGACATATCTTGAAACTTGGCTAGGAGGGCCAGCAAGCTTGATGGGGTATCATCCAGCAGGAACACCGCCTGATAAATTCTCTTCAGGCATGACTGCGACTTCTTCAGAAAGAGCAGCACCCGCGATGCACGATCCTACAGGGTCGCCAACGCAGTCGCACGATCATGATCTACCCAGAAGTATCCACTCTCTTGAAGTTGCTCCTGGGTGAGATCATGCAGGCGAATAGAAATTCTATCCTTCTCCTCCCGCGGATGACGCGCGCTAACAACTACACGAAGCAGCATCAACAACATGAGTACAACGTACCACTGCAAGTGACTACAAAGAAAAGATGAGAACAAGCAAACTAATACTTGAATTGGTCGCCCAGCTGCGTCACCTCACCAAGAAGATATTGCTCTCGGGTGGCGGCTTTTTCCGCTTTCGACTTCCACACGTCCGCGCTACCGCGGAGCACGGGAAACTCACGTTCCAGCTGCTTCACGCGATCACGCAGTCGCGAAAGCAAGGACAACTCATCTACCTTGGAGCGCAACGGTGCCACGGTATCATCAAGAGTTGGCGAGTCTTGGATCCCCCTCACATGATCACTTGATGTACCCTACCACAAGTCAAGATAGAAGCAAATAAGACGACCAACTCAAAACAAAGACAAAAGGGTCAGATGCATTCAAGACCAGCATAAGTATCAGCAGATACAATCGCTAGGAGGCATGTTCTTAAACAAAAGGACATAAACTAATCAACTATTACAAAGCTAACTAAGGAGCAGCTAGCTTCTTCGACTTCGACGGCTTCGGGGGCTTCATCAAGTCCGTGGCAGTATCAGACGCCACTGACTTTCCACTGGCCCCTGAGGCCGAAGCTTTCGCCGCCTTCTTGGCACGTTGGAGCTCTTTAGAGTACTTCGTATCAGTATTTATCAAGTGATGCCCATATTTGGCACAGGCAGTCGCGAAAGGAGCGAAGACTACCTGCTGACCGTCCGCACCAACAGGCATCGCCTTCGACACCGTGGAAGGACCGATCTTGACTCCGTGGGCCTGCACCATGTCGAGTGACATGGATGCACCAGCCGCGCGGAGTGAGTTCTTGTAGCTGGAAGGCACACCCCTGGCGAGTGACTCCACCAGCTTTCCCATATTATCGATCAGCTCCGCCTTAGGCATCAACTCCTCCCGGAGGCGACTGAGGGTGCCCTTGGCCTTGGAAAGTGTATCCTGGATGGCGGCGCTATGGTCCTCGACTGCAGCCAGCGCACCCGCCAGAGCGTCATCACGACGAAGGGCCTGCGGGTCAAAGCTCAAATCGCCAGCATCTGTACATAAACCCACACATGGACCAAAAAACATCAACGTCACCAGCAAAAACATTGGAAGAACAGAAGGACAAACAATATCCACAAGCAACAGTACCTGAGAGAGCCTTGGCGACTGAGAACAGTTGTTCCTCGAACAACTTTTCTCTGGCCGCAAAGGAGGCACGCAGATCCTCTTCACGCTTCTGCGCCTCGTCATGCGCTGCGATTGCCTCGTCGCGACCCTTCACAGCCACGGCAAGGGCCTTCTCCAAGGTGGCGGCGTCACGCAATAAGGCATTATGCTCAGCTACACGACAAGCAAAAGTTGATTATCAGTCGACTATATCAAAAGAAGAAGACGAAGAAGAATAAGTGTGGAACACTCACTTTCAACCACGTGGTGACGCATCTCTAGCATTGCATGCTGGCGGCCCATCGCCATCACTTGTTCTGCCAAGTACGCGGCTTCCTTCACAAGGAGCTGTAGCACAACCAAGGAATCAGCAGAGGCAACAGATAACGTCGACTGTAACACTAAAACGAAGAAAAGATATACTTACATGGTCCTCCAGTGACTCCGAAGATGTTTGCTGTGCTGTCATCCGGGCAACTATTCGATGCTCCCCTGCGTGAGGAGAGCTGGAAGAGTTGTGCCCGGAGTGGGCCGCCAATGGAGGGGAAGGAGCGCGCTCGACCTGTTTCTTGGCCTTTGAGGTCGCGACTCCTGATTCCTTCAAAAATTCGACGTCGCTAGAAGATGACGACGCCTCTTGGCTACAAAACGAAACCCACATTGAGAAAGGGAAAAACTCCGGGACAAGCCAACCAGAAGAAAACAGAGAAGAACAAATGAATTAGAAAACTTACCAGTCAAACTTGTCAAAATCAAATGTGGCCTCCACCGACTCCGATGAAGACTCCTTGGGCAATAGCATCTTCTTGTGAGAAGATGGTGCCACAGCCCTCACGAGAACGGCAGGAATTGGCGACTCCGCACCAACGCCTGTACCTTCCGGAGTCGAAGGAGACGACGCGTCGGAATCCTCGCCGTGTGAACGCTTGCGAGTATCTGGACTATCGGACTCGGTGGCTTCCTCCTCCACATCAGAAGAGACAGTCGACTCAGACTCATCCTCTTCCAAGGCTTCGCGAGGAATAATCCCCTCAGGGAGAGGGGGCATACAAGGCGACACCGCCCAATCCTGCATACAGACAACAAAAATCAGCAAAAAACAAGTAAGAAACAGAAAAGCAATCGACAAAATAAGCTAGTGCGTAGCACAACTATACCTCAGGAGGAGGATTCGAAGCATCAAAGGGAGGAACAACTGGCTCATTAGGAAGCACATCCTTGCCGGTGTACTTCATGACCAGTC
Organism: Avena eriantha; assembly: GCA_910589775.1. Classification (NCBI taxonomy): domain Eukaryota; kingdom Viridiplantae; phylum Streptophyta; class Magnoliopsida; order Poales; family Poaceae; genus Avena; species Avena eriantha. The sequence goes on along the minus strand of OU342742.1, from coordinate 472,061,177 downwards.
GAACCCTCTTGTCTACCTCACTCGCGGACATGACATCGGCAGACATGTGAGTGGCATCATCAGCGCCAACCCATTGAAACATGGGGTGGACTCTGGCTTGCGGGGGCTAGACGTGACGGTGTAGCCAAGTTCGGATGAGAGCGCAGCCTCCCTCCTCTTTGCCTATGCGACTCTCGAGGTCGCAGACGCGTTGATACAACACGTCTGTCTCCGTGAGCTCGCTAGGCATAACTACGTTCTTCCAGGAGCGCATCCTTCTGCACGGGGTCGCGAGATTGAAGGGCGCGAATCCAAAGTGCTCACCTTTGGCCTTCTGATCACGGATGTAAAACCATTTATCCCTCCACCCTTGGACGGACTTCATGAGCTTGATGTCGAAGTAGGTGGTGGTTGGGTCGACGTGGATTCCGCAACCACCTATATCGTAAACTAAAGAGCCAGATGCAGACTGGCGCTTCAATTTGAAGATGCGCTTGAAAAGGCCGAAGTGTGGCTCGATTCCAAGCCAACACTCGCAAAGTGTGATTAAGCAGGAGATGTGGAGGATCGAATTTGGGGATAGCTGATGGAGCTGGAGCCCGTAGAAACAAAGAAGACCCCTAAATAAGGAGAGAAGAGGCAAGGAGAGACCGCGAATGATGAATGCAAGAAACATCACTCGAAACCCAGCGGGAGGAGCAGGAATGGTCTCACCGCTGGGGACGCGTGCGTTGGCGACTGCAGCAGACATCACTCCGTCTTGGCGAATAAGACAGAGATCAGACGCCTTGATGATGGAAGGGCACCAGGCACCATTCGTGACGCGGGTGCCCGCGACCTTCTTCTTCCCGCCGACAGCGGTGCTAGTGCCCGCAGCGGCGGAGCCGCCCTTCTTCTTCGCCGCGGCAACGGTGGCCGCGGAATCAGCAACAGCGCCTCCCTTCTTCTTCCCCATTGTGCGCTGGCGGTGAGAACGGAGGAAGTAGCTAGGGAAGATACGGAGCTGGTCCAGCACCACAACAAGAAAGAGCGCAAGGAAACAGATAGCAAAAACAATGGAGACGGCAGCAAGGATGACTGAGAACAGATGGGAAAATTACCGTCGTAGCGCCGCTACTTAACCCCTGGAAGATGCAATCCAACGGCTCAGAAAAGCCCTACCGGACGCGTGGCACACATCGTGTTCGACACGTGGAGAAGGGGAAGTGCGAACCGTCCCTCCACTACTCGCATTACGCACGGAAATCGAGGAGGCACAGTTAAAATAAAGATTACGCACACCCAGTCAAATCAAAGTCAGAAAGTGGGACCCACTGCTCATCAAGTCGCGTCAAACTCGCTCACGCGGGCAACTGAGGTCATACAAGCGTCGGCACTGACGTCATCAAAGCTACGCAGTGAAAAACTTCGACTATTTTAGTCCTTGCTGGAGTCTTCGACTCCACCAAGCACTAGGGGGCTACTCCCATAGGGAGCGCTGGACGCGCACCCTACGATTTTCTTTTCTTTTTGCAGGAACAAGGACAATCAGAAGCAAACCCAGGCCATTCGAAATACGATTCGATTATGGACATGGGTTACTCCCATAGGGAGTGCTGGAAAAATTCAACTGAATCAAGAAACCAAAGGATGACAACAGTCGCAAAAGTTATTTAGTCCCTGCCTGAGTCTTCGACTCAACTAGGCACTCGGGGGCTACTCCCATAGGGAGCGCTGGTCGCGCATCCTATGATTGTTTATACAGAAAACTGTGTGTTGATAACATCCACACTCGAAGCTCATGGCGACACCGCCTCATAATTTTCCCTACAAAGAGACTGCGTCTCCTGGGTCACCCGAATCGTCTCCACGATGATAAAATTCGGATGCCGCGCTTACAGCATGAAGGTAAGACCTGAATAAGGCCTGGCAACGCATTTAGCTGCGCACTACCATAAATGTATCCGTGTCTACAGGTACGATGAACATGCCTTGACGGACGCGTCGAGTGCTCACACCCATATAACTGGAATTCGACTCCTATAAGACCTCCACGGACTGAGTCGAATTACGCTAGCACTTTTCCGGATTCGAGTCCGGGGACTCGAGTTCAAGTAGATTGCGTTGTTTCACCCTAAGGTGGTTAAATGGTACTGATACTTCGGTTATATCAGGCACGTATATCAACAAGCCCTATGACACAAATAAAAGCAGTCGAAATGCACTCGTTCAAGCACTCGAAGACTTCAAAAAGTCCCCAGTCGAATCTGCGATTCCACTGGACACTCGGGGGCTACTAACATGGGTATACCCTACAGGTACTCGAGCTTGGTATATACGGTCCAAATACGTGCAGGCCCACGGTGTCGCCAAGGCCCAAACGAGGGACTCGAGTAACCTACGGAGTCTCGATTGCTTGAAGAACAAGAAGAAGTTAAAGATAGAAAGTTTGAAGGGGAAAAACCCTAACTTGTAACCGAGTCGACCTGCTACCCGAGACCTAGACTATCTATATAAAGGTTAGGAGGGGCGGCGAGGAGGACACACGCAACCCTAGTTTCCACAACCCTCGCCAAATTACATCTGCGCACCATTGTAACTTTCGATTCCTTCGATAATTCCACGAGCAGACAAGCAGGAGTAGGGACCTCTACGAGGCCTGAACCTGGGTAAATCTTTGTCCCCTATGTGCTTGTTTGCTAGCCGATAGATGTCTCTAGCGCTCCCTCCTTCACCAAAACCCAAGTCCATAACAATGGGCATTGATGAGTTAAACCCTCGTCACTTAGTGTGCTAAATAGAAGTAGTTAAGTATTGTTTGGTGATTGTGTACCTCGTATTCATTTAGAGAAGATAGTACCGACCCGGGATACGAGGAGGAGGAGTACTACCAAGAAGAAGACGAAAACTTCAACCACTGTACTACTCAAGGCAAGCTAGAACTATGCCAGTTAACACTTGACAACTTGATAACCTATGCAATATGCATTAGGCATGCTTTGGTCATACAACTTTGCTTATACCAATCACAAGTTTTACTTTCAAGCTTTATTATTTTACTTTTACCAAAGTATTTACTTTTAGTTACTGCTTTATGAGTATTGCAAAATAGTATAGATACCATAAAGAGTATAAAACTAGGCCTAAGTAGTTATACTTAGATGTCATCAAATGGCATAAACTAGAGCTGTATAGTTACACTTGATTAGCACCCCTCATTAGTGAATACCCTCAACTTTAGTGGCTAGTGCTAAGCATAAAAGTTGACCACTCTAGATGGGAATACTTGGTAAAAATTATTATGAAAACCTTGGAATGATGATTCATTCTATTGAAATGTTTTGACATGTGTTATGAACGCAGAAGGATTTGATGATGAAACTTGTTGAGGCATGAGCCTTAGCCCTTTTTAAAAACTGATGTATGTGTTCGGATGCGATACCATTCCAATTTTACCGTACAACCACAATACCCGAATTGTGTAGGGCTTAACTGGAAGTTTATATGCCTTAGTATGGGTTCCCTCGCAGAAAGAGGTTGAGCTGAGGCTACCTCGTGAATGTGAATATCCACCTATGAAGTGCCCACCATGGCAGATGGCCATGGCTGGGAGGCAAGATCATAGGGGAGGTGCCTATACTAGAGTGTGTAATTGAAAGGTTAGGATTGATTATCCGCATACTAAGTATGATGATTCAGGGTTATCCCTGACGGTTGTATCGAATTTTGTGGTGAAAGTGTACCACCTCTGCAGAGTGTCAAACTATTCGAATATCCGCGTCCGTGGTCATGGACAGTTGGAGTGGCCATACTGTTCCATTGTCAGATGTTTTCAAAATGACTTGTGAATTGAACTATGACTTTGACTTGACCACAACAGGGTTGTGGATATGAAAACTAGGTTCCCACTTAGGTGATGTAGAACATTAAACTAGTTTTCTTTACTTCTTAACTCAGTATGAAATAAACCTGGCCTTTTGCAAATAAACCTAGAGCTTAAGATTCCTACTAGAACTACCTTACTTGTTAGTGATAGTTTGCGAGTACTTAAAGAGTACTCATGGCTTTGTCCCTGGCTATTCCTGTGGCCAGACTATGAGGAGGACTACCAGGAAGATGGACAGTAGGAGGTCTATGACAACTAGGATCATCTCCCATCGTCAGCATTGCCTGTGACTCTGAAGATGGAGCCCCTACTACGTTTACTTTCCGCTGCTTTGATTGTATTAAGACTGGATCATGAGATCCTTTATTTGTAAGACCTTTATTATGGTTTGTATTGGATGATGTATTGTGGTACTAGTTCTATTATGTCTCGCAAAAATGGTAATCCTGGGATTGCGATGTATGGTATAATAGGCATCTAGGATTAAAAATCTGGGTGTTGACAAGTTGGTATCAGAGCCATCCTGACCATAGGAGACCCTAGTTAGAATGGACGTCTGAACAAAAACTTAGTTTCAAAACAAAAGAAGTGAGTATTTATGAAAACCTATTCCCACTCTTATCCTTGAGATTCTTTCAAAAAAAATCATGTTCCTCAAAAATTCTTGCAATCCTACATAAAATTTGACACCCTTGATCACCCCACTAACTTTCTCACCCTAAATTCTTATAGATGGAGGTAAATTAGAGAAAGTTATACCAGCTGGGCAACGGAGGTCACCTGATCTTTGAGAGGGATCTCGATGCACTCGCAGAGTATCTTGAGCACCCGCACTCGGAATTCTTCGGTGCCCAACTCACTGATCAGCAAGGAGGAGAGCTATCATGGCTGATAATTGCAGATCTTAGAGGCAACATGGAAGCACCCACTTTGGAGAAGATCCAATTTAGCATTCAGGAGAACAACTGGTTAGATGGATTAGCCAGGGCTATGCAAGAAGATCTTGCCCGTCTGTGTGGGCAAAACATCAACCAGATCCAAGGAACTCGCTTTTCTCACTACGCAAGGCGTGATTCTATGGGAATGCCCTTGGAGATGCAAGGACACCAGGAGCTGAAGCACCAAGTGGATAATCTTGACTTCATGTTGTATGATAGACATCAATAGTTGGACAATGCTCGTGCCTACGCCAACCAAAACCATGCCATTGCAGTCAAGAAAGACAAGACCCTCGCGATCCTCACCAGGGAGCGCCAATCATTTTGTCGTCAGTGTGACAAGAAGGATCACATCATCGATCGTCTTCACAAGAAGGTGGCCACTCTTGAGAATACCATCCGTGAGCAGGAGGTCCAGCTTGAAGCGAAGGAGGAGGAAGGTGAAGATATCCGTAGAGATCTCTACTCTTACCTCAGTGATGATGATGACTACCTAGAAGACGATTCCATGGAGTTCCACACTGATGATGATGATTCTGACTTCATTGATGATGATTAAATGCACTTAAGCACTACCGTAGGAATGAGTTGTACCTGGTCCCACTATATCGTAGCTTCACAGAATGGTTCTTAAAACCATCTGTTTTCTATTTATGTTGTGGTGGGTGTTTGTATTGTGTGCTTTGAATGAATGAATGAATGAGAGGAAGTTGTTAGTTTACAAAAACCAAGTCAAACTCAAAGTTAAAGCTTTTGAAACAAAACCATGAACCTTAGAAATTTCCCTCTTATCTCATTATCTATCTCAATCTTCAGATGACTCGTGGAAATCCCGGAGGAAGCAGTTCATCTCAGGACCCAATGCTGTAGATTCTGCAAATGCTAGTTTCTGACCGTGAAGCTAGTAGAGCCTAATGCCAAGCCAACCTAGCCATGCTTCAACAGATATCTCAGATGGCCCACAATAATCAAGGTCACGAAAAACAGGATAACCATGGATCCAAGCTCAAGAACTTTCAGAATACCAACCCACCTATCTTTAGTAAGTCTGAAGAGCCCTTAGATGCTGATGAATGGCTGCAAACCAGGGAGAACAACTTAGAGGTCGCAGGAGTTGAGGCCAATGTGAAAGTACTGTTTGCCACCCATTATCTGGCAGGTGATGCAAGAGCCTGGTGGAATAGCATCCGTACCATTAATGGAGGTCAGATGATGACTTGGGATGAGTTCAAAATCAAGTTCAACAAGACTCATGTGCCCCCGGGTCTGATTAAGAGGATGAGGGTTGAGTTTAGGGAATTGAAACAAGGAAGAATGACTATGGTAGAATACCATGACAAATTCTTATCTTTAGCTAGATATGCCCCTGATGAGATTGACACCGAAGCAAAGAAGAAAGAATGATTCCTGAACGGACTGCATGATGAGATACAAACCGTGCTAGTCAACATTCCCTTTGATGATATTGAAGCTTTAGTGGATTCAACCATTCAGATGGAAAGGAAGATCAACCAAGCCAATGACAACCGCAAACATCGCATGATGCACCAGCCTGGATCCCACAATACCCAGAAGTATCGCCCCAACCCGTCTACAGGATATGCCTCAAGAAACAACAGACCCCCTATGTCCCGTCCAAGATATCCCAATCGTGGAGGTGGAAACCCAAGGTCTGGAGTAAACCACAATAATACCCCCGGCAACTCCAATAACTTCAACCATGCACCACCCAAGTCCAACAACAACAACAACAATACTTCGCCAAGGACTAGAAGCAGAGCTGTGCCTATTGCAGGAAAAGACAAGTCCCAGATTACTTGCTTTGAATGCGGATTCAAGGGTCACTACTCCAACGAGTGTCCCAAGAATCTTGCAACAGCCCCCAATGTGAATGCACCCGCTCAGTAGCAACGCCGTGTTCAGCCTGGAAGGAGAATTGCCCTAGGAAACTCGCTCAACCGCAACGGCCGTCTGTTCCACATGAATGCTGAAGAAGCTCAGGAAGCGCTAGATGTCGTGCTGGGTATGTTTTCTATTAACTCAGTACTTGCAAGAGTGTTGTTTGATTATGGAGCATCGCACTCGTTTGTTACAGAAGAATTTGCATGCACTAGTAAGATTCAACCAACAAAATTGATAGTTCAAATACCTGGTTCAACCACCAAAGCTAAGAAAAATTGCAAGGCTATACCTATCTGAATCCATGGAATAGATTTTTGTGCTAATCTAATAGTACTTGGAACCAAAGGTTTGGAAGTAGTACCAGGAATGGATTGGCTGTCGAAACATAAAGGATTAATCAACTGTGCCAAGAAAGCCATAACCATGACCAGTAGCACTGGAGTATCAGTAGAGCATCTAAGTGAGACATTGCCCCATCAATTCAAATGCAACAAGAGTCTAGCCCAACCAACCCTAGACCAAGTCAGAGTAGTCTGTGAATACCCCAACATGTTCCCAGAAGAATTTCTTGGTATGCCCCCAGATCGGTATATCGAGTTCATCATTGAACTAGTTCCTGGAACTAGACCCATAGCTCAGAGACCTTATAGTATGAACCCACCGGAATTAGTGGAGCTGAAGAAGCAACTTGATGCTATGATGGAGAAAGGTTTGAACCAAGCACGTCACCATGGAGATCACTTGTTCTATTTGTGGAAAAGAAAGATGGAGGTAACCATTCGTGCAAAGATTACCGGAAGCGGAATGATGTCACCATCAAGAATTAGTACCCACTGCCAAAGATAGAGGATATGTTTGACTAGTTAACTGGTGCTAGAGTGTTTTCTAAGATTGATCTTAGAACTGGCTATCATCAACTGAAGATTCATGCAACAGATATTCCAAAGACCGCCTTTTACCACCAGATATGGATTGTATGAGTATACTATCATGTCTTTTGGATTAACCAATGCCCTTGCTTATTTCATGAATCTCATGAATAAGATTTTTATGAACTTCCTGGATAAGTTTGTCGTTGTTTTTATCGATGATATTCTGATCTATTCCAAGTCAGAAGAAGACCATGATGTACACCTCAGAACCATCCTTGAAACCCTTAGAGAACATTAGTTGTATGCCAAGTTTAGCAAATGTGAGTTCTGGTTGAAGGAAGTAGGATTCCTAGGACATATTGTGTCGGCAGGAGGAGTCGTTGTTGATCTCGCCAAGATTAAAGATGTTGAAGAATGGAAAGACCCAACCACTCAAACCCAAGTCCGTGCATTTCTCGGATTAGCGGGATATTACCGCAAGTTCGTTGAAGGATTTTCGAGCATCGCAAGACCAATGACCTAGTTGTTGAAGAAAGATAAGAAGTTTGAATGGACGGACAAATGTGAAGCAAGTTTTCAAGAGCTCAGGAAGAGATTGATTTCAGCCCCAATTTTGATTATGCCAGATATCAAGAAGCCTTTTGATGTGTATTGTGATGCATCCAAGATTGGTCTCAGATGTGTGTTGATGCAAGAAGGCAAAGTCATATCATATCTGTCCAGACAACTGAAGCAACATGAGCAAAACTACCCTACCCATGACTTAGAACTAGCAGCTGTAATTTTAGCTTTGAAGACATGGCGTCATTACCTTATGGGTAACCGCTGTGAGATTTATTTGGATCACAAGAGTCTGAAGTATATTTTCACACAGAAGGAGCTGAATATGAGGCAAAGGAGATGGATAGAGTTAATCAAGGATTATGACCTTGACATTCACTATCACCCAGGCAAGGCCAATGTGGTAGTGGATGCTCTTAGCAGATTGCCGTGTAGATTAAGCACCATGATAAAAGAAACCCAGCCAAGTTTACATGAAGAGTTAGAGAAGTTTCGAATAGAGCTAGTTAGCAAAGGATTTTTAGCTAGTATTGAACTTCATCCCACTTTGATCGGTCAGATCAAGGAGGCACATAAAGGAAATGCAAGTATTGCCGGAATCAAGCATCGTATTGGTACAGGGAAGGTACCCAGATTCACCGAAGATACAAAGGACGTATCTGTGTGCCAGTAGATTCTGAGTTGAAACAAGTCATCATGCAAGAAGCTCACGATACTCTTTATTCTATCCATCCGGAGGAACAAAGATGTATTAGGATTTGAAGGAGCAATTTTGGTGGCACAAAATGAAGAGAGAAATCGGAAGCTACATAGCAAAGTGTCATATCTGTCAGAGAGTCGAAGCGGAACATCAGAGACCCGCAGGACTTTTGCAACCATTGCAGATTACGGAATGGAAATGGGATTCTATCAGAATGGATTTCATCACCGGTTTGCCTACATCTAGTAGGGGAAATGACTCTATTTGGGCCATAATGGATAGACTGTCCAAGGTGGCCCATTTAATACCTATCAAGACCACCTACCAGAGTTCGAAGCTAGCAGAGCTGTACATTGATAGAACCGTCAGTTTGCATGGAACCCCTATGACCATAGTGTCAGATTGAGGAACCCAGTTTACCTCAAGATTTTGGCAGAAAGTCCAAGAAGGGTTAGGAACCAAGCTGAACTTCAGCACATCTTATCACCCGCAAACCAATGGACAAACTGAAAGAGTCAACCAAATCTTAGAGGATATGTTGAGAGCCTCTGTACTATAATATGGATCAAAATGGGAATATTGTCTGCCTTTCCCAGAATTCTCATACAACAACAGTTATCAAGCTAGTTTGCAAATGGCCCCCTTTGAATTTCTATATGGAAGGAAGTGTCATACCCCCTTGAATTGGTCGCAAGTAGGAGAGAGTCAGATTTTCGGACCCGACATCCTACGAGAAGCCGAAGAGAAGGTTCACAAAGTCCATGAACATCTCAAGACCTCTCAATCCAGATAGAAGAGTTATGCTCACATGAGACGTCAAGACCTGACCTTCAATGTCAGAGATTTTGTGTATCTCAAAGTATCACCTTTGAAAGGAATGCACTGTTTTCAACTGAAATGGAAGTTAGCCCCTAGATATATTGGACCCTTCAAGATTTTGAATCGCCGAGAAGAAGTATCATATCAACTGGAACTACCAGAGGAGATGTCATCGATACATAATGTGTTCCATATCTCGTTACTTTGCAAATGCCTAGAAGTTCCAGAGAAGATCAAAGTTTTCAAGAATATCAATCATCGAGCCATAGATATCAACAAGGATGTAACCTATCGTGAACTACCCATTCGTATTTTGGAAGAAGCCTTCAGAACCACCAGGACCCGGAGTATCAAATTTCTCAAGATCCAGTGGAGCAACCATACTGAAGAAGAAACTACTTGGGAGCGAGAAGATTTTATTAGGACTGAATTTCCTAATCTCTTTAGTTCCTAGTTTTTCTTAAATCTCGGGATGAGATTTTGTTTAAGGAGGGAAGGTTTGTAACACCCCAATAATATTAATCAAGATTATCAAGTTCTAATTACCCAAGTTTAGGGTTAACAAAAACTTTTATTATTAAATCTAATATGAGTGTATGTGTGAATAGCATTAGTGTATGAATGAGTGCAATTGCCATGTTTGATTGCTACAAATGATAAAGAATGGTTTAAAGATGAATACTACATCATCTAGTCCAATTACAAACAAATTCAAAAGAAAAGAAATTCAAATATGAATCATATGATCAAATGGTCATTTTGACCAAAGTTAACCACCAGACCACTTTGGGTGTCTCTGGTAAAAGATTTCTAATATAAACTTTTCCAATTATTTTCACCCCTTGCTAGACCAAGTAAAAGTGAACCCCATCGCACTTTACAAATCAACAAAAACAAATTCCAAGTCTATTAAAAGGACAATTCAAAATTGAATCAAGTGCATATGCTAAGATCACCACTTTTACAAAACCACTCAAATCAATTCCACTTGAATTTTCCAAGCAACCATAGACACTTAAGCATGTGACCAACACACTCACCAAAATTGAGCCAAAAATTCAAAACTTGTGTTCATGCGGCCATTTGGTCGATCGCTTGTCAGACACAGAAAACACTGGCCTAACTTATACTATTTTGAGAAGTGATTACTTGCCACTAACCCATCTTTTCACTTCCCTGGTCTCCCTTAATGCCTAGCAGCATAGCAGACCAGCTTCCCCCTCTGCCGTTGCGCCAGTGCAGCGTCGCCCAAAGCCGCCGTGCCGGCCGACCATGGATAGCTCGCAGCAGACAGCGCCGCCCTCTCCCACGATGCCCAGGAGATAGGCAACCGTCCGCCGCCACGCTCTGTCCATCCCAAGACTAGGGCCAAGCCATGGACCACCCCCAATCGCCGCGCCCACTTCTCTGCCCGCCGTGCCGAGAGTGCGCCAGAGCGCCGCAGCCGACACACGCCCACATGCCGCGCCTAGCCCTCTCCGCGCGTGCCCGTACTCGTGTGGCCCTAGCTACCTCCCAGACATGCTCGTCCGCCGCCGTGCGACCCGTAGCCCCTGTGCACCGTGTCGAACGCTGCCGTGTCCGCCCAGAGCACCGATCGTTCCCGACCAATCTCGACCGCCCCGTGCCGCGACATTACTCGCACTACGACCGCCCTGAAGCACCATGTCGCCCCCTACCCTCAGCCATGCCGCTAGCCCGCTGTATCGCTGTCACCGACGAGCCCGAGCCATCCCGCTCTGTCCCCATCACCTATGTATAAATAGAGGCCACCCCAGCCTCCATTCGACACACCATTCCACTCCCCACTCCTCACAAAACCTCCCACACCTCTCCCCAGAGCAAGGCGAGCACCAGCCCACCGGAATTTGGCTGGAGTCCGCCGTTGCAGAGGAGAAGAGGAGCCGTTGATTGGAGCCGCCCCCAGGAGCACCGCGGCCACCATTCGAACCGCCGTCGTCTACAACGTCGTTCGCCCCCATCGTCGACCTTAGCTAGAGCCCAGGTAAGCCTCACACGACCCCCACCGTCCCCGTTAGCATTCAGCCTCGCCGGAGCTATTCATCGTAGACAATGCATGTCACCCGTTAGATCCTAGTGTAATCGCACGGCCTAGATTGAAAGATACCGTTTCGGTTAGATAGAGTCACGAACTAGTGGGACCGTCCTGCCAGTAGCCCGCTGCGCCAGCGCAGTGCAGATGGGCCGTCCCATTTGGTTTCCCGCGCAGAGCCCATCCATTCAAATAATATTTTTTCAATTTAGTTAAAACTAGATTCTATCAATAGATTCAAAAATCAATTCAAAGAGATTCACTTAACAAAATTGCATGATTCCAAATTTGTTAGAAAGGTATTCAAAATATCTATCCAAGCCCGTTGGTTTCAAACATTTGAAATTATAGATCATCTATAGTAAAAATAACAAGAAGGAGACTTTTTCGCATTCAAATATTTTTTAAAAATCAACCATAAACGCTTTTGAGTTGATTCCAACTCTAAAAAATCACATTGGATAAGATCTATCTGAATATGTAAAAATATTTAGGTTTACATGCAGTGATATTGGATTACTAATAAAAGAATGCTATATAGGCATTTCTAGTCACTTTAATTGTATTAAATAGTAATATTAAACTTTATCAAATATGACCAACACTTTCAATCACTTTGCCAAGTATTAGAGTATGTGGTGATGACATGTGTCAACATGATCCCATATTTTAATTGGAGAATATTAAATCTAAGTATTTTCAATGAGTAGAAATTACTTTTCTAAAATAAGAAAAATAAAACTAGGTCTTTATTTCATGTAATGATTGTGATGATGATAGATCATCAAGTGTGAGCCTTAGTGTGCTAAATAGAAGTAGTTAAGTATTGTTTGGTGATTGTGTACCTCGTATTCATTTATAGATGATAGTACCGACCCGGGATACCAGGAGGAGGAGTACGACCAAGAAGAAGAAGAAAACTTCAATCACTACACTACTCAAGGAAAGCTAGAACTATGCAAGTTAACACTTGCAAACTTGATAAACTATGCAAGATGCATTAGGCATGCTTTGGTTATACAACTTTGCTTATACCAATCCCAAGTTTTACTTGCAATCTTTATTCTTTTACTTTTACCAAAGTATTTACTTTTAGTTAGTGCTTTGTGAGTATTGAAAAAATAGTATAGATACCATAAAGAGTATAAAACTAGGCCTAAGTAGTTATACTTAGATGTCATAAAAAGGCATAAACTAGAGCTGGATAGTTACACTTGATTAGCACCCCTCATTAGTGAATACCCACAACTTTAGTGGCTAGTGCTAAGCATAAAAGTTGATCACTTTAGATGGGAATACATGGTAAAAATGATTAGGAAAACCTTGGAATGATGATTCATTTTATTGAAATGTTTTTACATGTGTTATGAACACAAAAGGATTTGATGATGAAATTTGTTGAGGCATGAGCCTTAGCCCTTTTTAAAAACTGATGGTTGGGTTCGGATGCGATACCATTACAATTTTACCGTACAACCACAATACCCGAATTGGGTAGGGCTTAACTAGAAGTTTATATGCCTTAGTATGGGTTCCCTCGCCGAAAGAGGTTGAGCTGAGGCTACCTAATGAATGCGAATGGCCACCTATGTAGTGCCCAGGATGGCAGATGGCCATGGCTGGGGGGCCAAGCTTATAGGGGAGGTGCCTATACTAGAGTGTGTAATTGAAAGGTTAGGATGGATTATCCGCATACTAAGTATGATGATTCAGGGTGACCCTTGACGGATGTATTGAATTTTGTGGTGAAAGTGTACCACCTCTACAGAGTGTCAAACTATTCGAATAGCCGCGCCCGTGGACATGGACAGTTGGAGCGGCCATACTGTTCCGTTGTCAGATGTTTTCAAAATGACTTGTGAATTGAACTATGACTTTGACTTGACCACAACAGGGTTGTGGATATGAAAACTTGGTTCCCACTTAGGTGATGAAGAACATTAAACTAGTTTTCTTTACTTCTTAACTCAGTATGAAATAAACCTGGCTTTTTGCAAATAAACCTAGAGCTTAAGATTCCTACTAGAACTACTTTACTTGATAGTGATAGCTTGCGAGTACTTAAAGAGTACTCATGGCTTTGTCCCTGGCCATTCCCGTGGCCATACTATGAGGAGGACTACCAGGAAGATGGACAGTAGGAGGTCTATGACAACTAGGATCATCTCCCATCGTTAGCATTGCCTGTGACTCTGAAGATGGAGCCCCTACTATGTTTACTTTCCGCTGCTTTGATTGTATTAAGACTGGATCATGAGATCCTTCATTTGTAAGACCTTTATTATGGTTTGTATTGGATGATGTATTGTGGTACTAGTTCTATTATGTCTCGCATAATGGTAATCCTAGGATTGCGATGTATGGTATAATAGGCATCTAGGATTAAAAATCTGGGTGTTGACAAGTTGGTATCAGAGCCATCCTGACCATAGGAGACCCTAGTTAGAATGGACGTCTGAACAAAAAAATAGTTTCAAAACAAAAGAAGTGAGTATTTATGAAAACCTATTCCCACTCTTATCCTTGAGATTCTTTCAAAAAAAGTCATGTTCCTCAAAAATTCTTGCAATCCTACATAAAATTTGACACACTTGATCACCCCACGAACTTTCTCACCCTAAATTCTTATAGATGGAGGAAAATTATAGCAAGTTATACCAGCTAGGCAACGGAGGTCACCTGATCTTTGAGAGGGATCTCGATGCACTCGCAGAGTATCTTGAGCACCCGCACTCGGAATTCTTCGGTGCCCAACTCACTGATCAGCAAGGAGGAGAGCTATCGTCGCTGATAATTGCAGATCTCAGAGGCAATATGGAAGCACCCACTTCGGGGAAGATCCAATTCAGCGTTCGGGAGACAACTGGCTAGATGGATTAGCCAGGGCTATGCATGAAGATCTTGCCCGTCTGTGTGGGCAAAACATCAACCAGATCCAAGGAACTCGCTTTGTGCACTACGCAAGGCGTGATTCTATGGGAATGCCCTTGGAGATGCAAGGACACCAGGAGGTGAAGCACCAAGTGGATAATCTTGACTTCATGTTGTATGATAGACAACAAGAGTTGGACAACGCTCGTGCCTACGCCAACCACAACCATGCCATTGAAGTCAAGAAAGACTAGACCCTTTCCATCCTCGCCAGGGAGTGCCAATAACATCGTCGTCAGCGTGACAAGAAGGATCGCATCATCGCTCGTCTTCGCAAGAAGGTGGCCACTCTCGAGAAGACCATCCCTAAGCAGGAGGTCCAACTTGAAGCGAAGGAGGAGGAAGGTGAAGATATCCGTGGAGATCTCTACTCTTACCTCAGTGATGATGATGACTACCTGGATGACGATTCCATGGAGTTCCACACTGATGATGATTCTGACTTCATTGATGATGATTAGATGCAATTAGGCACTACTGTAGGAATGAGTTGTACCCGGTCCCACTGTATCGTGAATGGTTCTTAAAACCATCTATTTTCTATTTATGTTGTGGTGTGTGTTTGTATTGTGTGCTTTGAATGAATGAATGAGAGGAAGTTGTTAGTTTACAAAAACTGAGTCAAACTGAAAGTTAAAGCTTTTGAAACAAAACCATGAACCTTAGAAATTTCCCTCATATCTCATTATCTATCTCAATCTTCAGATGACTCGTGGAAATCCCGGAGGAAGCAGTTCATCTTAGGACCCAATGCTGCAGATTCTGCAAATGCTAGTTTTTAACCGTGAAGCTAGAAGAGCCAAACGCCAAGCCAACCTAGCCACCCTTCAACAGATATATCAGATGGCCCACAATAATCAAGGTCACGAAAACCAGGATAACCATGGATCCAAACTCAAGAACTTTCAGAATACCAACCCACCTATCTTTAGTAAGTCTGAAGAGCCCTTAGATTCGGATGACTGGCTACAAACCATGGCGAACAACTTAGAGGTTGCAGGAGTTGAGGCCAATGAGAAAGTACTGTTTTCCACCCATTATCTGGCAGGTGATGCAAGAGCCTGGTGGAATAGCATCCGTACCATTAACGGAGGTCAAATGATGACTTGGGATGAGTTCAAAATCAAGTTCAGCAGGACTCATGTGCCCCCAGGTCTGATTAATAGGATGAGGGACGAGTTCAGGGAATTGAAACAAGGAAGAATGATTGTGGTAGAATACCATGTTAAATTCGTTTCTTTAGCTAGATATCCCCCTGATGAGATTGACACCAAAGCAAAGAAGAAAGAGTGATTCCTGAACGGACTGCATGATGAGATGCAAACCGTGCTAGGCAACATTCCCTTTGATGATATTGAAGCTTTAGTGGATTCAGCCATTCAGATGGAAGGGAAGATCAACCAAGCCAATGACAACCGCAAACATCGCATGATGGACCAGCCTGGATCCCACAATTCCCAGAAGTATCGCACCAACCCGTCTGCAGGATATGCCCCAAGAAACAACAGACCCCCTATGTCCTGTCCAAGCTATCCCAATCGTGGCGGAGGAAACCCATGGTCTGGAGGAAACCACAACAATAACCCCGGTACCTCTAATAACTTCAACCATGCACCGCCCAAGTCCAACAACAACAACAACAACAATACTGCCCCAAGGACTGGAAGCAATGTTGTGCCTATTCCAGGAAAAGACAAGTCCCAGATTACTTGCTTTGAATGCGGAGTCAAGGGCACTACTCCAACGAGTGTCCCAAGAAGCTTGTAGCAGCCCCCGATGTGAATGCACCCGCTCAGCAGCAACGCCGTGTTTAGCCTGGAAGGAGAATTGCCCTAGGGAACTCGCTCAACCGCAACGGCTGTATGTTCCACATGAATGCTGAAGATGCTTAGGAAGCACCAGATGTCATGCTGGGTATGTTTTCTGTTAACTCAGTACTTGCAAGAGTGTTGTTTGATTCTAGAGCATCGCACTCGTTTGTTACAGAAGAATTTGCATGCACTAGTAAGATTCAACCAACAAAATTGAAGCATGTTATGATAGTTCAAATACCTGGTTCAACCACCAAAGCTAGAAAAATTTGCAAGGTTGTACCTATCCGAATCCATGGAATAGATTTTTATGCTAATCTAATAGTACTTGGAACCAAAGGTTTGGAAGTAGTACTTGGAATGGATTGGATGTCGAAACATAAAGGATTAATCGACTGTGCCAAGAAAGCCATAACCATGACCAGTAGCACTAGTGTATCAGTAGAGCATGCACTACTAGGAAACAGCTTATAGATAGACAAGATATTCAGTGGCACATATGTAAAAATATGCGCCACGGATATATATCAGTGGCGCACTAGAAACAATGCGCCACAGAAGTTTGGCACTTCAGTGGCGCACGAAACCAATATGCGCCACAGAAGTCCATATTTCTGTGGCGCATATTTTCGTGTGCGCCACTGAAGTGTCAAACTTATGTGGCGCATATAGACGTATGCGCCACAGAAGGTTGATGGGACCAAGCAGCAAAAAAAGGAGGAGAAACTTCTATGGCACATATGTCCATATGCGCCACAAAAAGTGATGTTTCTGTGGCGCATATAGGTTAATGCGCCACAGAACAAGCATATAGGGGGAAAAACAGATCCCACCCCCCCCCCCCCCCCCCCCCCCGTGGATCGCCTTTTCAGTTTTGTAAAAAATAAAAAAAATGTTAGAAACTTCAAAAAAATAATTCCTTTAAGTTGTAGTTAGATTTTAGGGTATAGATCTAGACAAAATTGAAAAACATGAATTTCGATGTATTTTGCAAAAATAGGTCATGACACGGTAAAACGACTCTAACTTTTACATACGATGTCGGAAAAAAATCTTTAACCTATCAAAATGACCGTCTCGAAATTCCCTACTCGAATTCAACCACCTATGGTTGTTCTGAATTTTACAGAATCCCCAAATTCGAAAAGAGTAAAAAGTTATTTAGGGTAAAAGATTTTTTACTGCAAAAAAATAAAAAAGGGGGAGAAACTTCTGTGGCGCATTTCCCCCATATGCGCCACAGAAGTCTTGGGCGAGATTCGAAATTTGAATCCCGCCAGCACCCTTTCTCCCTCCCTTTTTCCTTTTTCTCCCCCTCCCCACTTCTCCTCCTCTCCACACTTCTCCTCCCCTCCTCTCCTCCACACTTCTCCCCTTCTCCTCCCTCCTCCTTCTCCACTCTCCGGCGAACTCCTCCTCCTCCTCCACCACCACCAACTCCGGCGACCACCTCCTGCTCCTCCTCCTCCACCATCAACTCCAGCGACCTCCTCCTCCTCCACCACCACCAACTCCGGTGACCTCCTCCTCCTCCTCCTCCTCCTCTTCCACCACCAACTCCGGCGAGCTCCTCCTCCTCCTCCTCCTCCTCCACCACCACCAACTCCGGCAACCTCCTCCTAGACCTAGCAACCACCCGCCACCACCACCACCACCACCAACTCCGGCCAGATCCGAACAGATCTAGATCTGGCCCGTTTTTTTTGAAATTTGAAAAAAACTTCTGTGGCGCATATTGGCCATATGCGCCACATAAGTTTGAGATCTGGCCTGCCTTTTTTTTGAATTTTGGAAAACAACTTCTGTGGCGCATATTGGCCATATGCACCACTGAAGTTTGAGACTTCTGTGGCGCATTTCGAAATGTGCCACTGAAGTTAGTTATCAGTGGCGAGGTATTAGTGGCGACTAACAAATGCGCCACAGATGTTCAAAAACGGTGTGCCACAGAAGAGCTGTTTCCTAGTAGTGATGTATCTGAGACATTGCCCCGTCAATTCAAATGCAACAAGAGTCTAGCCCAACCAACCCTAGACCAAGTCAGAGTAGTCTGTGAATACCCCGACGTGTTCCTAGATGAATTGCCCCGTATGCCCCCAGATCGGGATATCGAGTTCATCATTGAATTAGTTCCTAGAACTGGACCCATTGCTTAGAGACCTTATAGTATGAACCCATCGGAATTAGTGGAGCTGAAGAAGCAACTTGATGCTATGCTGGAGAAAGGTTTGATTCAACCAAGCACGTCGCCATGGAGATCACCTGTTTTGTTTGTGGAAAAGAAAGATGGAGGTAACCGTTTGTGCACGGATTACCGGAAGCTGAATGATGTCACCATCAAGAAGAAGTACCCACTGCCAAAGATAGAGGATTTGTTTGACCAGTTGACCGGTGCTAGAGTGTTTTCTAAGATTGATCTTAGAACTGGTTATCATCAACTCAAGATTCGTGCAACGGATATTCCAAAGACCGCCTTTACCACCAGATATGGATTGTATGAGTATACTGTCATGTCTTTTGGATTAACCAATGCCCCCGCTTATTTCATGAATCTCATGAATAAGATTTTTATGAACTTCCTGGATAAGTTTGTCGTTGTTTTTATCGATGATATTCTGATCTATTCCAAGTCAGAAGAAGACCATGAGGTACACCTGAGAACCATCCTTGAAACCCTTAGAGAACATCAGTTGTATGCCAAGTTTAGCAAATGTTAGTTCTGGTTGAAGGAAGTAGGATTCCTAGGACATATTGTGTCGGTAGGAGGAGTCGATGTTGATCCCGCCAAGATTAAAGATGTTGAAGGATGGAAAGACCCAACCACTCAAACCCAAGTCCGTGCATTTCTCGGATTAGCGGGATATTACCACAAGTTCGTTCAAGGATTTTCGAGCATCGCAAGACCAATGACCTAGTTGTTGAAGAAAGATAAGAAGTTTGAATGACGGACAAATGTGAAGCAAATTTTTCAAGAGCTCAAGAAGAGATTGATTTCAGCCCCAATTTTGATTATGCCAGATATCAAGAAGCCTTTTGATGTGTATTGTGATGCATCCAAGATTGGTCTCGGATGTGTGTTGATGCAAGAAGGAAAAGTCATATCATATCTGTCTAGACAACTGAAGCAACATGAGCAAAACTACCCTACCCATGACTTAGAACTAGCAGCTGTAGTTTTAGCTTTGAAGACATGGCGTCATTACCTTATGGGTAACTACTGTGAGATTTATTTGGATCACAAGAGTCTGAAGTATATTTTCACCCAGAAGAAGCTCAATATGAGGCAAAGGAGATGGATAGAGTTAACCAAGGATTATGACCTTGGCATTCACTATCACCCAGCAAGGCCAATGTGGTAGCGGATGCTTTTAGAAGATTGCCACGTAGATTAAGCACCATGATAAAAGAAACCCAACCAAGTTTACATGAAGAGTTGGAGCAGTTTCGAACAGAGCTAGTTAGCAAAGGATTTTTAGCTAGTATTGAACTTCAACCCACTTTGATCGGTCAGATCAAGGAGGTGTAGAAAGGAAATGCAAGTATCAATGGAATCAAGCATCGTATTGGTACAGGGAAGGTACCCAGATTCACCGAAGATGAAGAAGGAGTTTTGTGGTACACAGGGCGTATCTGTGTGCCAACAGATTCTGAGTTGAAACAAGTCATCATGCGAGAAGCTCACGATACTCTTTATTCTATCCATCCCAGAGGAACAAAGATGTATCAGGATTTGAAGGAGCAATTTTGGTGGCGCAAAATGAAGACAGAAATCGGAAGCTACATAGCAAAGTGTGATATCTGTCGGAGAGTCAAAGCGGAACATTAGAGACCTGCAGGACTTTTGCAACCATTGCAGATTCCGGAATGGAAATGGGATTCTGTCTGAATGGATTTCATCACCGGTTTGCCTACATCTAGTAGGGGAAATGACTCTATTTGGGTCATAGTGGATAGACTGTCCAAGGTGGCCCATTTTATACCCGTCAAGAGCACCTACCAGAGTTTGAAGCTAGCAGAGCTGTACATCGCTAGAATCGTCAGTCGCATGGAACCCCTAAAACCATAGTGTCGGATCGAGGAACCCAGTTTACCTCAAGATTTTGGCAGAAAGTCCAAGAAGGATTAGGAACCAAGCTGAACTTCAGCACAACTTATCACCCGCAAACCGATGGACAAACTTAAAGAGTCAACCAAATCTTAGATGATATGTTGAGAGCCTGTGTGCTAGAATATGGATCAAAATGGGAAGATTGTCTGCCTTACGCAGAATTCTCATACAACAACAATTATCAAGCTAGTTTGCAAATGGCCCCCTTTGAATTTCTGTATGGAAGGATGTGTCGTACCCCCTTGAATTGTTCGCAAGTAGGAGAGATTCAGATTTTCGGACCCGACATCCTACGAGAAGCCGAAGAGAAGGTTCACAAAGTCCGTGAACACCTCAAGAGACATCGAGACCTGACCTTCAATGTTGGAGATTTTGTGTATCTCAAAGTATCACCCTTGAAAGGAATGCAATGTTTTCAACTGAAAGGGAAGTTAGCCCCCAGATATATTGGACCCTTCAAGATTTTGGATCACCGAGGAGAAGTATCATATCAACAAGAACTGCCAGAGGAGATGTCATCGATACATAATGTGTTCCATATCTCGTTACTTCGCAAATGCCTACAAGTTCCGGAGAAGATCGAAGTTTTCAAGAATATCGATCACCGAGCCCTAGATATCAACAAGGATCTAACTATCGTGAAGTACCCATTCGTATTTTGGAAGAAGCCTTCAGAACCACCAGGACCCGGAGTATGAAATTTCTCAAGATCCAGTGGAGCAACCATACTAAAGAAAAACTACTTGGGAGCGAGAAGATTATATTAGGACTGAATTTCCAAATCTTTTTAGTTCCTAGTTTTTCTTAAATCTCGGGACAAAATTTTGTTTAAGGAGGGAAGGTTTGTAACACCCCAAAAATATTAATCAAGATTATCAAGTTCTAATTACCCAAGTTTAGGGTTAACAAAAACTTTTATTATTAAATCTAATATACGTGTATGTGTGAATAGCGTTAGTGTATGAATGAGTGCAGTTGCCATGCTTGATTGCTACAAATGATAAAGAATGGTTTAAAGATGAATACTACATCATCTAGTCCAATTACAAACAAATTCAAAAGAAAAGAAATTCAAATATAAATCATATGATCAAATGGTCATTTTGACCAAAGTTAACCACTAGACCACTTTGGGTGTCTCTAGTAAAATATTTCTAATATAAAATTTTCTAATTCTTTTAACCCCTTTATATACCAAGTAAAAGTGAACCCAAGCCCACTTTACAAATCAACAGAAACAAATTCCAAGTCTATTAAAAGGACAATTCAAAATTGAATCAAGTGCATATGCTAAGATCACCACTTTTCCAAAACCACTCAAATTAGTTCAACTTGACTTTTCCAAGCAACCATAGACACTTAAGAATGTGACGAGAACACTCACCAAAAATTAGCCAAAATTTCAAAACTTGTGTTCATGCGGCCATTTGGTCGAGCACTTTGCAGACATAGAAAACACTAGCCTATACTGTTTTGAGTAGTGATCACTTGCCACCAACCCCTCTTTTCACTCCCCTAGTATCCCTTAGTGCCTAACAGCGCATCAGACTAGCTTCCCTCTCTGCCGTTGCGCCAGTGCAGCGCCACCCGAAGCCGCCCCACTGGTCTACCATGAATAGCTCGCAGGAGCCAGCGCCGCCCTCTCCCACGATGCCCAGGAGATAGGAAACCGTCCACCGCCACCCTTTGTCCACCCCAAGACCAGAGCCAAGCCATGGACCACCCCCAATCGCCGCGCCCACTTCTCTTCTCGCCGTGCCGAGAGCGCGCTAGAGCACCGCAGCCGACATGTGGCCACACGCCGCGCCTAGCCCTCTCCGCGCGTGCCCACACTCGCCATGACCCTAGCTACCTCCTAGACACACCCGTTCGCTGCCGCGCAACCCGTAGCCCCTATGCACCGTGTCGAACGCCGCCGTGTCCGCCCAGAGCACCGATCGTTCCTGACCAATCTCGACCTCCCCGTGCCGCGCCATTACTCACACTACGACCGCCCTGAAGCACCGCGTGGCCCTACCCTGATCCATGCCGCTAGCCCCCTGTATCGCCATCACCGAGAAGCCCGAGCTATCCCGCTATGTCCCTATCGCTAGTGCATAAATAGAGGCCACCCCAGCCTCCATTCGACACACCATTCCACTCCCCACTCCTCACAGAACCTCCCACACCTCTCCCCGGAGAAAGGCGAGCACCAGCCCACCATAATTTGGCCGGAGTCTGCCATTGTAGAGGACAAGAGGAGTCGTTGATTGGAGCCGCCTCAGGAGCTGCCGCGACCACCATTCGAACCACCGTCGTATACAACGCCGTTCTCCCCCATCGCCGACCTTAGATGGAGCCCAGGTGAGCCTCACACGATCCCCACCATCACCGTTAGCGTCCAGTCTCGCTGGAGATGTTCGTCGTAGACGATCCATGTCACCCGTTAGATCCTAGTCTAATCGCACGGCCTAGATTGAAAGATACCGTTTCGATTAGATAGAGTCACTGACTAGTGGGACCGTCCTGTCAGAAGCCCGCTGCGCATCGCAGTGCAGCTGGGCCGTCCCATTTGGTTTCCCGCAGAGAGCCCATCCATTCAAATAATCTTTTTCCAATTTAGTTAAAACTAGATTCTGTCAGTAGATTCAAAAATCAATTCGAAGAGACTTTTCCACATTCAAACATTTTTTTAAAATCATCTATAGTAACAATAACAAGACAGAGACTTTTCCACATTCAAACATTTTTTAAAAATCAACCATAAATGCTTTGACTTGATTCCAACTCTCAAAAATCACATTTGACTAGAGATATCTGAATATATAAAAATATTTAGGTTTACATGCAGTAACATTGGATTAGTAATAAAAGAATGGTATATAGGCATTTCTAGTCATTTTAATTGTATTAAATAGGAATATTAAACTTTATAAAATATGACCAACACTTTATATCACATTCCCATGTATTAGAGTATGTAGTGATGACATGTGTCAACATGCTCCCATATTTTAATTGGAGAATATTAAATATTAAGTATTTTCAATGAGTAGAAATTACTTTTCTAAAATAAGAAAAATAAAACTAGGTATTTATTTCATGTAATGATTGTGATGATGCTAGATCATCAAGTGTGAGCCTTAGTGTGATAAATAGAAGTAGTTAAGTATTGTTTGGTGATTGTGTACCTCATATTCATTTATAGACGATAGTACCGATCCGGGATATGAGGAGGAGGAGTACTACCAAGAAGAAGAAGAAAACTTCAACCACTGCACTACTCAAGGAAAGCTAGAACTATGCAAGTTAACACTTGCAAACTTGATAACCTATGCAAGATGCATTAGGCATGCTTTGGTTATACAAATTTGCTTATACCAATCCCAAGTCTTACTTGCAAGCTTTATTCTTTTACTTTTACCAAAGTATTAACTTTTAGTTAGTGCTTTGTGAGTATTGGAAAAATAGTATAAATACCATAAATAGTATAAAACTAGGACTAAGTAGTTATACTTAGATGTCATAAAAAGGCATAAACTAGAGCTGGATAGTTACACTTGATTAGCACCCCTCATTAGTGAATACCCTCAACTTTAGTGGCTAGTGCTAAGCATAAAAGTTGATCACTCTAGATGGGAATACTTGGTAAAAATGATTATGAAAACCTTGGAATGATGATTCATTCTATTGAAATGTTTTGACATGTGTTATGAACGCAGAAGGATTTGATGATGAAACTTGTTGAGGCATGAGCCTTAGCCCTTTTTAAAAACTGATGTATGTGTTCGGATGCGATACCATTCCAATTTTACCGTACAACCACAATACCCGAATTGTGTAGGGCTTAACTGGAAGTTTATATGCCTTAGTATGGGTTCCCTCGCAGAAAGAGGTTGAGCTGAGGCTACCTCGTGAATGTGAATATCCACCTATGAAGTGCCCACCATGGCAGATGGCCATGGCTGGGAGGCAAGATCATAGGGGAGGTGCCTATACTAGAGTGTGTAATTGAAAGGTTAGGATTGATTATCCGCATACTAAGTATGATGATTCAGGGTTATCCCTGACGGTTGTATCGAATTTTGTAGTGAAAGTGTACCACCTCTGCAGAGTGTCAAACTATTCAAATAGCCGCGTCCATGGTCATGGGCCATTGGAGTTGCCATGCTGTTCCGTTGTCAGATGTTTTCAAAAAGAATTGTGAATTGAACTATGACTTTGACTTGACCACAACAGGGTTGTGGATATGAAAACTAGGTTCCCACTTAGGTGATGTAGAACATTAAACTAGTTTTCTTTACTTCTTAACTCAGTATGAAATAAACCTGGCTTTTTGCAAATAAACCTAGAGCTTAAGATTCCTACTAGAACTACCTTACTTGTTAGTGATAGTTTGCGAGTACTTAAAGAGTACTCATGGCTTTGTCCCTGGCTATTCCCGTGGCCAGACTATGAGGAGGAGTACCAGGAAGATGGACAGCAGGAGGTCTATGACAACTAGGATCATCTCCCATCGTCAGCATTGCATGTGACTCTGAAGATGGAGCCCCTACTACGTTTACTTTCCGCTACTTTGATTGTATTAAGACTGGATCATGATATCCTTTATTTATAAGACCTTTATTATGGTTTGTAATGGATGATGTACTGTGGTACCAATTATGTTATGTCTCGCAAAAATGGTAATCCTGGGATTGCGATGTATGGCATAACAAGCATCTGGGATTAAAAATCCGGGTGTTAATAGGCAATGTCTCAATCGGCCCTCTAGATGAGTTCTGGGTGCCGACGAAGATGAACCCTACGCGCTACTCTGTCATCCCCTTCGGAGACATCCACATCTTCATTAGCGAAACCGACTCGGGTCCTAGCTCCCAGGAAGTCGGAAACTCGTCAAGCCCCGCATGGACCGCCTATGAGAAGGACACGTTTGTGGAAGGATCTAGGCCATACCTCTCCTTGGAGTATGGTGGCTTGGATCAGGAAAATTCAAGGCCCACGCAAACCGCTCCTGTGTAGGATATGAAGGTGGAAGGACCTCGCAAATCCGCTTGGCTTCCCCGAGCGTTAGAGATGCACAAGTCATACTTTGTCGGTGTAGTCACCCTCTTTGATCTGGCCAGATGCGTTCAAAGGGATGGAGAACCTCCCTGCAAATACCTCTCCAGATGGATGAGGGTAAGGGAAACCCTAGAGGGAGACCGTGCTGACGAGCTCGTGTACCACTTCGTGGAAGGGCTCGCACCCGGAACACTCCTCCGACATACCCTCCGAAGGCGATAGGCCGCAGGTCCTCTCACCCTTGGTGAGATGGTTGCCATCGTCAACGAATACGCGGATGCCAGCAAAGAGGCCGAAATAGCAATCGCCGTCATAGCTGGAGGAGGAAACAATAACAATGGCCCACCTTTGTCACCCTCCACATCCGCAATCATCAACACTGAAGCCAACTCTGACTCTGTCCTTGACGTTCTGTACGCCAACATCAATATGGATGGCGGTGGATCGGATGCTAACTCGGAGGAACACGATGCTGTTATGAGGGAGATCGAGCAGGAGATCGAGAAGGAGGAGCGTGCCGATAAGGCCAACACTTCCCACCAGGTGCTAGTCGCCATTGGGAGCCTGATGGAAGAAGACGGACGAGAACCAGAACATGTGAGAGCTCCGCCCACACCAGCGGTTACCCGAGAAGCAGCAGCCAAGAAGGCCGTCGAGCCCCTGGCTCCGGCCAAGGCCATGCCTCCTTCGGTTATCCGCCCGCAATTGGCGCAGGAACACACCATAGCCCCAGTACTGCCAGATAATCAAATCAGCCGCCAATGCCACCATCAACGTCTGCAGCTAGCAACCCATTGGCTACTCCTGCCAACAAAACAATCTACGGCGCACTCCTCGTTGAGCCTATCACCGTCGCCGATATCTGGAGCATTATAGAGCTTGATGAGATGCGCGCGGCAATCTTGGCGGAGGCCAAGTGCATTGTGGAGCAGGGCGCTAAGATGGACGAAGACATGGCTAAGGCATAGAAATCCATCAAGGCTACAAGAGCTATGGAGGTGGAGTACAAGCAATTGTTGTTAAAGAAAAAAAGCAAAGAAGGTACCAGCTCGTGTCGTCGAGGATCCCGACGGTCGGTGGAGGTTGGGATATGATGGGTCTAAGCCAACAAAATCCACCCCGTACATTGATTCAGAGGGGAGGCAAGTCATGCCAACTCTCGCCCTCAACATTGTCGTCGCCAAGACCCTCCTGGAGCAGGATAGGTCCCCAGAAGCAGTTGCTCAGGTGTACAACCCTGTCGCTAAGGCATGTAAGCAACAGGAGAAGGCCACCTCGCAGAGGCTAGAGTCCAACCCGGAGCTTTGCCAATCAACTCTGAATAGCCGCAGAAGGCCCAAATCTCCCCGTGACACGGATCGCATACAGGCTCTACAGAGCGAAGACGGAGGGAGGCATGCAACATGACTAACACCATCTTCATATCCTCCGATCACGAAGAAAAGGCTCGTCCTGCCGGTCGCCACCTCCACCACCATCTCGGCGTCACGAGGAACCAGATCCACGCCACTGTAGAAGCCTGCCACCGCCAAGGCATCCCCAGGCTGACATCGTTATACGCGACTAGGGTGAGTAGCCCCGGCATGCCGGAGACTGCAACGACGTTCAAGGACATAGGAGAAGGTCCCACAAGGAGCCTCCACGTCCGACAAGAAACCACGATAGGCGTGAGGAGTCACAAGAGGGGCACACCAATAAAGCTAACCCACCGCCTCCACTGCCACCATCGCCACCTAGCATCCATCATGGCAGAGGGCACGGTGGATCTCATAGATCCCGCCACAACTCCCCTCCCCATGACGGCAAAGGGAAGAAACCAGAGCTGTATGATGCACGTACATGGTTGGACAAGATCCAAGAATCTCGAGAGCTCCCATACCTTGGGCCACATTGCTTTGGACCAGTCTACAGGCCACAACCTACCCCAAGGGCCTCCAGATAGACAAGACCATCAAGCCATACAACAACACTGCCAGGCTAGCAACATGGTTGCAGGACTACAGCAAATCGATTCACATCGCGGGGGGAAACCCCAATGTCGTCGTTTAGTACCTCCCACTGATGTTGACCGACACCGCTCGAGAATGGATCGATGACTTACCGGAGAAATCAATATGCAATTGGTTGGACATGCATGAAGCGTTCACCAAGAATTTTGAGGGTACATACAAACGTCCCTGCACTATCAGAGACCTGCAGCGGTGTGTGCAAGAAAAGGATGAAACCTCTCGTGCCTACCTCTCTCGCTAGCTGGATATGAAAAATTCCTGTGCAGGGGTGCACGAACAGACTGCTATGGCCGCCTTCGTCGAGGGTCTGGAAAAGGGAACTTTTCTCCGCCATAAGTTGAAGCACAAGTAAGACAACAATGAGCTTACCCTCAATGCAATGATCTCCATGGCTAGCGAGTTTGCCGCTGCTGATGATGACACATGTGGATCACTGCCGGCAATAGCAATCCCTACCCAGGCCAAAAAAAACAACAATAACAAGTGGAAAAATGCGCCCGAAGAAAAGCAAGTAGCCAACATGGTCGCCGCAATGTTCAATGGCAGAGGCGGAGGCGGACAACATGGACGTGGTCGGGGCGCTAGCAGTGGCCAGCAGAGGAGTGATACTACACCCTCAGTGCCCCGCGTTCCCCAAACGTACGAAGAGTACCGTGATATGCTGTGTTTCGTCCATCTCAACACAAACGGTAATGCCACCCACACCAACCGCCAATGCAAATTTGTCAATGACCTTTAGCAGGACCCTGAATCCAGCTATAAGCAAAGTCGGAAGAATAAACCCCGTGGAAAGGGCAAAGGGAAAAGAAGGACGAAGATCCCAAGGAATCAAGCGATATGGATGAAGACGTGGAACCCAAAGCTTCCGACAAGGGAGAGGGTAAAGGGAAAAATCCCTTCAAAAATAAGGCTCCGTGTTACCATACCTTACTTGGCACCCCCACCGTTCGGGACCAAAAAACCTCTCTAAGGATACTGATGGCCACCCTCCCTCTGGTTCCCCAGTACATCAGGTGGTCAGAAGTTCCAATTACTTGGGATAGGAAGGATCACCCAGATCGTATCCCAACAAAGAACCATTATGCCATGGTCATTAACCCTTTGATTGACAGCACATAGTTCACCAAGTGCCTCGTGGACAGTGGAAGCAACATCAACATCATGTACTTGGATACACTACACAATATGAACTTGACAGAAACCCATTTAAGGAAGAGCAATACCGTGTTCCATGGGGTTGTCCCTGGCCGACAAGCTAATTCTCTGGGCTGCATCTATTGTTGTTAACAATTACCGCCAAGAACGCATGACCTTTGAGGTGGTGCCTTTCAAGAGCGTGTACCATGTCATCTTTGGGCGCGACATCTTTCACTCTTCCTCGGAAGGCCATGCTTTGTCTATAACAAGCTCAAGATTCCCGGACCAAATGGCATCATCACCGTTGATGGAAGCTTCACCAAGGCACGAGAGTGCGAGCTCAGTGAGGCCGCCTTCGCCGAAGCAGTCCTCTACAATCAGGAGTCCAAGGAGATCTAGAACCAGGTCGATGCCGTAGAGATGCTGGCTTCGAAGAAGCAGATCACTGCTGCCAAACCCACATTCAAGGCTGCCATCAAGACCAAGCCAGTGGAGTTTGTTGAAAAAGATTCCTCCAAGACCACCACCATTGGCATGGACCTGGATCCCAAATAGGAAAGCGCGCTCGTCGAGTTCCTCTGTGAGAATAGGGACATCTTTGCCTGGCAACCTACCGACGTGAAAGGTTGCCTAGGTAACTTGCCAAGCACAACTTAAATATTGATCCCAATGCCAAACCGGTGAAGCAACCTCTATGACGATTTGGTGATGAAAGACGAAGGGCTATAGGCAAAGAAATAGCTAGGTTACTTAAGGCTGGCTTTATCTGAGAAGTTATTCACATCCGATGGGTGGGAAATCCTATACTTGTCCCCAAAAAGGGAACCAATGAATTAAGAATGTGCATTGATTACAACGGCTTGAACAAAGGGTGCCTGAAGGATTTGTTTGCTTTACCTCGCATTGACCAAGTCATTGACTCGATGGCTGGCTCGGAACTTCTGTGTTTTCTCGATGCCTACTCAGGTTACCACCAAATCCGGATGCGAAAGTCGGACCAACTGGCCACTTCATTCACCACACCCTACGACACGTATTGCTACGTCACGTTGCCCTTTGGGTTGAAAAACACTGGTGCTACTTACCAACGGACAATGCAACGTTGCCTACACAACCAAATAGGTCGCAACGTACACGCTTACATGGACGACATCGGAGTAATGTCAAAGAAATCAAATGATTTTATCGCTGACTTGTAGGAAACCTTCGACAATCTCCGAAAATACAACATGATGCTAAACCCTAAGAAATGCGTCTTCGGGGTACCTCTAGCAAATTATTGGGCTTCATCATTTCACATCGCGGAATCGAGGTGAACCCAGGGAAAATCAAGGCCATCCTCAACATCAAACGTCCGACATGCCTGAAGGACATACAAAGGCTCACAGGCTTCGTCGCAGCGGTAAGCCGGTTCATCAACCGACTTGGTGATAAGGCTACGCCACTCTACAAGTTGCTCAAGAAGGCGGACAAATTCACATGGATGGACGAGGCTAACGCAACACTTCAAGAGTTGAAGAGAATACTCTCCTCCCTGCCAATACTTGCAGCACTGGTGTCAAGGGAGCCTATGTTAGTTTACATGGCGGCAACCAACCGAGTAATAAACATTGTCATCGTGGTGGAGAGCAAGGAACCAACGCATGAATACGGAGTTCAGGAGCCTGTTTACTATGTAAGCAAGGTCTTGACAGAATCCAAACAATGCTTCATTGCTTGGCCACTGGGAGCAACGTCTGCCTCAACAGAGCCTGAGATATCAAGGATTGGATTAACATCTGTCTCCATGGTGGAGATCTTAGGGATGATGAGAGATGAAGGCATAGCGGGGCCAGCAGAAGGCTTGGCAGGAAGAGTAGGGGGAGCAGTAGCGGGCGAGGACTTGGCGGACACGTCCCTAGTCAGCATGTCACGAATGTTTTTTGACCCTCCAACATATTTGGAGGATCGTTGCAAACTAACACTGGCTTTCCTCCTGAAACATACGAAGTATAAGTACAAAAGTTGAAAAAAGGTATGAGCTGAAAAGTATAAGCCGGAGAATGAAAACACTTACTCCACGACAGGATCCTTGGTGAGGGGAATGCCAGTGGATTTCTTCTTCTTCTCCACCTCTAAGGCGGTAGTGGATCGTTTGGAGACTCCACTCTCCAATTTCTTCTTCTTGGCCTCGGCGGCAACATTAGAGGTGGAGCTCTTCTTCTCTCGCATTGCCGGAGCTGGTTGATCCTTGGGGGCATTGTCGTCGGACACCACTTGGATATCCTTCAGCTTGTGATCATAGACCTAGGAGGCCATCTTATCTGCCGCCAAGGTCGCTAGCTGGGATAAAGAGGAGTGTTAGATTGAAAACCTCAAGTCGGAAAAGCCTTAGAGAATGTAATGAGCAACAAAGGAAACAAAAGCTACCTCTGGGCACTTGCCGCAATCGAACATGTCATATGTGATCTTGAATCCATGCTTCCTTTCCTTCACCTTGACAATGTCTTTAAGACGAAGTTTGATGGAGTCAGTAGAGAAGTTATCCCGCGAAATTTGCATGAGATCCCTCCTGTCTTGAGTGTACTTACACATCAACTCAGCACGATGCTGCAGAGGATGGATCCGCCTAACAAACCAGCACATGGTAAGATCAAGCCCTTTAGACCTTCGTCTACGAGCCATTCAATCCACCTTATGGAACAATTGGCCTCATCGTCGGAGGGAAGGGAGGCTAGGGTCCGCCATGCGGGCACCTCGGTGGAAGCTCCATCGATGAAGTCGGGATAAGTCTCAAGGCGGTCAGGCAGAGGAATATCTGGTCCGTAGAAGTATGTGTGCTGCGAGTTCTTGCATGACTCATGCCCTACGATGTCTGGGAAGCACCGGCTAGGCCGGATCTTGAAGCTAATGGTTCCACAGATCCGCAATTCGTCCTTGGACTCTACAGACTCTCTCTTCATGGTAAATAAGTACACGGACATATCTAGCCTAGGTTTAATGACTAGGAATCCTTCACACAAGGCTACGAAGTTGCTAAGGACTAAGATGCTGTTGGGAGAGAGATTGTGGGGGAGTACATGGAAGTGTCGGAGGACGTCCAAGAAGAAGTTGGAAACTGGCAGGCTTACACCTCGTACCGGCTGGGCCTTGAGGTACACCTTCTCTCCGGCTTGGGGAGAAGGAACCACCTCGCCGGCTGGCACCACCCACCAGGCCAACTCCTTCACCGCGGGGAGATACCCCTCGGTGACCCGCTCATGTAGATCTTTGGCGGAGAGGTCAGAGCCCCTCCACACCCCCTTGTGGGAGTCGTTATCTTCTTCAGTAGCTTCTGGCGCCGCTTGTTCTTGGTCTTCATCGATGGTTTCCACCACGGCGTTGATAGGGACAACCACCCCCTTTGGAAGGATGGTCACTCCCTAGGATGGCTCTGGAATAGCCTCGGGAGTCACTGCCGTCGAAGGGATGGAGCTGCTGGAGGCCATTGCGACGGGGGAGTAGGTGGAGGAAAGAAGGGCTCTAGCTAGGGTTTTCGCAGAGAAGCTCGAACGAGCGCGCGGCTAGAGGAAGACGACAACGAAGAGGCGAATGCGGGTGAAAAGAAATAAATTGACCATGGTAAAAATATATAGACCCCGCATCAAGATTCGTGCAAAGGGATCTAATGGATGGAACGTTTCTGACGTGGAAGTGAACATGCGCGGTAATTTCGCCATGTCTTCCATCTTTGCCGCTTCGCCGTTTTAGATTTCGCACGCGTGGAAATAGCTGATGATTAATTCTCTATTTCTGTGAGTTTCGAGGTACCATAGGCTGTACCCTACGTGATCTTCCTGACAGTTGTAGTGAAGGGTCACGTCCAAAGCTTACATCGAAGACAGAGATTGTCTGACTCTGGAAACGAAGACTCAAGGAATCTCCCGCTACATTACGAAGCCGAAGAGGATTGCAGGGTTTTTTGGGAGACCTTTGAGATATTGCTTGATGAATTGATATCATCACTTAGACAGGATATTCAAAGATCAGTGGGCAAGACGGCGCAAGATTTCAAAGTCCTCCAGGGGCTACTGTTGGGGATATGCCAAATGGGTATCCTCATAGCATGTCACCAATCCACCTAACCCGTGTGGCCCATAGTTGGTAGCAAGGCCTATGGCCTGCTGGGCGGCCCCGTTAGACGAATCTAGAAGGGAGGCCCATGCTGAATGAAGGAAGGCTACACAGGAGTCACCGACATACTCGGAGCCTTGGAGTACAAGACACGGAAGACTAGTTCGTATTAGTGTAGGACTCTTTACCTTGTTCGACAAGGACCTTTCCCTGTAAACCCTAGGTTTTGGCACCTTTATAAGCCGGCCTATGGGAGCCTTTAGGGCACAACCTCTTAGATTGCTACATACAACGTGCAACACCTTGCACAGCGAACCTATCCATGTAACTCGGTGTATTGCCATTATAGTGATTTATTGTCACATCCCAAAATTTTCCAAATTTTGAAATGTGAAAATTTTAACAAAACAAAGAATCAAGTTCTTTGAAATTCAGAAGGAACATTTAAATATAATGCCTCCAAACCCAAGCCAAATAAAATGATTTTGTGAAATGGTGTGCATGTTTTAAAATCCCAAATCATGAAGCATGCATGAGCATCTTGACTTGGTTGCATTTTAAAAACCTAAGAGAAGTGAAAATTATCTCAAACCCTAAAACTCTAATTATTGGTTAACCCTAAGAACAACACAATACTATGGATATACTCCATATTTATATTAAACCAAAGAACTCCTATGAGAGATAAAAAGATAAAGGGCAAAACAATAAAACAATAGAAATTGGTTTCATCCAATTTGGAGCAATGGATAAAAAGATATGAATTGTTTTGAGAATAGAATTAAAAAAAGAAATATTAACTATTAAAGCTAAAGGGAATAAATTTGATTAGAAAATTTGAGTTGGAAAGTAAATGTGTTCTATAATGCCCTAAAAACCTAATTTGAGTTTTACAAATTTTTAGAAATTTGTTTGATTCAAATTGGTTCACTAAATCAAAAGTTATTTAAGAAAATAGAAAAAGAAAAAGAAAAACTGAAGGAATAAAAAACAGCAGCAGCAGCTCGGCCCAAACCCCCAGCCCACTAAGCCCACACAGCACCCCTTCTCCCCGCTGCTTTATTTTCTCACCGACCCCCTGCTTAGCCCCCCTCGCTGACGGCTCGACCCCACTCCACGTCAGCCTCCACCTCACCATCTCCAACCTAACGACGAACACCCCCTCCTCTCCTCTGTTATTTCCAAATCGGCTCGAATTCGAGCGTTTCTACGAATTAAACTCCACTCCGAGCCCTGCCCCTTAATCCCCACTCCCTCTTCTCCATTTCCCCTCACACCCCACCAACTGAGAGCCCCTAGGCTGCTCGGAATCGAGCTCGGACCGCCGCAGACACCGACGAGCTCCGGTGACGATTCTGGCGAGAACTGACTGCCCCGTGCCCTCCCCTCTGTACTGTTATCTTCACCACACTCTGCCGCATGGTCTAACATTTTTTGTTCGATCTTTACCGCCCAGGTCGTCGCCACGGTCACCACCGGCGTCACCCTCTGCCGCCGCCGTTCACTGGTGATTTCCGGCGAGACGCAGGTTCCCGCCGCCCTACTTTGGCCACCGTAAGCTTCTACAAGACCTGGCGCACCTCACTGACCATTTGCCTTGTCTGCTTGAGCCCCAGGTCGACGACACCGTCTCGACGCTAGCTCCACCGTCGGTAGGAACTCTGGCGAGGAATCCCCGACAAAGCCGAGCGCCCCTTTCCTAACCAGGACTACCACTGAGACCTCCTCGACCACCACAACCCCTCGGTAAGATCGCTGCTTCCCCTAACCCTCTATAATCGCCGGAGCACCACCCGTTCGCCGTGTCGCCGCCGCGCCCAGAGGACCAGCGCCGCGAGTTCTTGGCCACGCAGTGAGCACCGTCTGATCTTGATCTAGCGGCTTATATAGATCACTTAGCCGAAGCGGTATCAGCTGATCTGGTCCGTTAGTTCCTCTTAAAATCCAACAGCCCACGTTGTTGATCCGCCCGAACCGGTACCAGCCAATAAGAACATGCCACGTCGCCCAGGCTATTTGTTTAAATTAGAAAATAGGCAGAATTTTTATTTAATTTAGAAATTCAATAACTTTTGATCCACAAATCAGAAAAATACAAATCTGGTGTCTATGGATTCAGAAAAATGAGAGCTTCACTACTGAGGCATTATTTCACCCTTTAGCTTCTGTAAAATAGAAGTTTTAGGCAGAACCTTTTTAGGAGTATTTTAACCATAAAAATTGTTTTGTAAATTATTTTTGGATGAATCTTCTTGCTATGGATTGCAAATTGAACCCTCTGTCCAGTGAGACCCAAAATATAAATTTGGTTGACTTTACCTAATAGCATGGGAATTATTTAGTGAGTCTAGCCTTTCCAAATACTAGAAATTATTGCTAATTATTACAATTGCACAAATGGTTGCATTTGTAATCTTGCAATTGTAAATTGTTCAGAAAACACTTAGTATTGTTCAAAACCTTTGTTATAACAATTTGTACAATAAAAATTGCCATCTTGCATGCTTGCATATTTTGCATGATTTTTTGTATTGTCATTAGTGTTGATCTTGTGCTTGTTTTGTCTTGGTTGTTTTGTTTGATAGATTGTGTGGATTGTCAAGTGTGTTACTGCAAAGAGTGTACCAACACCACCAACTACTAAGGCAAGTGACACTATCATCCATGTCCTACTATTTTCATTACACTTAGTGGATTTTTGTAGTATGCATGACAGGACTACTATGATACTATGCTATGCTATGTCCTATTTAGGATATCCTTTATATCTTCTTTAGTGAAAACACTGTAGTTGTAGTATGCTTAGCCCTGCTATAGATTCAGGGTGGAATATACCATATTGTGATTATATGAGGAGTTGGAAAATATATATGTTTTATATAATAAAACAAGTACTCAATGAATCACCTGGGTGGAAGTGGATACTCAGTTGAGAATAAGGTGGCAACGAAGGGAACCATGTCTATGGCTATCTCTTTTGTGTGTGCACTAGAAGAATACCACCCAGGAACTTAGAGATTGAACATGTTTCTCGTACAGTGGCTTTCGTGTACAGCCACATGCCAAATGGGCTCTGGCCTAGTCAATTACATAGTGGCAGACCCATGCATTGGTACCTCTTCAGGTTAACTAGAATTATGCATTGGAGGTTTATCCTTGCATTGGTGCCTGGTAGATGTGCTGGAATTATGTATTGGGAGGACTTCTATGGAAAGACTTTGTCACATTCTCGATCTGCCGGTACTCCATCTTGGTGAGTACTAATCCAGCGGCCACTGGTGGCGTCAAGACGAGATTATGTCTTGTGGGTAAAGTGTACAACTTCTGCAGAAGATTAAATTCTAAGTACTTAGCCGTGTCCTCGGTTATGGACAACTCTGAGCAACTAAGGCCTGAAGCTATGGAAGATCTCGACATTCCAATTTCTCAAAGTAAAACTTGATGGTGTCAACAAGGGATTAGAAGAACTTGGAGTTTGCCAAGGAGTTCAGAAAGTTGTTGAAAGATCAAAACTATTTTTTACAAACATAGGATAAAACCATATTGCTTTCTGCAAATGAGCCTAAGATCTACTTAGCCAAATATGCATGTAGTGATAGTTCAACTTATATTCACCAACTTGTGACACTTGCCAATGCATTCAAAGTATTGACCCTTTTGTGGCTGTAACCTATCATGTTGCAGGTTATTCTATTGATGAGTGAGGATTGATGATAGGAGTTATGAGTCTACACCCAACATGTTTGCCCGTGGCACATGAAGATGAAGGACTCCATGCTTTACTTGTATTCTGCTGCTTGTAATAAGATAGCCTATGGCTATGAGTATGTAATAAAGTATTCATATTCTTGATCATGCGATGTAATATGACCTTTGTATCTTCATATTACATCTTAAAACTGTGGGTGCTAGCTATTCGATCCAGGGACTAGCACTGTAATCACAGGGATTCAAACCAAGCCAGGTTTGGGTCTTTACATATGGTATCAGAGCACTGTGTTGCCTGTAGGTTTGTAACCCTAGGAATTGGACAAACCCCTTGTTAGGAGTGAACTTATATTTTTATACTTATTAGATTTTCTCGTATACCTTTTGGTTATAGACGTATGCCTTTTGGTTTATGTAATGCTCCTGCTACTTTTCAAAGATGCATGTCTGCTATCTTTCATGGTTTTTGTGAGGAAATTGTGGAAGTGTTCATGGATGACTTCTCCGTCTATGGAACTTCTTTGGATAATTGTCTGCACAACCATGATAAAGTTTTGCAGAGGTGTGAAGAAACTAATCTTGTTCTTAATTGGGAGAAATGCCAATTCATGGTTAATGAAGGGATTGTCCTTGGTCATAAGGTTTCCGAAAGAGGCATAGAAGTGGATAGAGCTAAAGTTGAGGCAACTGAGAAAATGCCCTGCCCAAGAGACATCAAAGGTATTCGCAGTATCCTTGGTCATGTTGGTTTCTATAGAAGGTCTATTAAAGATTTCTCTAAGATATCAAAACCTGTCACATCCCAAAATTTTCCAAATTTTGAAATGTGAAAATTTTAAAAAAAACAAAAGAATCCAGTTCTTTGAAATTCAGAAGGAACAAAAACTTTTGGAACATTTAAATATAATGCCTCCAAACCCAAGACAAACAAAATTATTTTGTTTGAGAAGTGGTGTGCATGTTTTAAAATCCCAAATCATGAAGCATGCATGAGCATCTTGACTTGGTTGCATTTTAAAAAACCTAAGAGAAGTGAAAAATATCTCAAACCCTAAAACTCTAATCCTTTGCTAATACTAAGAACAACACAATATTATGGATATACTTCATATTTATATTAAACCAAAGAACTCCTATGAGAGATAAAGAGATAAAGGGCAAAACAATAAAACAATAGAAATTGGTTTCATCCAATTTGGAGCCATGGATAAAAAGATATGAATTATTTTGAGAATAGAATTAATAAAAGCAAGATTAACTATTAAAGCCAAAGTGAATAAATTTGGTTAGAAAATTTGAGTTGGAAAGTAAATGTGTTCTATAATGCCCTAAAAACCTAATTTGAGTTTTACAAATTTTTAGAAATTTGTTTGATTCAAATTGATTCATTAAATCAAAAGTTATTTAAGAAAATAGAAAAAAGAAAAAGAAAAACGGAAGGTATAAAAAAACAGCAGCAGCAGCTCGGCCCAACCCCCAGCCCACTAAGCCCACCCGGCACTCCCCTTTCCCCCTCTCTTTCTCACCGACCCCCTGCTTACCCCCCTCGCTGACGGCTCGACCCCACTCCACGTCACCCTCCACCTCACCGTCTCCAACCGAACGACGCACACCCCCTCCCCTCCTTCTGCCGTTTCCAAATCGGCTGGGACCCGAACGTTTCCGCGAATTAATCGCCACTCCAACCACGGCCTCTTAATCCCCACTCCCTCCTCTCCATTTCCCCTCACACCCCACCACCTGAGAGCCCCTAGGCTGCTCGTAATCGAACTCGAACTGCCGCAGACACCGACGAGCTCCGGCGACGATTCCGGCGAGAACTGACTACCCCGTGCCCTCCCCTCTATCCTGTTATCTCCAACACACTCTGCCGCACGGTCTAACATTTTTTGTTCGATTTTTACCGCCCCAGGTCATCGCCACGGTCATCACCGGAGCTTTTTCTACCGCCGCCGTTCACCGACGAGTTCCGGTGAGTCGCAGGTTCCCGCCGCCCTACTTTGGCCACCGTAAGGGTCTGCACGACCTAGCGCACATCGCTAACCTATTGCCTTGTCTGCTCGAGCCCCATGTCGACGACACCATCTCGGAGACGCGAGCTCCACTGTCAGCAGGTACTCCGGCGAGGAATCCCCGTCGACTCTGAGCGCCCCTCCCTCCACCGCGACCATCCCCGAGACCACCTCGACCTCGGTGATCGCTGGTAATAGTCCACGGTCTCCCTGACCCTCTGGAACCACCGGAGCGCCACCCACCCGACAAACTGCCGCCGTGCACCGTCGCCAGCGCCGCCAGTTCCATGCCACGCGCTGAGCACCGTCTGATCTTAATCCAGCGGCTTAGATAGATCACTTAGCCGAAGCGGTATCAGCTGATCTGGTCCGTTAGTTCCTCTTAAAATCCAACGACCCACGTTGCCGATCCGCCTGAACCGGTACCAGCCAATAAGAACATGCCACGTCGCCCAAGCTATTGTTTAAATTAGAAAATAGGCAGATTTAGTATTAAACTTAGAAATTTCATAACTTTTGCTCCACAATTCAGAAAAATACAAATTTGGTGTCTATGGATTCATAAAAATGAGAGCTTCACTGCTGAGGCATTATTTCACCCTTTAGCTTCTGTAAAGTAGAAGTTTTAGGCAGAACCTTTTTAGGAGTATTTTAACCATAAAAATTGTTTTGTAAATTATTTATGGGTGAATCTTTTTACTATGGATTTCAAATTGAACCCTCTGTCTAGTGAGACCAAAATATAAATTTGGTTAACTATACCTATTAGCATGGGAATTATTTAGTGAGTCTAGCCTTTCCAAATGCTAGAAATTATTGCTAATTATTACAATTGCACAAATGGTTGCATTTGTAATCTTGCAATTGTAAATTGTTCAGAGAACACTTAGTATTGTTCAAAACCTTTGTTATAACAATTTGTACAATAAAAATTGCCATCTTGCATGCTTGCATATTTTGCATGATTTTTCTATTGCCATTAGTGTTGATCTTGTGCATGTTTTGTCTTGGTTGTTTTGTTTGATAGATTGTGTGGATTGTCAAGTGTGTTACTGCAAAGAGTGTACCAACACCACCAACTACTAAGGCAAGTGACACTATCATCCATGTCCTACTATTTTCATTACACTTAGTGGATTTTTGTAACATGCATGATAGGATTACTATGA
This sequence comes from Avena eriantha, assembly GCA_910589775.1. Lineage (NCBI taxonomy): Eukaryota > Viridiplantae > Streptophyta > Magnoliopsida > Poales > Poaceae > Avena > Avena eriantha. The sequence goes on along the minus strand of OU342742.1, from coordinate 472,021,468 downwards.
TACTATGCTATGTTATATCCTATTAGGATATCCTTTATATATTCCTTAGTGGAAATACCATAGTGGTAGTATGCTTAGCCCTGCTATAGATTTGGGTGGAATATACCATATTGTGACTATATGAGGAGTTGGAAAATATATGTTTTATATAATAAAACAAGTACTCAATGAATCACCTAGGTGGAAAGTGGATACTCAGTTGAGAATATGGTGGCAACGAAGGGAACCATGTCTATGGCTATCTCGTTCGTGTGTGCACTAGGAGAACACCACCCAGGAACTTAGAGATTGAACATGTTTCTCGTACAGTGGCTTTCGTGTACAGCCACATGCCAAATGGGCTCTGGCCTAGTCAATTACATAGTGGGAGACCCATGCATTGGTACCTCTTCAGGTTAACTGGAATTATGCATTGGAGGTTTATCCTTGCATTGGTGCCTGGTAGATGTGCTGGCATTATGTATTGGGAGGACTCATGTGGAAAGACTTGGTCACATTCTCGATCTTCCGATACTCCATCTTGGTGAGTACTAATCCAGCGGCCACTACTGGCGTCAAGACGAGATTGTGTCTTGTGGGTAAAGTGTACAACTTCTGCAGAAGATTAAATTCTAAGTACTTAGCCGTGTCTCCGGTTATGGACAACTCTGAGCAACTAAGGCCTGAAGCTATGGAAGATCTCGACATTCCAATTTCTCAAAGTAAAACTTGATGGTGTCAACAAGGAATTAGAAGAACTTGGAGTTTTGCCAAGGAGTTCAGAAAGTTGTTGAAAGATGAAAAGTATTTTGCAAAGATAGGATAAAACCATGTTGCTTTCTGCAAATAAGCCTAAGCTCTATTTAGCCAAATATGCATGTAGTGATAGTCCAACTTATATTCGCCAACTTGTGACACTTGCCAATACATTCAAAGTATTGACCCTTTGTGGCTGCAACCTATCATGTTGCAGGTTATTCTATTGATGAGTGAGGAATGATGATAGGGGTTATGAGTCTACACCCAACATGTTTGCCTGTGGCACATGAAGATGAAGGGCTCCATGCTTTACTTGTATTCTGCTGCTTTGTAATAAGATAGCCTATGGCTATGAGGATGTAATAAAATATTCATATTCTGGATCATAAGATGTAATATGACCTTTGTATCTTGATATTACATCTTAAACTGTGGGTGCTAGCTATTCGATCTAGGGACTAGCACTGTAATCATAGGGATTCAAACCAAGCCAGGTTTGGGTCTTTATAGATGGTATCAGAGCACTATGTTGCCTGTAGGTTTGTAACCCTAGGAATTGGACAAACCCCTTGTTACGAATGAACTTATATTTTTATACTTATTAGATTTTCTCGTATACCTTGATCATTCTTTACTGAATCTCTTCTCCTTCAAACATGTAGAGGACCAACCTTTGCTTTCTCTAAGGACCTTGAGGATGGATCATGCCAACAAGGAGATCAACATACAAGTTGTGACAAGTCCTCGAGCTTGCAAAATATGTGGAGAAGTAGGCCACACCTCTAAGGTACATCAAGATCAATGTCCCTTTTGTGATCATGAGCATCCAGTTGGACAATGCACCACATCTCAAGTTACTTGTTACCTATGTGAAGGAACCAACCACATTCCTGCCAAGTGCCATCTCGACTTCATAGTGCAACAAGTGAAAGAACAAGTCAAGGATGGAATGTATCAAGCTCTTAGGAAGAAATAAGAAAACCTTAGCCATATCATCTGCTCCAAATGCAAGAAAGAAGGACACAATACCGATGAATGCCTAGAGAAGGAAGTTCAAGAAAACCGCAACAACACTTCAAGAAAAAGTACTCGAGACATGACAAAAGTGTTTTGCCATCGCTGCCGGAAGATAGGACACTTCACCGATGATTGCCCAACTCAAAAGAGAGCTCCCACTGATGTTATCATAGTGCGACCTATGAGACATTAGATTGCCTACCAATTATCATGTTCGAGTTATCGATATCATGTTAGCGTATGGATCATGCCGACCTATGTGGTATGACTATACTAGGTTGCTTGTTTCAAGAAAACTTGTTGTTTTCTTCTATAATGAGTTAAGGTCAGAAGTTGCTAAGTGACTGGTTGCTTGGTGAATGTTTGATTGAACTGGTTTGTATTGGGTTGAGTATGTTAGAACTCCCTTAGACCTATCTATCTATATATCATTACTTATCCCTATTAAATCAACAGATGCCTCCAAGACGCGCCAACGACCATGATAGCAATGGAGACAACAACAACAACAATGGAAATGAGATGCAACAGATGACGACTGCACAGACTCAGCTAATGCAGATGATGACACAATTCATGGCAACCATCAACAATCAGAATCAGAACAACAATAACAACAACAATCCACCACCTCTGGATATGCTCACTAGGTTTCTGAGGTTGAGACCTGCAAAGTTCTCTAGTACTTCTGATCCAATGGTAGCTGATGACTGGTTACGTTCAGTAAACAGGGATCTAGTAACTGTTGGATGCTCTGATGCTGAGAAAGTGAGATTTGCAGCGCACTTGCTTGAAGGACCTACAGCTATATGGTGGGACAACTTTCAAGTCACTCACCCCGTTGAGGAAGTGACTTGGGAAATATTTGAAGATGGTTTTCGCACTAATCATATCTCTTTAGGCGTGATGAGCCTAAAGAAGAAGGAGTTTCACAACCTTAAACAGCGTCACCGCAGCATTGCTGAATATATTGAGGAATTGAACAATCTATCACGTTATGCTCCAGAAGATACTGATACTGATGCTAAGAGGAAGGAAAAGTTCCTAGATGGACTGAATGATGAATTTTCCATGCAACTATCAGTTGCTTATGTTCCAACTTATCAATCACTATGTGACAAAGCTAGAATTTTAGAGAGTAAGAAGAGTAAAGATGAGAACAGGAAGAGGAAGCATAGCTTTGACAAATATCACTCAGGATCATCAAAGAAGATGCGTTCATTCAGAAAGGACAATGGGGATTCTGGATCACATCAGCATGAAGGAAATGGACATAATCACCATCACCATAAGAATCACCACATCAACAATGGAATTGGTAGTAACAATGTAAATGGTACTAACAATGAAGATAACCTTGGTCAGAATCAACATAGTGATCCCAAGAAAGACATTAGCCAGTTGCAGTGTTACAATTGTAGGCAACTTGGACACTTTGCAGCAAACTGTCCTGAGAAGAAGAATGAGAATATGGGAGACTCTAATGGAAGCAATTCCAATGTGACCCAGAAAGGACATGTGAACCACATCAACATGTATGTAACCCTTGAAGAACTAGATGATGTGGATGGTAAGCCTAATCTAACTCAATTCAGTGGTATAAGAATCTCAAGGTGGAGAAATATTAACAACCTTTGGATGTCAATCATTGGACCCTTAGCCAAGTGAATCATCAAATGCAACCCAACAGAGATTCCTTTTAAGGGGTGGTAGCACCCAAGTTATCCTAAAATCCAACCTATTCTTTCTAACCTTCTCGAATCTCGGGACGAGATTCCTTTTAAGGGTGGTAGTCTGTCACATCCCAAAATTTTCCAAATTTTGAAATGTGAAAATTTTAACAAAACAAAGAATCAAGTTCTTTGAAATTCAGAAGGAACATTTAAATATAATGCCTCCAAACCCAAGCCAAACAAAATGATTTTGTGAAATGGTGTGCATGTTTTAAAGTCCCAAATCATGAAGCATGCATGAGCATCTTGACTTGGTTGCATTTTAAAAACCTAAGAGAAGTGAAAATTATCTCAAACCCTAAAACTCTAATTATTGGTTAACCCTAAGAACAACACAATACTATGGATATACTCCATATTTATATTAAACCAAAGAACTCCTATGAGAGATAAAAAGATAAAGGGCAAAACAATAAAACAACAGAAATTCGTTTCATCCAATTTGGAGCCATGGATAAAAAGATATGAATTGTTTTGAGAATAGAATTAAGAAAAGCAATATTAACTATTAAAGCCAAAGGGAATAAATTTGATTAGAAAATTTGAGTTGGAAAGTAAATGTGTTCTATAATTCCCTAAAAACCTAATTTGAGTTTTACAAATTTTTAGAAATTTGTTTGATTCAAATTGGTTCATTAAATCAAAAGTTATTTAAGAAAACAGAAAAAGAAAAATTGAAGGAATAAAAAAAACAGCAGCAGCAGCTCGGCCCAAACCCCCAGCCCACTAAGCCAACACAGCACCCCTTCTCCCCGCTGCTTTCTTTTCTCACCGACCCCCTGCTTTGCCCCCTCGCTGACGGCTCGACCCCACTCTACGTGACCCTCCACCTCACCATCTCCAACCGAACGACGAACACCCCCTCATCTCCTCTGCCATTTCCGAATCGGCTCGAATTCGAGCGTTTCTGCGAATTAAACTCCACTCCGAGCCCTGCCCCTTAATCCCCACTCCCTCTTCTCCATTTCCCCTCACACCCCACCACCTGAGAGCCCCTAGGCTGCTCGGAATCGAGCTCGGACCGCCGCAAACACCGACGAGCTCTGGCGACGATTCCGGCGAGAACTGACTGCCCCGTGCTCTTCCCTCCGTACTGTTATCTTCACCACACTCTGCCGCACGGTCTAACATTTTTTTTTCGATTTGTACCGCCCCAGGTCATCGCCACGGTCAGCACCGGCGTCACCCTCTGCCGCCGCCGTTCACCGGTGATTTCCGGCGAGACGCAGGTTCCCGCCGCCCTACTTTGGCCACCGTAAGCTTCTACACGACCTGGCGCACCTCACTGACCATTTGCCTTGTCTGCTCGAGCCCCAGGTCGACGACATCGTCTCGATACGCTAGCTCCACCGTCGGTAGGAACTCCCGCGAGGAATCCCCGAAGAAGCCGAGCGCCCCTTTCCTAACCACGACTACCATTGAGACCTCCTCGACCACCACAACCCCTCGGTAAGATCGTTGCTTCCCCTAACCCTCTAGAATCGCCGGAGCACCACCCGTCCGACGCGTCGCCGCCGCGCGCAGAGGACCAGCGCCGCCAGTTCTTGGCCACGCGCTGAGCACCGTCTGATCTTGATCTAGCGGCTTATATAGATCACTTAGCCGAAGCGGTATCAGCTGATCTGGTCCATTAGTTCCTCTTAAAATCCAACAGCCCACGTTGTTGATCCGCCCGAACCGGTACCAGCCAATAAGAACATGCCACGTCGCCCAGGCTATTTGTTTAAATTAGAAAATAGGCAGAATTTGTATTTAACTTAGAAATTCAATAACTTTTGATCCACAAATCAGAAAAATACAAATTTGGTGTCTATGGATTCAGAAAAATGAGAGCTTCACTACTGAGGCATTATTTCACCCTTTAGCTTCTGTAAAATAGAAGTTTTAGGCAGAACCTTTTTAGGAGTATTTTAACCATAAAAATTGTTTTGTAAATTATTTTTGGGTGAATCTTCTTGCTATGGATTGCAAATTGAACCCTATGTCCAGTGAGACCCAAAATATAAATTTGGTTGACTTTACCTAATAGCATGGGAATTATTTAGTGAGTCTAGCCTTTCCAAATACTAGAAATTATTGCTAATTATTACAATTGCACAAATGGTTGCATTTGTAATCTTGCAATTGTAAATTGTTCAGAAAACACTTAGTATTGTTCAAAACTTTTGTTATAAGAATTTGTACAATAAAACTTGCATGCTTGCATATTTTGCATGATTTTTTGTATTGTCATTAGTGTTGATCTTGTGCATGTTTTGTCTTGGTTGTTTTGTTTGATAGATTGTGTGGATTGTCAAGTGTGTTACTGCAAAGAGTGTACCAACACCACCAACTACTAAGGCAAGTGACACTATCATCCATGTCCTACTATTTTCATTACACTTAGTGGATTTTTGTAGTATGCATGACAGGACTACTATGATACTATGCTATGCTATGTCCTATTTAGGATATCCTTTATATCTTCTTTAGTGAAAACACTGTAGTTGTAGTATGCTTAGCCCTGCTATAGATTCAGGGTGGAATATACCATATTGTGATTATATGAGGACTTGGAAAATATATATGTTTTATATAATAAAACAAGTACTCAATGAATCACCTGGGTGGAAGTGGATACTCAGTTGAGAATAAGGTGGCAACGAAGGGAACCATGTCTATGGCTGTCTCTTTTGTGTGTGCACTAGAAGAATACCACCCAGGAACTTAGAGATTGAACATGTTTCTCGTACAGTGGCTTTCGTGTACAGCCACATGCCAAATGGGCTCTGGCCTAGTCAATTACATAGTGGCAGACCCATGCATTGGTACCTCTTTAGGTTAACTAGAATTATGCATTGGAGGTTTATCCTTGCATTGGTGCCTGGTAGATGTGCTGGAATTATGTATTGGGAGGACTTCTATGGAAAGACTTTGTCACATTCTCGATCTGCCGGTACTCCATCTTGGTGAGTACTAATCCAGCGGCCACTGGTGGCGTCAAGACGAGATTATGTCTTGTGGGTAAAGTGTACAACTTCTGCAGAAGATTAAATTCTAAGTACTTAGCCGTGTCCTCAGTTATGGACAACTCTGAGCAACTAAGGCCTGAAGCTATGGAAGATCTCGACATTCCCATTTCTCAAAGTAAAACTTGATGGTGTCAACAAGGGATTAGAAGAACTTGGAGTTTGCCAAGGAGTTCAGAAAGTTGTTGAAGGATCAAAACTATTTTTTACAAACATAGGATAAAACCATATTGCTTTCTGCAAATGAGCCTAAGATCTACTTAGCCAAATATGCATGTAGTGATAGTCCAACTTATATTCACCAACTTGTGACACTTGCCAATACATTCAAAGTATTGACCCTTTTGTGGCTGCAACCTATCATGTTGTAGTTTATTCTATTGATGAGTGAGGATTGATGATAGGAGTTATGAGTCTACACCCAACATGTTTGCCTGTGGCGCATGAAGATGAAGGACTCCATGCTTTACTTGTATTCTGCTGCATGTAATAAGATAGCCTATGGCTATGAGTATGTAATAAAGTATTCATATTCTGGATCATGCGATGTAATATGACCTTTGTATCTTGATATTACATCTTAAAACTGTGGGTGCTAGCTATTCGATCCAGGGACTAGCACTGTAATCATAGGGATTCAAACCAAGCCAGGTTTGGGTCTTTACATTTATAGCAGGAGTAGAGTTCTGCCACCGTTGTGGGACTTGAACTTGGGTAAACTATGTTACCTCATACCCGATAACACTCCGCCTTACCCACGTCTCGAAAAACACACTGTGAGGACCCCTCCATGGCATACTCGTCGGCAATACCGCGACATAACCACTGCACACAATAACATATATTTGATGGAACCATCCTTAACCATGTTTGGTAAGACCTTAAATTTTCCCTTCAAGTCACACATTTTCACATTCATAATGTCTACTTGCAGATTTTTAACCCCTCATCCAATCTATGATTTGTGCGATTCTTGTTCGGTTGGAAAGATGAGATAAAATATTGTCTTACAAGATTATAAAAAAAATACAACCTCTGGTCCTTTTTAATTGTCGCAAATAAAATCGGATCGGAGGGACTAGAAGAATAGGAGGGAAAGTAATTTGTTGTTTATAATTTCCATTCATTTTTGCATAATGAACTTTTTAATTTTTGCCACTAATAACTTCTAAGGTTATATCAACTAAGTTATTTTTTCCTATTTTCACACAATGAACTGTTTTGTTGTTTTGCATAGATTGTTTTGGGAACACATGACATGAATGATTCCTTAATATGATTTGGAATTCACCTACTAATGCAAGAGAAAATATTATGTCTTGTTGTGGCATGTCGAGCATCATAGGAACAGTATTGTACAAGGGGATGGAAAACCATAAATTGCAACATCAGTGCCATATCTATGTAGTTATTTGGATTCCTTCACTAATTCCATAGGAACATCAAATGCACAAGGTAAAGCACCAATTCTTCCTGCACTCAACATGGTCTAGAAGTCAGAGAGGATGCAGTGCAAGTATACCCAGAGGTTTCACCAAGTGCTGCACACCATCTCGGACATTGACCCCCCACCCCCGTAATCATTGCGTCCTTCGACTCAAATGTGTGCAATCCCAAGCTCAGGGAGAAGTTGAACACTGTAACACCCCAACTTCAGCAACCTTCTTTAGTTGTTCAGAATTCCAAAAATGAGGGGAGACAAAAACTTTTTCTTGTTTAGTGATGCAATGATTATTTTCTTGTTGGTTCTTAGGCATCTAATGTGTAGTAGGTGATATACTCATTACCTCACCCTTAGATGACAAAAGCTATTTAACTAAAGAGATGCCTTGGGTTATTTTACATGTTCTCAAATGTTCTAACATTTAAAAACAAATCCAAGATGCCTTTTCCCCCATAAACTTATTGGCTAATCTATTGACAAAACTATGGAGATCTATATGCTATCATCTCCTTATGTTTTCAAGACAAAACTTCCAAATACTCTTACCTCTAGTTTCCAAAACTCTTTACTAATTTTTTGAATTCCAATCTTGGTAGAAGTACCAAGGACTCTTACCTACTTCAAAAACTCAACCTTTTCAAAATACCATCCTTACCTCAAGCTAAGCTTGATGGTACCCTTAGTAGTAGATTTAAGATGTTGTTAAGATGAATTTCCTTGATCTGTTGTTTAACTTTCTTGAATAGGAAGTTTGGTGAGCTAAACTAGGAGCATCCTTTAGAAAAAAACTACCCAAACAAGGAAAACCCTACTCCCTTGAGAATAAATCATCAAGACCTAGCAGGAAGATAAACCCTCCCTATGTTATGAGGATCATCTTTGATAAGCTATTTAAAGCCCTCTAACACTTGATATAAGGCCTTGTGCCTCCTATACACCCATCCTTGGGATGTGTATTACCATACCCTATACTCCGTCTTGATCAATGGATCCATTCACCACCTCCCCCAAGCTTGTCGTGATCCTTGTCACTAAAGTGGCCCTCTGATTTTCCTTATCAGACTCCCTTTTGAGTCAATCCCTTTTCATAGCTCTCATAGTAGAAAAGACCAACTCAATACATGGATCCTTACTACTTAACCCAATCTTAAAGATCATCCACTTGGTGATGAGTTTGGAACCTTGCGTCCCGTCAGACATCACCTCTTGTATCCTAGTCAAAAAAACCAAATCTGCCAAAATTTGGCTAAGTCTAGAACTGTTATGAACATCACTTATTTGAGTCTCTCCCTTTTCCAAACCTTGTGAATTTTTGGAAATGCACTTGAACCTTCTTTTAGAACATCTTAAGTACTTATAAATCCCACCCTTCCCTTTGCTAGGTCATCCCTTGAGCCACTTGTTCTTGACGGTTTTGCCGTCAAGAAAATAATCTTTCCAGCAAAATCTTATCACTTGCCTACTTGGGGAGAAGCTCCCATATTCATTCCACCTTATTTTGGCCAAATCTTTGGATGATTGTGCTCTCCTCAACTTGGTATTTCAACCCATACTTCACTTGCTTACATTGAAGCTTTGTGTTCTTTAAAACCAAAAGGGTTTTTAGGCTAAATAATAAGATTTCTTGGCAACCTTATTTTCAACAAACTTTGGCTTCATTTCTAGAAAATCCAAAGAATGATCAGCCTCAATCTTCTGAACTATGTTGATCCATCTCACTTGGTCTCTCAAAACATAGGACCTATAAATCAAAAGGACCCTGGGATCATCTTGTATAGCTTGTCAAAGGTAGTATGAAAATATTAAAATCCATGATCCCAAAACCCCCTCAAATCCAAATATTCCCAAGTTGAATTCGTCTCAAAACTAACTAGTTATCCTTATCAAACCTCTCACTCACTCTAGATTATGCCAACATCATACCCTACCCATCCTCACCTCTTGACCACGTAACTTTTTGAGGATTAAATAAAAACCAAAGCTTATCTTCAAATCACACTTAAATAAAATACCAAAAACCCTCACCAAAGCTCATGAAATGTCACCACAGCACCCACTAATCCTCACTGATCGTGTGCACTATAGCTACTACTGTAGCACACTCCTCCCTTTTTTTCCTTTGTGCTTGGAAGAAGGATAATAGAGGATCATGCTTTAAATTGTGTATGTCAACATATCTTGAACAACAACCACCACTCCACCCCTGGCCCTCCCTGGTCTAGCTCCAGGTACCACTCTTCTGCCTCCACCTTCCCATCCTCCCCAATGAGATAACCCTAGCCTCCCCCTTCCCCATTTCTGTTCCCTAAGCCTCTAAAGGAGAGAAAACATGCAACATAGTACTCCCCACACTCTCTCTGCTCTCTTGTGGCCCTAACATGACCACACCACTACCCCAATGCCCAATCTATTGGGGGATGAACCCAGGTAGGGTAAAGCTATGGTATAAGGACAGAGTCCACCGAGGTATAAGTTAGCTAAGGTATAAGAAATCTGAGGTATATGAGGGCTGGCTGAGTAACGACCGAGTTGCCTAGGGCCGGATTGGCCTGGAGGGTCCTAGCCAACATACATCTTATGTCGGCACATCATTTACGTTTTTTCCAGTGTGCAGGTACTATCTTGGCCGAGTCATCCGGGCAAGGCTGAGTCAGGGGTTGGCGTGCTTAGGAAGGAGTGAGCCGGCCCCGAGGTCAGCGCTTTTCTCTCTCTCTCCTGGATTTCCTAGGAGACAAGCGCTAGAGACAAGGGCATCTAGAATGATGTCTGAGCGGTGGTTGATGGACGTGACAGTGTCTGACCATTGGGGGTCACACAAAATGGACTCTAGGCAACTGCCGCATAGAGGCTGGCGACTAAGGAAAGGAGCGCACCGATCTACTATTGCAAGACAAGCATATACCGAGAATATTTGGGCCACATATGCCCTAGATGTAACCTGGCCATCCCTTTATAAGGTGAGATAGGGCCTCCAAGGAGAGGGTCGGTCCATTAGCAGTATGCATAAGCTATAGAGGGAGAGAGAGGCAGGAGCACTTCATCTTCTTCCTCCTCTTGATACAGCTCAAGGAGCACTTGTACTAGTCCAGAGATCATAATATAAGATCTACATCAGGTGTAGAGGTTTTATCTCCCTAGGAGAGCCTCGAACCTGGGTATATTGTGTGTTTGCGTGTGTTCTTCGTGTGCGGATTCACCACACTATCCCTCCTCAGATACCACTAGTGTCCATATGGCCCCATCTTTAGCCTACCCATGGCATCTGCCGTGACACCACCATGGGGCTACCAGCAGCGCTAGCTGGTGTTTTCATCCAGACGGGAAGCTTCATCGCATCGGGGGAGCGCATCATCTTTGGATTGGTACATCGATCGGCTTACTGGACTTTGTCGGCAACAACATGGGGAACTTCGACAGCCGCCCTCTCCCGTGTAATAGCAAGTTCGTCAGATTTGGCCTGCACAACGTCTACGTTGTGGTCGACATCTCCTGCACATACCCGCATTGAGTCATCATGGCGGTAGATGCTCCTCTCTACGCGGGTCGCGGTCTGCGTATCACTCGCCCCGCCAGCTGCGTCGAGGTGATGATGACCGCGCCAGGGGCTGGCACTAGAAAGAGCCCATCAGAGGAAGGGGAGAAAACTCCAAGGATAGCTCGTTCGAGGTTCCCTCCACTGGAGAGGCCTTAGAATATCATCCAGCAAGCTATAGAGAGTTTGACTACTCAAGTAGCTCCTATCATAGATCGGGCTCTAGCACAAGCCGAGCAAGAGGACACCCGGAAATAAGTGCTTGAGGGGGCCAAGAAAGTGGTTGCAGCTCAGCAAGCATTGAACATCACCCTGTGAGAGTATAATAAGGCCAATAATATTAACACTAGTCCGACTCATATGGATGGTGTAAAGAGTAGAGGAAGGAACCTCATCAATGAAATAGATAAAGAGTGTGTCCCTAGGTTAGTTGTTTTAGGTGACCCGCGGTCCATAGGTTTGCCGAGGTATATTACCCCCGCAAAGAACCTTAGAACTACAGATGTGGCAGCAGCTGAGATACCTGCTTTATTCGATGAAGCCCGACAGAGGCAGCAAGAAAGAGTCATTGAGCTGGTGCACATTGCAAACCAAAATAATGAGGAACTGATCAGGACTAACCTAGCAATAATAGGTGGTTCCCGTGTCATTCATTCAGTTGGGGGCGCTCCCGCAAGATCATCCGGGGCAACATCATCACCTGGCGTATGTCCGAGAAAACATGATGGAGCAACATCTGGTAGAAGGAACAAGCAGATGGTACCTTATGACCCAAAAGTGGTCAGGAAAGGAAAAGTAGTAGAGGGCAATGTTGGTCAAGGAATTGTTAGCCGAGGTAATGGTGCTCAAGGGAACCTCGGACAAGGCAATGCGAGTCAGAGGAATGTTGGCGCGGCAATGCCGGCCAACATAACCCGAATCACCTAGGTCATTATTCGGCTGGAGGGGCGCAACACTAGTAGTAGAACGCACCTCGCCAGCGGCAAAGTGTTGGACCAGCTATGCAGCACCAGTATGCTCATCTAGAATAGAACAAATAGAATGATGGTTATTCGGCTATGACCAATGCCAGGTTTCCTAGGCCGGATCAGCATATGATGGGAAATACAATGAGATCTCGGTTGGGAAATAGGAACTTGCAATCGGATGATGCAAGGTTGAAGTTACACATAATCTATATGTTGGAATTGATGGAGGGACAAGGTCCTCTGGGTCCTGCGTGTTTTGGACCTCGGATTATGAGAGAGCCACCTGTGCTGAACTTTTAGCTGGCCAGGGGGACAAAGACTTATGACAATAGTACCAAGACGCAGGATTGTATGATTGATTATGCCACTGCTGTGCACATCACACAAGGAAATCTCAGATGGGCGGTGAGATATGTACCTTAGATGCTAGAGGGACAAACGAGAGTTTGGCTGAATAATCTGCTAGCAGGAAGTATCAACTGTTGGTTAGATTTTGAAGAGATGTTCATCAGTAACTTTGCAAGTACTTATAAGAGGCCAAATAGGCCGCAACACCTGACAATGTGTAAACAGAGGCTGAATGAGACTGGCCGAGAGTTTTTGACTCGGTGGTGTACGTTGCGCAACTCATGTGAAGGATTAATCGAGTCACATGCAATTTCTTGGTTTGCACAAGGTTGCCAACATGCAAATGTGTTGCGGCAAAGAATACAAAGAGATATGCCAACTATGTAGGCTGAAACTATCAAGATTGTAGATTCATACGCATTGGGTGATCCGACTCATCCCTGCTTATGTCGGCAGAGCCGAATGAGGAGTATTACTCCCGGGACGGGGTTGGGTCATCCCGACAGAATGGTTTCCGAGGTAAAAGGAGAGATGAGAGGCCGGATTATCGGTATGGTTCGAATCATGTTGCTGCTGTGAACCAAGATCAACCAGGTGTTGGGAGTAGCCAGCGGCAGAAGAATAGTGGCCAACAATGGACACATAAAACTGATCGGCACAAACAATGGAGTGCAGAGCAGAAGAAACATTGACAGGAGAGGCCGAGATACACTTATGAGTCTATGTTGGATCAACTGTGTACGTTTGACACACAGAATCCGAGTAAACTGGTGAATCATATGACTTGGCAGTGCACATGGATGCAACATGCAATGGGTGACATGGGTCCGTCGTAGGCACCTCACCTGCCACAGATCACCGGGGGAAATGCTCAGCAAATAGTTTTACCTCCGCAACAAGGAGAGAAGAGAAACTATGCATCAAGTGGGGAATTAGAACCAGGGGAAGTACGAAAACCCTGACCATGATGGCCAGAATGAATATAGGGAACATCACCAGAGTTATGTCGTTTTCACGACAGATGAAAATGATAGGCAAAGTGTGGAGGGGCGACATATGGAGTTTAACACGGTCATGCTGGCGGTGCCGATGTATATGTATTGGTCGGACCAGGAGATCACCTAGAGCATAAAGGATCATCCCAAGATTATGACAAGTCTTGGATCATATGCTCGTCATAACTTTAATGAGTGCTTGACCCGACATTTATCAGACTGAACATAAATGTGAAGTTAGCCAAAGTACTCATTGTCAATGGAAGTAGTATCAAGATCCTGTACAAGTACACGATGCACAAATTGCCTATCTTGGAGAACACGCTACGGGCGACCAAGACCACCTTCCATGGCATGTTGTTGGGTTTGTTGTGTGAGACAATTGGGAAAGTCCAGATATATGTGTCATTCAGCACAAGGGATAACAGCAAGACAGAAAATTTGTTGTTTGTGGTTATGGATCTCGAGAGCTGTTATCATGAATTTCTTCGTAGGCTAGCAATGTCCAAGTTCATGGCCAGTTCCCACATAAGTTACTTAAAGATGAAGATACTAGGGCCCAATGGGGTCATCACTATTGCTGGTGACTTTAGGTGCTCAATGGAGTGTGCCTCGTCCGGATCAAATCTGGCAGAGTCATTGGTGATAACACAAGATAGGAAGTGGATTCACGATGCAGTGACACATGCTTAGTTGGCTCAGATGAATATGCTGGCGGTGAGTAACCCACATGGGAGTGTCTCTTTTCAGCTGACAAGATACACAAAGAAAGTTCAAATTGATGAGCAATTCCCGGAGCGCACTGTCACTATTGGTGCGGGCCTGAATGACAAATAGGAAAGCGAGCTCATCAGCTTCCTCCGTGAGAATCGAGATATTTTTGCCTAGTCCACACAGGACCTGCAAGGTGTTCCGAGGAGCTAGATAGCACTCTTTGCATGTCAGGCCTGATGCAAGGCCGGTGAAGCAACCTCTCCACCACTTCGCCGAGGATAGGAGAAAGATCATATGTGAGGAGATAGCTCGGCTCCTTGTAGCTAGGTTTATTATGGAGGTACTTCATCCAGATTGGCTCTCTAATCCGGGTCTAGTGGAAAAGAAGAAGGATGATCTGAATGTGGCCGTGGTGTGCCGCATGTGCATTGACTACACAAATTTGAACAAGGCATGTCCAAAGGACCCATTTCCTCTGCCTAGAATTGATTAGGTCATTGAGTTAACCGCTGGTTGTGAATTTCTGTCATTTGTAGATGCGTATTCTGGTTTCCACCAGATACCATTAAACATGGCTGATCAAATAAAACTGCCTTTATTACCCCATACGGGGCTTATTGCTATCGCACCATGCCATTCGGCTTACGTAATGCAGGTGCAACGTATCAAAGGTGCATGTAAAAATGTTTGCATGATCAAATTGGAAAAATGTCCAAGTGTATGTTGATGATATGGTGATAAAAACCAAGGAGAGTCATACTCTCCTAGATGATATTCGACAGACATTCACGAACTTGAGAAGGTTCCAAATGAAGCTTAACCCATAAAAATGTACCTTCGCTTTCCCGGTCGGAAAGTTACTCGGATTCCTTGTGTCTAGCCGAGGTATAGAGGCTAACCCGACTAAAATCTAGGATGTTGAGCATATGGAACTGCCGAAGTGTCTCGACGATGTCCAGAAGGTCACGGGCTGCCTAGCATCGCTGAGTCGCTTCGTTAGTCAGCTAGGAGAAAAGACACTACCTCTATACCAACTGATGAAAAAGTCGTATAAGTTCACTTGGACACCCCATGCCGATAGTGCATTCCATGAGTTAAAAAATATGCTAGCCTCCGCACCTAGTTTAGCTTCACCAATATCCAAAGAGCCGATGTTGCTCTACATAGCAGCGACTAACCGAGTCGTAAGTGCCGTGATAGTGGTGGAGCGTGACGAAGATGGTAAGTAGGTGCAGAGGCCAGTTTACTACCTTAGTGAGGTGCTTTATGCATCAAAATAAAATTATCCACATTATCAAAAGATGACATATGGCGTCTATATGGCTGCCAAAAAGCTTAAGCACTACTTTGAAGAACACCCAATAAAGGTGATATGTGAAGCACCAATATCTGAGATTATTTGTAATAAAGATGCTAGCGGCCGAGTCACCAAATGGGCTATCGAGTTAGCTCCATATGCCCTGCAATATGATAGGAGAGATCTTATAAAATCTCACGCACTGGCCGACTTTTTTGTCGATTGGGCTGAAATGCAATATGAGTCACCCTTGCCTGACTTGAACTATTGGAGAATGCATTTTGACAGGTCAAAATTGAAAACCGGGTTAGGAGTCGGGGTAGTCCTTACCTCGCCCAAGAAGGATCAATTGAAGTATGTGATGTAGATACATTTCACATCAAACAATGTAGCCGAATATGAGGCACTTGTGCATGGGCTCATGGTAGCAAAGGAAATTGGGATATGTTGGCATCAATGTTTTGGTGATTTGGATCTAGTAGTGCAGGAAGTTTTGGGTCATTGGGACGCCCTTGATGCAAATATGGCCTTGTATAGATTTCACGTTCAGAAAATCAACAGGTATTTTGAAGGATGTGAATTCCATCATGTACCATGTACTGAAAATGATGCAGCTAATGTGTTATCAAAACTCAGCTCATCCATACAGTCAATCGCGCCTGGCATAGCTCTCGAGTACCTTCGGGAACCATCAATTAACCCATCACTAGAATCGGAGTCAATCCATATCCTGGCAAAACCAGGATCGGAAGTTGTCCCAATGGATATTGATTGGGGGACTATTTCGAGTAACCCGGGGACTGCCTCGGCAAACCTGAGGACTGCCTCGCAAAACCAGGGGACTGTTCAGCTTACCCCGGCAGAAGTTATGTCAGTGGACCCAATGGAAGTGGATGAAGTGGTTTTCTCGACCAGTATTGTACCATCTTGGGCGTAGCCAATTATGAATTTTTTGAAAGATGGGAGTTTGCCAAGTGATGAGGTCCTCACTAGACAAGTTCAGAGAAGGGAAAATGCCTACACCATAAAAAATGGTGAGTTATATACGAGAAGTGTCACTAGTGTTCTCCAATGATGCATTGACCTGGCAGAGGGGCAGGAAATCCTTTGGTACATCCATCAAGGGAATGTGGGCATCATGCCTCATCCAGCGCCCTAGTTGCAAAAGCTTTCTGGCATGGATTTTAATGGCCCATTGTCTTGCAAGAAGCTGAGGACTTAGTGATAAAATATAATGGGTGTTAGAGGTATTTGAGTAAGATACATATGCCATCCTCTGAACTCAAAAGTATAACTATCACTTGGCCATTTGCTATATGGTGTTTGGACATGGTTGGGCTGTTTAAGCCGGCACGTGGCAACATGACTCATATCCTAGTCATGGTTAATAAGTTTATGAAGTGAATTGAGGTTAAGACAATAAGAAAGTGTGATGGTCCCACAGCCGTATCATTCCACAAAGATATCATCTTGAGATATGGGTACACACATAGCATAATTACTGATAATGGCACAAACTTTGCCAAGGGAGCATTTGCTCGATTATGTAGAGATAAGAGAGTAAGACTTGATGTAGCATCAATCACACATCCCGCATCGAACATGCAAGTGGAGAGATCCAGTGGGCTCGTATTGTCTAGGATAAAACCCCGTCTCATTGAGCCACTGCAGCGATGAGCTGGGTGCTAGATTGATGAACTCCTGACAGTACTATGGAGTCCGAGGACAACTCCGAATCGATCAACTGACTATACTCCGTTCTTTCTGGTATATGGGGTAGAAGTTGTATTACTAGCCAATATAGTGCATGATTCGCCCAGAGTCACCCAATAGACAAAGTCCAAAGTGCAAGAAGCCTAGAAAAATGATGTTGATCTGCTAGAAGAAGCGAGAGAATCGGCATTGTCTAGATCTGCCATATATTAGCAGAATCTCCAACGCTATCATAGCCATAAAGTAAACCCTCGAGTTTTTCGGGAAGGGGATTGGGTGCTTCAGCTAGTGCAATGCACTGTCGGCATGCATAAACTATCACCTCCATCGGAGGGGCCATTTATTGTGAGCAAAGCACTACACAATCATGCATATTATCTCATAGATGCTTAAGCATAGGAGAAGAATAAGGCGGACATGTTAGGAGAAGAGTCGAAAAGGCCATGGAATGTAGTGTTACTTCGTCCATTTTAGACTTAGCAGAAGTGTATGTATCTCGCACTCTCATATGTCGATTTATATGTCGGCAATGAGCTTATTAATGAAACCTTGGCACCTCGAGTAGTGACTCGGGGACTGCCTTAGTAGTAATTGTATTTTTATATATTTCCATTTTTTATGTCAGCTGGCTTAAGTTTCTTACCCCTTTAGGCCGAGTTAGTAGTGTGTAGGCACCATAGGCCCACTCTTAGACTTGCTGCTGTCCAAAACCTGGCTTCATGGAAAGCAAGAGCAAAAGCTGGCGAGTGTTATGCACATGAAAAACGACTAAGGATAGAAAAATAAGCGAGCCAACACTTGTTTTTTGGACTAACCCTTGTATTTACTCTCTTTACTATTATATCAAATCACTCTGAGCTAATTCTCATGGTTTTAAGTATTGTTAATTTGATTTTTCAATCTTGGACTCATAGTCGAACACCAAAAAATGATAGACATGAGCCGGATCATGAGATTGAGGAAACAAGAAAATGAAACTCGGGGACTCTGCCCAAAGGGATCTGACATAAAAATATAGCAGTACCAAAACAACTTAAACTGTATATTACATATGCACTCGGCAAACTAGGGATTTAATCAAATTTCAATTTTTTCTGCCTAAGGAGCAACGACAGATTTGGCAGGAGCAGCAGTAGCCTTATCAGGTGTTGAGGTATCAGGATCAGAAACTTTAGCTGAGGGAGGAACTGTGGCAGCCGAGGTGTCAGCCTCGGCAACAGCCTTAGTGTTAGCCTCAGATGCTACTTCACCGTCCATGATTTCTTCGTATCCAACCAGGTCTTCTTTGTTTCCCTCGGCATCATCTTCGACATATTCATCGTCGATGTCATTTAGGAAATTTGACCGTCATTCCATGCATGTACATTGCGATACTGGATCAAAGCATTGGCCCAGTCTTGGTGCTTCCTGATAAACTCCGGATTGGTCATCCATTTAGAGCCAGTGCGCATTCTGAAGGACATCTAAATTGATACCCTCATACCATGATAGCACGAAGGCCAGAGTTATATCAGGGTTACCACGGGCAGCTGACTCGTGCGACAGGCTAACTCCCTCCTCGCACTGCATTAGTCTATTGACCAGTGCGGCGACACATTTGGGGGTCGTTTCTGCAGGCTAGAGCACATTGAAGACTCAGATGGAAGCATTCAAAAGATCAACCCCAAAGGTCTTAATAGGCTTGAGGCAGGATAAGATACTGGTCAAATCATCATCAACATCATATTCTGCCAAGCCACCACTGGTCTCGCCCCTCTGCGCCCTGGATTTCTTGATGGCAGTGGCAACATGAGGTTTTGACTCAGGGAAGTTACCTAGAGAACAAACAAGAAACATGAAGTTAGAAAGTACCAGTATACGGGAAAGGTCAGCCAGAAACAGAAACTAGAAAGAAACTCACTGGCCATGACACTGTTGATCTGAGTAAGCTCAGACAACCAACCCGCATGCTTTTTCTTAAGTCTTTCTAGCTCAATGGAAACCGAGTCAAATTTGACCTCGGACTCCTAGAGCAGACTCTAGTCCTTCTCAAGCTGGGTGGTGAGCCGGATTTTCTCCTCAGCGAAGTCTTGGTCGAGCTTATCAAGCTTAGATTTCTAGAGTTTCTTCAGTTCTTCATTCTTAGCGTGGAGCCGAAAGATCTCGTCATCCTTCTCCTTCAGTTGAGCTTGATGTTCTCCTGCTTGATCGAGAAAATGGGTCATCAATTCAGGCATAGGTATGCAATCTTGAAGAGAATCTACAAGAGCTTTTGTCCCGGCTAAGCCGATGTAAAAATTACAAGGCGAGTCAAAAGGGGGAAGTGCAAAAAATAAGGAGCAAGAGGCAAAGTACCTTCCATATTAGCAACGCACTTCTGCAGCTCCTTGTTCTGCACCTCAACCTCGGTGTCGGGGGGATGACCCCCGGGTAGGCCAAGATGGGACCAACCGACCGGCTCCAAGGAGCTCGGGCCGTCTGGACCCAAAACAAGGAACAACATCCGAGTGGAATCCCCCACCCGGTCCGCAGCCAAGTTTCCCCGGCTGGCCCGTCTAGCCGGGTAGCCAGAAGAACCGGCTAGGAGGCCACTCCTAGCTGGCCGCCTCGGATCCACTGGCCATGGTACGGTGGGGATGATTCCCCTTGTTGAGTGCACCTTTGACTCGACAGGCTAGCTAGCCTGGCCGGTGCTACCGGACAAAAGTGCCAACACTGGAGGCTAACGAGGAAAGTAAGGGTGACGAGTAAAGCTCCGGCTGACGGATAAAGCTCCGTCTGACAGATAAAGAGTCGGCTGACGAGTAAAGCAAGGGTGCCAGAAAATATAGCGTTGTCCGGTACTGGAGGCTTGACTAGACCCGGGCCTACCGTTTGGCCCTGTCTAGCCGGCCCACTTTGTAAACCCCAAATCCAAACAGTAAACCCAAGAACCCATCTTGTAAATTGCCTCCTCAACCAGTATATAAGGGGGGTAGTGCTAGGGTTCTTGGTAGACAATTGGAAGTTAGACATTCTCTAGATCGGACAAGTTGAGTAGTTCCTTCTTCTTCTAGCAAGGAGTAGCTAGGAAAATAGCTCAAGGAGCATCTGTATTGGGCATTCGCCCCCCGATAGTAAATCCTTGCAGGAGTAGGAGCTTTACCTCGCCAAGAGGGCTCCGAACCTAGGTACATCACTGTGTCTGCAGTATCTATGCCCAACCCGTTGCGAGTAGCCACCGATAGCACCCTGATTGTCCCCTTTCATGCCATCCCCGATGGTACTACCATGTTCCACACCACGACAGTTGGCGCCCACCGTGGGGCACAGCGCTTCGCCTGGGATCATCTTTCGCACGGGACTTCCGCTCGTCGCTGGTGAGCGAGTCGCCTTTGGCCTCGTTCTCACCTTCCGCTCCTTCGACTGCGTCCTCGACTGTTGGGGGATACCCCCGGGTAGGGTCACGCCGGGGTATAAAGGCCGAATTAGCCAAGGGTCGGCAAGGCCAAAGCGGATGCTGGCCGGGTCACCTCAAGGCATGCCGAATCTCGGAGTAACCCGGACTAGGGGATGTCCACCTAAATGAGTCCCGACCGACTTAAGTTGTAAGTCGGATAGAAAAATTTAACTTGTATGCAGGAACAGGTGTGGTCGGGTCAACTATGATCCAGGTCATATCTAGCTTCTAGTAGAAGGAAGGAATCTCGCTGGTCAAAAGTAGCCTCGGTACGCACTGCATGAGCGAAGCGGACAGAGGCAGGACCATCGAGGCGTGGCCGACAGAGGTGACGACGCCGATGTCGGCTGACGCAGGCACCGTAGAGGCACACGTAGCCTCTGCTTGTGTGACGCGGGGGAAAAGCAACCTGGTCAGCTTACTATTTTGGGAGGAGGCATATTCCCTGGAATATGCCTCCACGTATGCCCTAAGTGGAGACCTAGCTACCCCTATATAAGGAGGGCTAGGGCCTCTGTAGAAGGGGTTGGTTGATGGTTTTTAGGTTCTACGGGTTGAGCATTGTACGGGTTAGCCGGTGGTGAGAGTAAGAGAGTTCCTTCTTCCTCCTCTCCCCAATACATCTCTAGGAGCACTTGTAAACCTTGGAAGTGGAACATATATAAAACTTCTGTGTGTGGAATCACCTCACTATCCCTCCCTGGATTCCTCTAGTGCGTATAGTCCCCACCTTTAGCCTATCCATGGCATCTGCCATGACACCACCACGACAGTTGGCGCCCACCGTGGGGCTAGCGGTACTAGCAGGGGTGAAGATCCGGACGAGAAACCTCATCGGCACTAGAGAACGCATCGTCTCCGGGCTCGTCCAGTGCTTTGGAGCACTGGATTTCGTCAGCGACAACGCTGGCTGCTTTGGCACGTGTCCTCTTCCGCGCGATGGCCTCTTCATCAAGCTCGGTGCGCACAAGGTCTACGCTGCTGTGGATGTATCATGCGTTCATCCGCGACACGTCGTCGAGGCGGGCGAGTCGCCCCTTAGCGTGGTTTACGGGGCACGCATCAATTGCTCCCCGGACCATGCTGAGGTGATGATGACTGCGCCTGGCGCTGGCGCAAGCAAGGATCCGGCGCCAGATCCGGAGGTAACACCCAAAGCACCAAGGAAAGGTAGAGGTCCTCCGCTAGAGAAGCCGGAGAATGTGTTGCGGGAAGCGATGGATAGCTTGGCAAACCCTGTAGCAGTAGTAGTGGATCCGGCTCAGGCGCAGGCCGAGCTAGAGGAAACTAGGCAAAAAATTCTAGAGGGTGCGAAAAAGATAGCTGCGGCTCAGCAGTCGTTGAACATGACGCTACGTGAGTACGCAAAGGCAAACAAAGTTGATGCTGTAAAAGTAAAGGGGAGAAATCTAATGAGTGAAATGAACAAAGAGGGTGATACTAGGATTGAGGAGTCAGAAAACTGCTTGTCCGTGGGGCTGCCGAGGTATAGTACCCCGGCAAAGAACCTTAGAGCAGCGGATGCAGCTGCATCCGAGCTAGAGGGTCTGACGGGTGAAGCCCGTCAGAGGCAGCAAGATAGGGTCAATGAGTTGGTTCGAATCGCGAACTGGCAAAATGAGGAACTGCTCAGGGCTAACCCGGAGAGAGCTGGGGCCTCTAAGATCGTTCATTCGGGGGTAGGTAACCCAGAGAAATCCGCAGGAGCCGCATCCTCTCCTCATGGTGGTCCTAGGAGAGAGGAGGTAGTAACCTCGACCAGGAGAAATAAACAGATCGTCCCGTATGACCCGACAAGGGCAGGGAAAGGAAAGGAAGTACAGAGAAATGACGATCGACAGAGTGTGAGCCGAGGTGAAGCTGGCCGAGGTAATCGCGACCAAGGAAATGCCGGTCAAGGAAATGCTGTAAATGGCAATGCCGGACAGCGTAACTTGGCAGGACAACCGCAGCAACGAAATATACCAAGGCAAGAGCAAAGTGTCGGACGAGGTATGCAACAGAGAGGTGCTCCACGAGAACAAGACCGGTCTAACGATGGAGATTCGGAAATGGTGAATGCAGGATACCCAAGGCCGGACTATCATGTGATAGGGTCGAGATTGGGAAGCAGGGATCTAATGTCGGATGATGCCAGGTTAAAACTGAACTGATTGTATAAGTCGGAACAGATTGAATGTCAAGGTCCTCCGGGTCCTGCGTGTTTTGGGCCCCATATCATGAAGGAGCCACCGGTGCCTAACTTCCAGTTACCCAGAGGCACAAAGACGTATGGCGGCAGTACAAAGACGGAGGATTGGTTGATAAACTATGCTATAGTTGTGAAAATCGCTACGGGAAACTTGAGATGGGCAGTGAGATATGTACCCCAGATGTTGGAGGGGCCAGCGAGGGTATGGTTGAACAATTTGCCACCCAGAAGTATTAACTGCTGGATAGATTTTGAAGAAATGTTTATCAGCAACTTCTCGAGTACGTATTAGAGGCCAAATAGGCCACAGACCCTAGCTATGTGTAAGCAGAGACCAAACGAGACGGACAGAGAATTTTTAACGCGGTGGTGTACCGTGAGAAACTCATGTGAGGGCGTGATAGCATCACAGGCCATAGCATGGTTTGCGCAAGGGTGCAGATATGCGAGCGAGCTATGGAAAAAGTTGCAAAGGAAAATGCCAACTACATTGTCAGAGATAATCCGGATCGCTGATTCGTATGCTCTGGGTGATCCGAATCAACCTAGGCTCGTGTCGAACGAGACAAATGATGAGTACTACCAGAGAGATGGAGCTGGATCATCCCAGAGGAATGACTACAGAGGTAAATGAAGAGATGACAGACCGGATCACCAGTACAGTTCGCAACAAGTTGTAGCTGTGAATCAAGATCAGCCTGGAGCAGGGAGCAATCAACGTCAGAAAACTAGAGGGCAATGGACTCCGAGAAATGATGGAAAGAAAACTTGGACACCAGAGCAAAAGAAACAGTGGCAAGAAAAGAAGGACCGTCTGAGGTATACTTATGATTCGATGTTGGATCAGTCGTGTAAATTTCAGACGCCAAATCCGAATAACCCACCAGGTCATACAACAAGGCAGTGTGAGTGGATGCACAAAATAGAACAAGGTGGTTCGGGGAATGCTCAAGCACCCCGGAATGATCAACCTCGGCAGGAGTTACGGCAGCAGTTGCTCTCCGGAGCGAACACACAACAGCTAATGTTGCCTCCCCCTCCGCCGAGGTATGATAACCATGAGAGAAGGGATGCAGTGCATCAAGTGGAAAACCAGCTTCAACCGGATCAGAGGTACCACGGAAATGAGGGGAGGAATGAGTACAGAGAGCATCATCAGAGTTACTATGTGTTCACCACTAAGGAAACAGATATAAAGAGCTTGCAGCGCCGACATATGGAGGTGAATGCAGTAATGCCCGCAGTGACGAGGTATATGCCTTGGTCGGATCAGGAAATTACCTGGAGTATCAAAGATCATCCCAAGCTTATGCCAAGTCCTGGCTCGTATGCGTTAGTGCTGGATCCGACATTCATTGGGCCAAACATTAATGTGAGGTTCTCCAAGGTACTAATTGACAATGGTAGTAGCATTAACATCATGTATGCGGATACAATGCGCAAGGTAGGTATCTCGGAGAACATGCTCTAGGTTACAAGGACAACTTTCCATGGTATTGTGCCCGGCATTTCTTGTGAGCCCATAGGGAAGGTCCGGGTTGACGTACTGTTCGGAATGAGAGATAACTGCTGAACTGAAAATTTGGAGTTCGAAGTAATGAACTTGGAAAGTGCGTATCACGCGTTACTCGAAAGGCCACCACTGAACAAGTTCATGGCAAGTTGTCACATTAGTTACTTGAAGATGAAGTTGCCCAGGCCAAACGGAGTGATTACCATTGCTGGGGATTTCTGACGTTCCATTGAGTGTGCGTCGGCCGGGTCTAACCTAGTCGAGTCACTCGTGATTCCGCAAGAGAAAAGGAAAATCCAAGAGGTGGCGGCATTGGCTCAGTCCGCGCAGCAGTATATGCCGGCGCTGAGTAACCCGCATGGAAGTGTCTTGTTCCAAGCCACAAAAGATACCAAGAAGGTTCCTGTTGATGATATGTTCCCAGAGCGCACCGTAACAATTGGTGCCGGGTTAAGTGACAAATAGGAAAGCGAGCTCGTCAACTTCCTCCGTGAGAATCGGGATATTTTTGCTTGGTCCACACAGGACTTGCAAGGTGTTCCGAGGGAGTTGGTCGAGCACTCTTTAAACGTGAGACCCGGAGCAAGGCCGGTGAAGCAACCTCTCCGCCGCTTCGCCGAGGATAGGAGAAAGGTCATTGGAGATGAGATAGCTCGGTTGCTAGCTGTAGGATTTATCATGGAAGTTCTTTACCCGGATTTGCTGTCTAATCCGGTGCTTGTCGAGAAGAAGAAAGACGATCCGAATGTGGCAGTGGTTTGGCGTATGTGTATAGATTACACGAACCTGAACAAGGCGTGTCCAAAAGATCCATTTCCACTTCCAAGGATAGATCAGGTCATAGACTCAACTGCTGGATGTGAATTGTTGTCATTCATTGATGCATATTCTGGTTTCCACCAGATACCTCTAAATCTGGATGATCAAATAAAGACTGCATTTATCACCCCATATGGGGCTTATTGCTATCGCACCATGCCTTTTGGTTTACGTAATGCAGGGGCAACGTACCAAAGATGTATTAAAAAATGTTTGCGTGACCAAATTGGTCAAAATGTACAGGTGTATGTGGATGATGTGGTTATCAGGACCAAAGAAAGCAAGACGCTCCTTGACGATATCAGGCAGACATTCACGAACCTAAGAAGGTTACGGATGAAGCTTATCCCGGAAAAATGTACCTTCGGTGTCCCGGCTGGAAAGTTACTCGGATTTCTTGTCTCCAGCCGAGGTATCGAAGTTAATCCAACTAAAATCCGGGCCATCGAACGAATGGAACTGCTGAAGTGTCTTAACAATGTCCAGAAGTTCACTGGTTGCCTGGCATCGTTAAGTCGGTTTGTATGTCGGTTGGGAGAAAAGGCATTGCCTCTCTACCAACTCATGAACATGTTGGATAAGTTTGTTTGGACACCGCAGGCCAATGAAGCCTTTGCCCACTTGAAGAAGATGTTAGCCACTGCGCCAGTGTTAGCCTCTCCACTATCAAAGGAGCCAATGTTGCTCTATATAGCCGCAACCAACCGAGTTGTAAGTGTAGTCATAGTGGTAGAACGCGACGAAGAAGGTAAGTCGGTGCAAAGGCCAGTGTATTACCTGAGCGAGGTATTATCTGCCTCAAAGCAGAACTACCCACAGTATCAAAAGGTGGCATATGGTGTCTATATGGCAGCCAAGAAGTTGAAGCATTACTTTGAGGAGCATCCCATCAGGGTAATATGTGAAGATCCCATATCCGAGATAATGAGTAACAAGGATGCGAGTGGTAGGATCACAAAATGGGCAATTGAGCTAGCTCCCTACGCACCGCAATATGACAGAAGAGAAGCAATCAAGTCACAAGCTGTGGCGGACTTTTTCGTAGACTGGGCCGAGGTGCAGTATGAACCACCCCTGCCAGATCCGAACTATTGGAGGATGCACTTTGACGGGTCAAAAACAAAAACTGGCCTAGGCGTTGGAGTTGTACTTACCTCGCCAAACAAGGACCAGCTGAAATACGTGCTGCAGATCCATTTTGCAGCATCAAACAATGTCGCTGAATATGAAGCACTTGTGCATGGGCTCAAAGTGGCAAAAGAGATTGGGATACATCAGATCCTATGCTTTGGCGACTCGGATTTGGTAGTACAACAAGTGTCGGGACTGTGGGACGCCCTTGATCCAAACATGGCACTGTACAAATTTCATGTGCAGAAGATATCTGGTTACTTTGAGGGATGCGAATTTCACCATGTACCCCAGGTGGAAAATGAGGCTGCCGACATGTTGTCGAAGCTCGGGTCAACCCGACAAGCAATTCCACCAGGTGTAGCATTAGAGCACCTCAGAAAACCATCTATCAGGCCGTCCCCAGAAACCAACTCAATTTACGTCCCGGAAGATACAGAATCCGGAGCTGTGCCCATGGACATTGACATGGGAGCTGGTGCGCGAAACCCGGGGACTGCCTTAGCAAACCCGGGGACTACTTCGCAAGACCCGGGGACTGCTCAGCGTGATCCGGTTGAAGTTATGCTGTTGGATCAAATGGAAATTGATGAGGATATGTTCCCTGTGTGAGCGATACTAGCTTGGGCACTACCTATATTTCAATTCCTGAATGATGGAACTTTGTCCACGGAGGAGGTGCTATCCAGGCAAACTCAGAGGAGAGCTAAGGCATACACGATCATCAATTCCGAGCTATACAAAAGAAGCGTGACCAATGTCCTCCAGCGATGCGTTGACCCGGAAGAAGGGCTTGACATCCTCCGAGATATACATCAAGGAGAGTGCGGGCATCATGCCTCGTCCCGAGCCTTGGTGGCAAAAGCCTTCCGACATGGATTCTACTGGCCAAGTGCCTTAGAACAAGCAGAAGATCTGGTGAGAAAATGCAATGGTTGTCAGAGGTATGCTACCAAGACACATATGCCAATGTCGGAGCTCAAGACCATACCAGTAACATGGCCATTTGCCGTATGGTGCTTGGATATGGTTGGCCCGTTTAAACCAGCAAGAGGAAATACGACTCGCATTTTGGTCATGGTGGACAAATTTACGAAGTGGATTGAAGTGAAGCCTATAAGAAAGTGTGATGGAGCTACGGCCGTAACATTTCTCAAAGACATCATCTTGAGATATGGTTATCCTCACAGTATCATAACTGATGATGGCACAAATTTTGCGGAAGGAGCATTTGCGCGTTTCTGCCGGGATAAGAAGATCCGGCTGGACGTCGCTTCGGTAGCCCACCCCGCATCGAACGGACAAGTGGAAAGATCCAACGGATTAGTATTATCCGGGATAAAACCCCGGCTCATTGAGCCGCTGCAAAGATCAGCGCGGTGCTGGATAGAAGAACTACTAGCGGTACTGTGGAGTTTAAGAACAACTCTGAATCGATCAACAGGCTATACGCCATTTTTTCTGGTATATGGGGCAGAAGCTGTATTACCAGCCGACATAGAGCATGATTCGCCTAGGGTCACCCAATACACAGAAGCCGAAGTGCAAGAAGCCCGACAAAATGATGTTGATCTACTGGAAGAAGCGAGAGAACTGGCATTGTCCAGATCCGCCATATATCAGCAAAATCTCCAACGCTATCATAGCCGGAAAGTAAGCCCCCGAGTTTTTCGGGAAGGCGATTTGGTGCTCCGGTTGGTACAACGTACTGCTGGCATGCATAAGTTATCCCCCCATGGGAAGGGCCATTCATTGTGAGCAAAGCGTTGCACAACGATTCTTATTATCTTATAGATGCAAAGCCACAGGAAAAGAACAAGGCGGACAGGTCCGACGAGGAATCTAAGCGTCCATGGAATGTAGCCCAGTTTCGTCCTTTCTACACTTAGCGAAGAAGTGTATGTATCTGAGTCTTCTCATATGTTGGTATGTCTGCCGGCAATGAGCTTATCAATGAAGTGTTGGCACCTCGGGCAGTAACTCAGGGATTATTTGTTATCTTTTATTATTTATATGTCAGCTGGAGTAAGTTGTTCCACTTAATTCGGATTATTTGTGTGTGGGCAACAAAAACCCAACTCTTCGACTTACTGCTGTCCAACAAGAATTGGCTTCATGGCAAGCAAGAGAACAAGTTTGGAATTGCCTAACACATGAAAAACGACTAAGGAAAAGAACTTAATCGAGTCGACGTTTGCTTTCCGGACTAACCTTGTATTTACTTTCAAACTATTATGCTGAGTTATTCTGAGCTAAGCCTAAAGTTTCCAAGTATTGTTAAAATAATTTTTGAAGCTCGG
Source organism: Avena eriantha (assembly GCA_910589775.1). Classification (NCBI taxonomy): domain Eukaryota; kingdom Viridiplantae; phylum Streptophyta; class Magnoliopsida; order Poales; family Poaceae; genus Avena; species Avena eriantha. The sequence goes on along the minus strand of OU342742.1, from coordinate 471,992,589 downwards.
ATTCGTAAGTCGTAAAACCGAATCAAGGTAGACACGAACCGAGCCAAAAGATTGAACGAACAAGAAAGTGAAACTCGGGGACTACGCCCAAGTTAATCCGGCATAAGAAACTTAGTAGCAAAATATCACATGTGTACTGGATACAACTCCACCCGGCATACCGGGGATCTGATAAATTTTAAGGTGTTTTCACTCAAGGGGCAGCAGGGGGAGGAAGTTCGGCGTCATCTTCGCCGTCTTCGATATCCGAGGCATCGTCCTCTTCATCCTCGTCCGAGCCATCTTCAACGTTCTCAACATCTTCATCACCAGCGGCTTCCAGGAAGCTTGGTCCCTCAGTCCATTCATGAATGGGAGCATATTTGATGAGGCTATGGGCGCAAGCCTGGCGCCGAGCTACCCACTCCGGGTCATTGGTCCATGGGGATCCGGTGCGCATGCGCGCTAGGAGGTTGAGATCGATCTTCTTGTACCACGTGAGTACGTAGTGAAGAACGGTATCAGCTACAGCGCGTCCAGCGGACTCTCTCCAAAGGTCAAGCTGGGTCTCGATTTCCATCAGCTTTTCAACAAGAATTGCGGTTGTCTCTGGAGTGTCTTCTCCAGGCCAGTACGTGTTGAAGATTCCGACTGCAACGTCAAGGATATCCTTGCCATAGTTCTTGAGGAGCTCCACGCGAGATGATAGGCTTACCAATAGGTCCTCCAGGTCATAGGGAATTTCTTCACCGTCAGGAGCAACGGGAGTACCCCTCTCTCGGCGGAAATCAGCAACAGCGGCGCTCGCAATGGCAGTGCCCTCAGGAAATTTGCCTGAAAACGAGACAAGAGAAGCAGCTAAAGAAAAGACATGTGAAGTAACCCGGAGAAATATGTCGGATAAGGGAAAGGAGCTTATGTGATATATGGCTGAGGATCTGAGTCAACTCCCTAGTGCAGTCATCGCGTCTTTTGCGAAGATCACAAGCTCAGCATTCGCCGAATTAAGCTTAGTGTCGGCCTCCTTGAGTAGATCCTGGTCCTTGGTGATCTGGAGATTGAGGCGCTCGCGCTCTTCAGTGTAATCCTGGCCAACCTTTTGGAGCTCGGATTGGTGCTGTGCTTTCATTTTCTCATCTCGGCCTTGAGCCTGGCGATCTGATCATCCTTGGTCCGGAGGAGGGCGAGCTCATCGTCTTTATTTTTGAGCTCGGCTCGATGCTGTCCTGCTTGTTTGAGAAAATGCAGCATCATATCAGGCACGGGCACACTATCTTCAAGAGATGCTGAAATAGTGTATTGACCCGGTAGAGCCCAGGTATGAATGTTTGCCGAGCCAAGGAGGAAAGAAGATGGAAAGCATAGCAGGATCGGACAAAAGTAACTTACCCTTGATTTGATCCAGATTCTTCCTCGTAAGCTTGTTCTCAGCCTCCACCCCAGCTGCGGAAAACGAATGATGGGTTAGTTCGGCAGAAGAGGATGAAGAAAAATGGAGAAATGCCAAGGAAGAAATTTACCCCTTTTCTCGTATTCTGCGAGAAGTGTAGTTTGCTTCGCGCGCAGCATCTTATGAGTATCCAGGAGGCGCTGAAACTCAGCGCTCCGGCGGTTGGTGGTCACCTGCAAAGAGTCCAAAGATATAACTTAGCCTTGTGCATATTCGAAGTGTACAAAATCCGGGCCCAGTGGAACTTAACCCGGCTCTAGGTGTGTGCATATTCGAAGTGTACAAAATCCGGGCCAAGTGGAACTTAACCCGGCTCTAGGTGTGTGCATATTCGAAGTGTACAAAATCCGGGCCAAGTGGAACTTAACTCGGCTCTAGGTGTGTGCATATTCGAAGTGTACAAAATCGGGGCCAAGTGGAACTTAACTCGGCTCTAGGTGTGTGCATATTCGAAGTGTACAAAATCCGGGCCAAGTGGAAGTTAACCCGGCTCTAGGTGTGTGCATATTCGAAGTGTACAAAATCCGGGCCAAGTGGAACTTAACCCGGCTCTAGGTGTGTGCATATTCGAAGTGTACAAAATCCGGGCCAAGTGGAACTTAACCCGGCTCTAGGTGTGTGCATATTCGAAGTGTACAAAACCCGGGCCAAGTGGAACTTAACCCGGCTCTAGGTGTGTGCATATTCGAAGTGTACAAAATCCAGGCCAAGTGGAAGTTAACCCGGCTCTAGGTGTGTGCATATTCGAAGTGTACAAGATCCGGGCCAAGTGGAAGTTAACCCGGCTCTAGGTGTGTGCATATTCGAAGTGTACAAGATCCGGGCCAAGTAGAACTTAACCCGGATCTAGGAATGTGCAGATTCGAAGTTATGAAGGAGCGACGTTAGTTTTCTAAGGAGCATCCGGCCGAGTAACAAGTTACTCCCCCGGAGGCTCGGGGACTAATGGTTATATTACTAATATCTACAACTGGCTAAGGAAAACAAGTAACATACCTCCATCATTCGACTCGCGAGGTTGATTGCCTTAGCGGTTGTGTTCCTTTGAGCAGAGAATTCAGCGGGGCCGAACTTCTCCGAAAGATCGTCGTCGTGAACGAACTCCGCCTTGTTCCAATTCATGACGAATTCAATCAGGCTCGGAGGGTATCGCTCGCCGGTGGGCATATGGGGCGCCACCAAGCCCTTCGCATGTGCCTCCTTCCTCTCAACCAGGGCTAGGGCCAGGCTGGTGTGCTGAACAAGTTGCTGCGCATCAGCTGGCTCGGCAGGGGCATCCTTCAGTGTTGGGGGCTTCTTGGGAAGCATGGATGCGAGAGTGCGTTGTCCAGCCTCGACGAACGCTGTCCTGGTGGCGTCAGGGGCCTTTTTACCCTTGGGCTGCTGGGAAGAGGAAGAAGTTGCAGCGGATTTCCCTTTAGGAGCTATTTGGGTAATTTCTCGCCGAGACTGAGAAGTCTCGGACGAGGTGGAGGAGCTTGGCGCTGGTGCTCTTGCTGCTGGACTTGGCGCTGGTGCTCTTTTTGTCGGAGTTGGTGCTGGTGCCGGAGTTGGTGCTGGTGCTGGAGTTGATGCTGGTGCTGGTGCTGGAGTTGGTGCTGGTGCTGAGGTAGTCTCAATAGTTGTTGGTTGCGGTGAAGCCGAAGTTGTGGATGCCGCTGCCTCGGCTGGGCCAGTCTCCCCCGCTCCAAGGATACCCCCCTCTTGATGAGGTGGAGTCAAACCCGGAGCAGCCGCAGAACCCTCTAGAATAGGGCTCAGCGGGCGTGACCCGTCGCCACGAGGGGGAGAGGGGCTAAGTCGGAGCGGCAAAGCAATGCTAGATCCACTCTGGGGGACATCCACCGTGGCCCTGCCGAATCAAACAATGTCGGATGAGAAACTACAACAATAAAAGGAAGAGTAAGTTGTAGAGGGAAAAGAGGTTTACGCATCTGAGGTCAGGGGCTCCTTGGGCTTCCGAGCCCTTCGTGCTAGCGCCTTGGCTGCTGGCTTGGAGGCGGTTTTGTCTCCAGACTTCTTTCGCCTTTTGGCGGGCTGAGAAGGTCCGGAGGAAGAACTTGATGCAGCTCCCCGCTTCTTCTTCAGCGCTACCGGATCAGGGTCACCCACGGCGAGGGGAAGGTCCTCGTGGATCTGCCCACCGGGGTTAGTTGATGCCGGAAAAGCATAAGAAAGGGGGACAACGTCAACAACTTCCATCACCTCAACATCCGAGTCATCCTCATCATCAGGCCAATCTCTAATGGAAGAGAGTTTACCGGTGGGTCGCTTCGTAGTGTCGGTCATTGGGAGGAACATCTCCTGATCCGGCTCTTCCTCGTCCGAGGTCTCCCGGTCGGGTGCCCACTTAAGAGTGGGATCGGTGCCATCTTCAAGGATTTGCTGAAGGAATAGCTGAGGAAAAGAACAGACAACAGAGTTAAAAATACAGCAGTGAACGACATATGACTTAATCCAGAGCAAGTTTGCGCCACGAAGCTTACCATGGGGGGAAGCCTATCACGGCAAAAGTGTTCAATTCCCCACGTCCACTTAGAGGAGAAGTCCTTGTGGGTGGTGAAGAGGGCCTTGACCCGGCGATAGATCTCCGTGTTGCTCAACTCGAAGGACGAGGTCCGGTTGGAGTCGCGGCCCCAGCTCATGTGACACACCTTGTGAGTGCGCTTTTGGAGGGGGGAGATCCGGTTGCAGACGAATGTGATCATGGTGTCCTCGTTGCGCAACCCGAGCTTCTTCAGCTCCGCGAACTTTTTATTGACCTGGTTGGCCAAGGCCGTGGGCTTCTTGGGGACAGCATCCCACAACTCCGGGTTAGGAGGACCCGGAGCATAGGGGAGCAACCGGATTAAGTCTTCAGTGCCCTCGTTCCGAACATAAAAGAAAGTTCAGGCCCATCCCTTGCAGGAGTATAGCCCGGTGACTCGGGGGAAGACGGATAGCCTCCGGGGAGAGATGGACGCAGCCCCGAATTGCGTGAGCTGCTTGTCCTCCAGATCAAGTTGAATGTTCGGAATTACGTTACGACGAAGGCCAAAGAACCGGATCCATAGCTCCTTCGTGGGCCATAATCCGGCATAGCCTTCGATCGTGGAGGCGAAAGCTGAAAGAGAAGTGATTGCGTTGGCAGGAAGGTGGTGCGGCTGGAGTTCGTAAGTGCTTAATAATCATGGAAGGAATCGCTGACCGGCAAACCGAACCCCCGCAGGAAGTGTGACAAGAACACCACATACTCACCCGAATTGGGTGAGGGGACGAGTTCGGCGGAGGCGAGGCACGCAGTGACGCCGGCGGGGATGCGTCTGGTGTGGTAGAGCCAGTCCAGGTCGTCCTGGCAGACCCAAGACCCTGCCCACGCACCACGGTCCGCCGCGATGGCTTCTTCCTCCATCTCCTGCTCGGTGACTGCGAGCTCCTCCTTTGTCATCTCAAGTTCGCTGCCCTCACTGGTGCTAGCGGCGGTGGGGGCAACGGCCTAGACTGACAGCGACCCGTGGCGGAAGAGGCGCGCAGCGGTGGCGACGACACAGAGATGTGTGGAAGCAGTGCGGCGGCGGCGCTGCTACTTAGAAGCGGTGGCAGCGGCGCTGTCGCAGGAGAAGATGAAGAAGAAGAACTAGAGGCAGAGGGGCGCGGAAGGAGGGAAAGACCTAAGGGGTGCGCCCCTCCCCTATTTAACCACTCCCATGATGGGGAAGTGGGATCGTGTTTTGCGGATACGCCACACGGTGTGGCCGTGTATGGCCCGGATCGACCAATCAGCAGTGAGCCACACGGAAGGCCACAGGGTGTAGCTGATCCCATGACGCGACGCATTGATGCAGTTAACGAGGAGGCAGGCGTGACGTGACCCGCGCGCAGTGATAACTGACAATTACTGCAGCGGTTACTGTGGCTGGCCCTTAAAATGAGGCAACCTAATGATTAGCTTCCACGTGGGGAAGCGTACGAGAGAAGGAAGAACGACCCGGACGAGAACATGGTAACCTGGACAACAAGTGGAAACTTGGAATGTGCCAAGGGAAAGTAAATCCATCGAATCTGAGATAAGGTGGTAACCCGGCCAGCAAGTGAAAACTTGGGATGTGCCAAGGGAACGTAAATCCATACAATCCGGGATAAGGAGGTAACTCGGGAATAATGCCCAAGGCTCAGCGAAATTGAACCTGATGTGGTCTTAGCGGCCAAGGCAGCTAAGACCGCACCAGCTTCGGGGACTAATGTTGGGGGATACCCCCGGGTAGGGTCACACCGGGGAATAAAGGCCGAATTAGCCAAGGGTCGGCAAGGCCAAAGCGGATGCTGGCTGGGTCACCTCAAGGCATGCCGAATCTCGGAGTAACCCGTACTAGGGGATGTCCACCTAAATGAGCCCCGACCGACTTAAGCTGTAAGTCGGATAGAAAAATTTAACTTGTATGCAGGAACGGGTGTGGCCGGGTCAACTATGATCCGGGTCATATCTAGCTTCTAGGAGAAGGAAGGAATCTCGCTGGTCAAAAGTAGCCTCGGTACACACTGCATGAGCAAAGCGGACAGAGGCAGGACAACCGAGGCGTGGCCGACAGAGGTGACGACGCCGATGTCGGCTGACGCAGGCGCCACAGAGGCACACGTAGCCTCTACTTGTGTGACGCGGGGGAAAAGCAACCCGGTCAGCTTACTATTTTGGGAGGAGGCATATTCCCTGGAATATGCCTCCACGTATGCCCTAAGTGGAGACCTAGCTACCCCTATATAAGGAGGGCTAGGGCCTCTGTAGAAGGGGTTGGTTGATGGTTTTTAGGTTCTACGGGTTGAGCATTGTACGGGTTAGCCGGTGGTGAGAGTAAGAGAGTTCCTTCTTCCTCCTCTCCCCAATACAGCTCTAGGAGCACTTGTAAACCTTGGAAGTGGAACATATATAAAACTTCTGTGTGTCGAATCACCTCACTATCCCTCCCTGGATTCCTCTAGTGCGTATAGTCCCCACCTTTAGCCTATCCATGGCATCTGCCGTGACACCACCACGACATCGACAACGCATCCTGCTTTGTCGGGGAACCTTCCCAAGTGACGGCTCCGTCATGCACTTCGGTGAGCATCACGTCTATGTCTCCACCGTCACCGAGGCCTTTCCTCGCGAGATCGTCACCGTATCCGGCGCGCCTCCTGGTTTCTCCGCTTTGTGCGTCGCCAGCGGCAGCGTCCAGGTCATGATGGCAGGCTCGGGCAAGAACCGTCGCCCACCTCTGGAGCGCGACAGGGACGGCCGCACCGCTAACTCGCGCCTCCCGAACCAGGACCTGCTCACCGCATGCATCGAGCACCTCCGCAACCCCATCACCCCCATCGAGTTAGATCCACCAGCAGCTGCGATAGCGCTAGAGGCTACACGCCAGAGCCTCCTGGAAGAAGTTGGCAAGGTGGCAGCCGCCCAACGGCGGATGAACGCAACCATGCGCGAGTAAAACATCGTGCAAGGCTTCGCCCGCTTACCCTGCACCAGCTGCGTGGCCCAGCTCCAAGGCCGAAACCTCGGCTTGGAAATGGATCGTGCTAACGATCCGTGTACACCCACTGTGCAGCCGGTCTACAGCACTCCCGCCAAAAACATGAGAGCCGCGGAGGCGGAAGTCGCCGAACTAAGCCACCTGGAGGGTGAGGAGGTTCTCCGTCAGCAAGCACGTGTCTAGCTCCTCATGGTCACGGCAAACAAACAGTAGGCCGAGGCAGAACTCAGCATGGGCGGCAACAGCAAGACCCTACAGGCTCGCCGGAAGGTAGACCAGGTCGTGCGGGCTAGCAAAGCCTCTTCCCCAAACGGGGTAAGACCCAGCAACCGTCCACGCGGTGGATCGGCAGGCCGTGGGCACAATTCCCACGAGGGTGCGGCTGTCACCAGCCGGAACCGTGAGCCAGCCGATGAAGCCAAAAAAGGCAAAGCACTGCCCAAGTCCCGCCTATCTGGCCGGCTAGGACCGCTCGAGCCGGAAGAACCACAAGATGTGTGCGGACGCATCGACCTACTGGTCTAGTTGCGCACGCTGGAAGAAGAAAGCCCGGCCGGTCCAAGGTGCTTCGGACCGCGAATCCGGAATGAACCCTTTCCAAAGGGATTTTCGCTCCCAAGAGATACGGCAAAGTACAGCAGCTCGGTCAAGCCGGAGGACTGGCTGGTGGACTACACCACTGCGGTTGGCATCACAAATGGCAACCACTAGGTGGATGTGCGCTATGGCCCCATCATGCTCCTCGACTCGGCCAGGACATGGCTCAACAGCCTCCCCGACAACAGCATCAACGCTTGGATTTGATTTCGAGCAGGAGTTCGTCCGCAACTTCACTGGGCATCTACAAGCGCCCAGGTCAACCCGGCGAGCTCACTCTTTGCATGCGGAGTCCGGATGAATCTGATCGCTCCTACATCACCCGATGGACTAGCATGCACAACTCCTGCGAGGGGGTGCACGAGCACTAGGCGGTCGACATCTTCGTCAACGGTTGCAGAGATGGCACAATGCTCAAGCACAAGCTTCATTGGGTGGAGCCTACCACCATAGCACAGGCCATGGCCATTGTGGACAAGTATGCCACCGTCGACGCGACAATGAAAAGATCCGTTCGGGTGGATGACTAGGGGCATATCATCGTCGACATCGATGTGGATCGATGCCACCTGGAGGGGAACAACCATAACTCCAGGCGGCATGACAACCGCCACGACAAAAGAAAGGACGACCAGCCGGATAACCAATACGATTCCAGGTAGGTGGCGGCAATGCAGGAGTGTCCGGCTACAGGCGGAAGCCGGAGACAGAAGCCTGATGACCGGCCTCCGAGGCCCAAGTACACCATAGAGTCAATGCTTGATGGGCCGTGCAAGTTCCATAGCGGAGGCAACAAACCGGCTACACATACCACAGGCCAGTGCACCTGGACAAAGAAGATGGCAGAATTGCTGGCACACCGGCTGCGCAGGCACCACCACCCCCAGCCAGTGGGCCGTCAGGCGACCGCAATAACCAGCGCCGGAGGGAGGATGATGATGATAACTACACCCACCAGGTGGGAAACTACCACATCTTCACGACGGAGCCGGAGACCAAGCACAACAAGAGACGCTGCAAGGCGGAGGTGAACGTGATCATTCCTCCCGTCCCCCTGTACCTCAACTGGTCGGAGCAAGAAGTTGCATGGAGCCGGAAGGACCAGCCAGATGAGCTGCCTCACCTAGGCACTTACGTGATGGTTTTGGATCCAATCATTGTCTCCAAAAAGCATTCCTGCAGATTCTCCCGTGTCCCCGTAGACGGTGGGAGCAGCATCAACGTCCTATACCGCAGCTCGCTAGACCGGCTTGGTATCAGCGAGTCACAGCTGGAGCCGTCAATCACCTCCTTCCACGGAGCTGATCCGGGCCTGTCGCATTCACCCATCGAAAAGATCCGGCTATACGTCATCTTTGTCCTGGAGGATAACTTCCGCCACGAGCCGATCTGATTTGAGGTGGTCAACCTCTGCAGCGCATACCAGAGAATCCTGGGGCGCCCGGCTCTCACCAAGTTCATGGCGATAATGCACTACGCGTACGTCAAGATGAAGCTCCTAGGGCCAAAGGGTGTCATCACCGTGGCCGGCTTCTACAGGCGGTCTATGGAATGCGCCACAGACGGGTCCAAGATAGCGGAGGCCATGATCATCGCGGAAGAGAAGTGCATTATCATGCAGAATGTGGCAGCCCTACAGAAGGACATGCCGGCTGGCGAACCCAAGCCGGCCGGGGAAGCACAGTTCAAGCCGTCCAAGGGTACGGAAAAGATCCTGTTGGACGAGGCCGAGCCAGACAAGTTCATCCTGGTCAGAGATGGCCTTGACAGCAAATAGGAAAGCACGCTCGTCGACTTCCTCCGTGAGAATCGGGATATCTTCACATGGTCCCCCAAGGAAATGCTAGGTGTTCCGAGGGAGCTCGCCGAGCACTCTTTACATGTCAGGCTGGATGCAAAGCCGGTCAAACAGTCACTACGCTGCTTCGCGGAAGAAAAAAGAAGAACCATCGGTGAAGAGATCACCCGGTTGCTCGCAGCCGGATTCATCACGGAGGTTTTCCACCCGGAATGGCTGGCAAACCCCATACTGGTGCTAAAGAAGAACAAGACATGGCGCATGTGTGCTGACTACACCAGCCTCAACAAAGCATGTCCCAAAGATCCATTCGCCCTGCCAAGGATAGCCCAAGTGATCGATTCCACGGCCGGCTGTGAGATGTTGTCGTTTCTGGATGCGTATTCCGGCTACCACTAGATCCGGCTGAACCCCGCTGATCAAATAAAGACAGCATTCATTACTCCTTATGGTGCTTACTGCTATACCACCATGCCGTTTGACCTGAAGAACACTAGAGCAACATACCAGCGCTGCATGCAAAAATGCTTGCATGCTTAGATTGGCAGAAATGTACACGCCTACGTCGATGATGTAGTGGTCAAGACCAAGGAGCGCCAAACACTCCTTGAGGATCTAAGGGAGACATTCACCAACCTCTGCTGGTTCTAGATGAAGCTGAACCTAGAGAAATGTGTGTTTGGCGTTCCAGCCGGCCAGCTACTCGGTTTTCTCGTATCAGAAAGGGGAATCGAGGCGAACCCGAAAAAGATCGACGCAATTGAGCGCATGCAGCTGCGTAAGAACTTGTGAGACGTCTAGAAGTTCACCGGATGCCTAGCCTTCCTCAGCCGGTTCATCAGCCGGCTGGGCGAGAAAGCACTCCCGCTATAACAACTCATGAAGAAGACGGACAAGTTCATCTGGACATCGTAGGTGGATGAAGCCTTCCGTGACCTCAAGCGCATGCTCACCTTGCCACCTATACTGGCAGCACCAGCGGCAAAGGAGCCCATGCTGATGTATATCACAGCCACTAACAGGGTTGTCAGTGTGGTGCTGATAGTGGAGAGGCCGGAAGAAGGAAAGGCAGAGCCGGTGCAACGACCGGTGTACTACTTGAGTGAGGTACTCTCGCTCTCAAAGCAGAACTACCCTCATTACCAGAAGCTGGTGTACGGCGTGTACATGGCCACCAAAAAGTTGAAGCACTACTTCCAAGAACATTCCATCCGGGTGGTGGCATTAGCGCCACTTTCGGAGATCATCGGCAGCAGAGATGCCATAGGCTGGGTGGTGAAATGGGCCACAGAGCTCGCCACCCACAACATACAATACAAGCCAAGAACGGCGATCAAGTCTTAGGCCTTGGCAGATTTCCTCGTTGATTGGGCAGAGACGCAGTACCTGCCACCTTGCCCTGACTCCACGCATTGGAAGCTGCATTTCGACAGCTCCAAGATGTACGGGGGGCTTGGAGCCGGAGTGGTCATCACCTCCCCCAAGGGAGATCGGCTAGAGTATGTGCTGCAAATCCACTTCCGCGCCTCCAACAACGTCGCTGAGTATGAGGCGCTCATCCATGACCTCAAAATGGCAAAATAGATAGGAATCCGGTGCTTATTATGCTTTCGCGACTCGGACTTGGTGGTGCAGCAAGTGTTAGGCGATTGGGACGGTTGGGACGCAAACATGGCTTTGTATCGCTTCTTCGTACAATAGTTGGGTGCATGTTTTGAAGGATGCGAGTTCCACCATGTCCCCAGAATAAACAACGAGGCCACGGACACGCTTGCCCGCATCGGGTCAACAAGGCAGGCAATTCCACCTGGAGTCTCCCTCGAGCACCAGCGCAAGCCATCAATCACGCCGTCTCCAGAATCCGACTCCATCATGTTGGTCGCGGACCCGGGGACTGCCGGCTCCAAGACCTCCGCAATGGCTTCACCGCACCTGGGGACTGCTTCGCCACACCCGAGGACTACCGGCTCCAAGACCTCCCCAACGGCTTCACCGCACCCGGGGACTGCTTTGCCACACCCGGGGATTGTCGGCTCCAAGACCTCCGCGACTGCCTCACCGCCGCATCCAGCCTAGAGGCTGCCGGCTCTGCTACTCCACTAGGTCGGCCTCCAGACAAGCCCAACCGAGTCATCCACGCAGAACTGCACCTGCTCATGCAGGCGGTATGCGCCATCCGGGAAACCCCAACATGGGCCAAGCCATTCATGGATTTCCTAGCCCGTGGAGAGCTGCCTGAAGAGGAGGTAGAGGCAAGGCAGGTGAAGTGCAGAGCTAGCACATATACTATCATCAACAACGAGCTCTACAAGCACAGCGTTGGGGGCATTTATCAGCGATGTGTGAGCCAGGAGGAAGGGATCCGGCTGCTGGTTGACATTCACTAGGGAGAATGCGGACAACACGCGTCACCATGAGCCATAGTGGCAAAGGCATTTCGCCATGGGTTCTACTAGCCCATAATGCTCGAAGATGCTGAACAAATAGTCAAGGCATGCAACGGTTGCCAGGGGTTCAGCCAGTAGAAGCACACTCCATCTGCGACACTCAAGACGATTCCCATCACTTGGCCCTTTGCCGTCTGGGGGCTGGACATGGTCGGTCCTTTCAAAACAGACCGATCCGGCATGACGCACCTGCTGGTGGTAGTGGACAAATTCACCAAGTGGATCTAGGGAAGGCCAATAAAGAAGCTAGATGGACCAACAGTGGTTAAGTACTTCACGAACATAATCACACGCTTTGGCTAACCCAACAACATCATAACAGACAATGGCACAAATTTCGCCAAAGGGGCTTTCACGCGCTTCTGCGGAGACAAGGGCATCTGTCTGGACTTGGCATTTGTGGCACACCCCCAATCCAACGGGCAATGCGAGCGAGCAAATGGGATGGTCCTATCCGGAATCAAGCTTTGGATGATCGAGCCACTAATGCGATCCCCATCCTGCTGGATTGAGGAGCTACCGACTGTGCTTTGGAACCTCCGCATCACGCCAAACCGGTCCACCGGCTACACCCCTTTCTTCCTTGTCTATGGGGCGGAGGCGGTCTTGCCAACGGACATCGAGTTCGACGCACCTCGCAAGTTTCTATACTCAGAGAAGCACGTGAGGACATCGTCGATCTCCTCGAAGAAGCACGCGAGCTGGCCTTGTCCAGATCTGCCATCTACCAGCAAAACTTCCGCGAAGGCAACCTGGTACTAAGGCTGGTACAGGACACCAAGGGGAGGCACAAGTTATCTCCACCTTGGGAAGGCCCATTCATCATCAACCGGGCACTGCAGAACAACTCATACTATCTCATAGACACCTGCCAGCCGAAAAAGAACAAGATGGACCGTTTGGGCGAAGAAACTGAGCGCCCATGGAACGCGAGTCTGCTTCGCCCCTTTTACACTTAAACAAGAAGTGTATGTATCTTACCATTACATAATGAACAAGCATGGGAGCCTCGACACAGTCTCGGGGACTCCGCAATAAACTAGCAAGTCATGCTGCACAATTTGGCTTTTCCGGCTGCATTATTCTAACCCCTGGAGTCGGCGATCACCACCGGGGACTCGCCGGTTGGCCCAGACGGCCATGCAATTCACGTGGCAAAGTACTGTACGCGGTTCCTAGGGCTTCCTCTTCGGTTCCGGCTGCAGACCACAAGCCCGCTGACAGATCCAGCAAGGGCAAAACACTCGACGACCCTTACACGAAAAAGCTACGAGGAAAACAAAGACGTCCGGACGTTCTGGTTGCGCTCGCTCGCCCAAGGTCAATAACCCAAACCTGAAGTATCGTGCAGTACACCTACTAAGCTACCCCTTCGACTCCGGCTCCAAGCCGGCAAGGGCACAACATCAAATTGGCCAATGCTCACTAAGAAAAGAGAAAAGTCATTGGCTTCGTGCGAAACAGCAAAATTTCAAGACTAATGAATCTCAAATTACAATTCTACTTGCATTTGTTTAACCAGACAAACAACTTGTTTGTTTTTTCATCTTCGTATGAGGCAAAGTTCCATGACAAACACCCAAGTCGGAGGCTAGCAGCTTCTAGGCGGCAGCAGAGTAGGTCAAGGAGCTTCGACCCGACTGTATTCTCCAGCCGGCTCGTACCTCAGCGACTACACCCTGTGGGTGTGCTCGTGCACCCCCACACAGAAACCTGCAAACAGACAACAATATAAAGGAGCTTCGACCCGTCTGTATTCTCCAGCCGGCCCGAACCTTGGGGACTACACCCTGTGGGTGCGCCACGCGCCCCCACACAGAAACAAGCATGCAAAAAAGAAAGTGCAAATGAAAAGGCACGAGCAAATATCCAAAGGGAGGCGATGCTCCCACCAGAGTTTAGTACAGCACAAAGGCAGTTGTTCACCAACACAGAATAACAAGTTTTTCATCTACAAATACTCCCGGCATCCCGGGGATCAATATTGCTGACTGGCAGAAGGGCTGGAGGCGTCGGCTGGGGCTTGGCTGCTGGAGGCGGTGCCGGTCGAGGTGGTGATGGGCGCAGCCGGGGCTTCGGTGTGCGCCACATTCGGGCTGAAGTGATACGGCTCCGTGCCAGCTGGGTCACTGAAGTCCCGGTCCAGCTAGACGAAGCTCCCAATCTTCACGCCACATGCACGGATATCAGGAACCTCGGCGCGGAGCTGCTCGTAGCTGGTCCCTTGGAGGAATCCGCGAGAGAGACTCCGCAGTTCCATGTCTGGGTACCAGGACTTCAGCAGGGCAGCACCGTGTGTCGCCCACTCCCGAGCCACGTCCATGAGGTCCGGAGTGCCCTAAAGCCACTCGACCAGAGCATCCATGGTAGCCGGCTGGACGGTGTTAGGCCAGACATAGTCGTAGACCTCGAGAGCGGCGGCACACAGCCGGTTCACCTCCTCGCTGACAACCGCCACCAGCTCCCCCGGGTGGAGATCCCGCTCTGGATCCGTCTCGAGGATGCACGCCAGCGCCTGATCAGTCGCCTCAGGATACTGATCTACACTCGGGAGAAGGGACAAAGATCAATATCGGCCGCATAAGACAAATAAAAATGCTGGTCTGGTTTGAGAACACTTACTGATGACAATCTCGGCGATGTGGCAAAGATCCCCAGCGCCGCCAACTCCTTGGCCTGGGAGGCCTTGAGAGCATCCGCCTGGGTGGCTTGGATCTGCTCAAAGTTCTTCGGCGCCTCAGCCCGGATGTCCACCACCTTCTTGGCTTGGCCATCCTTGACCTCCGTCTGCTGCTAATTCGCAACCAGCTGGGCAATCTGGTCCTAGTGAGCCCTCTTGGACTCCTGCAGGTGGGCCACCTCCCCCGCCAGTCAGGCCACCTCACAGTCCCGGTCCACCAGCAGAGCTACAGGAGGGTAACCAATATTCAACAAGAAGCGCGAGAAATCGCACAATCGGGAAGACACAGCAGAGCAAGCAATCTTACGGCCCAGATCCCACGAGGTCTTGGCGGCGTTGGCAAGAGCACTCTGTGTAAAAGAGAGAAGTAAGAACCAAAAGAACAGGCTGCGGCACAAGACGAAGAAAAAACATCAAAATCGGCAAAAGGACACATACCTCAACGGAGGCTCCCAGCGCCTTGGCCTAGCCAAGCCCCTGCTCCAGCGCCTCCACTAGCTGGCGGGCCTGGCCGATAGCCAGGGGCGCCACCCCCAAAAGCTGCACCAAGGTGGCGTCCAGCAGCGGCGCAGTCCGAGCCAGCATCCAGCCGGTGACCTGAAGGTCATCGTCGCTCCCCGTGGCCGCAGAGGGCCTACCCGCTGGCTGGGCAGGGACCTCTGGCGGTGGCACCTCCACCAGCTCCTCCACCCGGTAGGCATCGGAGTCATCCCCCGCCGTCGGGCCAGAGGGAGGCACGGCCGCACCGCTACGCCTAGGAAGGAGAGCCTCGGAAAGACGGGAGACGGTGCCGGCACGGTGTAGCATCACGTGCGCAGCCGGCAGCACCACCTCCGTCGCGTCCACACCAGCCCTAGCCGGCGCAGCAGGCGCAGCCTCGCGCGTCGCAGCCAGCGCACCTCCGTCCTCGGCAGGCAGAGGGGCCGACGTGGTGGCGATAGTCGCGGAGCCGGGCAAAGCCATCGCCTCACCACAGGAAGGACAAGGGCTAAATAAGCAAGTGCGAGCCCATCAGTACAAGTATATAAGGAGTAAATGGGCACGTACTCGGCAACGCTCGGCATGGTGGCCGCAGCTCTGGGACGGCGGCTTTTCTTGGCGGCGCCCCCAGCCGACACGATGCTGGTCAAGGCGGCTCGCTTCCCCCGGGCCCTGGGCACGGCAGCCTCAGCCAGGTCCACATCCTTGCCTTGTGCGGCTGCTCCAACACACAAGCAAGATATCAAGGTCACGGCTAAAACACAGTGGGAGCAAGTGAGGCAAGGACAAGGAAAACATTCTCACCGGGTGGGAACTCGCAGCCCTCGTTAGCCTGCATGGGTAATCTCTCTGGCTCCATCGGCAGAGCCTTCGCGGGCTTGAGGTCCGGAGAGAAGTTGGGGAGCTCACTATCCCCCATGCCATCCTCTGCTAGCCGCGCCGTAAAAAGCTACTCAACAAGGGAAGATAAGAGGCATGAAACAGGAATCCCTCGGGAAAATCCACCCGGAAAAGGGGAGGAAAGACCTACCTTGGGTGGAATCCGGCCGTGGTGATACCCGGGTGGGATCCAGATGGCCGGAGAGGTGGCATATCTTGTGCGACCGATGCTACGGCGGAAGCACGCGACTCGCCATCCAGGACAGCAGAATGTCCCGGGCGGTGAGCCGCTCCTTCTCCACCAGGACCGCTAGTCGGGCGGCCATCCGGTCGATGTCTCCCTGGGCGCCCAAGTGCTGGACGCTCTAGGCCTTCCGGGTGGAAGGGACATTCGAGAAGACCGGAATATTGATCCAGTCTACCTCGGTGGCATTGCGCATGTAGAAGTATGAGCGCTACCACAGCTTGACGGTGTCCGGGAGCTCCAGGCGCGGCATCGCCACCGACGGTCGCGGGTAGATGGCGCAGCAGCCCGTCTCCTTCAGCGGGCCGCCCTTCCCCACCACTTGAACCTTGAAGTAGAAAAACTTCAAGAAATTCGTGACGTCGGGGCGGACATCGAGATATGCCTCGCAGCAGGTCGCGTGATGCACCAGCATTGCCAAGGCATTGGCTCCGAGATGGTGGAGCTGGAGGTCAAAGGAGACGAGCAGCTCCAGGACGAACCTGCTCAGTGGCAGTGCGAGGGCGCGAGAGAAGTGGGCGAGGAAGACGACGGCTTCACCGGGCTGAGGGTTGGGCACCCGCTCGCCCTCCAGCACGAGGCGGTGCTTCACCAAGCGCTCCGATAGCAGGAACCTCCCGCGTTGGTACTTCCGCACCAGCTCTTCGGTGACGTACGAGCCACACCATCCACCGGCAACGTCGGGCAGCATGTTGTTGGGGAAGGTAGCCGTGTTGAAAGCGTGGGGGCCCGTCGTCACGGAAGGGGAAGAACGGTGCTGGTGACCAAGAAGCAGTGGCACAAGCAAACAGCAGGAGGCTAGGGCGCAAAGGAGGGCAAGGGAAGCATGTGTAGGAAGAAGAAGTGAGGAGACCCCGCTCCCTGGCATCCCTATTTATCGGAGAAGAAGAACTACGCCAGTTGTCCTCCCTCTCCGCCACATGGCAAGCAACTGCCCCACCTCCGCGCGACGGTTCGGGGCGGATCGCGTGCGCCAATGCAACACGCATAGAGGATCCCGCAGGCATTATCACGGGAGGCAAACTGCTCCCATGACCCCCGAGAAACCGCAATGATGAAGACGTGCGCGCAGTTACCGAAAACTATTGCTGTAGATCAAGGGGTCAAACTAATGCAACACGCAGCAGAAGTGGCAGGCATGGCTGACGCGAGTCACGATGTCAGCAAACTGGCGATCCCTCTCCTCGCCGGGTGCGGCAACCGGTCCAGAAGATCACCGTTCACACCCCATGGGTGGGGCCATCGGCTCCGTAGCCTGTAAACCCCAGCTGGGAAACGGCAAAGAATCTCAAGTCGGTACAAGACAAAGACTACAAGACAAAAGCTATAAGACAAAAGAAAAACAACAAGGTCCCTGCATCATCAATCATTTCAAACTCGACCAAATGAGCATGCAAGAACTTCTCTACAGGGCGAAGTCCCAACACGCTCGGCGACTAGTGTTAGGGGGATGACCCCCGGGTAGGCCAAGACGGGACCAACCGGCTCCAAGGAGCTCGGGCCGTCTGGACCCAGAACAAGGAACCACAGCCGGGTGGAATCCCCCACCCGGTCTGCATCCAAGTTTCCCTGTCTAGCCGGGTAGCCAGAAGAACCAGCAGGGAGGCCGCTCCTAGCCGGTCGCCTCGCATCCGCTGGCCATGGTACGGTGGGGATGATGCCCCTTGCTGAGCGCACCTCTGACCGGACAGGCTGGCTAGCCTAGCTGATACTACCGGACAACAATTCGAAAGCTAGAGGCTGACGAGGAAAGCAAGGGCTGACGAGTAAAGCTCTGGCTGACGGTTAAAGCTCTGGCTGACGGATAAGGAGCCGGCTGACGAGTAAAGCAAGGGTGCTAGACACTTCAACATTGTCCTCCCCTGTACTGGAGGCTTGACTGGACCTGGGCCTATCGTTCGGCCCTGTCCAGCCAGCCCACTTTGTAAAGCCCAAATCCAAATAGTAAACCCTAGAACCCATCTTGTAAACTGCCTCAACCAGTATATAAGGGGGTAGTGCTAGGGTTCTAGGTAGACAATTAGAAGTTAGACATTCTCTAGATCGGACAAGTTGAGTAGTTCCTTCTTCTTCTAGCAAGGAGTAGCCAGGAAAACAACTCAAGGAGCATCTGTATTGGGCATTCGCCCCCCGATAGTAGATGCTTGCAGGAGTAGGAGCTTTACCTCACCAAGAGGGCTCCGAACCTGGGTACATCATTGTGCCTGCAGTATCTATGCCCAACCCGTTGCGAGTGGCCACCGATAGCACCCTGATTGTCCCCTTTCATGCCATCCCTGATGGTACTGCCGTGTTCCACACCACGACACTCGGCTAGCAAAAAGGCAGGTCACAAGTTAATTCAGCAGGTTAAAAATAAAAGAGCACTGGGGTCAGGAGGCAGAAACCTAACTTTGTTCTTCAACTCCAGTAGTAGTTTCTTATGCTTGTTGGAGAGGCCTTTATGCGCAAAGAGGAGTCCTTGAAATTCGGTAATGCGCCGGTTGTTGGAGATCTAAAAAAGGCAGTTGTTAGTCACTAAGTAAATTGGATATTCGAATCTACTCAAGATTCAAACTGATTAACCTCGATCTGAAGCTAGGTGGATAGATATTCGACTCTACTCAAGATCCAAATTGAGTAAAATTGATCCGAATCTAGGTGGCTGGATATTCGACTCTACTCAATATTCGAACCGAGTAAACTCGATCTGGATCTAGGTGGCTGGATATTCGACTCTACTCAAGGTTCAAACCGAGTAAACTCGATTCGAATCTAGGTGGCTGGATATTCGACTCTAGTCAATATTCAAATCGAGTAAACTCGATTCGAATCTTGGTGGTTGGATATTCGACTCCACTCAAGATTCGAACCGGGTAAATTCGATTCAAATATAGGTGGATGGTATTCGACTCTACTCAATATTCGAACCAAGTAAACTTGATCCAAATCTATGTGGCTGGATATTTGATTCTAAAGGAAATTTTGACTAAGTTACAATGACTTGGTTCAATATCTCGGACATGCTAAGGTTCGAAACTAAGTTACTAAATGTTAGCCTAGAAGAGCATCCGGTCGAGCAATATCTTACTTCCCTGGAGGTTGAGGGACTAGTGGTTATGTGTTATCTATTGCAAGTACAAAAATGTAGCCGAGATTTTTACCTCAATCATTTTGTCAGCATCCGCAAGAGCTTTCCTGGCAGTGAACATCCTCTCGCCAATCTCTGTCGGGACAAAATTTTGAGGTAGAGGATTTCCTGAGGACACCTCTCAATATTTGGCATTGTTCCAGTTGTCAGCATACTCAGCAAGTGAGCTGAGGCTTTCACCGCTCGGAGTCCGAGTCAGGACTAAACCCTTCCGAGCAGAGGCTTTCTGGGTGGCCATCGCAACAGTAGGCTAATGTGCAGCGTAAGCTGTTTATCCCTGGCCGAGGTAGAAGGAGAAGCACATTTTTGCAGTATTGTGGCGACTGATGGCTGTGCAGGTGTAACCCCAGCTTAATTCTAGGTCAGCTTGGTCGCCACACCTGTCTTCATCTGCTTGCCAGTTGGATTGACTCGCTGTTGAGATGCAGCTGTCCGAGGTTGAGGCTGGCGGAGCCTGAGACTGTGAAGTCTATTTAGATTTGGGTTGTGGGCTCTACCGAGGTTGGGGTTGTGGCTGCATCTTAGAAGACTCGGATGATGTTGGTGGCGGTTTCTACTACTGAGATTGGTGTTGAGCTAGTGCCAGGGTTACCAGCACCTCAGACGAAATTGTCTCGGCACAGGTACTGCTAGCTCCACGATCTTCACTCTCTCTCTCTCGGGGGTGGAGGAATCACCCCTCTGGGCGGGCATGGCCACATCCTCGAGGGTGCCACCTCCACCTCCACCGACATTTTCTCCCTCCAGTCAAGATGGACTATTATCCGGTGCGGGAGGAGTGTTACCATGAACCAGGCTGAGGACCCGAGTATCTTCACGAGGTGGAGAAGATGATGGCCTATGGATTGGAAAGGCCATGCTAGAACCGCTCTGGGGAATGTTCAAAGAAGCCCTGCCGAGAGAAATAATGAGAGGAAATGAATCAGATAAGGAAGAGAGAAACACAAAATATGGAAAGAGAGAAACATGAAATACAAAGATAACCCAGAAGAAAAAGCTTATGCGGTAACAACAGGTGGCTCCTTCCGCCTCACAGGTTTCTTGCTGGGCTTCTTGAACCTCTTCCCGGGCCTAGATGCCTCAGCTGGAGGGGGCAGAGGTTGCGACATGTTTCTTCACTGTACCTTGGCCTTCCACAACAACAGGAGGCACATCATGCACCTGACTAGCCGGATTAGATGGAGTAAAGTCAGGTGGATAGGTAAACGATAGTGGCATTGATCAAGTACCTCAAGAACAAAGAAATCATCTTCCTCATCATCATCCGGCCAGTCCCTTAATGGTAATAAGACAGAAGTCTTACCATGGGGTCAGCCAGAAATGGTGTTAGGGATACGCATAAACTCCTCAGATTCTGGCTCTTCCAGATCCGAGGTATCTCTGTCCTTGGACCAAGTGAGGGAAGGATTTTTGAGTGTCTTCTATAGTTTGCTGAAGAAATTTCTACACAAAGAAACATAGAGAGGGAAAATAAACATATTAGCCAACATAACGTAAAACCTGACAAAGATGATTCAGGGAAATTACTTGGAGAACATGGTTGTCTCGGCCAAAAGGATCCATGCTCTAATCGCTCGTCTCGGTCATGTCCGTCTTGAAGGTGGACTTGACTTGCTTGCAGATCTGAGCTTTGGTTAGCTCGACCGTGGAGACACGATTCGGGTTGAGGCGGCCGCTCATATGGCAGATCTTGTGGTTGCGGTGCTGTAGGGGGCAAATTCGGCTACTGATGAAAGTGGCCATCATATCATCCCTGGATAAACCGGCCTCCTTCATCTCGACGAGATACGTGTCAACCATGTTGACAAGGGGGTTCTTCTTCTTCTGATCAAGGTCCCATTTGAGCTTGTTGGGAACACCGACAAGGAATGATGGGATCCGAATCGTGTCTCTTTTGGTGTTATTCTTCACATAAAATAAGGACCTTAGCCACTTATTGCAGGATTCGAGGCCCTGGATCTGAGGGAAGATGGAATTCCTCCAAGGTGTAATGAAGGCAGCCCCGCACTGAGTCAAAGGAATTTCACCGGGAGGAAGCTCCTTGTTGGGAACAGCATTGGTGAAAAGCTAGAATTACTTCGCCCAGATATTAAAGTTGGGCCAAAGGCCGAGATATCCTTCGTAGCAAGAGATAAACCGAGACAAAGAAGCTATGGCATTGGTCGGGAGATGATGGGGCTGGAGGCCAAAGGTGTCAAGGAATTATTTGACAAATTTGCTAAGGGGGAGACCGAATACACGGGCAAAGTGAGCAACGAACATGACGTACTCACCATCCTTGGCATCGGGGATGAACTCTTTGCTGGGGATGCGGCATTCCACCTCCGGCGGAATCCTCCGGGTCCACTTGAGCCAATCAATTTCTGCCTGGGTCATGTCAGACCCCTCCTAGGATCCTTGCTCGGGGACGGCCTCCTCCTCCTCTTCGTGCTCGTCGATGGCAACCACATCTCAAGGATCCATGTCCAGATCGTCTTCTTCCAATGAGGCTAGTTTCGGGGCGCAAGGCAAGGATTTCCATGGTCCCATGGTGGCAGCGAAGAGCGGTGCTTGGGCGGGGCAGCGATGCAGAGGAAATAGAGGGTCGACGTAGTCGCAAGATGCAGAGTGCAGCAGCGGCAGCGGCGCGAGGAAGAAGGAGAGAAACTGGGAGAGGGGGAAGTGAACAAGGGTTCCCCAGCTTCCCTATTTAACCATGCCGCATGTTGAGGGTAGTCAGATTAATTGCGCACAATAACCCCACTATGTGTGCGTGTATTTTGTGAAGGCGATCGTGGGAACGTGGCACAGGCACGGTCACACCACCCAGAGGCGGAACTGCGCATCGTGGCTATAACGGTATTCGAGGATCCATGCCATGATATGATGGGCTGCAGTGATAACGGCCACGGTGTGGCAGTGAATGTTGTCATGGCCCTTAAAATGAGGCAAAGCATAGTGATTACTTGACATGTAGGATAAGATGAGGAGTACAAGAGAAGCTAGGCATCTAAGGGAAGTAACCCGGATGAAACACTATGACTCGACCATCGAGATTAATATCGGACAAAGCCAGGAAGAGTAAAATTGGAAAACAAGTCACCAAATGGTGTAGCCGAGTTAAAATCGGTATGTGTCGACATAAAAGTATGTCGGCAATAGGGATAAAATCTGAATAGGGTGAACCTGCTGTGGCCTTTCCAGCTAAAGATGCTAAGACCGCACCAGCTTCAGGGACTAATGTTGGGGTATGACCCCAGGTAGGGTCAAGCTATGGTATAAGGAATGAGTCCACCGAGGTATAAGTCATCTAAGGTATAACCAGTCCGAGGTAAATAAGGGTTGGCCGAGTAACGACTGAGTTGCCCAGGACCGGATTGGCCCGACGAGTCCTGGCTGACATACATCGTATGTCGGTACAACATTTATGTTGTTTCTAGTGTGTAGGTACTATCTTGGCCGAGTCATCCAGGCAAAGCCAAGTCAGGGGTTGGTGTGCTCAGGAAAGAGTGAGCCAGCCCCAAGGTCAGCGCTTTTCTCTCTCTCTCCCAGATTTCCTGGGAGTCAAGCGCTAGAGACAAGGGCATCTGGAACAAGGTCTGAGTGGTAGTTCACGGACGTGACAGTGTCTGACCATTGGTGGTCAGACAACATGGACTATGGAAAATTTTCATGAAGAGGCTAGCGACTCAGGAAATGAACTACTATTTCGGGACAAGCATATACTGGGAATATTCAGGCCACGTATTCCCTAGATGTAACCTGGCCACCCCTTTATAAGGTGAGTCAGGGCCTCCAAGGAGATGGTCAATCCATTAGCAGTACGCATAAGCTATAGAGGAAGAGAGAGGAAAACACATTTCATCTTCTTCCTCCTCTTGATACAGCTGAAGGAGCACTTGTACTAGTCCAGATATCATAATATAAGATCTAGAGCAAGATTACAGGTTTTACCTCCCTAGGAGAGCCTCGAACCTTGGTATATTGTGTGTTTGAGTGTGTTCTTCATGTGCGGATTCACCACACTATCCCTCCACAGATACCACTAGTGTCCATACGGCCTCATCTTTACCCTACCCATGGCATCTGTCGTGACACCACCACGACACTATCCCAGCCCTGGCCACCTCCCCATTTCTCTCCATGAGCCATGTTCACCATATAGCACCCCTCCTTGGTTAAATAGCCAGAGGTCACCCCAAGCTCTCTCTTCCACCCAATTCCGCTCCCACAACTTCCCAGAACCACCCCAGAGATCCACTCCCTCTCCCCTTCTCTTTCCTAGCTAGGAGAAAAGAAGGAAAGCACTTCGCCATTTTCAAGATCTGAGTGTGGTGCTTGCTCCTCTGCTCCCCTCTCCTTGCATGTGGCCTCCTCGAGATCCTCTTGCTTCCCTGCATCTAACCATACTTTCTTTTCTTCTCAGGGAAATCTCTACCGGCATTGCCATCGAGCTCCAAGGTCACCCCAACAGGCGTTGTCATGCGAGCTCCCTCCCGGTGTCAAAACCAACCGTGCCACCCATCTCTAGGCTCGTCTCTATTGACCGCGTCACCTCGTCGCCTCCCCATCGCCTCCCGAGCCCTCTGGTGAGATCTCCGTGCCCTCTTCCCCCGCCTAGGGTTTCGTTGTCGTCCTCCTCCGTCACCCGAAGACGACGATGACACCCGACCATAGATCCCCACTTGATCTAACGGCTAGGGTTACTTCATACCCCTTCATGGCCTACCCCCGCTGACAACTGCGCCCCTCTCGGCGGGATTTGAATCTCGGCTCCCGCATGCTTGCCCTGCCCGGGTGGGCCAATTACGCCCAACGTGGCCCATCTTGCCTCATCTGCAAACTACCTATTAGCTTTGATTCAAAATAAAAATGGAAACACACCCAAAGGCTTAGCCACAATTTTTCCTAAATAGCTACATGTTTCCTACAACATGTAGAACTAAAAGTGGCCCAAAATCTTGTCTAGGTTTTTCCTATAAAAATAAACCCCCATAGGTATCCTTTTCACCTAATAATTATCTTCGGGAAAATGGCAACTCCTTTCTGGATGAAACTACCTTGCCCTGAAAGGTATCTCAAGTGCCTTGCATGTCACCCTGACCTCACCCCCAAAAGCCCTATGGTTTGTTAGTAGCAAAAATAACAAAATCACTTTATTTCCGCCTTTAGAAAATTCCCAAGGTCAAAATATAACTTTCTTTGACCTAATTCCGACTCCTAGCACACATGTAGCCTAATGTCTACCTATTCCCAGGAGATCAAATGTAATCGAGTCTTTGGTGAATTAAAACCATCTGCATGTGATTGTTTCACTATATAAAACATCCCAATAGTTCTACAACTTCCAAATTGATGACTCCAACTTTTGCAGAAAGGTATTTGAAATATCTACACAATTCCCTTGGTTTCATATCAAAATCTCGTGTAGATTTAATCTGGTGAAAAATACAAAATATCTACAGAACTGACTTTGGAATTTTCCCAAAGACATTATGGTAATTCTTTTGAAGTGAAACAAACTCACAGGGAACTAACACTCAAATACCTTCTTAATCCCAGAAGGAAATATTTTTTTGACTTATAGATCATTTATGGTGATTTATTCCCTAAAACTAGGGTTTATCCCACTAGGAAATCCTTATCTAATTAAAGAAAAGTGCAAAAATAATGAACCACTTTTGGTGGCTTTGTTATGTCAATACATATCTGATGATATTAGTTTTTCACATTGGTATCATACATAACTTTACTACTACAAGAAAAGTTTCTTTCCACAACGACTTGGCCCGACGGTCATCATAGAAGGAACGTCTTCCGCGACAAATTTCTCGGCTCGGCCGTGGCCGATGAAAAACTTTTTTTTCCGGTTCCGCGGCCCTCTACTATGACAGAACTGCTAAAAATGTGGAGGAAGCTTGGCTGGCGCGTGGCAGAAGCAAGATTTTCATTTCCTCGCACGATGTTGAGTTGCCAAAGTCTTTTGAGGGGTGTGGGTCCCAGACGTTAGTGTCTCTAGTGGACCATACTTTTCGGTCATGCCTCCCTGATTTGAACTCGATAACGTTGCTTGAGGCGGGCGTTGTTTAGTCATGCTTCTAGGTCCCACATGTCAACCTCTTATTAGAAGAATCGTGTGTATGATGGATTTTGTTCCTTCGCTCGCGCTACCGTTTTTCGAAGTTGATAGCGTTACTCGATCTATCTACCATTTAATCAGGCTGTTGGGACCCACATGTCATCCTCTCATTAGAAGAAACATGTGTATGATGGATTTTTTCATTCGCTCGCGCTACGTACCCTGTTCTGAAGTTGATAACGCTGCTCAATGCATCTACTGTTTAATCAACCTCCTAGGCTCCACATGTCATCCACTCATTAGAATAAACGTCTCTATGATGATTTTTTCCCTCGATCGCGCCCTCGTATTCCGAACTTGATAGCGTTGCTTGCTGCTCTAGCCGTTTAATAGGCTGGTGGGCCCGACATGTCAGCCTCCTCTGTGTAGGAAATGTGTGCATGCTAGAATTTTTTTCCTTCTCTCGCGCCTCCCCGTTTGAAACTTAGCAACGTTGCTTGATACAAGACCTATATAATGTCTCCCTGCTGGATCCACATGTCAGTCGCCTATGTAGAGGAAACATGTGTATGTTGGACTTTTTTTTTGGTCGCGTCCGCCGGTTTGACCTTGGTAACGTTGTTCGATGCGGCAGACGTGTATGGTCTTGCTGCTGGGGCCCATGTGTCAGCCTCTCTGGACATGAAATGTGTCGATCTTGGTCTTCTTTTTTCCGGTCATGACTATTATACAAGTACTTTTTAAACACGCTCGTTAAAATTATCCCTTGTATGGTAAGGTTGATGGGCGCTAGCTGCAGGCAGGTGGGTTGGCCATGTCAGCCTCTTAGTACTAAAATATTGCTACAGATAAATTGCATGTCTTTCCACTACATAAGAAAATTGTTATGCTTTTATAAAACATAAAAAATATATACTACCATTGTATATAACTTACTTATTTTTGTTCTTAACAAATTGCTTGTCCATCTGCTACACGTTATTGCAAGTAGCTCATCTAAAAAATGTTAAGTATAAATAATGTAGTAGGTAGTACTTAAAAACATGGATAGGCGGAGTATTTTTAGGGGTAGGTGGACAGTGCCCAAAAATAGTCCAAATTGAAGAAAAATAGGCCAAGCAGGAATTGATGGGCTATTTTTCATGGGCTCTCGCCCAATCTAACTAGGCTATTTGTGCGGTCGAATGACCCAAAACATGGCAGAGTTAGAAGGTCCTAGGCTATAATGGGGCCAGATGGGCTAATTTCTTGGGCTCGATAGTTAAAATCTCAAGGTACGTGTTGGGGCTCGGCCGGATTTGAAACAAAGATGTCAACAAGGAAAAAAGGTATAAAATGTGAGCACCTAGATCCCAGTCGCCTGAGAACTTGTTATGTTAAGGCGCTGACATCACCCTAATAATTGTTCTAATTCTCACTTGTAAACTAGTAGTTGCAACTCATTAAATTTCCAGTTACAAGCTAGTTTCAACAAATGGGTAACCCTCATGTTGCACGAATCGCGAGGTAAATCCAATGGCAAGAGAGGTGACTCTTAAGAACTGGAAAATCTGATTAAATATTCACAGATATTTCTATGAATATTATGGACAAACACCCCGCGCCTGCCAAAACTTTTCGTGGAGACCCCAAACTTTCCTAAGTCCACCCTCAATCGAGCGACCAGCCCCTGTCTCTTCAAATTTTGCGCCGTTCTTATGGGAGATGCACCAGATTAGAACCAGACCGCAAACTTCTCCACACCTTAAAAAAACATCTCGATGCCTTTCTATCAACAGTGCCGGCCTACCACCATTGGCCACGCTGTTCTTCACGAGACACACTGGCCGGCAGTTAGCTGGGCGATCCCCACACTTCGCTTGCTAGATTCAGGCGCTGGACATTCTTCTTGGCTTTGGTTTGTTCTCCAACTCTCCTAGAAATAGTTAAAGCTTGTGACCATCTAGATTTACAAGGTGCTTGAATATTTGGGTACATACATTCTTTAGGTAAATCTATAGTAAAGCTCTGGCAGAAGAGTTCAAAACATCTTAAAAAGTACTTGGCAGAGATCCTATGCAAGCTTTTAACCTGATATAGTCCCCACCCTTCTTTGATAAGATAGAGTACTTGGCTGTTGATGTACCTGACGAGGAAGTAATTAGAGGTATAGTACATTATAGATGGATGTACCCTATTGAACATCGACTTCGCATTTCCAAGGAGCGGGAAGATATCTGTAGAAAGTTTGATAAGTGAGTATTATGCAAAGATATCTTCACATATAAGACTGCAGAAAAGTTAGATATATTCAGATGTCTGACTTGGCTATGTTTTGTAGGTTCTTCACAAAAATAAATGTACCAACAAATTTTGTTCCACCAATAAAAATACCGGAGGGACTAAGATCTAAGGATCATGTAAGACGCGCAAATTGCACTATGAATTGTCTAGATGGGGTAAACTCTTGTCTATTTTGTAACACTAGATTTCGGAGCTTGAATTTTCGGCCCTTAACTATGGTCCTGATAGGAGTATAACAACAACTTTAGCTTGCATTTCCAACAGTGTTTGCCATAGCACTAATGTACCTTCTATGGAGACTGACGCAGTTGGAGGTTGTCCTGATGAACCTGCACTAGATTGCATTTAGATTCAAAATCCTGCACTTGACATTGTCGTCCCAAGGAAAAGAAGGTTGTGGATCTGGTAATAACACCTTCTGTAGAACAAGATGCTAGAGGTGATGATTTCCTATGGCAATCCCTACCATTCTATGACTTGTACAAGTATCGTAATATAATTGAATTCCATGTCCCTCTCTATCAATGAAAATGCCATATCTTTTGTCTTGTTTCAAAAATAAATAAATATTTGCATGTCTCCTTGTGTTAGTCGATACAAAGAAGATATTGTTTTCTGTTCAAGTCATGTGAACAAATATGTTCGTATGTAGAGACATAAATGCGGATTGGGTGACAAAATCAGCATAAAACTGCCAAATTAATAACACAAGCATAATGGCATTATAAGAAAAGGAACATAACCATTTTTTCTCCGTGCTTATGAAAAGGAGATGAGCCAGGAACCACGCCTGCAAGTGGTAGAGGCCAATTCTCGTGTAGCTCAGCTAGCATTGGTTTATCATCAATAACACTTAAGCATCCAAATATGATTACATAGTAGGAGTAGTTCCAGTTCCACACTACAGTTCAACAGGAAAAATTCTAAGAAATGCATAAGGTAGATCCATAATACAGTTTCCAGAGGAAAGCATACAAATCATAAGAAAGAAATCTCTACATCACAGTTCACCACCTTCAGGTGCAACAGTCTCTACAGATTGTAAACCCAAATCACCACCTCCTCTAGGTGGCACGATAATTTGGGAGCCGGATCAGCAGCGCTAGCAATGGTAGCATGAGTCTCCACAATAGGTGAACTATCGAGCACCACAATGTCCTTTGAAGGCTCTTCACTGCCAGCTCCATCCGCACAAGTCTCCGCCAATGGTAAAACCAATCCACCACCTCCATCATCTAGCACGATGATGACAGGTGCAGGCTCATCAGTACCAGCTACAGCTGCAACTGCATCAGTCTCCATAGAAGGTAAACAAGGTGGCGTCTTAGGTGTAGCAATCTGACATCCATTTTCTACTCTGTAATCAAGAAGCTGAGAGTCTTCTTCAACTTTGTGCTTCTGCGGTTACAAGATAAACATAGATTACAGCGAAAGCATCTATGCGGGACGACAAGAACATACGTCATTCTATTGATTTACCTTGTCATTGGAACTCATTTCACCGAGAATCCTCTTTTTCGCTCCTTCCCCTATCTCCTTCTGCAGCAAGTTGTAATATTGGTTACAAGATGTTGATTGTCAAATATATGCAAATGTTCAAAAGTTTGCACTGCCAAACTACCAACTTTGAACGGATCCCCACTGTTCTTAGTTATGGGATCTAGCCCATAAAACAAGCTTCTATGCAATCCTAGTCTACAAAAAAGGATGCATACCCGAGATAAGAACTACTCTACACATGAAAATGCTGCGCAATCGACAATAAAAATTTAACCGCATCATCAACTCTATCATGTAAGTTTAGAGTGAATCTAGATACACTTGTTTCACATAAGCTAAAACATATTATATTATGAAACGGAGGGAATAGGTACGATTGTTCTAGTATTTCCCAAACCTCCATTGATGTCGCGGGACAGAGATGACGGATGCTCCACCGCCCTACATAAGGTTGTCGCACCGATCTCGCCGCCACCTGTAGAGGACGGAGCCGAGGAGCTGGTCGGCAACAATATGGGGCGAGAGGACAGGGGGAGGTAGTGGATGGGAAGAAGGGACAGAGTAAAAGAGGCTATGTGTGCATGGGGGAGGCTGATGAGGGAGTTAAATCTAGCTTGTCTTAGAAGGAATGCGCTGCCACGTGCACCGGCATGTGTAAAACTCCATCCCTCTCTCTTCTATGGCAGCTACTGATAGTAGTACTCCAGCTAGCTTCATCGAGTTCTCTGGTACACCTACTAGTAGACCTTTACTACTACTACTAGGTAGACAAGCAGTACTTGTTTAGAAGAAAAAACTAGACTAGCACATCGTCGTACAGTATTTCCTGGTCAAATCACTAGCGATGCCATGATGAGCGACATGTTTTTACTAGTAAACCTGGAAACATTGTGTTCCTTCCATCGCATGCAGTTTATGAGCGAAGTACTTACCAACACGTCCAACTTAGGCTCATAGGACCAAAACTATGGACCTGCAAGGAGTAATACTATTAGTACTACTATTATACAACATCCTGGAAGAAATTATGTACGGAATAGTAGTAGTAGAGTACAACTGTACTCCTAATAAGGTTCTTTTACACGCTTGGTGAAATATACATACTTGAGAAACTACCAAGTGTACAAAATGGGTTTGGTCATATGGAGTATTTTACAAGACGGATCGGGTGCAAAACTAAATGCTAAGTACTCATATATCAGCTACAAATCAGCCAAAAGAATGAGCTCAACATAAGGCCGAGACCAAATGAGCTATCCTTGAACAGGCTTGTTCCACTCCAAGGCGTTTGAGAAGATTGGGATGAACCAAAATGGAGTCTCCGGCCATATCCAGCTAGTGTTGGTGTTGAAACCAACAACTACATCACCATTCAGACTGAAGCGGCAAATTTCAGGACGCGGCCTGTACTCGTAGCCAATTTCTTGGTGTGATGTGTAAACACAGTTCCTTCTTGTCAGATGTCCTGGCGGATCATTTGCATCGCCTACTGCAATCTTAATTGGATAGTTCACGCCAAGGAAAATAGAATATGATCCAAGGTTAGTAACCCTTTTCCATTGGTTAGCTGCAGTTAACTAGCTTGTCTCCATCCAGAACATTATGCACTCAAACCTAGAAGGATAGGTGCGAACGGTGCGACCATAGTGAACAACACTAGTATTATCACCAATTGCATTGCCTTAGACACTATATGTATAGACCAGAAGAAGTCTTGAACCACCGGCAGATCTTGCTAACCACCACCTACCAGGATCATTCTCCTCATCATCCTCAGCAAACCCATGTGTCAGGTAAAGCACATAGCGTGCCGACATGATAAGGATAGGACCTTCAAAGGGAAAGGAAATGTAACATGGAAATAATACTGATATTGATCTGACATTGTAGAAGTTGATATACAGTACTATTTTCAAAAATCTTGATTATACTTAAGATGTTTGATTGCGTAAAAAATGCTAACCTAGGGAGATGCTATGGAAATTCTAATTCTTTTCGAAATGGGGATATGCCATGGAAATTCTCCTAGAGACATGGTTTGATTCATAGGATCAAATGAAATAGGAAATAATCCTATAGGATCTTGAATGTAAATTTCATAGGGAAAAAACCAAAGTTGGATCCCTACAAGATTTTGGTGTCTTATATACCAAAGGAAAACCAACAAGGATTATTTCTAGGAGGTTTAATATCTTATCTTATCTAATATTATCTTACCACTATATAGTGTATGAATAACTTTGAATATTGACTGTTGGATCAGGACTTGCGAATCCCAATATTGCTAGCCATTGGATCTTCTTTGCCATTCTAGCATCTACTTGAAGATTCTACTGATAGTCTTTAGCACAATGAAGGCTATGCACAATCCTCAAAACACACTTCTCCATCATTCTAGAATCTTCTCCTTCATTTCTCAAGACCATGTTAACAAAATTTACAAGTACTAGTACCTAATAAACGTTGACTTCTACATGATAGAAAATAAAGAACTAAATATGCACCCATACTTTATAGATGTCGATCCTTCTAATTTTTTGAGCTTTACCTAGTATTATAATTCTATATAGTTATGATATATCATATGTCTAGTATCTGATTCTCACGTAAATACTACTACTCCCTCCGATCCTAATTATTATTCTCAGATTTGTCTAGATTCGTATGTGTCTAGACATGTTTTAGTACTAGATACATCCGAATCTAGACAAAACTGAGAACAATAATTAGGATCAGTGGGAGTAGTAGATACCATATTTTCCATGGATGTACTAGTACTAGGAGAGAAGGCAATACTATCAGCAGAACTCAATCCTATGAATCAAATTACTTATATGTAAGAAAACTTAGTAAGGATTGCATTCCTCTGAAATTCCTAGGGAATTCGTACGAATCAAAGAGGTTAAAATTCCTATGAAATTCCTACTAACCAACAAAACTTCAGAAAAAAATAGCTTACATCGATTCAGGAATAATATCTGAGTCTCACATAAGTTCTTACTACTAGTAGATACCATATTTTCTATGGGATGTACTAGGAGACAAAGCAATACTATCAGCATAACTCAATCATATGAAACAAACTACTTATATGTAAGGAAACTTCCTAAAGATTGTATTCCTCTGAAATTCCTAGGGAATTCCTTCAAATCAAAGAAACTAAATTTTTTATGGAATTCCTACTAACCAATGAAAGTTCAGAAAAATTATCTTGCATTGATTCAAGAATAAAGCTAATAAAATACGTAGGAAGGAGAATTTACCAAGTTCCAAAGACTTCCATGCATAAACACAGTTGTTCTCTATCACGGCGAACACACGATCGTGTTGGATAATAGCATCACAGTATCTGAAGTAGCCATGGAACTCGTTCACACAAACTGACCATCCATGACTATCATTCCCATTAATGACAACAATCTGAATCCGAAAATGGCGACAAGAGAGAAATCTTTGTATCCCCCAGCAGTTGTCGGGACTTGGAAAATGACTATCTTCTATAGTTTAGTACATTGACCTTCATCAGCATCATCCTGAAATGTAAGTGCAGAACCTTCGGTCGGTTCAAACCCTGACACTTGTGAAATAACAATCTTGCGACGAGTGTACACGTTGACAAGGTCCCATGTGAAATGGGGCCCAACTGTGATGATCCAATCTCCATTGTCGCCTGTTTGCTTCTCATCAAAACCATTTGGCATCACAACATCGGAGAGAACCTGTCCTAGCAGTGTCAGCTTGCACGGGCTGCCCGCCATTTTGAAGCAGTCCTTGGATTCCCACGGTCTCACCGTTGGGTGAGAATGAAGAACAAATGGGAGGCCAAATGTATGAGAAGAAGGCGTAGTTCCGCTCTCTTTTGCTGATTGAAGAATATGTTTGGATGAACCGACAAGGCTCGTGGTGGTGGTGGCATCGCAATGGTTGATGAGTACTTGAAGAGGGCCTTCGGTGAACACCTTCTGAAACTTCTCAGGATCTTATAGACCTTGCTCGATCTCACCATGGAAGGAGGTTGTGGATGGTGTTTTCGGGGCTTTCTTTGGGGTGGGTGGGGTGGGGTGGGGAGGGAGGGAAGATCATTGGCAGGAGCTGGCGGCCGAGGTGAGATGGATAAGACAAAGGATGATGGTGCGTAGTAGTACTACTAGTACTATAGAAGGTGGGGGAGTGGGGGTGGGGCTCTAATTGAGGCTAGTTGCACAAACCTCCAACAATTAGAGCCGTAGTTGCAAAGAGCTCCAAATGTTGAGCCTCGGGTATGTAAGAAATAATGTTAAGAGGGCTAATCGAGAATTTTGTGCTATGTGCAACATTTGTACCCAAAAGTAATTGTTGTAGTTTCTTGCAACTATACTATCCTGATTATCTGGAGTTCCCTACAATTTCGAATCCAATTGTTGGAGGTTTGTGCAATTTCCACCCTTCTCGTGTTTCGAGGAAGCTCTATGACCCTATGTTCAAACAAAAAAATGATCAAAGACAAACAAAAAAAGGAAGACCATCTCTCAGGGATCGTTTGATTTGTAGGATTCTCAAAACATAGAAAGAGGAAACTATAGGAATTTGGATCAAGTATGTGTATGAATCATAGGGAAAGCAAAGCAATTATATCATGAGGTTGGAGTGTATGGAAATTTTCCTAAAAAATAGAGGGCAAAGGAATACTTTGAAGGAATCTCAATTCCCGTGTATTTCCTATTCCTATATTTTTCTTATCGAGCATTCTAAACGGGACATAATTCCTATATATCAGAATCCTATGAATCAAAAAAGCAGCATAGGATTATTTCCTAAGGGAAAAAATCCTTCACAAAACCTTTGAATTTTCTTTGAATCGAAGAAGGTATAAAAAAGATTTCCTCTCTCTCAAAAAAAGGAACTCCATCTCTTAGAGAGAAAAAAGGAACTCCACCTCTTGGAGAAAAAACGAACACCACCTCTTTGGACAATTCAGTATGACGAGAGTAGCTACTAGAGTCTATGTATAGTACTATCTATAGGGCTTAATCATAGCACGTTATTACTAGTACTAGTACATATCAGTCTTTACAGGTGCCTCGAAGGAAACAAAATAAAGCTCTGCAGGTAATAAATGGCCATGGCAATTTCCAAGATACACAATCTTTTGCTTGTTCATTTTGATCTGGGCGATAGCCGAATGATAGATGAGTACTAGCTGCTTCATGTCTTGAGCCATCGAGCTGGAGTAGAAATTTGGATATCTAAAAACCAATGCTTGTTGCATGCAACTTGACCAAACATACTTACTGCACTACTTTACCGTGCGTCCGAAAAACTACGAAGTATACGTAGTAGTACTACTATTACCATGTACTACAAGAAGTACTAGTACGGTAATGTTACACAGAGAGTTCCACATTCATCTTGTAGCGCCAAAAGCAGAAGTTGTGCCAATATAGTACTGTAGTAGTCAAGTCCAGGTTGCCATACAGGGAAAACATAGTACGATGAGCAACAAGATCTATCTATTTTTGTACTCCTATTTGCGTATACTAGTAGTACTACCTAGAAACGGCACGAGCGTGTGCTCCACTAGTGCGCCTCTGCACGTAGGGTAATCCAGTACTACTAGTATAGAGTAGATCGCCATAACATGGTCGCGTGATTATTATGCATTGGTCCATGCTCTAGTCATGGGCACGAGCCATAGCAGTAAAAAAATTGTGAAAAATCGATTACTCATAATACTCCCACCATCCTAAAATAGTAGTTATTGACTTGTCTTTGTCTAGATACACATGTATTTCGATGCATTTTAGTACTTAGACGCCCCCTCATTTCCAAATTAAAAAGCATACTAGGTTTTGGCAAAGTCAATATTTATAAAGTTTGACCAACTATATGTACAAACATACTAACTTACATAATGTCAAACGCATATAATATGAGAACATGGTTCACGATGATTCTGATAACATTGAGTTGATGTCGTAGATGTCCATATTATTTTCTAGATATTTAGACAAAATTTCAGGGCAGCCTATCCTGCATGCTGGACCCATGTCGATGTGTTGTCCGCACTAGCGCAATTTCGACGGAAATCCTGGTTCAAGATTTAAATCAAGTCGAATTGACAAGTTTGGGCATAAAATTTCATAATCACTGAGTTAGTTGACTAAAATTGAAGCATCGTAAGAACAGTTAGTGTGTTTATCTCTGATCCATGTCGTAGAAGTGAACAATTATATAAAAGTCATAATAAACCCCTAAATACTCTATAATAATATTAGCAACAAACTTAGTTCACATCGAAAATTTATCCTTCCTAGTACCAAAAGAGAACCTACATGCAACTACTACTAGTAAACTGGAGTAGTAAAATAGTCTTCATCATCAGCCATAGTTTAAGATCATTTTTTCTGTCGATGCAATTAAGTAAGATACATGGGTGGACTGTCCAACCTTCATCAGGAACCGTGGCGGCACCCCGAGGTACGACCTGAGCTTGTCAGACGGGAAGTCGGCTGGCGACGAGCTGCTCGTCAGCTCGATTACCGCATTGAGGATCTTGACCATCAAGAAGTCCGCCCACCCCGGCAGGCCAGGCGCACACAGTTTCACCGTGTACCGTGACCACAAGAACCTGTCCTGCCTAATGCACACCAAGGACACGATAGAGGCTGGGCCGAGCGTGCTGATGGTTAGGCCAAGCACGGCACCGTCATCCCCGTAGAGGAAGCGCGTGAATCCCCTCGTGCTTGTTGGTGGCAGAGTCGGGATGAGACAAAAGAAGACGCTGCCGTAGATGGCCCTGGTTACTATGACCCCGTGGGCCTCCTTCATGTGGGAAGGAGCCCTTCCAGCGAGGCAATGAAATCATAGGCAGGAGCCATGCAGGAGCACGGGCCGTGCGATCACGCGATCTTGGTCGAGCTTGTCGAAGGCGACCAAGCTAAAGCAGCCATCATAGGGGCACTCGATCATCGCCTCAGACTGGACGCCATCCATAGCAGCCGGCTCACGGTCGAATCCGCCGACGCGGTACACGAACTTGTGGGAGTGGTTACGGAGGGAAGATCAGCTCGTCAACATAGTGCCCGCCGGCCAGAAACCTAGGTTGGGTGGGTATACTGAAGAGTATACTGATTGAGTTTCATACTGTACTGGTAAAGTTGTATAGGAATACGCTAGGCATCGGCGCACCGGCGGCAGCTGAGGCTCTACACTTGGCCACTTTTTTCTTAGACAGTGTCCACACGCTGTACATGCTTCGTCAAAACAAAAAGGTTGCAGAACGTTGATAGGTGAGTAAAGCAGGTGTCACGTTGTACTATACCAGGTAGTATAGTACAGACAGAGGGAGAGACCGAGGCAAGAAGATCCACGTGAGTGAGAGTCAAGAAGATCTACTCCTGAAGAGAGACGAAAAGCCGGCGGCCTAGTGTAGGGTGTACAATGCTGCAGGGAAGAGACTGAGGACTACATGCATGTCTTCGACACCAACCTGTAATTAACTTTTTTGGTCTTATCAAATTTAAATGGACTTAATAATCCCAGACAGAGGGAGTATAAGTACTAGTAGTAGTACATCTTATAACAAATCAGACAAACTAGTACTGTATTTATTAGTGGTACATTTTTGACAAATTATAATTAGTAGTAGTACTTAGATATGTGAACAACCAATCCAAGTTACTACTCCAATAGATAGTACGATCACTCTATTTTATGGACTCTTGTTTACTATACGTACTAGTAGTAAAATCTAGAATATAGATTATTTCAGAACTAATGTTGGCTCTACAATATCTAGAATACGCACAAACCTCAAAAGACACTTCATTGCTTAGTTTCAGGGATCTTATGCTAAATGCATGGACTTGGATGTAATTTTAATTTTTATGAGGTCCTTAATGTAACTTTTACTTCCACCGACTGCGTGTTCACTAAAGCACCTCGCTCCTACGGGACCTACCACAATTAAAAATAATTACACTGCCCCGATTATCAGACAAAGTGGAACATGGTTTATTATAATTCCAACGTTTTTAGAAATAGGATGTTTCAAGCTTCCCAGCTAACTTCGCATACTTTAGTGACTTTTTGCTGATTTAATGAAATTAGGTCAAACATATGCTACACAAGTAACGACAATTGATTTCTATTGAATTAAATGTATTTTCAGAGGTAGATGGGTGCATCTTCATGTAGTAAACAATGTCATCGGTGTTAGTTTCCAACTATCACGAAAGAACATTTAATTCTCAATTTTTCGAGTGATGATGAGATTGTTCTTTTATGTAAAGAAACTCTGAAGAATATGGATCAGAATACCACAAGACAAGTTTTCATACATAAATAGTGGACCAACATGTTGTACTTACCATACCCATGTTTTATGAGCTTTCAAACTTTCAAGCTAACTCCGCCAACTTGAACAACTTAATGCCAATTATTTATCGAATTTAGGTCAAATTTGAACTACAAGTAAATTGTAGATTGCTTTGAAAGTTTGATGAAAAATCTTCTAGAGGTACCTATTCAGGGGTCAATTAATATATCATAAACCACCGAGAGTTTTGATGACACATTCAACTTATTGCTAAGATTTTGCATCTTGACAGTTTAACAAAATTAGGTCAAACTTGAGCTACAAGTAAGCATGAAAGATTGCTCTTGATTTAAATGTCTATTGATATTTGAATGACTTGCTTGCTAACTCTGCCCATTTGAATGACTTTATGTCGGTTTATCGAAATTAGGTCAAATTTGAAAATACAAGTAAATTGTAGGTTGCTTTGAAACTTCTAAGAAAAAGCTTTTGGGGGTACCCATCGAGGGGTCACAACCAATATGTCAGAAACCACCGAGAGTTTTGACGATAGTTTCAACTTTTTGCTAAGATTTTGCATCCTGACAATTTAACGAAATTAGGTCAAACTTGAGCTATAAGCAAGTAAGCGTGATAGATTTCTCTTGAACTAAATGTCTTTTCAAGGGTAGATGGGTGCATATTCATGTAGTAAACAATGTTGTCAGTGTCAGTTTCCAACTATCGGCAAAGAACATTCTCCATTTTTCGAGTGATGTCGAGATTATTCTCTCCTATAAAGGAAGTCCGAAGAATATGGATCTGAATGCCACAAGCCAAGTTTTCACACATATATAGTGGACCAACATATTGTACTTACGATTTCCCGTGTTTATGAGTTCTCAAACTTCCTAGCTTGTCGCTCTGCCCACTTTATGTCGATTAATCAAAATTAGGTCAAATTTGAACTATATACTACAAGTAAATTATAGGTTGCTCCAAAAGTTTTACAAAAAATCTTTTGGACGTACCCATCGGGGGTCACAATCAATATATGAGAAACAACCGAGAGTTTTGACAACAGGTTTGACTTTTTGCTAAGATTTTGTATCATGACACTATTTAACGAAATTGGGTCAAACTTGAGCTACAAACTAAGCACGATAGAATGATCTTCAAATATATGACTTTTCAGAGGTAGATGGGTGCATTTTCTTGTAGTAAACAGTGTCATCGGTGTGATTTTCCAACTATATTAGGAAAGAACATTCATTATTCTCAATTTTCTAAGTGATGATGAGCGAGGTTGTTCTTTTCAGTAAAGAAATGTCCGAAGAATATTGGATCTGAATGCTAGAAGCCAAGTTTACCGACATATATAGTGGAGCAACATTTTGTACCAACGATTCCCATGTTTTATGAGTTTTCAAACTTCCTAGCTAACACTGCCCATTTGACCGAATGACTTTGTCGTGGTGGTGGCATGGAAGATGCCATGGATAGGCTAAAGATGGGGCCAATGAACACTAGAGGAATCCAGGGAGGGATAGTGTGGTGATTCCACACACAGATGTTTGTATTTCACTCTATCAAAGGTGTATTACAAGGGCTCCTTGGGAAGTTTGTGAGAAGGAGACTAGTTCTCTTACCCCCACTACAATGCTCTATAGTTCTTCCAAGATAGAATGATCCATCCCCTTCTATGGAGGTCCTGGTGCTCCTTATATAGGGGGATCCTAGGTTACAAAGTTAGGGCACACGTGGAGGCATATTCCCTAAATATGCCCCTTGGTTAA
This sequence comes from Avena eriantha, assembly GCA_910589775.1. Classification (NCBI taxonomy): domain Eukaryota; kingdom Viridiplantae; phylum Streptophyta; class Magnoliopsida; order Poales; family Poaceae; genus Avena; species Avena eriantha. The sequence continues at coordinate 471,953,501 of OU342742.1, read as the reverse complement.
AGCTAGATGCTTCTTTATTCACTTTAACGGTTCGTCCGAACTATGGACGTAACCCTCTATGTGCCCCTTAGCTTTAGGTATCACCAGACGCAACGTCAGCCGACATTGCCCGTGTCATCTTTGTTGGCCACGCCTCGTTGGTCCTTCCCTTTGCTTGCTTTGCTCACGCTACAGTGGACAGAGGCCACCTTTTAACCAACAGGAGATTCCTTCCTTCTCTTGGAAGCGAAGTGGTAGCCAGGCTAGCGCTTGGCTAACCCGGCTACGAGGGTACCTGCACATTTGGTAGACAAATATGGCCGACATATATTTTATGTTGGCCGGATTAATGCTAGGCAAATGCCCACCGGGCTGGGTTACTCTGTAAGTCAATTTTCCTTGAGGTGACTCGGCCAGCACTTGCTTTGACCACGCCGTACCTCGGCTAACTCGGCCTTTATACCCCAACGCAACATTAGTCCCTGAAGCTGGTGCGGCCTTAGAAACTTTAGTTGTTAAGGCTACAACAGGTTCCCCTATCCGAATCTGCACTTCTACAGCCGAGTTATTCCATAACCCGGACTCTTTGCTTTGACGTTCCGTTGGCTCAATCCGAATTATTTTTCGCTAGCCGGGTTTTTGCCCAGGTATCCAGGTTACCTTTCCTTCTCTCATATGCTTCCCCACGTCCTACGTGGAGGGTAATCATCATTTTGCCTCATTTTAAGGGCCGCACCAGTTTACTGCGTCGGTTACTGTAGTAAATGTCAGGAATAACTACTCCGCACGTCCCGTCGTGGCAGCCCCTTGTTAACTGTATCATAACATCACGTCATAGGATTCCCTGTTCCCTGTGTCCCTTGCTGTGGCATGTGCATGATTGGTTGATTTGGAGGATACACGGCCACAGCGTGCAATTGTGCCGTAACAACTGATTCCACTACGCACCTGCGATGCGTGGTTAAATAGGGGGCAGGGGAGGACCTTGGGGAAGTTCCCCCACTTTGCACGCCCCCTGCCCCTCTTCTTCTCCACAGCGCCGCCACCGCCGCCACCACTTCTGTGCTAGTGCTACGCCACCGCTGCCGCGCTTAGCCACTCTTTGCGACCGCGCCACTGCCTCTGCCCGAGCCTTCTGCCACGAGGCCCTGTTCCTCCAAGTTCCCCACTATGGGATACCATTTTTATGATTACTTTCTCGAGGATCTTGATTTCACCATGATAGAGGAGGAGGCCGCTGATGTCTACGCACTTCTATTCTTGTAGATAGTTGTTGGGCCTCCAAGTGCAGAGGTTTGTAGAACAGCAGCAAGTTTCCCTTAAGTGGATCACCCAAGGTTTCACTACTAGAGAAAACCCTACCCGAGGCGCACCTAGAACACCATCCGAGGCGCATATGGTATCCGCCTCTAGCGCCACGCCCTCTTGTATTTGCTACGCGAGGTGCATATCATATGCGCCTCTAGTATCTATTATGCGAGGCGCATATCACATGCGCCTCCTATACTTCATATACGCGAGGCGCATAATATATGCGCCTCGCGTATATGAAGTATAGGAGGCGCATGTGATATGCGCCTCGCATATGTTATGGTATGCACCTCCGGTAGTACCCAATATACGCATCCTATACTTCCCATATGTGCCTCGGGTATATTTTCAAAATTCAAGTTTTACAACAATTTTCAAATTACAGTTTACAGGTATTCAAATATACAATACAGTCCAGAATACAGTATAAACAACACAAAATTTTCTAGAAACTTGCAATTGGCAAAGCATAATAGAACCAGCATGAATCCAAGTACATTACACATCAATCGCGACATACGAGTTCATACATCAACAAGTGCCAAGTTTTCACACAACACCAAGTGTTTGTGCCACAAGTTCACACCTCCGAGTACAAGTTCACAATCATATTACAACTCCGAGGACGGAGCTCTATCTAGATGAAGTAGAGCACATAACCTACCATGAAGAGAAACAAGATTGTGATCACGAGGAAGTTCCTCCACTTCTTCCTCACGTGCCTCCTCCACTTCTCTTTCGCCACCTCTCTAGACTTGTAGGCTTTGTAGTTGTTGCCCGAGAATTTGTTCACTTGCTTATGGCACTCTTCCCACTCCTCGTACACACCTGGAACCTTGCCGGTGTACACGACATAGCACTTCTTCGCCATCTCCTATACACAAGATAGATGATATTATCTATGTCAGTGCAAAGCAATAGAAGTTCACAAGATAAGATCATGCATATATATATGGGTGCAACAATATGTAAGAAATCACATTCTAATCATCGGCATTTTGAAGAAAGACAAAAAAAGCAAACCAAGAATGACTTGCATTAGTGCCTCATACTTAGGTTGGGCATGGAAATAACAATGCTCACTGTTTGATCTCGTGCGGCAAGTAGAGTATATTCCGAAATAACCAATCTACTTGGCACACGAGATCAAACAACGGCATAGTCATACACATGACGCCACAACACGTTCTAATCATCGGCATTTCAAAGAAAGTACAAAAAAAGCAAACAAAGAATGACTTGCATTAGTGCCTCATACTTAGGTTGGGCATGGAAATAACAATGCTCGTTGTTTGATCTTGTGCGGCAAGTAGAGTATATGCCCAAATTACTAGTCTACTTGGCACACGAGATCAAACAGCGGCATAGTCATACACATGATGCCACACCATGTTCTAATCATCGGCATTTCTAAGAAAGACCAAAAAAAAGCAAACCAAGAATGACTTGGATGTGTACCTCATACTATTCGTATCGCCAAACACAAAAGAAGAGAAATACTTCCACAATTCATATAGCATGGACATGATATGTCAAGTGGCAAAGCAAGGAAAGGATTCGGTCTCCATAGCAATGACTCATTTTGAGTTTGATGTGTCTAAAGGAGTCATTGCCGTGGACCCAGAACCCTTTCCTTGGCTTGCCACTTAACATATTATGTCCTATGTATATGAATCTCGAAAATATCTATCATCTTTTGACTTTAGGGAAACAAGATGAAATAGTTTATCATTTCATTGTATCACCAAAGACGAATAGTGAAGTAATGTCTTTTCTTTCTACTTTGGGGCTACAATGAGATATTTGAAACTAAATACTTCACCATTTCATTTAATTCATGCTATTTGGTTTTTCTGTGAGTCCTACAGCCATCAAGATTTGCTGCAAAGCAATCCACTATGCTCCAAGACCCTCTACCAGAGATCTCCTGAATTTTAGCAAACCAAGGCCTTTTTTGAACAAGTGTTCAACAGTGACATCCTGGTTTAGATAAACACTAAAAATTCTATGGAATTTCATAGAGAAATTTTTATCCCCACACAAATGATCAATCTAGAAATTGGTCCTATCCCGTTTGCCCACCTAAATTTTACAACATTTCTAGAAGAGTTTTCTGACTTCCATGAGCCCCTGACAACATTTCCAGAAGAGATTGCCAACCTAGGGATTTACTTGCCAGTAGATTTTCTACAAATATTTACTGGCCAGTAGAGATTGCCTAGAGTAACTTGGCCTAGAGTTTTTCTGCAAATATTTACTAGCCTAGAGTTCCCTGATCTGGCAGTAACTTGGCCTAGATCATAGGGAGAGGGGAGAGGGGAGGGAAGAGGGGTAGGGGAAGGGGAGGGAGAGGGGAAGGGGGTCACATACCTCGACGTTGGTGGATGGCGGGCGCGGACGGCGGCAGGAAGGGGCGACGACGGCGCGACAGAGGAAGGGGCGGCACGGGCAGGCTCCTCCTCCTGGGCACGGGCTCCTCCTCCTTCTGGGCATGGTGGCACGAGAGGGATCCTCCTCCTCCTCCTCCTGGGCACGGTGGCAGAGCGAAGGTGGCAGAGAGGTTGCAGTCAATTCGTCTGATCCAGAGAAAAAATGAAAGAGAAAAAAGGCTCAGTCGTTCACAGGCAGGTACCATCTTTTGCAAGTCGCATATTTGAAAATGTGCCTCACACACGAGGCGCATTCTGGCCATATGCGCCTTGGCTATTATTCACTACTAGTCAACTAGCGCGCTGCGCTGGTATCTGTCAACAAACACACATTAGCCCACTGGTATCGACCCTTGTCCTGTTCTAAACCCTAGCCAGCCAGGTTCGAATCCTAGGGGCAACATATTTTTGTAAAAAAATTAACGGCCATTTTTCATGTAAAAACATTGTCCAAACACATTATAAACTATAAAATATACTGCAAATATTTTAAAAATTCAAATATTGCCAAAAAAACACAAGTGAGTATTATGAATGTGTCTCGTCCATACATAATAATCTCAATGCAATATTATAACATACAAAAAATGATAATTATGAATGTTTAGATACATAATAGTATGCCACACACACATGATGGTTTTTGACAATGGTCGTCTTCTTACCCTTCTTTGTCGCGGTTGCATAGGTTAGGTTGACGTCTTCACTACTTCTTTTGAATGGGAGTTATTTCTTAGGTAGGGTTGTGGTTTACGGTGCTTGGTTGCCGTATCCGTCTTCCATCTTTGGGTCACCGTTCTGGTCAATGTCTTGCTCGTTGGCGACTCTGTCCATTCCGATGATGTTCCTTTTGCCTCTCCTGACAACAACCCAGCTAGGCTTTGCCGGGTCTGTGATGTACCAGCATTGGTTGACCTTGCTAGCTAGAACCCAAGGCTCATTTCTCGCGGGTGTGTTCGTGTTGGTGGTCTTTGACGGTATAACCATGGTGGTGAAATATCGGCCTTCTTTCTCGATGCTCTTGGCCCACCTAACACGGAACATCGGCGCCTTCTCCGTAACGTAGTCGAGCTCCCAAATCTCCTCAATCCTTCCGTAGTATCTTTCTGGGACGTCGCCGGTGTAGAATATTCCCGTAAACCCTGAGTTCTGGTAATCACAGTTATTGTCCTTTTCCTCTGTGTAGAACATGTATCCGTTGATGTCGTATGCCTGATAGGTCATCAGGTTGTGCGAGGCGCCCCGTGACAAGGAGAATATGAGTATATATTCCTCCGAGTACTCGCCTTGCGGTGGATTAGCAATGACCTTCTCCCTGAACCACCGCCTCAAACCGGAGTTGTGCTCCTTAATAACATCTTCCTCCGAGTACTGGCACCCCTGGTCAGCGTAATTCTTCTTGATAAACTCTTTGTGCTCATATATGTATGGATCGACCACCTACAGGTGCTATAGCGTGACCAGGTTTGCTCTTTCAAAGTCCTTGGTTCGGCCCTTTATGTCGACATGCTTTGGGCATCGACCCTCGTGGTGACCGCATCCAGCGAGCCTCCCGAGGTGCTTGTTGAATGGAAGACTAAGAGGGGTCTCGATTTGTAGAAAGTTCCACACTCTTCGGCCAGGAATCCATTTTCTATGCTTCCATCTGGATGGGACCTGTTCTTAACGTATCCTTTGATGTGTCCATTGAGCCTTTTGAACGGCATCATGCTTTGCAGAAACAGAGGACCGAGCTAGACGATATCCTCCACGACATGGAGAAGAAGATGAAGCATGACGTCGAAGAATGCGTGGGGGGGAATAGATCTCGTGCTCACATAGTATCACCACGATCTCGTCATGTAGCCTCTTGAGCTGCTTAATGCCTATCGACTTACGAGAGATGATGTCGAAAAAGTTGCAGAGGGCAAACAACGTTTCACAGACGTGCTTGTCCATTATACCTCGGATCGCGACCAGGAGTACCTGTGTCATCAGCACGGCGACATCATGAGACTTCGTCCCGCTGAAGTCCTGCTTCGCCTCGTCTAGCCATCTACTTATCTTCCCCATGTAGCCGTTCGGAAATTTGACTCTGAGGAGTCACTTCATAAACTGTATGGCCTCCTTCTTACTCAGAGTGAAGCACGAGGCCTTGAGCTTGACCTCGCCCTTCTTGACCTGCTTTTTGGCCTTGCGGCGATGGCTATTCTGTGTTTTCGTCTCCTCCTCCTCGTCATTGCTAGGTGGTGGTTGAAGTTCATCCCTAATGCCCATATGCTTCAAGTCGTTCCTTGCCTTCGGGCCATCTTTGGTGTTGTCGGTGTTAAGGAGGGTGGCAAGCAGACTCTCACCCACGTTCTTCGTGATATGCATGGGATCGAGGCTATGAGGCATGCGGAGGATCTTCCAGTATGGCAAGTCCCAGAAAACAAACCTCGCCTTCCATACCTTCAGCAGCGGCTCTGGCTTCTTATGGGTCTCTCCCGGTGCAGGGCATTCCTTCCAGTTATTCAACAGCTCGTAGATTTCTGCGTTGCTCCTCTGGTCCAGGATTCCTCGGAGCTCGACCGCCCCATCGAACAGATCTCCTATCTTTCTCCAGGCATGATTCTTGGGAAGCCACCTCCGAGCCCCAAGGAACGCGGTTTTCCCGGACCCAGGATATTTCTGTAGTTGGCGGTGTGTTGTATTATCTTTGCACCTAACGCACCCATAGAATTCTTGGACCACCTGCCCCGAGAAGTATCCGTAACTAGGATAGTCTTGCACCATCATGATCACCACCGCTCTCATGTTGAAGTATTCTTGTCTCGAGGCGTCCCACGTACGGGATCATTCTTCCCATAATGTGGCCAACTCCTCTTTCAACAATGTGAGATACAGATTGATGTCGGTACCGGGTTGTTTTGGCCCTTGAACCAGCATACTCATGGTTACGTACTTCTTCTTCATGCACAACCAGGGGGAGGTTGTAGATCCATAAAAACACATGCCATGTGATGTGTGTGTTGCTCTGGTTTCCGAACGTATTGAGTCCATCGGTGCTCACGCCTAGCCTGAGGTTCCTTGACTCTTTCCCGAAATTTTGGTAATATTGGAGGTCCAACGCCTTCCACTGGCAAGCATCCGAAGGGTGCCTCAGCATTTCCTCCTTTTCCAGATCATCGTCTTCCAGCCTCTTTCTTTCCGCGTGCCAGCGCCTGAGCTCTGCTTCCTGAGGGTCCGAGAAATACCACTGTAGACGAGGAGTTAGAGGAAAGTACCACACCACCTTTCTAGGAGCTTTGTTGGTCCCTCTCTTGTATCAAGAGGTCTTGCACACCGGACATGTGGTCTTCTCCGCGTCCTAGCCCCGGTAGTTGATGCAATCGTTTATGCAAATGTGGTATTTCACATGCGGTAGATTGAGAGGGCACGCGACTTTCTTGGCCTTAGCGATACCAGTCGGACATGTGTTCCCCTTCTTGGGAAGAATATCATGCCAGAATGCAATGTTGTCGTCGAAGCATTCATCGGTCATTTTGTGTTTCGCCTTCTTCTCCAGAGCCCTGAGCGTTACATTCAGATGGGTATCCCCGTCGTTGCATCCATCAAACAATGGAGTGACTGCGTCTTTCTTCATTTTCTCGAGCTTAGATTTATCTCTAGTGGCGGCTCTAGAGTTACTCGTCTCCTTGAGAAGCATATCTTGGACATGAGGGTCTCGCAGCCAGCTCGAATCATGGTCGACACCTTGATCTTCGTGCTTATGCCCGGCGCCACCTTGATCATCTTCGTGTTCATGCCCAGCACCACCCTGATCTTCATGATCATCACCTACCCCACCGTCGGCGTCTTGATCTTCGTGATCATGACCGGCATCTTCATCTTTACCATTATTGACATCCTCATCATCATCTTCGTCATCACGTATCCACCGAGTGTAGCCATCCATGAAACTACGTCAGAGCAGGTGCGACTCCACCATTCCGGAATCGTGCCTTCTCAGATACATCATCTTGCAGTCACGACACGAACATCTTATCTCCGTCTTGTTTGCGCGTGCCATATCGGTCCTCGCGCATCTCATCCACCTTTCCACGAGGGCTTTGTGGATCAGTGGTCAGACCATGGTCGCCTATGTGTGGTACAAAGAGCAAGAGAATAATTAGAGCATATATGGACATCTGGATCGCCAGAAAAATTCGGCATGACCTCTGCTAAAAAGAGGACATCCACGAGTGCCAGAAATTTGCCGGAAAAGAAATTAATCGGCATTCCAGTGAAACATTGGCATCTCAAATGAAATCTCTGCACAAAAAGAAGCATGCACCACAACACAATCATATAGTCCCGGTGTCGCCAACAATGCGCATGAGAATGCAAGCAACGCCTTCACGCTTCCTCCAACGATGACTTGCGCAAGAGAGATAGAGGAGAAGTAAAGGGACATGTTGTAGATCTAGAGGATAAAGAGACTTCACTTACATATGAGTGTCAACCAATGGAGATTGAGCAAGCTTCTATGGTGAATCAATGTGGGAAATGAGGTGGGGAGAAGGGGGGCAACCAAATCTGTCTTTTGGTGGAGAGGAAGAAGTGAGGCTAGTGAGTAGGGTGCATGTGCCAAAAAGGTGCAAAAAAAAGTGAGCCAGGTTATGCGAGGCGCATATTGCAGTAAATGTGCCTCCTATATTGTGAACTAATTGAGGCGCATATGCTAACATGTGCCTCGCTAATGCGGCCACCCGGGCCCGCAGGGGTTACTTGAGGCGCACATTTCCTAATGTGCCTCGCCTATTGTCAAGTATCGGAGGCGCATGTGACTATATGCGCCTCGCGTATTGGACGACTGATCTACTCCCGGGCCCACCCAACATATGCGAGGCGCATTTTTCACCTATGCGCCTCGCCTGTCTAACATGTTGGAGGCGCATATTACCAGGATGCGCCTCGCATAATATGGGGGTGCCATATTTCGTCCGTACAGATGCTAGAGGAGGCGCGTCCTACAAATATGCGTCTCGCCTATTTAAGTACTAGAGGCGCATGTCATCCTGGTGCACCTCGCCTATTTTATCAGAGGCGCATGTAGTATAAATGTGCCTCAAATGTGCATGTCTCCTATAGCCTTTTCTCTAGTAGTGTTTATCGAACTCAGGGAGGAAGTGGTTAAAGGTATCCCTCTCAAGCAACCATGCAATCAAGATACAAGAAGTCTCTTGTGTCCCCAACACACGCAATACACTTATCAGGTGTATAGGTGCACTAGTTCGGCGAAGAGATAGTGAAATACAAGTGGTATGGATATAAGACAACAGTGCCAGTAAAGAGCTTGATGGGAGGAAAAGACTAAAGGAAAAAAGATGGAAGCAAGCAAACATGTAACAGATCTAGTTGCAAATGGTGTTTCAATGTTTAGAAACAAGGCCTAGGGATCATACTTTCGCTAGTGAACACTCTCATATAAATATATTCTCTTCATGACACTACTCTGAACTACTCTCCGGTTGGACACTCTAATCCATGGTAGGGCTATAACAGCACTCCTCAAAGTCCGCCTTCCCCATCTAGATAACCCCACACTGTCACCTTGAGCGCTAGATGGTTCCAACAAACACCACAATTTCATAGAGACATCCAACTCCAAATATAACTCATAACAAGTATTTATGTAACCTTAGCCAAAGTGCCACACGGTGTGCACATTGTCATCTCCACACACCTAGGGATAAGCAGAGATTCAATAAAGCACTTGCGTAGCAGAATAGATCTATAGATTACAAAGCTCATGATCTCCTAAGATCACGCATAGAGAGAGAGATGAACACATAGCTACCGGTAGAGCCCTTAGGCTCAAGAGATAACTACTCCCTCCTCATCATGGGAGTCAGCAACGGCGATGGGGATGGTTGTGGAGATCAATGGAGATGTCTCTGGGGGCACTTCCCCATCTCGGAGGGTGCTGGAACAGAGACTTCTGTCCCCCGAATCTCCTCTTCGATGGCGGTGGTGCTGCAGAACTTTTCGTGGAAATCTGATCTGGTGTTTAGGGTTTTCATCCTAGGGGGATTTTATAGGCGAAGGGCGATGTTAGAGGGTAGACCAGGGGCCCACACCACTTGGTGGTGTGGCCAGGGGGACCGGCGCCACCACATGGTGTGACCAGCCCCTGGCCCCTCTCCGACTCGTCTTCTGGCTCTGTGAATCTTCCGATAAAATATCGACTTTGGCTTTTGTCCGGTCTAATTCTGAGAATATTTCTTTTCTAGCTTTTCTGAAACCAAAAACAGCAGAAAACAGGAAACTAGCACTGTGCCATCTTGTTAATAGGTTAGTTCCAGAAAATGTCTAAAAAATACTCCAAAGTGTGGACAAAACATAAGAAAGTAGATACAAAACAAGCATGGAACATCAAAATTATAGATACGTTTGCAACGTATCAACATCCCCAAGATTAACTCATGCTCGTCCTCGAGTAGGTAAGTGATAAAAAAGAATAATTTTTGAGGTGACATGCACCATCATAATCTTGATCAAAGTATTTGTAGAACATTGATAGCTGGGATCATAGTATTTTAACATAGCATAAAAGATATAGTTCTAACAATAAGACATAGCAAATATGTTATAACATGAAAAGGTACAAACAAAAGATTCATGAATAACAATGCTTTAAAAGACATTTGTTTCTTTCGCATATAGAAAACATAATGAGAATGGTATTCAGCTTGTCCCTCATTGTGTAGAAAAACATAAATGCATAGGACACCTTCAAAGTTCATAAGGGTGACTAGATACAAGTAGTTTAAGAACAAGCAATATCAAAGTTATGAATCAATCAACAAGTTTTGGGACAATGCACATTAAACTAAGAATGACAACTATGCTCTCTTAATTGGTGCCTAAGGATAGAAGATGGAGACTCAATATAAAAGTAAAAAAAGGCCTTCATAGAAGGAAGCAGGGATTCAAGTCTCATAAAGAGCTTCCAAAAATTTTGGTACTTATTAGCTTTCAAATCTCATTGCCCCTATCATAAGCATCTTGAAGTGATTAAGGTTAAAGTGAACAAACTATGGAGTATATGCTGACAAAGTATTAAGTTGGAAATCTCATGTGCCTTGAATACGAGGGCCGCTCCTCATGCTACACAAGTTTAGTTACCGGTAAGTTCTTGTCATAGTAAGTACATGTGTATCATAGAGAACCGCCAACAGGGTACCCCTTACACATGATACAAGATCTATCACATAATCAAAATGACAAGGCAAGTAGCCAATGAGCATCTCGGCAATCTTCTTATTTACCATGGGAAAATGGTGCTTTTTTATATCTTTCCTCTTCTCTCATCTTTTTTTCTTTTTCTCAATCTCTATCTCTTTTTGTAAGAAGAATTCTTCATAGATTTCTCACTATGGTGATGCTGCAAGTTTCCACCATGATTAGGCATGGCTTAGGCTAGCGGCCCAAGCGTTTCTCTAACACACATACATAACTCCATGGACTTACAAGCTCCCCTTTCATTTCACACCGATGACATCCATAAACAGAAGAGCATGATATCAACTAGGTACAATGTACAAGTGCAATGTTGAAAGCATTCCCCATGACAGCATGGTTCTGCTAATCCCAACGTATAAGTGCAAGAATATACAACATAGACGACACAATGGTTCAAGTTTATTAGGGGCAAGAAAAGTAAAGTGTTCCATCAAGTTCGTGAGAGATTTAATCAATATTTTCACATAACAAGTTTAATTCGGAAGGTAGATAAAACATGAATATACTTGGAATAGCAAATGCTAATAGGTAGGTATGGTGGAATCTTTGGAATAACTTGGTTTTATTTGGAGTTGGATGCTTGTGTGGAACTCATACTTGGTATGGAGGCTAGCAAAAGACTGGGATCGATCAACTAAGAGAGCAATAATGGCCATAATCATGCAAAGCAACAAAACATTATTAATTAAAGCATAAAGTGATATTACAAGTTGAAAACTAAATGATCATAGAGGCTATGGTGACTTGATGTAGTCTTAACATGGTGTGAGCATGCGCCAAGTCAACCCAAATAAAGCATTAAAGGAGAATACTACAATATTATGCTTTTAATATGCTAAAACAACACATGATTCTTTCAAGGCACATTAAGCAATCTCAATTGTTTATAACATGTCATGCTACAACAAAAATCACTAAGCATAAAGTCAAAGCAATATCAAGCATGACATGATAAAGTCTAAGTCATAGTCAAAACAAGCTTCCTTTTGTACCACTATAAGTATGAAACTTCCTACTTTTTTCCAACACCAGTCGAAAACTAAAGCTAAACGCAGTGCTAGCAAAGGAGAACACTCACAGAACAATAAGAGTGAAAACTAGAGTATTCTAGGCAATGAATAACGGGGTGTATCTCTCTCCAAAATAAGTGTGTTGGGATACAACCAACTTATTTAAGCAAAACAAACAAAGCAAAACTAAAAGCAAAAACGAAGACGCTCCAAGAACAACACAATTGTGCATGAAACAATAAAAATGAAGTGTTTTAGAAGAAAACCTGAGATTTTATTTATGAAGGGGATGCCTTGGGAATCCCCAAGCTTTGATGTTTGTACTTCTTGAATATTTCTTGGGGTGACACGGGTGGCATCCCCAAGCTTGAGCTTTTGTCCATACTTCATCTTATCACATTGTTCTTCCCTACACTTGAAAATTTCCTTCATACAAAACTTCACACAATCTTCATTAGCAACATTAGTGTATTCAAGATAATAAACCTTTGGGGTTTAGTTTTAAAACAGCAAAACTTTCGTTAAAAACACAAGATACTGTATCAATTCCCTCAAAAAGCTCAATTCACCAAAAATAAATCGATAAAGAGGCAAATGCAAATAATGGCAGAAATTTGTCAAAATAGACCAGCAGGTGAAAACCGATTTTTTCGAAGACCTTATGTTGCTCAAATCAAAAAGTGTTGAACTAACAAAAGTTAGCTAACAACCTGGGGCAGAAGCAAAAACAATTACAGCTCAATCTGACATACAGAGATTTGTCAAGAATTTTTAAAGTGAAGCACAAAAATCTGTTTCGGGACAGCACTTCCCCAAACCTTACTTCCCTCTCATTAGAGGTTATTCTTGGCACAAAAATAAAATAAGAAAATAATAAGGAGAGGTTATTACAGAAGTAATAACTTCCAAGACTCAAGAAAACTATTGGGTTATCTCCCATGAAGTACTTTTCTTTAACGCCTTTGAGCTAGGCACGATAATTTCGATGATGCTCATATAAGAAATATGAATTGAAATAAAAGAGAGTATCAAAAAGCAAATATGGAACAAATTTAAGTATAACCCACTTTATAACAAAAATAATCTTGTAAATAAACAAGTCATGAAAGCACAAAGCAACAAGCATAGGAAATCAAAACAAGTGCAACTTCAAAATGTTCAACATAAAGAGGGGAAACCTAATATTGTTGAGATACATAAAACCATGTTTCCCTCTCTCATAATAACTTTCAGTAGCATCATGAATAAAATTAAAAATATTACTATCACCTAAAACATTCTTATCATGAGCCACATGCATAAAAGAATTAATATTTTCCACATAAACATAGTCATTCTTGTTAATTGTAGTGGGAGCAAATTCAACAAAATAGCTATCATTTTTATTCTCATCACCATAATCATAAAATATAGCAGGCATATTGTAGTCATAATTAATTTTCTCCTCAATAGTAGGTGGACTGAAAATATCATACTCATCATTGTAATCATCATATATTGGAGGCATAGTATCACCAAAGTAAATTTTCTCCTCCGTGCTTGGGGGACTAAAAATATCATGCTCATCAAAACCAGCTTCCCCAAGCTTAGACTTTTCCATAGCATTAGCAATAAGGGTGTTCAAAGAATTCATACTAATAATATTGATATTAGCATGCAAATAAAGTTCCGTAGGTTTTTTAATTTTCTCTTCAAACACTTCATGTCCTAACTCAAGATAAATACTATAAAGCTCTCTAACTTTTTTATTGTTTTCTAGTAAGCCTAACTACTGAAAATAAAAACAAGAAACAAAAAGATATAATTGTAGAATCTAAAGGAAATAACTTCGAGCACTCACACACCAACAACAATACTAGAAGATAGATTAGTAGCCAGAGGATGTGAGTACCTTTTACCTTACCTCCCCGGCAACGGCGCCAGAAAATAGCTTGATGTATAAGCACTTCTATTCTTGAAGACAGTTGTTGGGCCTCGAAGTGTAGAGGTTTGTAGAACAACAGCATGTTTCCCTTAAGTGGATCACCCAGGGTTTATAGAACTCAGGGAGGAAGAGGTTAAAGGTATCCCTCTCAAGCAACCCTGCAATCAAGATACAAGAACTCTCTTGTGTCCCCAACACACCCAATACACTTGCCAGGTGTATAGGTGCACTAGTTCGGCGAAGAGGTAGTGAAATACAAGTGGTATGTATAGACAACGGTGCCAGAAAATAGCTTGATGGGAGGAAAAGACTAAAGGAAAAAAGATGGAAGCGAGCAAATATGTAACAGATCTAGTTGCAAACGGTGTTTAAATGTTTAGAAACAAGGCCTAGGGATCATTCTTTCACTGGTGAACACTCTCATATAAATATATTCTCTTCATGACACTACTCTGAACTACTCTCCGGTTGGACACTCTAATCCATGGTAGGGCTATAATAGCACTCCGCAAAGTCCGCCTTCCCCATCTAGATAACCCCACACTGTCACCTTGAGCGCTAGATGGTTCCAACAAACACCAAAATTTCATAAAGACATCCAACTTATAACTCATAACAAGTATTTATGTAACCTTAGCCAAAGTGCCACACGGTGTGCACACTATCAACTTCACACACGTGGGGATAAGCAGAGATTCATTAAAGATATTGAGTAGCAGAATAGATCTATAGATTACAAAGCTCATGATCTCGTAAGATCACGCATAGAGAGAGAGAGAGATGAACACATAGCTACCGATAGAGCCCTTAGGCTCAAGAGAGAACTACTCCCTCCTCATCATGGGAGTCAGCAGCAGCGATGGAGATGGTGGTGGACATTGATGGAGATGGCAGGGTGCCGGAACAGAGACTTCTATCCCCCGAACCTCCTCTTCGGTGGCGGCGGCACTGCGGAAGTTTTGGTGGAAATCTAATTTGGTGTTTAGGGTTTTCGTCCCAGGGGAAATTTATAGGTGGAGGGGCAATGTCAGAGGGTGGACCAGGGGCCCACACCATCTGGTGGCACGGCCAGGGGGACCCGCGCCACCACATGGTGTGGCCAGCCCCTAGCCCCTCTCCGTCTCGTCTTCTGGCTCCGTGAGTCTTCCGGTAAAATATTGACTTTGGCTTTTGTCCGGTCCAATTCTGACAATATTTCTTTTCCAGCTTTTCTGAAACCAAAAATAGCAGAAAATAGGCAACTGGCTCTGTGGCATCTTGTTAATAGGTTATTCCAGAAAATGTGTAAAAATACTCCAAAGTGTGGACAAAACATAAGAAAGTAGATATAAAACAAGCATGGAACATCAAAAATTATAGATACGTTTGCAACGTATCAGCCGTTGTCGTTGCTCGGGAGGAAGAGGAAGATGAAGCCCCTGAGCGTGGTGGTTGGGCGGGCGCGTTCGTCTGCAGGATGACCTGGATTGGCTTTATGCGACCCGTCACATTCCCGCGGGCGTCGCCTGCCGCCTCGCCGCTCAAGAGATAACTCCCTCTCCAAATCCTGGTGAATTTGTTGTCTTTCTCACCCATTTCAAACGCGGCTTCCGCTTGCCCGTTTCAGATTTCTTTCATGATTTCATTTCCACTTATCAACTTCAACCGCATCATCTTCCCGCCAATGTCATTACCTATCTTTCTTATTTTGCCTTCGGCATAGAGGGGTACACCAGCCTTTGGCCCTCCAAAGAAATGTGGATCAAATTCTTTGGTCTCTGGAAGAATGTCATTCCGGATCCTCACATGTTTCCTGCTGACAAACGCCTTACTTAGTGCGGTGGAGCCTCTATTTCTCCCTACAAGAACTCCGCTTTCACATGGTATCCTTGATCTTGATGTTGTTGGTTATTCACTTGATGCACTGAATCCCTCCTTTCCTGCTTCTCATACCTCGGCGGAGGTAGAGGCAACATAAGCTGTTCTCCGTTCCCCCAGTTAAGTGTTGCTTCCGAGGTGTTTAATTCCAAGGTCCATCATGCCGAGGTGCATCATGCCAAGGCGCCTGAGCATTCCCCAAACTACTTTGTTCTAACTTCCTCATCCATTCACACTGTCGGGTCGTATGGTTCGTCGGACTATTTAGGCTTGGCGTGTGGAACTTGCATGGCTGATCCAGCATAGACTCGAATGTATACCTCAGACGGTCCTTTCTCTCTTGCCATTGTTTCTTCTACTCCAGGGTCTAAGGCTTCTTTCCTTCATTCTTTTGTTGCCACTGTTGCCCTCCAGTTTTCTGACGCTAGTTTGCACTGGCATTAGGCTGATATCGGTCCACAGCGGCCACTTGCTGCGAGTTGTACTAGTAATAGGGACGATCGTCCCTTCTCTTACCTCGGAAGTCATTCCTCCTGGATGATTCGGAACCAACTCTGTTGTGATACTCCTCGTTGGACTCGCTTGACATCAACCGGGGTTGCGTTGGGTCTCCCAAGGCGTACGAATCTGCAATCTGGATCGTTTCGGCCAGTGTAGTTGGCATATCTAGCTGCAACTTCTGCCACAGCATACTTCCATATCTACAGCCTTGGGCGAACCACTCTATAGCTTGTGATTCAATTATCCCTTCACATGAGTTGCGCACATTACACCACCGAGTTAGAAATTCTCGGTCCGGCTCATTTGGTCTCTGTTTACATAATGCCAAAGTATGTGGCCTATTTGGCCTCTTTTAGGTGCTCGAGAAGTTGCTCACGAACAACTCCTCAAAATCCAGCCAACAGTTGGCACTCCCTGGTGGCAAGTTGTTTAGCCAAACCCTTGCTGGTCCTTCCAGCATCTGTGGTGAGTATCTCACAGCCCATCTCAAGTTTCCCCCGGCTATGTTCACTGAAGTTGTATAATCAATGTGCCAATCATCCGGCTTTGTACTGCCATCATACGTCTTTGTTCATCTGGCCAGCTGAAAGTTCGGCACTGGTGATTCCCTCATGATCCGAAGTCCAAAACATGCCGGACCTGGAGGACCTTGCACTTCAATCTGCTCTGACCTATAGATTTGGTCCAGCTTCAGTCTGGCATCATCCGGCTGCAAGTTCTTGTTCCCCAATCTTGATCCAATTACATGGTGCTCAGGTCTAGGGAATCCGGCATCAACCATTGTCGAATAACCATCATTGTACCTGTCCTGACCTGGACGAGCGTTCTGCATTTGTATTGCCTGTCATGTGCTTCTCTTCTGGCGAGGTGCGTACTGATGTTGGTGGTTCCGAGGCGCATTTTTCCCTGCTTCCGCCGGATTATTCTTTTCGGCATTGTCGTAGGCAATGTTCCTTTGACCGGTGTTGCCTTGGTAACGGTTACCTCGGCCAACTTCACCTCTGCTAGCACTATGGCGATCCTCATCAACTTGCTCTGCTTTTCCTTTCCCTACCCTTACCAGGTCATACGGAACCATTTGTTTGTCTCTTCTCCCCAAAGTTACCACCTCCTCTCTCCTAGGAGCGTGACCCGGGGACGACGCAGCTCCAATAGATTTTGTTGGGTAGTTCCCTGCCGAATGAACCACACGAGATGCTCCGGGCTGCGCCGAGTTTTCCTTATTCAGCTCCTCATTTTGCTAACAAGCCACCCTCAACAATTGGTTTACCCTCTCCTGTTGTCTTTCTCGGGCTTCTCCGGTTAAACCCTCTAACTCGAACGCTGCTGCATTCGCAACCCTGAGGTTTTTTGATGGGGTAATGTACCTCTCGAGCCCTCCTATCACTGTAGTAGCTTTCTAACCCGGCCTAGGCTCACACTCCTTGTCAATTTCCGTGATCAGGTTTCTACCTTGGATTTTTACTCCATCTATGCGGTTTGCCATTGCATATTCCCTCAAGGTGATGTTCAGCGACTGTTGCAACTTGGCTACTTTTTTCGCCCCAGCTATCATTTTCTGCCTAGTCTCCTCTAACTCGGCTTGCGCCTGAGCCGGATCTACAACAGGAGCTATTGGTGTCGCTAGGCTATCTATTGCTTGATGTAGTACATTCTTTGGCCTCTCTAGTGGTGGGAATCTAGACCTTGCCTGCTTTGCCGTGACCTCCGGATCTGGCGCCGGATCCTTGCTCGCTCAAGCATCCGACGCCGTCATCATGACTTCAACGCAGCTTGCGGGGCGAGTGATACGTGGGGCGCTAACTTCACTGAGAGCTGGCTCGCCTCCCTCGACGACGTGCCAAGGGTCAACGCAGATCTCGTCCATGCCAACGTAGATCTTGTGTGCGCCAAGCTTGATGAAGAGGCCGTTGCATGGAGGAGGACCCCTGCCGAAGCTCCCAGCATTGTCAATGACATAGTCCAGCGCTCCAAAGCACTGAACCAAGCCAGAGATGATGCACTCGCTAGTGCCGAAGATGTTTCTTGTCGGGATTTTCACCCCTGCTAGCGCTGCTAGCCCCACGGTAGGCTCCAACTGTCATGGTGGTGGCACGACAGATGCCATGGATAGGCTAAAGATGGGGCCAATGAACACTAGAGGAATCCAGGGAGGGATAGTGTGGTGATTCCACACACAGATGTTTGTATTTCACTCTATCAATGGTGGATTACAAGGGCTCCTTGAGCAGTTCGTGAGAAGGAGACTAGTTCTCCTACCCCCCACTACAATGCTCTAGAGTTCTTCCAAGACAGAATGATCCATCCCCTGCTATGGAGGTCCTGGTGCTCCTTATATAGGAGGAGCCCAGATTACAAAGTTAGGGCATACGTGGAGGCATATTCCCCAAATATGCCCCTTGTTTAAAGCTAGATGCTTCTTTATTCACTTTAATGGTTCATCAGGACTATGGACGTAACACTCTGCGTGCCCCTTGCCTTTAGGCGTCACCATACGCAAGCTATGTCAGCCGACATTGCCCGCGTCATCTTTGTCGGTCACGCCTCGCTAGTCCTTCCCTTTGCTTGCTTCGCTCACACTACAGTGGACAGAGGCGACCTTTTGACCAACAGGAGATTCCTTCCTTCTCTTGGAAGCCAAGTGGTAGCCCGGCTAGCGCTTGGCTAACCCGGCTACGAGGGTACCTGCACATTAGGTAGAGAAATATGGCCGACATATATTTTATGCCAGCCGGATTAATGCTAGGAAAATGCCCATCAGGTCGGGTTACTCTGTAAGTCAGCCTGCCTTGAGGTGACCCGGCCAGCACTTGCTCTGACCGCGCCGTACCTCGGCTAACTCGGCCTTTATACCCCGGTGTGACCCTACCCGGGGGTATCCCCCCAACAGACTTTATGTCGATTTATCAAAATTAGGTCTAATTTGAAACAACAAGTACATTGTAGGTTGCTTTAAAAGTTTTACGAAATATCTTTTGGAGGTACCCATCGACGAGTAACAATTAATATATCATAAAACACCGAGTGTTTTGAAGATAGGTTCAACTTCTTGCTAAGATTTTGCATCTTGAAATTTAACAAAATTAGGTAAAACTTGAGATACAAGTAAGCGCGATTGATTGCTCTTGAATTAAATGTATTTTCAGATCTAGATCGGTGCATCTTGTTGTAGTAAACAATGTCGTCAGTGTGAGTTTCCAACTATCAGGAAAGAACATTCAATTCTACATTTTCCAAGTGAAGACGAGCGAGGTCGTTCTTTTTCGTAAGAAGTCCAGAGAAAATTGGATGTGAATGCCACAGCAAGTTTACAGACATATATAGTGAAACAACATATTGTACCAACGATTCCCATGTTTTATTTATGAGTTTTCAAACTTCCTAGCTAACTCTACCCATTTGACCGAATGACTTTATGTTGATTTATCGAAATTAGGTCAAATTTGAAACTACAAGTAAATTGTAGGGTGCTTCGAAAGTTTTACGAAAAATCTTTTGGAGGTACCCATCGAGGGGTCACAATTAATATATCATAAAACACCAAGAGTTTTGATGATAGGTTCAACTTCTTGCTAAGATTTTGCATCTTGACAATTGAACGAAATTAGGTCAAACTTGAGCTACAAGTAAGCGCGATAGATTGCTAATTAAATGTAATTTTAGAGGTAGATTGGTGCATCTTTTTGTAGTAAACAATGTTGTCAGTGTCAGTTTCCAACTATCATGAAAGAACATTCACTTCTACATTTTCCGAGTGAAGACAAGCGAGGTTGTTCTTTTTTGTTAGAAGTCCGGAGAATATTGGATCTGAATGCCATGCCAAGTTGACACACATATATAGTGGACTCACATGTTGTACCAACGATTCCCATGTTTTATGAGCTTTCAAAACTCCTAGCTAACTCTGCCCATTTTAATGACTTCAAGTCAATTTATCGAAATTAGGGAAAATTTGAAACTACAAGTAAATTGTAGGTTTTGCTTTAAAAGTTTTACGAAAAAGCTTTTAATTTGGAGGTATCCATCGAGGGGTCACAATTAATATATCGGAAATCAACGAGAGTTTTGACGATAGGTTCAACTTCTAGCAAAGACTTTGCATCTTGACAATTTAACGAAATTAGGTCAAACTTGAGCTATAAGGAAGCGGGATAGATTGCTCTTGAATTAAATGTCATTTCAGAGGTAGATGGGTGCATTTTCTGGTAGTAAGCAGTGTCGTGGGTGTGAGTTTCCAACTACCAGGAAACAACATTCAATTCTATATTTTCCGAGTGAACACGAGCGATGTTAGTTGTTCTATTCCGTAAAGAGAAGTCCAAAGAATATTGGATTTCGATGCCACAAGCCAAGTTGATAGACATATATAGTGGATCGACAACATTTTGTACTTGCGATTCCCATGTTTTATGAGTTTTCAAGCTTCCTAGCTAACCCCGCCCATTTCAATGACTTTATGTCGATATCTCGGAATTAGGTCAAATTTGAAACTACATGTAAGTTGTAGGTTTTGCTTTGATAGTTTTATGAAAAAGCTTTTGGAGGTACCCATCGAGGTGTCAAAATTAATATATCAGAAACCAGCGAGAGTTTCGACGATAGGTTCAACTTCTTGCTAAGACTTTGTAACTTGACAATTTAACGAAATTAGGTCAAACTTGAGCTAGCTACAAGTAAACGCCACAGATTGCTTTTGAATTAAATGTCTTTTCAGAGGTAGATCATCGGTTCATCTTCTTGTAGTAAACAGTGTCCTCGGTGTGAGTTTCCAACTATCAAGAAAGAACATTCAATTCTACATTTTCCGAGTGAATACGAGCGAGGTTGTTCTTTTTCCTAAAGAAAAGTCCGAAGAATATTGGATATCTGAATGCCACAAGCCAAGTTTACATACATATATATTGGACCAACATGTTGTACCAACGATTCTCATGTTTTATGAGTTTTCAAACTTCCCAGCTAACTCTGCCCATTAGAATTTCTTTATGTCGATTTATCGAAATTAGGTCAAATTTGAAACTACAGGTACTAGTAAATTGCACATGCCCTGCACGTGAGACTCAGATAATAAACGGCTGGCATATCATCACTATAAAAAATTATAATAGCTAATGCATAAAAAATATAATAGGTAAAATTTGAACTACTACAACTAAACTGTGTAGGTTTCTTTGAAAGTTTTAGGAAAAATCTCTTATAGGTACCCATCGAAGGGGCAGGGGCAATTAATATATTAGAAACCATAGAGAGTTCTAATGACAGGTTCATCTTCTTGTTAATATTTTGCATCTTGATAGTTTAATGAAATTAGGTCAAACTTGAGCTACAAGTAAGCGCGATAGATTGCTCTGGAATTTAATGAAATTAGGTCAAACTTGAACTACAAGTAATAAATTATAGGCTGCTTTGAACGTTTTATGAAAAAAGCTTCTAGAGGTACCCATCGAGCAGTTAATTCATATATCAAAAACCACAGAGAGTTTTGACGGGTGGTTCGACTTCTAGCTAAGATTTTGCATCATGAAAATTTTGAAGTCCTTTTGAAAATGATCACATGAAATAGGGAGAGAGGGGAAATAATTTTTCTATTCTCTATGGGCAACCCACAATCTTGAGGTGCACCTTAGGCTTAAAGATACAATCTTTATTTTCTCCACAATGGATATGGTGAATCTTAGAGGATGCCACATACTAGGCCTTAAGGTGTGCTTTTGTACACATTGCTGATGCCCTTATTAGGGAAAAGCAAGTAGTATATTAGTAGTACACCAGTAGTAGTACTCATTTCTTTGCTTATACATATGCTCACCTCTGTCCACGCGATGTACATGCTGAGAGAATAAAATGTAGGAAGGGTAAGAGGGCATCAGTGAAGAGGAGTTGAAGGTTGTTCGATGTCACTGGAAAGTTATGATGGGTTCCTGACACGAGGTTCTCCCGTGGCCACTCTACTAGTAGTAAATTTTAGGACCTATACACGCAAAACAAATTGTGCGTTTTCTCTCTCCTCCGCTGCCTCTCACCATCCATCCTCCCTCTCTCCTCCCCTTTCCCTTTGCGCACCGGCCCGACTGATCTCACCCTCGTCCACAGTGTGGTGATGCGCATGTGTGCCTTGGTACAGTGGCTTTGTATCTCTGGCGTGTTCGGAATCCGCGTTGGTGTGGAGTAGGGACAAGGAGTACATAGTAAGGAAACCACTTTCGTCCTTGGCAGCAAAAAATTTCAAACTTTTCCGGTTTTCGAAATTTTCACTTGTTTCCCAAAAATCGGGAGGGAAGGTTACTCAAAAGATCGGCCATTCGCAGTACTTCTTACCTTATCTTTATATTGTCTTATCTCTTACAATTCCATACCATACCACTGTATAGTGTATGGATAACTTCGAACATTGACCTTTGGATCATGACCCGCAAATCCAAAGATTGCTAACAGTTGGATCTTCTTTTCCATTCTTAGCATCTACAAAGATTCTACTGATAGTCTTTAGCACGATTAACACTAGTATGCGCAAACCTCAAAACACACACTTCATTGCTCAGTTTCAGGGCCCTTGTGCTAAATGCAAGGAATTGGGTGCAATTTTCATTTTTATGAGGTCCTTGATGTAACTTGTACTTCCACCGACCGTTTTTACTCTCAAGCACCTCACCCCTACGAGACCTACCACAGTTAAAAGAAAATGCAACCGCCCGATTATCACACAAACTGGACTACGGTTTCTTATACGTGATACCCAAGTTTTTAGTACTATGATTTTTCAAGCTTCCTAGCTAACTTCACACACTTCAGTGACTTCTTATCGATTAATGAAATTAGGTTAAACTTGAGCTACAAGTAAGCGTGATAGATTTCTCTTCAATTAAATGTATTTTTGGAGGTAGATGGATGCATCTTCTTGTAGTAAACAATGTCGTCAGTGTGAGTTTCCAACTATCAGGAAATAAAATTCTCAATTTTCCGAGTGATGACGAGATGATTATTTTCTGTAAATAAAGCCTGAAGGATATGGATCTCAATGCCATAAGCTAAGCTTCTGGACATATTAAGTGGACCAAAGTGTTTTACTTACGATTCCCATACGTTTTTTGAGTTTTCGAACTCCCTAGCTAATTATCTGCCCACTTGAATGACTACATGCAGATTTATCAAAATTAGGTCAAGCTTGAACTATAACTAAATTGTAGGTTGCTCTGAAAGTTTCACAAAAAAGCTTTTGGAGGTACCGTACCAATCGGGGGGGTCACAATAAATATATGAGAAACAACTGAGAGTTTTGACAATAGGTTTGACTTTTGCTAAGATTTTGCATCGCATGACACTATTTAACGAAATTGGGTCAAACTTGAGCTACAAGTAAGCACGATAGATTGTTGTTGAAATATAGGACTTTTCAGAGAGGTAGATGGGTGCATTTTCTTGTACTGAACAGTGTCGTTAGTGTGATTTTCCAACTATATCAGGAAAGGACATTCAATTATTCTCAATTTTCGAAATGATGACGAGCAAAGTTGTTCTTTTCCGTAAATAAATGTCCAAAGAATATTGGATCTGAATGCAAAAAGCCAAGTTTACCGACATATATAGTGGACCAACAGTTGTACCAACGATTCCCATGTTTTATTTATGAGTTTTCAAACTTCCAAGCTAACTCTGCCCATTTGACCGAATGACTTTATGTCGATTTATCGAAATTAGGTCAAATTTGAAACTACAAGTAAATTGTAGGTTGCTTTTGAAATTTTTACGAAAAATCTTTTCGAGGTGCCCATAGAGGGGTCACAATTAATATATCATAAAACATCGAGAGTTTTGACGATAGGTTCAACTTCTTGCTAAGATTTTGCATCTTGACAAGTAAGCGCGATAGATTGCTCTTGAATTAAATGTATTTTCAGAGGTAGATCAGTTCATCTTGTTGTAGTAAACAATGCCGTCAGTGTGCGTTTCCAACTATCAGGAAAGAACATCGAATTCTACATTTTCCGAGTGAAGATGAGCGAGGTTGTTCTTTTTCATAAGAAGTCCAGAAAATATTGGATGTGAATGCCATGCCAAGTTTACACACATATATAGTGGACCAACATGTTGTACCAATGATTCCCATGTTTTATGAGATTTCAAACTTCCTAGCTAATTCTTCCCATTTTAAATGATTTTAAGTTGATTTATCAAAATTATCTCAAATTTGAAACTACAAGTAAATTATAGGTTTTGATTTGCAAGTTTTACGAAAAACCTTTTAATTTGGAGGTACCCATCGAGGGGTCACAATTAATATATCGGAAAACAACGAGAGTTTTGACGATAGGTTCACTTCTTGCTAAGATTTAGCATCTTGACAATTTATGAAATTAGGTCAAACTTGAGCTACAGGTAAGCGCGATAGTTTTCTCTTGAATTAAATGTCATTTCGGAGGTGGATGGGTGCATTTTCTGGTAGTAAGCAGTGTCGTGGGTGTGAGTGTCCAACTACCATGAAATAACATTTAATTCTACATTTTCCAAGGAAGACGAGTGAGGTTAGTTGTTCTTTTCCGAAAGAGAAATCCAAAGAATATCGGATGTGGATGCCACAAGCCAAGTTGACAGACATAGATAGTGGATCGACAACATGTTGTACTTGCGATTCCCATATTTTATGAGTTTGCAGCTTCCTAGCTAATCCTGCACATTTGAATGACTTTATGTCAATATCTCGGAATTAGGTCAAATTTGAAACTACAAGTAAATTGTAGGTTTTGCTTTGATAGTTGTACGAAAAATATTTTAGAGGTACCCATCGAGGGGTCAAAATTAATATATCAGAAACCAGCGAGATTTTCGATGATAGGTTCAACTTCTTGCTAAGGTTTAGAATCTTGAAAATTTTGAACCCCTTTTGAAAACGATCACATGAGAAATAAGGAGACAGGGGAAATGATTTTTCAATTTTCTATGGTCAACCCATAAGCTTTTGAGATGCATCTTAGGCTTAAAGATAACTTTATTTTATCCACACTGTATAAGGTGAATCTTAATTAGCGCATGCCACATAGGCCTTAAGGTGTGCCTTTTTACACATTGTGGATGACCTTAGGGCATCACCTATGTGTGTAAAAAAACTTTTTGATAAGATGGCTCCTAACATGACCATGAAATAAATATGACTTAGAACTTGCAAATTTGCATGATTATATGACATCATCCTCCCAACATGATGTAATTTATATCATAATTTTTTGAAACTCCTAAGTATGATATCCATTCTTCTTCGAGATCCTGAGCATTGGGAGTACAACCATGGATGATCAGTTGAGGTGTTGGACTGAGTGAGTACGGCCTTGGATTCCTAAACATAAAGGGGGTATGTCCTACCAAATTTCTATTATTACATGGATCATGACCAAGTTCAAAACCAAAATAAAGCGGTAAAATATCCCGCGTATCCGGACATAGTTCGTTCCCCAAAATTTCAGATACTTCGAAATTCCCATTCGAACCCTATTAAATTTGGTGGGTGGGGGGATTCACTCCTATTTTTCCCAGTATAGTGCTAGCAGTACCTAAACCCGACCCTCCTCTGTCCTCTAGTAATACGTCATCGGTCGGAACATCCCCACTGCACTTTAGCCTGCATACCTGGCACACCTGATCTGCTCAAAGAACCCTCTTGTCTGGCACGCTGAGCACATCATCGACCTCCTAGGATCTGCTCCACGGACGCCGTGGTCCAGCGTTCTGCTCATATCCTCGCCCACCTAAGATCTTCTTCCCGTCGTCGACACCCACTACAACCGTAGAACCTTCGGCGACCTCGATGTGACCCGTGAGGATGCGGAGGAAGCCTAGAGGCTTCCCCGACCGACGTAAAACCAGTTCTCCCTGCGTGATTTGTTTGTTGGAACTGTATTCGTGCTAAATTTCCTAACTAACAGGTTCTTTACTTGATATACACCTGTTATGTACTAAATTAACTAGTTGTGGTTACGCTTAAACTCTACGCATTGAACTATTTTTATGTACTGTATTATTTCTTTGTGAATTATTAGTCACTTAACATATTTGTTTACATTCTCTGTTGTACATGTCCACATGAGATATGATTATATAATATCTCTCAAATTTGCCGATTTCTATAGTATTTCCATCGTGTTGTTGTCCTGCTATCATATACTACACGTTTACACACGTCATACTATTTGACCATTATGTACTGTCGATTTGATCCCTCTTAACTGGCGGCTCAAACTGTTTGTTGTTATTATGTAAGGAGCAGCCTCAGGTTGCACACAATATCATAGAGTGAATGACTCCTATAATCTCGTAAGACCCTATCACTTTTGTTTCACTTCATGCCAACGTATATCATGTTGGAACCTGTTTGTATTTACAGTTGGCATTACCTTTATGCAGAGGAGCAACAATGGAGTACATACTCTACCCGTCCACACAAGCCACCGTAGATCTCGTGTAACACCTACCGTAAGGCCCCCCACCTGAAGTTTGGTCTTTACCACATTTTTTGTTTGCTTAAATTTACCATTTGTCTTTCTTGTCTTCATATTTTTTTGCCAAAAATTAGCGTCAAACATTTTAGCCCCACTATGGTCTTCTTTGTTCCATATGCTTAGTTCAATTTCCTAGATATGGAGAGGCCAGGTGTATTGCATCTGAGTTGTCTGATAATAAGAACAAGGCGACACTAGCGATAAGATCCACACATGTATCATAAGGAACTATGTGCACTTCATCTCACTCTTGTCTACTGTGTATCATAGTTGCATGAACTGGCTATTTTAATACGAGGCACTTGATGGTTCAGTTTGTTGTTCTCAGGCCGCCGAACCATTTAAATTATCTGGCTATTCATGAATAATTCAATGTATGATTGCTTGATTCATTATTTGTCTCAAATTATCTGGCTAGCATATTCGATGCTCACAATTGATGTGTTTTTTTGGCTGAGTTACTCTTTTTTTGTCTATGATTAAATTAGTGGCAGATTTCATTGTGTAGTGCCTGGATAGTTTATATATGAGAAACATAATGGCTTAGTTTTCATATTCGTTTTATTCATGTTCCACACATTCTAGTTTGAGCAGTCTGCATTAGGTACTTTGGTTGATTGCCCGCATTGTTATTCGAAATGAACTTGTAGTTTGTTTCCCAAGTATGTTGTTTAAGTAACTTGTTTTGTCTTGGTCTTAGACATCTTCAAGTAGAGCAGTCGTTTCACAGAGTAGTACATGCTCGCATCACTCCATGACGTCAGTTGGTCCACTTATTCAAGAAGAAATAGATGTATGAGCCACCACTGTTAATTACTTCCTTCCTTATATATTACCACATTGACACATTAAAAATTCATGGTGGTGTGATTGCATGGTAATGATGTTATAACTTGTTTTGTGTTTGTTTTAGGCTGCAAATGACCCTCTGAATGTCGAACAAAGACCCGCTCCTCCAAGTTTAGATTTTGTTTCACACAGCAGCAATGATAATACCTATTGCACATGGCACACCTCTTCGACTGATCCTCTATTTCTAGCCGAAAGATTATTTGAGGATACCCTCCAAGATGCACGTGATATTGTTGAGCAAGAAGCCAACAAAAAAGATTCAATAATCACCATAACACGCAAATACTTATATGAATTGAAAAATAGGGAAGCTTTGACACAAAACATACTTAATAATCTCATCTGCAGCTCTCATGGGAAGCAAGTTGTTACATGTCTCACGATGTACAGACCTTTTCTGTAACACCAGTTATGGTGTTTTTTAGTTGTCTGGACTCTGATGCAACTTTTATGCTTCATTTTATTACTATCAAGTTTACTGAGGATTGTAATAATCTATTGTAATTCGTAGTTGTAAGTTCTTTGAGGATTGTTACAAACTGAGCATCTATCAGAATTACTACACACACATGAAAAACAGTGAAATTGTAAGAGGTACAACACACGATCTACTGGAACAGGGAGAACATCCATTGTATTACACGGGCACCATAGAACTTGCAAAATTCATAGACGTTCACTCAACAAAGTGAACACATAAAGAGCTGACCTGGAGAGAATACATCAGGAGCATACCCACACAATCCATCAATCTGACGGATAGCCGTCATAGTAATCGTAGTGGATGGTACCATCCTCGCCATAAGGTGGCACCATCTGTAGCTCAGAATGCTCGACGATTCTACAATACTCCGCCAGCAATCGATCGAGTTCGAAAGGACGGTCATTAATCCATAATCCTCCTACTCCATACCCATATACAACCCTTGGCTCCTCTTCCCATGCAAGAACCTCAAAGTTTTAAGATCTAATCTCGGATAGGACCGCATAGTATATGCTGTCGGCTTGCATCGTGGGTACCCTAGCACTGTTGACACAGACGCACCGATTGTCAACAACGAAGAGAGCACGACTTCCGATGCCTATGACCGGCTGAAGGACACGGTTCTGGGTATCAACCCGGTAAACAACCGGCTTGTCGCCGTAGACCGGTCCACTCACAACAAATAGCAACTCCCCGTCGGACTCGATGAGGTAAAAACAATTCTCCAGGAACTAGCAGCCCAGAACATGGCTTGCAAAGGTGGGATGCATTTCTAGGGTTCGTGGGGAGCACTACAGCTAGACATCTCCATGAGCAGCATCACACATAGTCGAGAGGATAGACCCGTATCTATCTGCGATGAAAACATCACCGGCGTAAGAAGTCATGCTCCGGAGATCTGCGAAGTCATACGGCGAGTACCATCCTTCACCAAAGACCGGGCCACTCCCTTCCTCTGTGCTCTCATTAGCCCACCGAATGGTGGTGTTCTGCTGGTTTGATGTAAACACCATAAAAAACGAGAACATCGTCACATAGATATAAGCCACCTGCTCGGTCGGTATCTCCACCCTCATGCGCTTGATAGCGCCCGAGAAGGGGTTGTACAACTGAGTCTTTTACGGCTGCACCCTCTGTCCAAGCACAAGGAGGCCGCCGGTTGTGCTACCGACATAAAAGTACCTTTGAGAGAGAGAAGAGAAACAGAGATTTAGTCAAGGTAAACAAACTGAAATTCAATCAACTTAAACTATGGAGCAAAACCCTGGGCCACATGTGGATGAAGAAACAGAACTTGAAAAACATATAGTATAGGATGTGAATGCAAAAAAGGATCACATATATACATATGAATATAAAGAAAGCACATGCAAATAACTCGGCTAATCTTCTTCTCAAGGTGACGCCAAGTTCTCACTTTTAGCAACGTGATGGCGGTGTCGTCCACGCGATAATCCTCTGACAACTGGTGATCTAGAACAATCCAGTTGGCTGGCATAAAGAGCTCCTCCACGAAGCTGCGCTAGGCGCTGCAGACTGCCCAAAAGGTGGCGTAGTAGTCAAAGTCGTCCGTCGAAAGGAAGATGTCACCTATCTTCTGGATGTGTCCCTCAGGGAGACTAGCCCATGGAGAGTCCTCTTGCTTCTTGCCGGCCATGGATGATGGTGTCCATGTGGTCTCGGTCCTGTCGACTGGCACAGGAAGCGGTTCCAGAGATGCACATTTAAACAAAGGCCTGGGAAAGCCAAGCGAATCGTGTGGAAATGAGACGACGGC
This sequence comes from Avena eriantha, assembly GCA_910589775.1. Classification (NCBI taxonomy): domain Eukaryota; kingdom Viridiplantae; phylum Streptophyta; class Magnoliopsida; order Poales; family Poaceae; genus Avena; species Avena eriantha. The sequence continues at coordinate 471,923,642 of OU342742.1, read as the reverse complement.
ATGCACACAGCAACCGCAAGCGCGTTTCATCAAACTGGCACAGGCATGCGCATGCGCATGCACACTAATTACGGGACAACGGTCCTGCACACTAGCGTATGACTCCTAGGAGCACACGAATGTGTAGGTATAGGATGATACTAGTAGTAATAGTATCATAACCTCATTGTATTTAATTATCCCAAAATCTAAGGAGAAAATGTGTGCTCCCTGGTCCCTCAGGGCATATGCAAACGGAAGGCATTTTCCATTTTTCAATTTTGCTTTTTGGCTGTGCCCTTGGATGCTCACCGTGTGGCCGGATGGGATGTATGCTCCATGGAGCTAAAAACCTCATGTTCTCTCAATAGCATGGTCGTTAATTATTGAGGTATATTCGTTTTTAGTCCCACAACTTGCACCGCGGGAGCATTTTAGTCCCACATCTTGCAAACTGAGCAACACTAGTCCCACAACTTGTAACCAGGAACATTTTAGTCCAATTCAGTCGAATTTCTGTGATTCTATCCGAATTCGTCGTAACTAATTCTAGAAGTGACATGTGGCATCATAATTTTTGCAAAATGACCCCTATCTATTTTCTCCCTGCCAGTTGTGACCTTGGCACGACTTGACAGGCGGATCTGAATAAGAAAACAAATAAGAAAAAGTACTAATGCATTGTAGGGTATCGAACTGATTACTAGCGCTACTGAAAAAATCAGCCTTGCCACTACAACATGCACACAGAAGTGATTAACTCAAGAGCACTCCAGCTGATGTGTTATTTATTTGGATATTCAAAAATATGTGTTCCAAAGATGTGAAAAAATCTAAAAAAAAGATGCAAATTATCAATTCAAAATAATTTGTGTTGTGGGCTACAATTACAACTCAAGTTTATTCCTTTTCATTTTGGCGAATAAGAAAAAACTCAAGTTTATTCTAGACACCGCAGCTAGCTACTTGGTTAACGACTAAGCTATACAATTGATACTATGGACTTTGCCAACATGCACATGACAAAATGTTTCGGTACATATGATATACTGGTAGTAGACGTGAACATTTTTGCATTCGTATGTGCTTTTTTATTGTGTAAATAATTACGTCCTCCCATGTACTCCTCGTTTGGCATAATTACGTCCTCTCAAGTACTCCTCGTCTCACAGGAATAACAACTAGCATCTACCAGTATTGTGGCTTGTGGGTGTGTGTTGTTGTACAAAAGTGTTTAGTTTGAACCTATTCTCCACTTAGAGATTTAACTATTTTATTTATACGTCTACTAACAGGTGGCCCACTTATCAGTCCACATAGGGACACAAATGATATAGAAAAATAAAGAGGGGTCATTTAAAAAAATCAACGTCATTTGTGGACAAATTAAGTCAAATTCACTGAAATTTGATTAAATTAGACTAAAATGCTCTCGAGATATAAGTTGTGGGACTAGTATTGCTCATTTTTCAATATGTGGAACTAAAACACTCCTGTAATGCTCCTGGCCGATCATGTTATTAAAACATGAGTGCATCCATTGGCTTGCATCTTTTCAATTAGATATGGTGGCCACGTGCATTGGCTAGATTTTAGGATTACTACTGCATGCAATAACTAGCTAAGCGAATAGGTGAAGTTAATTCTCCAAACTAGTACTACTTCGGCCTAGTAATACCGAACACAGGGAGTACCTCAAGTGTGGTTATATGGATGATCAGTTGACGTGACTCTCAGCCATGAATTCCTGACCATATAGACGTATGTTCTACCACCTTTTTTTACTACTAGTAGTAGTACATGGACGCTAGAAAAATTCAAAATCACAATCGAGCGACAAAATCACACACACCGACTTCGAAACATTTCACGCCTAACCGTTTAAAACACTTTGAGCCAAAATCTCCCACCGAGGGAGTACCATTTTTATATTATTATTATTATTATTAGATAAACGCTAGCCAAATTCAAAATCTCAATCGAGTGGCAAAACCGCACACCCACTTTGAAGCATTTCCCGCCCCTCCGTTTCAAAAACTTTGAGGCAATATCTCCCACCGAGGGAGTACCATTTTTGTATTATTATCATAAGATGGTTTCTAGCCAAATTCAAAATCTCAATCGAGCGGCAAAACTGGACACCGACTTTCAAGAATTTCCTACCCTCTGTTTCAAAAACTTTGAGGCAAAATCTCCCGTCGGGGAGTACCATTTTTGTAATATTATCAGATGGGCGCTTGTCAAATTTAAAATCTCAACCAAGCGGCTAAACCATACACTGACTTTGAAGCATTTCCTACCCCTCAGGTTCAAAAACTCTGAGGCAAAATATCCCACCGGGGCAGTACCATTTTTATATTATTATTAGATGGGCGGTCGCCAAATTCAAAATCTCAGTCAAGCGGCAAAATCACATATTGATCTTGAAGCATTTCCCGCCCCTCGGTTTCAAAAAAAATTGACTTCAAAATTCCCATTCTACCCATTATTCTAACGCCCTATGGGCAAGCTAAAGTAGGTAGCTTGGGGGCACGATCATAATTATGTTTCTGTTCACCTCCTTAGTCCTGATTCTCCCAGTTTTTCCCACTGGTCCTTCCAAAAATCCCAGCCCCCTCTCTCCCATGCTCGCACCTCCATGACCACCACGTGCACTAGCCGGCGGCAATTAAACGATGGCCGGAGCTGCTTGAGCTGCGGTCTTGTGCACCGCCGTGGAGCCGGTTCAACGATGCCCACCCACCGGATCTGGTTCACCGAGTCTGTCTACCATTGCACCGGAGTTGTGGTGTCATTCACCACGCCAATGGCGTCATTGACCGCCCAAGCTCTTCTTCCCGGCCGCTGAAAGCTACCCAACCGTACCGGATCCGCTTCACCGGTGTACACCGGACGTGATCTGGTTCAAGGAGTTCCATGTCCACCGCTCTAGACCAGCTTCTCGGCCATCGCCGTTCACTGCACTGGATCTTCCTCAGCGACACTCTCGTCCATCATGCTCAACCCGGCATCGACCGCCCAAGATCTGCTTCCCCGACACCAATAGCCACCACAATAGCAGCACCCTCGGTGACCTGGACGTCACCCGCACGGTACCAACAATTCTTAGACGCCTCTCCAACCAAGGTTAACCAAATCTGCAACCCGTTTTTGTTTTCTCAGAAGTATAGCAGGTTCAAGTCTATCGCAGTGAACTGCATTTTTTAATCGTGCTCATACATACCTGTCAGTGGGCATGCCTATTCTTCGTGCTAGTACATACAAGGTCATTAGACATGTTGGTTTGCATTCGCTGCTCTACAAATTTCAAGTCATGGATATGTCTGTTATTTTGTCATGCACATCTTCTTGGCTACTCCATACAACAGTAATTTCCTGCTACTGTGTAATTCTTGCAAAATCTAAAGTCAGCAAAAAATATTAGTGTGGATTCCCTCCTCTACAGTTGTTGGATCTATCTGGTTCGTCCTCAGATCAGTTCCTTCTATTATTTCCTCCTTGGCATCATTCTGCTATCTTGTAATAGCCGTTTAAACTCTTCGTACTAATTGGATTATAATTTTGTTGTTGCCATCTGGTTCTTCAAAAGCTGCATCACTAACTATTTCCTTTTTCTTGCATATAGCTCAAAATGGAACAATGAACATGTTGGTTTGCATAGCCTATTCTACAGGTTCACAAGGAATGCCATTACTTCCTTATCTGGTCCTGGTTCGTCCTGAGCAACGACATAAATGTCCTCTACTATGTAGTTCTCCCGTGGTTTGCATTCCTTCTCTAGAAGTTCTCTTATGATGCCATTATAATTTCTGTCTGGTTGATTCTTAGCTATGACAGTAACTACATGCCACTGTTTTAGCTCACCACAAATTCTGAGTCACCCAATGACTCTATGCATTCCAGGAGATGCCACTGCTTCCATATATATTTGCTGAAATGACCTCGCTAGTTTATATTTGCTAAAATTCTAAGAAACACTTTGTTTGATTGCTCATTTCATTCTAGGCACACTTGTCTAATGCTTGTTTGTCCTGTTCTATAGGTTCACGAGCGATGCTGTTATATCTTGCATTTGGTTCTGGGTCTGGTTCGTCCTAAGACATGGCATAACTATCCTCTACAATATATAGTTCATTCGTGGTTTGTATTCCTGCTCTACAAGTTCTCGTATGATGCGGTTATAATTTTTATCTAGTTCATTCTTTGCTATGACAGTAACTGCATGCCATTTTGTGGCTCAATGCAAATTCCGAGTCACCCAACGTCTCTTGCATTTTAGAGTATAAAACGGCTTCCATATATATTTGTTGAAATGACATGACTAGTTTATATTTGCTGAATTTCTAATCCACACACACATTTTTTGATTACTCGTTTCACGGTAGGCACACTTGTTTAATGTGTGCTTGCTTGTCCTGTTTGTTTGATCTGTTGGTCAATAATTGAACCATTGACCAGTTATAAACTCCAGATCATAGCTCCTGTCATATCAGTCAAATGAGTAGTTTGTCTTGTTTGATGTATTAACTTGTTATTACTTAGTTTCAGACAGCAATTATTGCTATCGCCACCAAAGAGGAGGCTGCAAGATCATGTCTCCTCCAATGTAGCTATCACACTCAAAGGAAGATGCAGGTGATCGATTGAGAAAGCAAATTGAGGACTCTACTATCAACTTGATTGTCAACTGAAATGCCGATTTTTCGTTCCCTAGAGTTGATAATATGTAATAATTTTAAGAAGTTTGCAGCTGATGTAATATCTAGATAACTCGCATAGGCCATGTAGGAATTTAGTTGATGCCGTCCAGACATGGCGGTAGTCATTACGGTAACTACGCCAGGCAGGTCGATTAGGGAACAGTATCATGCTTTGTTATTGGCTCGTCGTGTACAGAAGCGACTTGGCGTAGGCTGCTAATGGGTCACATAGTGTTGGACCAACATGGGCCTTCTGTAGGCTGAAATAGAATCGGGCCTGAAAGTTCGTAGGCCGCTGCTAGCTGCATTTTTGGGCCCATTTCACATAGTGCAGGACAAAATAGTAACGGTTCAACTTATTATTGGGCTCTCCTGATGGGCCGACCCAGTTAGTATTTAGCAGGCCTTGGCTGGCCCTGGCTTCTGCCACGATTTCTATGACCGTTAACGGCGGTAACTGGACACTAACGGCGGCTGCCACATGGCAGTTTGCATGACGTCAGTAGTCAACGTGGCTGGCGAACAGATCTACGACGGGACAAATTTTCATGGCTGAAGGGTGCGATCCTCCACGGTCAGAAAAAAACGTGGTAGATTCTTTTGTGACGGGGATTTTACCATGAAGGGCATCCGTCGTAGAAGACTTCTTAGCCACGAAAAATGGGCCTTCAACCACGTAAATCGTCCGCTGTAAAAGCCAACTTTTCTTGTAGTGTACCTCTTTCCAAAACCTCTAGGTGAAGTAGTGTTTGACCTTTAATTCGTAAGGAAAGTTCTACAAAGGAAACTAAGATAATTCCAATTTCTCTAAACTTAATTTACCAAAACCTATTGAAGTTTAATGTGTATTGTTCAAATGCTTATTGTTTTGTATTGGTGCTTGTATACCTTGTGTTGATTGTGGTATTGTTTGTTTGCATGTATGCCTCGTGACGATGATAATTGCGATTATGTTGAGGCTGAGAGGCAGGAAGACCTTTATTATTTTGGTTATGTAAGAAGAATTCCAGGGACATATTGCTGATCATAGGAAAGCCACCTACCTATTCATAAACCTTGTCCTACTATTTTACTTATGCATGTTTGTCTACCTATTTATGCAAACTGCATTGTTTTATTATTTTGTTATTTATATCTGGCAGTGGCTTGGCTCGTCCAAGCTATTACACTATGGTACTCATAAGTACAACCCTTGTTGACACATATCTATCCCCTAGTATGGCAGGATGGGTGGTTTAAAACATGAACCTGTGGAACCCTGATGAGACAAGGCAAAATCCTAGGTTGGGAACCCTTAGAAAGTTTTCAAAAACGATTTATGGTAAAACCTTAGTAAGGTTGCCTTATCAAGGGGAGTTTTGGAAAAAAGGAAAGTTTTTCGCTTTATAGACGATGTTGAAAGAAAGAGGAGGAAAAATGTTTACAAAAACACACTCATTTCTATGTAGTTTGATAGAACAACTAAACCATGCAACCACATCACCCCTATATGGGAAGGGGATTGACTTGAAGTTTGTTCATTCTGGTATGGTTTCCCTCACTGGAATGTTCCAAAGGGTCAGCCCCGGCGTCACTCTCCCTGGTACATATCACATTGATGGTTTATATCACCTTTGACGTTGCTGACATCCCTGATGGAAATATGCCCTAGAGGCAATAATAAGTTTTATTATTCTATATTTCCTATTAATTATTCAGTTTATTATTCTATGATATAACTGTATTAGTTTTGGATAATGAGTATTTGGAGGAAAACCCTAATGCACATGTGGAATTATAAATGCCATTTAAATATCCCTAGTCTCACCTCTAAGACTAGCTTATGTATCATTGATAGTTATGGTTTCCTGACTATTGGGCAAAATGACAAAGTGTTGTGGAGTTACCGATGATATATGATCAGAGTTGTTGGAGAGAACAACAACGATGGATAGACCCAATTTTTATATAACGTGAAGCGCAATATCAATATTGTTATCAGTAGTTTCTCATAACTATTATTATTGTTACTTGAAGATCATTTAACCATAAGACATATATGGGATTGGTTATGATATGGACATTGGAAGACTCTTCAAATGTTACACCATGACATGGTAATTATAAACTCATTCTTCACTCTTACCAAATAATACACCAATGCATCATATGATGTTGTTATGGAAATTGCTACGACTGACGATGTAGAGATACCAATGCATGGTCCCTATTGAGGCATCAACCAGGAGAAGAAATGAAATGTCTATGAGCAACAAAGTGTTACTATGAGCCTCTCATTGAAAGTGCACACTTTGTGAAGTGTAAAATGTGCTCTGGATGGTCCTCGGTACCCGACGTCCCGGTGTTGAGAGGAAATAGTCATAGGGTAAGCGTTTATACTAGAGTGGGCATCCTGAGGGTCTTGATCGGTTACTTAACCCATGATTCATGAGGGATCAAGGCAGGGTACCTGGATGGTGTGGGTAAAGTGTACAACCCTATAGAGTGTAAATCTATTTGAATAGCCATGTCCATGGTCATGCATGGTTGGTAAGGTTGCTGCATAGTGGTGTGGTCTTGGATTTTGAAAAGGATTTCATAAAAGCAAAGAGGCTTTGGAAATGATTTGACCATGGAATGGTCGAAAAGGAAGGAAAGAGGTTTGGTCATGGAATGACCGGAATGAAGGAAACTGGGTGACCCTAACCTAGTGGTTTTCAACTAAATGTTTTCAAATATTTTAAAAAGGTTTTCGAACAAAGATAAAGATGTTCTATATCTACAAGAGAAATTATATTAGAAAAGAACCTCTTATGGAGACCTCCTACTACCACGACCATATGCATATCTTTTTGTTTCTATTCACTTAAGGTGGTTCGCGAGTACATTCAAAGTACTCACTAGCATTGTCCCTAGCTATTTACTTGGTCAGATTTCGAGAAGGTAGGTGAAGAAGGTGACGTTGATGACTATTTGAGCTAGGATGTTTCCCCAGTCAACTTCACATACGGTTAAGGCATGGCTCGGGCTTGACGCTTGATAGAGTTCCGTTGATGATGGCCGATGTAGCCATAAAGGAATTAATGTATGACTTGTATCCCCTTAAGTATTGTATGTTTACTTTATACTTGTCGGTTATGTGCCACAATATACTGATCATGGGATCATGGCAATATGGATAACAGGGATTCTCGGATGGTTTATTCTAGGGCCCCACAAACACACAGGTGATTATGTCCACAAGGGATCGGTTCGCACTATACATGTATCAAATTAAACATCCATTTCATAAGAGGATACAAGTCATACCTTAATGCCATTATGGCTATACCTTACATAGGCCTCATCGGCTAACTCCAAACAACTGTAGCAGAACTGTCAACACCCGGATTTTTAATCCCAGATGCCTATTATGCCATACATCGCAATCCCAAGATTACCATTTTTGTGAGGCATAATAGATTAGATATCACAGTACATCATCCATTACAAACCATAATAAGGTCTTACACAAATAAAGGATCTCATGATCCAATGTTAATACAAACAAGCAGCGGAATAAGAACCGTAGTAGTGGGCTCCATCTTCAGTGTCACAGGCAATGCTGACGATGGGAGATGATCCTAGTTGTCGTAGCCGTCCTGCTGTCCATCATCCTGGTAGTCCTCCTCATAGTCTGGCCACAGGAATAGCCAGCGACAAAGCCATGAGTACTCTTTAAGTACTCGCAAACTATCACTAACAAGTAAGGTAGTTCTAGTAGGAATCTTAAGCTCTAGGTTTATTTGCAAAAAGCCAGATTTATCTAAACTGAGTTTAGAAGTAAAGAAAACTAAGTAAATGTTCTAAATCACTTAAGTGGGAACCTAGTTTTCATATTCACACCCCTGTTGTGGTCAAGTCAAAATCATAGTTCAATTCATAAGTCAATTTGAAAACATCTAACGACGGAACAGTATGGCCACTCCAACTGTCCATGACCACGGGCGTGGCTATTCGCATAGTTTGACACTCTGTAGAGGTGGTACACTTTCACCACAAAATTCGATACATCCGTCAGGGATAACCCTGAATCATCATACTTAGTATGCGAATAATCAATCATAACCTTTCCTTTACACACTCTAGTATAGGCACATCCCCTATGATTTTGGCCTCCCAGCCATGGCCATCTGCCATCCTGGGCACTACATAGGTGGACATCATCAACATGTAGCCTCGGCTCAAACCTCCTCCGCGAGGGAACCCATACTAATGCATATAAACTTCTAGCTAAGCCTTACCCAATTCAGGTATTGTGGTTGTACGGTAAAATTGGAATGGTATCGCATCCGAACCCAACCATCAGTTTTTATAAAGGGCTAAGGCTCGTGCCTCAACATTTTCATCATCAAATCCATTTGTGTTTCTCAACACATGTCAAAACATTTCAATAGAATGACTCATCATTCCAAGATTTTCATAATCATTTTCACCAAGTATTCCCATCTAAAGTGATCAAGTTTTATGCTTAGCACTAGCCACTAAGTTAAGAGTGTTCACTAATGAGGGATGCTAATCTCATTCTCATGCCATAGAATAACATCTAGTATAGTCCTAGTTTTATACTCTTTATGCTATCTATACTACTTTCCAATACTCACAAAGCACTAACTTAAAGTAAAGAACTTTCGTAAAGTAAAAGAGTAAAGCTTGCAAGTAAAACTTGGGATTGGTATAATCAAAGGTATATAACCAAATCATGCCTAATGCATCTTGCTTAGGTTAAAGCTTGCATGGTTAACTTGTATAATTCTAGCTTCCCTTGATTGGTGCAGTGATTGAAGTTTTCCTCTTCTTCTTCGGGGTAGAACTCCTCCTCCTCGTAGCTTGGGTCGATACTATCGTCTATAAATAAATACGGGATACACAATCACCAAACAATACTTAACTAATTCTATTTAGCATAGTAAGTCCCACACTTGATGATCTAGTATCATCACAATCATCACATGAAATAAAGAACTAGTTTTATTTAGTTTATTTGAGAAAAGTAATTTCTACTCATTGAAATTAATTAAGATTTAATATTCTCTAATTAAAATATGGGATCATGTGGACACATATCATCACCACATATTCTAATACATGGGAATGTGATTTAAAAGGGTTGGTCGCATTTTATAAAGTTTAAGATTATCATTTAATATATTTAAAGTGACTAGAAATGCCCTAATAGCATTCTTTTGGTACTAGTCCAATGTCACTGCATGCAAACCTAGATATTTTTACATATTCATATAGATATTATCAAATGTGATTTTTTAGAGTTGGAATCAACTCAAAAGCTATTATGGTTGATTTTTCAAAAATGTTTGAAGTTGCAAAAGTCTCGGTCTTGTTATTTTTACTGAAGATTATATCTAACTCCAAATGATTTAAATCCAACGGACTTGGATAGATAATTTAATTATTTTTCTAACAAAATTTGAATCATGCAATTTGGTTCAGTGAAACTCTCTGAATTGATTTTTTAGTATGTGGATAGAAAGTAGTTTAAACCTAAATGGAAAACAATTATTTGAATTTCCAGGCCAGCGCAGGAAGTTAAAAGGGCCGGCCCAGCTACACTGCACAACACAGCGGGCTGCTGATAGATGGGGTCCACCAGTCAGTGGGACTAACTACGCGAAACTGTATCGGTGAATCTAGGCCGTGCGATTTAATTCTAATCCAACGACGGTGAGTCGTCGTTGACGACAAACTGCTCCGGCAAGGAATCAACCCTAACAAGGCGGTGAGGGTCTCGCGGGGCTCACCTGGCCTCCATCTAGGGTCGGCGATGGGGGCAATCGACGTGGTAGACGATGGAAAGGCGAGGCGCAGTCACGACAGGGCTTGGGGTGGTCAAAATCGACGGTGCCCTTCTCCTCCAGCAGCGCCAGGCTCCGGCCAAATTCCGGCGAGAGAGAGCTCACCTTGCTCCGAGAAGAAGGGCACCCCACGGTGGGGCAGCGTGGTTCGGTCGGGAGCGTGCGGTGCTCTACGCAGACGCAGAGGTATTTGCGGCGGCGTGCGGGAGCTGCGGGTCGCGCGGCGGCGAACAGGGGTGTTCACTGGAGTGTTGTGATCATGGCGGGCGTGAGCGTGCACGGTGAGGGCAAGGCGTGGTCTGGGCGAGCTGGTCGGGCGTGGCGAGCTGGCGCGCTCTGGACATGGCACAAAGAGGCGGGGCGCGGCGTTGCTAGGGTGTTCCAGGGCTCAGCTGGGGCCGTGGCCTGGACAGGGGTGGCGGTAGAGCGAGGCATGCTTCCTGGACATCATGGTTGGCTGCGGTGGTGTCTGTTGTGAGCTAGCCGTGGTCGGCCGGCGATGACCACATCGGGCAGCGCTCCACTGTGCAAACGGGAAAGGGGGAACTTGGTCTAGGGCTTGGTTAGACTTAGGAAAGACAGGGGAGTGAAGGGGAGACCAAATGGTCGAGGATTACTATGCACAACAGTGAAGTTAGGCAGAGGTTAAATTAGTGCAAGCAAGGTGTTTGTGTAAATGTCCGCATGAAACTTGCTTTGGAATTTTTGATTCAAAATTTTTGAGTGATCTTAAATTAAGCTTGAGAGTCTATGTTTGCTTGGAGAGGTCAAGGGGAATTGATTTGAAAGGTTTTTGAAAAAGTGAGATCCTAACATATGAACTAGATTCAATTTTCAACTGTCCATTAAATTGATTTGAAAGATGCTTTTGTAAGTTTGTAAAGTGGGCCCTGATACACTTTTACTTGGTCTAGAAAGGGGTGAAAATAATAAGAATAGTTTCTGTTACAATTTTCTTCTAGGAACACACAAGGTGACCTAGTGGTGGATTTTGGTCAAAATGACCATTTGCTTATTTAATTCATTTTTTATTTCTTTTGATTTTGTTTGTAATTGGTCTAGATGATGTAGTATTCATCTTTAAACCATTTCATATCATTTAGAAAAATCAAGCATGGCATTAGCACTCAAATCTACACTAATGCAAAACACACATGCATTCATATTCATTTTATTAATAAAATTTTTTGTTAACCCTAAATTGGGTGATTAGAACTTGATAATCTTGATTATAAGTTTTGGGGTGTTACAAACTGATGGGGATATGCCGAATGGGGTATGCCCAGCAGGATGTTCCGATTGGGTCAAAGGCCTAGCGAGTGGGCCTGCAGGGCGGCGACTGGAATGCGGCTGAGGAGAAGGCCTGGCGATTGGAGACTGGAGGCCCAGTAGCGTACTCAAAGCTCAGTCGGGTTAGGTCAAAGCCTCTGAATCCATATCTTGTTCGGTGACAAACTGTTAACCCTAGCGAGGTGGCTCCTATATAAACCTCCCTAGGGTACTCTGAGTACTTACGTTCCATCATACAACCCTTCAAGCGACTCGCTACTTAGACGCTGAGCTCGCCACCCCTGTAACTCGCTCTCCATCAATCTAACCTAGCAAGAGTAGGTCTTTACCCTCCGGGGGGCGAACTTGGATAAAACCATGTGCATCCGCCCCATCTCGCACCGAAGATGGCCGCCAGCTCTCGCCCCCGATTCTATCAATCGCTGCCTACTGCAGCGACTGTCGTGGCCATTTCCACGACAGTGGCGCCCACCGTGGGGCCTATCCGGACTGGCATGAGTTCTGCAGTGAGACCCTACTCGCTGATCGACTGGCCAATCGCCACCGGCCGTATGATCGTCATCGCTAGGATCTTACAGATCCTGCCCAGCAGCTACATCCCGGTGTCACGCCTGGTCACCCACAGGGCGATAATGCCGGTTGGCTCCATCAACATGTTCGTCAGCTTCACCAGCATAGTCGACCCGACAACGACGGTGATCGTCGGCAGATCACCGCCACTCCGCGATCTGCTCTCGGAGGAGCAGGTCCGATCCATCAGGAGCCTTGCCTCCGAGTACGACTCGGCTACCAGCAACGAGGCCGAGACCAGCACCGCCGCGGACGACGCGCCCTACACGACGACGCCGACTCTGCGACCCCTACCTCGGTCGACGGATCCATCACCGCAGCGTCACGGGAGGACTCCATCACGCGGGTCTCCAACCCTGAGGACTTCGAGGACTCCTCAATCCTTGGGATCTTTGATTCCGACTCCGGCTCGGAGTCCCCGAGGACTTTCGCGCCAGATCCAATCGCTTCAACGCGATCTACATGGCGGGCAGCACGGTCGCCCCGCTAGATCCATTCTCCACACCAATCCATCCAACCGCGACGGCCACGGAGGTGGAGGAAGCCCGCTTGCGACTGGAGGAGGCGCAGCGCAAGGAGCTAGCCGAGCGCGAGAAATTCCGCCTCGAGCGGGCAACTGCGCAGGAGCTATCGCTCTACCACTAGCGCCGCATCAGGACCCGCCTGAACTCCAACGTCCAGAAACTTCAACGACGAGAGCGACCCTGCACGCGTGGCTGAACGCGAGTACTGTGAGAACGAACCACCAGGTGGCAGCAATCGACAACCACCCGGCACACCGGCGACTGGGGCCCTGCCACCACCCATTCGCAGCGCGCCCCCGCCGGACCAGCCGCGGATCATAATCTCGCCACAGGCCCGCGATGCCAACGGACTCCCACCGTACTCCACCCCGATGGACAACGTCATCGCGGCCGATGCCGCAGTCGCCAACCTCGACGTCCAGGGAGAAGGCGCACTACATATCCAGTATGCCAAGGCCCTACTCGCTAGGGCCGTCGAGTAGCAAGCCGCGGGAGTCGACCCGCGGGGGCGGATGTACTCCCGCTCCTCGGCAAGTAGGGCGGCCTCAAGCGGTCACCCAACTGTCACCAATGCCATGACTTGCCCACCACCGCAGCCCCTGGCGAACCAGCCACGGGCCGCCAACCCCGCGCTCTCCACCAACGAGCCCCGACCGGTGAACAACATGGTCATCGCCAACGGGCAACCCATCGATGCCCGAATGCACATCGTCAACAACCAGGCGTGGCGAGCGCGCCAGCCCAACGACTTGAGGCACACCCTCAACAATCGCGGCGACCCCGAACCCAGGGGCTCGCTTAGCCGAGTCAGTCCCCAGTGATTTGGACCTATGATCTGAGGCGAGAAGTACCCCGCCAACTTCAAGGCACCCAAGGAGATCGAAAAGTATGATCCAATGTATGATCCAGCAGTCTGGTTGGACACATACCTCATGGTGATGGGAATCGCTGGCCACACCGACCTGCTAGCCTCTCGCTACCTTCCCCTGATGATGGAGGGTGCAACCCGGCAATGGATCAACACCGTCCCCGTTGACAGCATCGACTCGTGGGAGGAGATGCGGGATGCCTTCGTTAGGCACTTTGAAGGCTCCTACACCCGCGCCACCACCATCGAGGACCTGGAACGATGCATCTAGGGACAACACGAGTCGACTCAACACTGGATCCAAAGGTGGCAGGAGCTATGGATCAACGCCTCCAGCATCCACCCGGACACGGTGATACACTTCTTCAAGAACACGTGCCGTTACGAACCCCTAGTCGCCAAGATCAAGAGGGTCTACTAGATGCTCGACAACATCCCCGACCTCCTCGAGATCGCCAAGCGCTACGCGGAAGAGGACCCCAACTAGGATTCTGACGACGAGTCAGGAGGAACACGTCGCGCTAGCGCCCACGACAGCGGGCGAGAGCGCGACATGCGCTACAACAACACTCACATCACCGGCAAGCGCCGTGGTGATGGGTGAGTCGACTTCATCGCCAATGCCGGCTACGGTCAACGCGACCCAAAGAATTTCCGCTGCGATAGAGGAAACTACCGTGCCAACAACGCAACCAGGCCGAAATTCGACCCCGCCGCCCTGCTCAACCAACCCTATGTCTACCACAGCAGGGAGGGAAAGCCCGCCACCCACACTACCGCCGACTATCACTCCCTCAAGGATATCGAAAAAGCAAGGCGGGCACAGGACAACCCCATCAACAACCCGCCACGGGATAATGGAAACGCCAGTGGCTTCGGCAACGCTGTTGGATCACTCCACACCTTCACCGGGCTCGGCACTAAGCACGAGAGGAAGGTGCTCGCCCGTGCAGTCGCCGTCAATGCGGTGACTCAGGTCGATATTCCCCGCTTCCTTAACTGGTCTGAGCAAAGCATCACCTGGAGTTTCCAGGACCACGCACCAAAAATCTAGTACCCAGGGCGAGTCACCCTGGTGGTCAGGCCCAAAGTGGCCGACTACTGGCTTCCCAAGACACTGATGGACGGCAGGAGCTCCATCAATATCATGTACCTGGACACGTTCAAGAGGCTCCAGCTCCCAGAATCAACAATCAAGCCGACCCTGACAACCTTCCACGGCATCGTCCCCGGTCGGAAGGCATACCGATCAGAAAAGTGACTCTGCCAGTCACCTTCGACACACCAGCAAACTACCGCACTAAGCGGATCGAGTTCGAACTGGTGAACTTCCGCAGCCCCTACCACTGTGTCCTCGGACACCAAATGTTCGCCAAATTCATGGCGGCCCCCCACTACGCCTACAACATGATGAAGCTTCCAGGGCCAAGAGGCATCATCACTGTCCACGGCGACCCTGATATGGCCGTGGAATGCGAAGACAAAGGCGCTGAGTTCGCCGACACCGTCATCGCCGCGGAAACGGACCATGCGGAGGAACTTGCGATATACGTGGGCAATATCAACAAGGATGACCCCACCATCTTGAAGAAGCCAACCGTCGCGAGCTCCATGTTCGAGGCAACCACACACACCCGCATTGTCGAGCTCGTCCCTGGCGATTCCAGCCAGACGGACACCATTGGGGCGCATATGAGCCCCGCATAGGAAAGCACGCTCATCGGGTTCCTCCGTGAGAATCGCGACATCTTCGCATGGAAACCATTTGACATGCCCGGTGTCCCGAGGGAACTCGCTGAGCACAAACTCAATGTCGACCACAAAGTACGACAAGTAAAGCAGTCGCTGCGGCCCTTCAATGAAGAGCGTCGCCGAGTAATCGCCGAAGAAGTACAGCGCCTACGAGCCGCAGGCTTCATTCAGCCGATCAAATACTCCCAAGTGGCTGGCAAACCCAGTCCTGGTACTGAAAAAGAACAACACGTCGAGAATGTGTATCGATTACACTGACCTCAATAGCGCCTGCCCGAAGGAGGAGTTCGTCCTACCACGCATCAATCAGATCATCGACTCAACCGCGGGATCGGAGTCGCTATGCTTCCTCGACGCATATTCTGGCTACAACTAGATCAAAATGGTAGTCGAGGATGAGGAGAAGAAGGCGTTCATCACGTCATTCGGCGCCTTCTGCTACACGGCCATGACATTTGGCCTCAAGAATGCTGGTGCAACCTACCAAAGGTGCATGTAGTAGTGCCTTGCGAGCCAAATTGGCCCAACATACACGTCTACATCGACGACGTGGTGGTAAAGTCCACCCGCTGGACGACCTGCTCGCCAACCTGGCTGAAACCTTCACAAACCTGCAGAGGTACAACATCAAGCTCAACCTAGGGAAATGCACCTTCGGCGTCCCCACCGGACAGCTACTGGGGTACGTGGTCTCCAAATGAGGAATCGAGGCCAACCCCACCAAGATCGACACCATCGCGCGACTCGAAAAACCCGAGTGCCTGCGTGATGTCTAGAAGTTGGCTGGGCGAGTCGCGGCTCTCAGTCGCTTCATTCCCTGGCTCGGAGAAAAGGCGATGCCACTCTACCGCCTGATGCGCAAGAACCCCACGTTCCAATGGGACGTGGAGGCGGACAACGCACTCAAAGCACTCAAAGAAGTGCTACTCGTGGCTCCACTCCTAGCCGCCCCAATCGACAAAGAGCCAATGCTCGTCTATGTGGCGGCCTCCACTCGAGTCGTGAGTGCCGTTATGGTTGTCGAACGGCCAGAGGAGGGCAAGGAGCGCCCAGTGCAGCGCTCCGTCTACTACATCAGCGAAGTCGTGACGGACTCAAGACAGCACTACCCGCAGTACCAGAAATTGGTATATGCAGTATTCCGAGCTCAACGGCGACTCCCACACTACTTCCAGGAACACCCAATCAGGGTCGTCTCCTCCGCACCACTACAGGACATAATACGCAATCGCGAGGCAACTGGGCGAGTCACCAAGTGGGCCGTCGAAATCGGCGTCCACAACATCAAGTACGAGCCCCACAAAGCAATCAAGTCGCAAGCCCTAGCTGATTTCCTTGCAGACTGGGAAGAAGCACAGCAGCCGGAGAAGCTCCCATACCTCCACTACTGGTCGCTCCACTTTGACGGGTCCAAGAACGCCGATGGCGCCGCGGACGGGGTCATACTGACCTCCCCCAAGGGAGACAAGCTCCGCTACGTGCTCCACCTCAACTTCAAGCCCTGCACCAACAACATGGCAGAGTACGAGGACATCCTTCACAGCATGCGGGCCGCCAAGGAAATGAACATCAACCGACTACAGTGCTACGGCGACACCAATCTATTCGCCGGCCAAGTCGTCGGGACCTGCGACGCCGTCTCCCCAACAATGATAGCATACCGCCAAGCAGTAGACCAGCTGGGAGGACACTTCGATGGTTACTTAGTGGAGTGGATCGAGAGGCAAAAGAACGAGGAAGCAGACGCCCTCTCCCGCATCGGGTCGGCTCGGAAAATACCACCCGCAAGCGTTTTCCTCGACATAATCCACAAGCCTTTGGTCTCCCCGCCGAAGGAGATCGACGTTGGGATTCCACTACAACTTGAATCGGCCCTAGTCGCCATGATCGTGGAGCCCATCGACTGGACGGCACCATATGTGGCCTTCCTCGAGCACAAGATCCTCCCAAGCAACAAGACGGAAGTGCGAATGATCGTGCGCCGATGCAAGTCCTTCGTCATCATCAACGGCGAGCTCCACAAACACAGCGTGACCGGCGTGTTCCAGCGCTGCGTACAGCCAGAAGGATGCAAGATCCTCTAGGACATCCACGCCAGCGACTGTGGCCATCACGCTAGCGCCAAGTCGCTGGTCGCCAAGGCCATGCGGCATGGTTTCTACTAGCTCACCGCACACGCCGACGCCACCGACATCGTCCAACAATGCGTCAGGTGCTAGAAGTACGCCAACCAGACGGATCTCCCTGATTCGGCACTCAAGACTATCCCCATCACCTGGCCATTCGCCGTATGGGCCATGGACATGGTCGGCCCATTCAAGAAGGCCCCATCCGGCTTCATCCACCTCCTGGTCGCGGTCGACAAATTCACCAAATGGGTCGAAGCCAAGCCGAT
Source organism: Avena eriantha (assembly GCA_910589775.1). Classification (NCBI taxonomy): domain Eukaryota; kingdom Viridiplantae; phylum Streptophyta; class Magnoliopsida; order Poales; family Poaceae; genus Avena; species Avena eriantha. The sequence goes on along the minus strand of OU342742.1, from coordinate 471,905,733 downwards.
CAAAAAGTGTGACGGCAAGATGGCCACCAAGTTCCTCCGCGAGCTCATCTACCGGTACGGCTACCCACACAGCATCATAACGGACAACGGCACCAACTTCGCCAAGGGTGCCATGGTAGAATTCTGCGAAGAGCATAGCATACGACTCGACCTCGCCTCAGTCGCCCACCCGGAGTCAAATGGCCAAGCAGAACGCGCCAATCAGAGCATCCTCCACGGACTCAAGCCATGACTCCAAGTTCCCCTCGAGCGAACCCCAGGATGTTGGGTCAAAGAGCTCCCCTCCGTAATATGGGGGATCCGCACCTTCGTCAACCGTTCCACGGGGTTCATGCCCTTGTTTATGGTATACGGTGCCGAAGTCGTGATGCCGACCGACCTAGAGCACGATTCTCCTCGAGTTGCCAACTGCGTCGAGGCGATGAACGAGACCGCCCGCCAAGACAGCATCGACTAGCTCGACGAGGCACGTGACCTGGCTCGCTCCCGCACCAACATCTACTAGCAGGGACTCCGCCGCTACCACAGTCGCCGAGTCAAGACACGCATCTTCCAGGAGGGCGACTTGGTTCTACGATTGGCCCAGGACAAGAAAGGCATGCACAAGCTCTCCCCTCCATGGGAAGGGACATTCTCCATAGGACGTTTCCTAGGCAACGACGCCTACTACCTCATCGACATACGAGGCGATGGCCAGCTTGAGGTCGGGAGGCCATGGAATGTAAACCTTCTCTGAAAGTTCTATACATAGAACTCAAACTTGTACCCAGATGATACATAATGAAATTCATTCGGATCGCACAAATTATGTCTACTCGCCATACTCTTGGGCCACTCGCACTCATACATTAAGCAATACGCTACCTACGGAAGTCAACCCTTGGTCAAGCGACCGGCACGGCTAAGTAGTGCGACCCAAGGGCACCGAAGATATTCGGGCTATGCGTCGTCCATGAACACGCCAACCCGGAGCCACCATCGGAGTCGTCCCGCTCGACTGGCCCACCGGGCCAAGACGACCGACATTCGCTTCCCACAGCGACATGTCCTCCCCATCCTCGAGCAAAGCGACTCGAACGGTTAAGTACCACGCACGGGGACTTCGCAAACAGAAACCCTCACGCGGCTCGGGAACACACAAAGTAAGAGAGTTGCCTTGGACTCGCCACGCGACTGGCTCTCCGAGCCAGGGGGAGAGACGCGTTACAAACAACGCACCAACAACCCGCAATAGGCACACGCTTGGGGACTCGCCTAAGACAACCTCACTCGCACTCGGAGACTCGCCCCTTTGGAGTCACGAGGGACAACCAACACAAAAATCCAAAGCAAACACATTCGTACATAAACGAGTTATACCCCACTAAAGGGCGAACGCGCTCAAACAAAAGTTAAACACACCACACAATTAAGCTTGCATTGCGAGTCGATTGACTCCTCTTACTCCCATACAAAATATTGTTCATATTACAAAAGTCGCCACTTGGCATATCTTACAAACTGCCTAGAGAAGCTATTTATTCTGCAGGCCCAGATGAAGAAGCATCGCCACCACCCTTGACACGGATGAATGGCTGCCATGGGTTTATCGGGTAGGTCGTTAGCGACTTCGATAGCATCGACCGGAAGGGTTGCTCTGACTTCAGGTCGCGATGTTCTGGCTCGGGGTCGCCTGGCGCCACCACCGTCTCCTGGTACGGCAGCAGGGCCCCCATCGCCAGCACCCAATCAGCAAAGGGGGCAGCCTTGGCAGTCAGCCTCAACGCCTCTGACATCTCCACCGCGCCAGTCGCTGAAGGGTAGCCGCTGGTGACGTCGTCAAGGTCGAACACTACAAGGAATGTGGTAATTTTTGATCCTCCATATTGGTCACTAGATGGTCATTGTTCTTCATTTGTGACCTTCTTGTGACCAAAAAGAGATGGTCAAAAGCTAAGTCACTGACGGACTATAAAGACCTTTTATATGCATTAGTCATAGACGTCTATGACCAATATAGATGGCCATAGATTCTATGAACAATGTTTTGGTCATGGGCTATCTACCATGTCCACGTAACATCCTACGTGGCCAATCTGTAGCCAAATCAAATGGTCCTTAATCAGATTCAGCCCAGTCAAGTTTGGTGTTTTACATGGACCGAGCCCAGCAATTCCAGCCTTTTTCTTTTCTAGCATTGGATTTTTATGGTTCATTTGTTTGGTCCGAGCTGAAAACTTCAACCCATATATTTTGGGGCCGTGGAATTTACATTGGCCTGACATTTTTTTTAATTTACTATAGTCCCACGTGTCAGAAGCTTATGTTTCTTGCTGGCCCCGTACGTCAGATATTCAGGTCCCACACATGAGATATTCAGGTCCCTATTTAGGTCCAACTCTTCATTGAATAAACTACAGGCTCACTCATAAAATTTCAATTTGTCACAGATCCACATTTTTTGTTCCTTTTTCAAACGATTTGATAGTAAATATTAAATACTTCAAGAAAACATATGAAATATTTTCAATTAACAGCAAAAGAATTTTTATTACAAAAATTCCATAATTCATATCAATCACAGTGCTGCTCCTAATTCTAAAAATACATGCTGTGTGGGTCTACAGGCTCCTCGGAACTTCAGCCTGGAGCAGAATACGGCAGAATATCTGGTAACAACAAAAGAAGTGAGCTATGAATAACCACCAGAATACAATATAATCTGTAGTGACTCAAAAACAATATATAATAGTAGTATATTTTAGTTGTCATGCCATATAAGATGACGTGTAATTGGATTACACAAAGCAGAATATATTTTATAAGCATCAATATATTTTCTTATTTGTAGCAAGCCATGAAATAATTTAACTTTTCAAGTAACTAGATTAAACACAGCATAATCACGGATGAACAAAACCAAGGGATCAATCCGTGCAAACCAGCAACATCAATCAGAAGTACTCGACTAGAAAATATTTATTTCATATACATATTTTCTAGGATCTGTCTGTCATTACAGCACGCATGCAGAATATACTTTTAACTGATATCTAAGACACATTCAAAACAGGTACGTGTCCAGCGAGGCACAAACCTTGACGATGTTGCCAACAAGGAATGGCACCTGCTTGTTGAGCTTGATCTTCACCACGGCCATCTTGTCCTTGATGTTCTCCAGCTCCAGGTTGTTCCGCTACTGCTCGTCCTACACTGTGCACAAACAAATAACCCAGATCAGACGACTAACAGCGGTATTGATTATCCAACAGCCATTAGGTTCAAGCACAGAGAAGCATGATCAAATATCCAAAGCACACATTATTCCATGTCAAAATCACCAGCAGTGCATAAAACTTCTCAACTCAGTGGAACAAAGAGAAGGACCTGAAGCATAGAAGGTGCATTTAACTAGCAATCTTCTACTACGGTTTGGTATTTGTTTCTACATTTGATGATCCATAACCTGGTATATTTTCCAAAGTTATTAGGATCATAGCATCAATAACAGATATGACAAACTAGTGTGCTTGTACTTGATCTAGGTGAATACATGCAGAACAAGTTCCTGGTACATCCACCTCCAATTTTCACCATTAGGTAGTGTAACAGAACAAGAATACTTGATGTCTTGATCTAGTAAAAAAATGCAGAACAATGTGCCATAGCTAGTTTTCAGCATAGATCAAAATTACTAAATGGAATTAGACAACCTAGATATAGCACTAGTTGTATCACTACTACTACAACATGCTGCATGGTAAATCTCCAAAGTACTACATTTACAAGGACAACATAAAGCACTAAGCAGGGAACATTGGATGGAGAAGTTATAATTCAACCTTGCGTATACAAGCAATCCAATCTGGACTCGATAATACTAGTCAGGAATCACGGGCATTCCTGTTCCACGGACTAGAAGTCGTCAGCAATCCGCGAGTAGCACCTGTCAAGCGATGGCTGCGGCGCGGTGACGGGGGCCAGCTGGTAGGCCTTGGTGTCCACGAGTAGGACCTCCGTGTGCTCTTCACCATTTGTGCTGCCAGCGTACATCAAATGTTCACATTTTCTAGGGAACTATTACAAACAGAAGAAACACAATTAGGGAACTGGAAATCTGATAGTTAAATCAAGCTAACTATTACAAATGGAAGAAACACAATTAAAAGAAAAGAATTCAAAGTAACGGACAACAGCTATGACAACAGCTATGTACTGAGTACTAATAACTACAGAATATAATACAGCTTAACAAAACAGTTGTAGGTGAGTTGATTTACAATTCCAAATTACTCAGGTGGCTCAACAAGATGAAATGCTTCAACTGTACTTTATTACTCTTCGTAAAGAAGGTAATTGCTTCAACTGATTCGTAGCTATATTTGTATTGGAAAATAGAAAAGCAATAGCAGTGTGTAGGATATACTTCTGAAGTTCTAATGCCGGACATGAAGTTGCTTCATCTCAGCCCTATGGTAGTTCCAAATTCCCCATCAAGTATGGACCAGCATGGCATTTCCGTAGTCCCACAGAGGATGATCAAGCATGTGGGATATAAATCATTGTCAAGGAAACCGCTGAACTCTGAAGAGCTTTTCTATTCTAGGACATGGCTATTTTAGCCCAAGCTATAAACTGATGTCTACCACCTAGTACTCATGTTCTACTTCTAATATGCCTAAATCTTGTTCTCAGAAACACAAGAAATGCAAAGACTGCTTCATGGGTAGTAAGCTAGCAAGAAAAGATATACTGTAAATAAACAATGTACCAGTAGCATTTGACCAGGTGAATCGCAAATACTCATGCACAAATTGCAAACGTATGCTATACAAAGCAACTGTTAAGTGACCCATACAAGCAATCCAATCTGGACCCATACAAGCAACTGTTAAGTGACCCATACAAGCAATCCAATCTGGACCAGATCAATCGCAAATAATCAAGATTACTCAAAGTTGACCTCAAGATTACCGAGCTTGTCGCCCAGCAGGGTCTTATTGTATCTAGGGACCGGTCAACAAGAAGGAAACAAGCAAATGATTCGATGTTTCCCCACAACGAGCGAGAGCGAGACGAGAGGAGGCATGTGAGAGCTGGTGAGAGAGGGAGATCCGGAGGGGGCCCGGGGCGAGGAGCAGGGGAACTCGCAGGGTGAGGCAGGTGTTGAAGGTGTACCAGATGAGGATGTAGAACCCCATTTGAGCAGGACCGCCGGTGCCAGCGCCACCCGCCCGCTCCAGTGACTCCAGCTTGGTGACGGACTCGCTAGGTCGGTGCCCGCCCCCAGCAACTCCCGCGCCCCCAGCAGAGGCTCCCGGCGGGTTCTCCACGTCGAAGGACTTGCGATCTGGATCCGGGGTGTGCATGCTCTGCTGCCAGAAGTAGCCGGATCGCGGGGACACGACCTCCGTCGTGGCGGCGTGTCAGGCCTGATGCCGCTTCTTCAGTCAAGTTCAGTTACTGTTTCCCCTGTAGCTCGCTTCAGTCAAGTTCAGTTAGGCAAAAGACCGTTTTTGACCTTTCCTTCTAGAACCTTATCTCTGTAGCCAGGGATAATTTTGTAATAAGCTTGAGCCTGCCTTTCGATATAAAGGGCAGGTGGGGTGGTCGGGAGGATCAAGCTAATGAAAAAAACCATTTATCTTTATCGTTCTTACCTTTTGTAGTTGCTGTAGATCTGAGCCCCGAGTGCTCCCCTTCTTCCTCCTCTCAACAATCGGTCACGACTACCAGATCGTGACAAGTGGTATCAGAGATTGGTTGCTATCTCCCTGCCTCTGCCCCCCACAATTCCGTCCGCCGTCTTCCCCACAATTCCTCCCCCGTTGTTCTTGAGGTTACCGGCCGTCTCGATCCGGCCGTAAAATCCCTCATCCACCTCCGGTCCGCGACGATGCCGAAAGGAGCAAGGTCCCGTTCGTCCTCCCCCTCAGGGCGCACCACGGACGACGAGAAGGACGACGCCCGGGCCAGGAGGAACTTACCCCGCGACGTCCGCCACATCAGCCGCCGCCTCGACCAGCACCAAGCAGACAATTCAGCTGCTCTACAAACAATCCAAGGTGAGATGGCTCGAATGACCGAAATGATGTCTCTGATGTCGGCCAATTTTGCTCGCGGAGGTCCCTACTGTATCGGAGGCAAACCAGATGAACGAAAGCTCATCTTTTTCCACCCCACCCCCTCTCCCCAACAAATCCCTATCACCAATTACTGAATTCTCCACCCCAACTCTGACCCCAACTACCTTACCCACCACCACCCCCTCCACAATTTGGGAAGCTGAGCTCTGCCCAACTCCCACATCCCAGTTTTCCCCCAAATTCCCACACTTACAATCCCAGCAATGCTTCACTCCAATATACACAGAATCAGGCATGCTGGTAGCTACCTAGCAACAAAACCAAACACCATCCTCGTCAGAACAATACTTCCAGTACATCAACCCAGCGTCAAACCCACACCTTTACCAACCAAATTCCCCTCAATTCCAAAACAACACATACTTCAACCCACACCAGCAAAGTTACACTGGCCCCAACCCTGTCAATAACAATCAGTTCCATCCGACCTTCCCACCACAATACCCCCACCAAACCTACCCACCCCCTCATCACAGCCAACCCTTTCCAACAACAAACCCACCACCCCAACAAACAAACCAATCCTACAACTACCAGCCACACCATAACAGTTACAACCATACCCACACTCAGGGACAACATAAACAGAACGCGCGGTGCAACCTCAGTCATCAAAATCCATACTCCAATGGCAATCAAATTATGGACCAACATTCTGGGCAAGGTAATACTTCCATTCAGAGAACACAAGCTGAGCCGCATAACCAGAATAGTGGCCATCAGTACGTGGGACAGAATCAGCACAACCACCATCCTCCATACCAAGAACCCCATATAAGAACACCTCATGTGGAACTACCAATCTTTAATGGAGATTCCCCACGAGCTTGGCTAATGGAATGTGCTGACATCTTTGAGCTGGTCAATATCCCTCCTGATAATAGAGTAAAGTGGGCTATTGCACATATCAGAGGACAGGCAAAAACTTGGTTAAACAGTGCTGGTTTTCACCTGGAAGCCATAAGTTGGGTTGAACTCAGCCAAGTCCTCATTGAGAGGTTTCCTGACACTGGTGTCAATGATCCCATGGACCAGCTGCAAGCTCTCAAGAAAGTAACTTCTGTGAATGCTTACATTGATATCTATGAGAATTGGATGACTCAAATGAAAAGAGAAAAACCATACCTGTAGTTGGACTTCTTCCTGAACAGATTCATTTGTGGCTTGAAAGATAGCATTAAACACAATGTCCAATGCCAGAAACCAACCTCACTCCTCTCAGCTTATTGGTATGCAAGACAATATGAAAAAGCATACCTATCCAGTGCAAAAAGAACTACTCCTCCTCCAATACAACCAAGACCAGCTGCTCCAATACAAGCCAGGCCTCCTGCTGACAGAGAAATAAAGAACATGCCAGCAAATGACAGAGCAAGACCACCTAGGAAATGTTGGTATTGCCCTAAAAATTGGAGTCTGGGTCATAAATGCCTGCCTATGCAAAGAGCCTTGAACAGTATCCAAATGCAGGGCCATTCTGATGATGAAAAAGCTGAAGAAGAAGAACAGGAAAACCAAGTTATTCCACCTGCAGAAGCACTGGCAGTTGCTACAGAACTAGTAGAAGATAAACCACAAGAGTAGTTGATGAATATTTCAGCAGCAGCATATGGTGGATATGCTACTGAATCCACCATATCCCTAGCTCTAAAAATACACAATGCTACTGCTATTGCTCTGTCAGACACTGGAAGCACTAATACATTCATCAGCTACGATTTTGCCATCAAAAACAGAATCCCTATGACACCTACCAAACAGAGGCTAGTCAAGGTAGCTAGTGGAGGCACTCTCTGCTCAGATGCAATAGCTTACAATTGCTCTTTCAGCATACAAGGTCAAAAATTCACAACCAACTTCAGAATCCTGCAGTTGCAAGGATCAGATGTGATTTTAGGGGTTAATTGGTTCAAAGAATATAACCCTGTCACCTTTGATTTCATTGGGAGAAGCATAACTATTGGCCTTCAAGGCAAGTTACATACCTTCCAAGACCGCATGTTTCCCAAGGACAGATTCCTGATATCCAATGATCACTGCAGCAAACTAATTGAACAAGGTGCAACTGGATATATATTATTCCAAACAGAGGATGACAAGGACCTTGAGGACCAGCCCCCCATTCCTGATGAATTAGTAAATATCCTACACCAATTCCAGGACATCTTCCAAGCACCTATAGGACTTCCACCACCAAGAGAGTGTGACCATACAATTCCCCTGCTGCCAAATGAGAAACCACCAAATTTAAGGCCATACAGGATGTCTCACTCTCAGAAGAATGCAGTGGAGCTACTAATCAAACAAATGCTCAAAAATGAAGAAATTAGACCAAGCAAGAGCCCCTTCTCTTCTCCTGCTATCCTTGTAAGGAAAAAAGACAAGTCTTGGAGATTGTGTGTGGATTTCAGAGGTCTAAACTCAATGACTGTCAAAAACAAATTTCCAATCCCTGTAATTGAAGATTTATTGGATGAATTACATGGGGTAGTAATATTTTCCAAGCTGGACTTAAGGTCAGGGTATCACCAGATAAGGATGAACCCCAAGGACATCCATAAAACAACATTCTCTACCCATCTGGGACACTATGAGTATCTGGTCATGCCGTTTGGATTGTACAACGCCCCTGCAACCTTCCAAGAACTGATGAACTCAGTATTTGCCCAATTTTTAAGGAAATTTGTCTTAGTCTTCTTCGATGATATTCTCATCTACAACAAATCCCCATCTGAGCACACAGTACACCTCCACCAAGTGCTATCAGTGCTCAGACAACACCAATTACAAGCTAAGCTATCAAAATGCTCATTTGGTCAATCTCATGTGGAGTATCTGGGCCATATAATTTCAGGCCATGGAGTGCAGACAGACCCTGAAAAGATTAGGGACATTACCAAATGGGACAGACCACAAACCATCAAAAAGCTAAGAGGATTTCTAGGACTAACAGGCTACTATAGGAAATTCATTAAGAACTATGCAATCATTTGTAAACCATTGCATCAGATCCTGAAGAAAGACTCTTTTCTATGGGGACAAGAACAACAAGAAGCTTTTGATCAGTTGAAGCAAACTATGTCAACTCCACCATTGTTGGCTCTCACAATCTTCTCCTTTAATCATATCATAAATGGAAAGTGTTCAATTAGAACATGAACTTCTCCAAGCCTTTTGTACTGGAGACAGATGCTTCTGCTACAGGAATTGGGGCTGTATTGATGCAGGAAGGCAGACCCTTAGCATTCTTTAGCAAGAGCCTAGGCCCAAGAAACAGTGCTCAATTAATTTATGAAAAAGAAGCACTAGCCATGTTGGAAGCTTTAAAGAAATGGAGACATTATTTCTTAGGGAATAAATTAATTATAAAGACTGACCAAAGCAGCCTCAGATATTTATCAAGTCAGAAACTCTTAGAAGGCATCCAACACAAACTGATGCTGAAGCTGTTGGAGTTGGACTACACAATAGAGTACAAGAAAGGTTGTGAGAATGTTGTGGCTGATGCCTTGTCCAGAAAGTATCAGCACCACCCCAATGATACAGAAGACAGCCAAGTTATTCAGTGTCAAGCCACTTCAATGATTATACCATCTTGGACAACTGACATTGTGGATTCATACAATGGAGACAGTCACTGTACCAAACTGCTCCAGGAACTGGCAATCAACAAGGACAGCCACCCTCCCTATAGTCTACAATCTAGCATCTTAAGGTACAAAGGAAGATTGTACATTGGATCTTCTACCGATCTCAGGAACAGAGTCTTTGATTCCTTCCACTCCTCAGCCTTGGGTGGACACTCAGGCATCAAGGCAACCCATCACAGATTGAAACAACTCTTTTACTGGCTGAAATTCAAAGAATATCTCACAAAGAAAATCACTGAGTGCCCAGTTTGCCAAATTTCAAAAACAGAGAAGGTGCAGTATCCTGGGTTGCTACAACCACTCCCCATACCAAAAGGCAAATGGTCTGAAATCAGTTTAGATTTTATTGAAGGCCTACCCAAATCCCAAGGCAAGGATGTAATCCTAGTTGTGGTGGATAGACTGACTAAATATGCCCATTTCTTGTTGTTGTCCCACCCCTACACAGTCCAGAAGGTGGCAGATTTATTCATTGACAATATCATCAAGCTGCATGGCCCTCCTACCATTATTGTTAGTGACAGGGACAGGATATTTACAAGCAAACTGTGGCAGGAAATCTTCAATTCCCTCAAGATCTCCTTGCATTTCTCTACTGCATACCACCCAGAATCTGATGGGCAGACAGAAAGGGTAAACCAGTGCTTAGAACAATACCTGAGGTGCATGGCTTTCCAAGAACCAAAAAAATGGACCAACTGGATCCCAGCTGCTGAATGGTGGTACAATAGTACATATCACTCTTCCATCAAGATGTCTCCTTTTGAAGCATTATATGAATATCCACCTCCCCAACTTTCTGTTGCTGCAATACCAGCTGACATTTCTCTAGAAGCACAAGAAACATTGGCAGACAAGGAAAACATGCTCCAGCAACTCCAAAGGAACCTAGCAAAGGCACAAAAAACAATGAAGAAATTTGCTGACAAGAAGAGAACCGAGAGAAGCTTCTTGTTGGGGGACATGGTTTATCTGAAAATGCAACCTCACAGGGAAACAGCTTTGGGCTTGAGAAATTCCCTCAAATTAACTTCTAAGTGGTATGGACCCTTCCGAATCATTGATACTATGGGAACAAGAGCTTACAAACTACAGCTCCCTGTTGGATCTCAACTCCACAATGTATTCCATGTGAACCAACTCAAGAAGCACCTGGGAGCACACGCTATACCAAATGTGTTCCTACCGTCAGTTACGTCTACAGGTAAACTCAAATTATGTCATGTTGCTGTTCTTAACCGCAGGCAAATTCCAAGGAGCATTGGAGAATATGATGTTGCTGTACCACAATGGCTCGTCCACTGGGAAAATATGACTCTGGAAGAGGCAACCTGGGAGGATGCAGATTTCATTCAATCCACATTTCCTTCGTTCAAGCCGTGACGTCTTGAGTCAAGGGGAGGGCACTGTCAGGCCTGATGCCGCTTCTTCAGTCAAGTTCAGTTACTGTTTCCCATGTAGCCCGCCTTCAGCTCGCTTCAGTCAAGTTCAGTTAGGCAAAAGACCGTTTTTGACCTTTCCTTCTAGAACCTTATCTCTGTGAGCCAGGGATAGTTTTGTAATAAGCTTGAGCCTGCCTTTCGAAATAAAGGGCAGGTGGGGTGGTCGGGAGGATCAAGCTAATGAAAAAACCATTTATCTTTATCGTTCTTACCTTTTGTAGTTGCTGTAGATCTGAGCCCTGAGTGCTCCCCTTCTTCCTCCTCTCAACAATCGGTCACGACTACCAGATCATGACACGGCGGCATCTAGAGCGGTGTCCGCGTTCGCCTCGGGCATAAGGGTTAGGGTTTGGGTGGCTCGTGAGTGGCGGAGGAGGAAGAAGTGGCGGCGGGGTCGGGTGCCTGAGGGGATTAGGGTTGGGTTGACGTGTATGGGAGGATTTTTCCAAAATGCCCTCGATAATTTATGTGGCGTATAGGGCATTTCGGTCCGTTCACGCCAAAAGTGTGGGAGGCGGGAGAAACTGGTGCTGCTACTTTGGAGCGTTGGATGGAGGCCCTATCAACGGCTGAGATCTGATTTGGTGGGTGATCCGTGGTTAGAGTGGTTTTCACTTCTAATTGGTTGACTCTATTTTCTATTTAAAACGGGCATAAAAATTCAAAAATGATGCGAACAATGTAAAATCTTCGTGTGGTGTCATATTATGTGACATACTGTGGGATAGCAAACAATGTTGCAGTTCGTCGCACAGAAAAGCCATTTTCCATTTTCCGAGAGCAAAAAAGGATGTTTTATGAAGCAACCACCAAATGAAAGTTTCAAAATGGTACCATCCCATTTTTCAAAAATACTAGGCCATGTTACATAGACAATGTCCCAAGTGGGGTATCTAAAACCTTTTCGGCCACCCCTCATGAAAAAGACAAATGTCTATTGAATCGGTAGGAAGTGGGTCCGATTTGAACTACAGGTACATGATCTAATGCTCATGATTTTTTGCAAAAATCATTTTTAGACTCATAATATGATGTTTCATCAGAGATCCGATGTAAGTTTAGCGAGAATCATCCCTTAGCTAAGAACATTCATACCCGTCGTTTTGACCATAGTTTGAAATGGGCATAAGCAAAAATTTAAAAACGGTCCAAAAAAGATAAATCCTTTGCGTGGTGTCATATTATGTGACATAGTTGCAAGGAAAATACCAAACTTGGTATATTGATTGCATCTCAAAAAACCTTCATAGAAATGACCTATCTTTTTCGATGTTTCATGGCTTTCAGATCAAACGACCAATGTTATGACCAGAATAGCGACATAGTTTGTGATAATGTTCCCATATTGTGCATGCATGTGCATCTTGGGACGATGAACAATGTTGCAGGAAGAAGTTTTCCTTTTCGTCATATGGAAAAGCCATTTTCTATTTTCTGAGTGCCAAAAAACGGGTATTTTGTGAAGCAACACCAAATGTTCAATGCAAAAATGCTACCAATCCATTTTTCAAAAATACTAGACCACCTTAAATAAACAATGTCCCACCCAGGGATTTTAAAACCTTTTTGTCCACCCCTGGTAAGAAGACAAATGCTACCGAATCCGTAGGAAGTGGGTCCGGTTTGAACTATAGGTACATGATCTATTGCTCATGATTTCAAAAATAATTTTTAGAATCAAAATATGCTATTTTATCAGAGATCTAATAAAATTTTAGCGAGGCTCATCCTCTAGCTAAGAACCTTCATGCCTGCTGTTTTGACCATTGTTTGAAATAAGCATAAGAAATTCAAAAACGGTCCAAACAAGGTAAATCCTTCACGTGGTGTCATATTATATGACATAGTTGCAAAGAAAAATACCAAACTTGGTATATTGCAAATACTCGAAAAAACCTTCACAGAAATGACCTATCATGTTCGAGGTTTCATGGCTTTTAGGGCAGACGACCAATGTTATGGCCCGAATTGCGGCATAGTTTGTGATAATATGCTCATATTGTGCATGCATGAGCATCTTGGGATGGCGAACAATGTTACGGGAGGAAGTTTTCTTTCTCGTCGCTCAAAAAATGCATTTTCTATTTTTTGAGTGCCAAAAATGGCGTGTTTTATGAAACAACCACCAAATGAAAGTTTCAAAATGCTACCACCATATTTTTAATAAATACTAGACCATGTTGCATGGACAATGTCCCAACCGGGGTATCTAAAACCTTTTCGTCCACCCCTCGCGAAAAAGACAAATGTTTACCGAATCGGTAGGAAGCGGGTCCGATTTGAACTACATGTACATGGTCTAAGGCTCATGTTTTAAAAAATATATATTTTTAGCTTCACAATATGTTGTTTTATCATAGATCCGATGGAAGTTTAGCGAGTCTCATCCCCTAGCTAATAACCTTCATGCCCGTCGTTTTAACCATATTTTGAAACGGGCATAAAAAATTCAAAAACAGTCCAAACAAGGTAAATCCTACACGTGATGTCTGAAGGGAATATGCCCGAGAGGCAATAATAAAGTGGCTATTATCTTATTCCTTGTTTATGATAAATGTTTATTTTGCATGCTATAATTGTATTGATTGGAAACCTCAATACATGTGTGTTTAATAAACAAATAAAAGATTCCTAGTTATGCCTCTCTTATAGACTAGCTCGTTGATTAACAATATGATCAAGGTTTCCTGATCATGGACATTGGATGTTGTTAATAACGAGGTCACAACATTGATGGAATGATGTGATGAACATTCATCCGAAGTATAGCATTACGATCAGAGTTATTATGTTTATTGCTATAACATCATACGAAGTAATCTTAGTCCTTAGACCATGAGATCATGTTAATTGCTAACATCGGAATAGTATCTTGATAACATCAAACGTCACACCGTAACTGGGTGACCATAAAGGTGGGTTCGGTGCTATGAAGGTGTTATGTTGAGGCTCATGGATCAAGAGTGGGATTTGTCCATCCTGATGACGGATAGATATTGTCAGGGGGATGATCCCCAGGTACCCCAACCGGACAAGAAACAAGACAGTCAGATGGCGTCCGGTTGGCTAGACGCAGCCGGACAAGGCAAGACAGGCCGGCTACCGCACGGTAGCCGGGTCAGCAAGAGGTAGCCGGCTACGGCGATGTAGCCAGAACCAGTCAGTGAGACAGGACGACATGTGTATCAGTGCACGATACGCCCTCTATGATGACAAGACCGGCAACTACCCGGCCATACCGAAGACTTAGCGGGGATGACGCGGGAACAGTGGCCCATTGCTGACGACGGGCTCGTACGGCGTCCACTGTGCCCACGACAGCCATACCGCTCACACTCTGACGTGACATGCCATACTGGATACTATAGATGACTAGCCGGCTGAGACCCACCTGTGGGGCCCGCCAGTCGGATTAGCCAGTGAGACCTTTGCCTCTCTGCCTATATAAGGAGAGGCAAGGCCTCAGTAGAAGGGGTTGGTCTCATAGCATTTAAGGCGGTAGCTAGTGAATACAGCTCAAGGAGCACTTGTAGTTCGTATCTCCCACTTAGTCAGATCCGACAGGAGTAGGAGCTTTACCTCATCACGAGGGCTCCGAACCTGGGTACTTCCTGCGTCCAGCTACGCTCGCTTGTATCCAATCCCGCCTGCGGACACCGTCGATAGCTTCCCTGCTAGTCCCCACACCTCTATCTAACCTCTTCAGGTACTGCCGTTCCCAATACAACGACAGTTGGCGCCCACCGTGGGGCAAGATGGCTTCGACCGGAGACACGTTCCGCACGGGACCCCGCACTTCAGCCGGTGAGCGCGTGGCCTCCGGCCTGGTGCTCACGCTCGGCAAATTCGATTGCGTCATCGACAGCGCCTCCTGCTTCGCCGGAACCTCCTTCCCGACGAACCTAGCCGTCCTGCTATTCGGCGACCTCCCTATCTACGTCGCCACCGTCCCGGAGTGTTTCCCTAAGGAAATCGTCTTTGTTGCAGAGCTGCCGCGTCCAGGCGGTAGCACCTCCGCCGCATCCTGCGGCGTGGAGGTCATGATGGCCGGCTCCAGCTCTCATCCCCGCCAGCCGTGGGAGCAAGGCGTGGACGAGGTCGGAACTTCTGCTCCCCCGCAGCCTCGGAACCCGGTGGAGGACGCCATTGATCGGCTCATGACGCCGGTTAACCTCGGGGATAACCCAGAGGAAGCGGAGGCCAACTTCACCATGGAGAGACAGATCCTTCTCCAGGAGGCCATGGAGCTGGCGGCAGCCCGCAAGCAACTTGAGATCACCCGGCGCGAGTATGACCGCGCGCATGGTTTCACTCCGCTACCGCGGAACCAAGCCGGCGCGGCCAGGTGCGGCGCCGGGGCGGCGAGCTAGGCGGTAGGATGGAAAAGGATGGGGAGCCGGATCCCGCACCCGCCCTCATCCGGCCCGCCTATAGCACGCCCATCAAGAACCTGCACGCGGCACGAGCCATGATAGAAGAACTACCCAGTCTGGAGGGCGAGGAGCGAGCCCGCCAACATGCTCGCGTGCAGGAGCTCCTCCGCATCGTGGACGAGCAGGCTGATGCCAACCGGCAGATGCAGGAGGACCCCAGCTACTCCAGGGGGAGCAAGCTGCCTACCAACAGCAGGGGCGCGCCGCGCGACACCCAGCAGGCGTCTTCCCCTCAGCCGGCCAAGGCCCGCAGCAGGCGTCGCAGCTCTGGCAACAGGGACCAGCCGCGCCAGGAGCAGACGGTGAACAGCAACCCGCCGCCTCCCCCTCCACCAACCAGAGCGCCCAGACCAGCCGGTTCCCGTCTCTCGGGCCGGGTGGGAGCACCCAACCCGGATTGTCCGGATGCCCGCGACCGCATCGAGCTCCTCGCCCAAGCACGTGTCACGGAGGAGGAAGACTCTACCGGTCCGGTTTGTTTCGGACCCTGCATCCGGAACGAGCCGTTTCCGGATAAATTCTCCCTGCCCAGGGACACCCCCAAGTATGACAGCAGCATGAAGCCGGAAGATTGGATGACCGACTATGCTACGGCAGTCGGCATCGCCCATGGGAACAAGCGCACAGCCGTGCGCTACGTCCCCCTCATGCTAACTGGGTCGGCAAGGACGTGGCTCAACAGCCTCGCGCCCAATAGCATCAACGCCTGGCCTGACTTAGAGAAGGTGTTCGTCCGCAACTTCAATGGCACGTACAAGTGCCCAGGGCGCCCGCGCGACCTAGCCTTGTGCGTCCAGGGTGACCGCGAGACCGACCGCGAGTACCTCACCAAGTGGACGGAGCTACGCAACACCTGTGAGGGCATCCTGGAGAGCCAAGCCATCAGTTTCTTCATCGAGGGTTGCCGAGAAGGCACCATGCTTCGCCACCGGCTACTATGTGACGAGCCGAAAACCATGACAGAGCTCATGACGGTTGCGGACCAGTATGCCACGGCGGATGCCGCCATGAAGAAGCCCCTCCGAGTAAACGCAGACGGGCGTCCGACTCCTACGGATCCGGCTCGCGACCGAACAAGCAATCCGGCTGGAGAAGCCGGATCCTCCCGATGCCACGGCAACAACAACCGGTTCCATGGGGACCGCTAGGCTGGACAACAGAAGCCTCGCTACCACGCGCGGCAGGTCAATGTTGTGGAGGGCGCACCCAACGCACCGGCTAATGAGGCAAGGAGGCAGAAGCCACGGGTCACCTTCGACCAGATGTTTGACGTCCCGTGCAAGTGGCATAGCGGTCCCTTCAAACCGGCTACGCACACCACCCGGAACTGCAGCTGGACCCGCCAGCTAAAAGACCAGGGTAACCAGCCTCGTCTCCCCCTCCCCCTCCTGGTGGACCTCCACCACCGGCTAGAGGAGCCGGCAATGATGGTAACGGCGGCAACAACAACAACGGCTACCCCCAGCCGCACGCCGCCTACCACATCTTCGAGACGGAGCAGGACGACAAGCACAGCCGCATGCGACGCTCCAAGGAGGTCAATGCCATCGTCTCTCCGGTCCCCCAGTACCTGAGCTGGTCGGAAACTCCCATCACCTGGTGCCGGGAAGACCAGCCTGAGCATCTGCCGACTCCCAGGGGCTACGCCATGGTGCTCGACCCCCTCATTGTCTCCAACGCGCGTACCTGCCGATTCTCGCGTGTCCTCATCGACGGAGGCAGCAACCTCAACCTCCTCTACCAGTCCTCGCTGGAGAAGCTGGGCATTTGCGATAGCGACCTGCGTCCGACTACCACGACGTTCCACGGCGTACTGCCGGGGCCAGCCTGCGCCCTGCTAGGGAAAATCCAGCTGGACGTCATCTTCGGGACCGAGGAAAACTTCCGCCACGAACCAATCTGGTTCGAGGTGGTAAACCTGACGAGCTCCTACCATGCTCTCCTCGGGCGCCCCGCCCTTGCCAAGTTCATGGCCATCCCCCATGGCATGATCACCGTCGCCGGCTGCTTCAGGCGGTCGATGGAGTGCGCCTCAGCCGGTTCCAAACTGGTAGAGGCCCTCATCATAGCCGAGGAAAAGCGCGTGATCATGCGCAATGTGGCCATGGCCCAGCAGGACATACCGGCTAGCAGCAAACCGGCTGGAGAAGGAGCTTTCCAGCCGGCAAAGGAGACGAAGAGGATCCTGCTCGACCCCTCCAACCCGACTAAGTTCGTCACCGTTGGTGCCGGCTTGGACAGCAAATAGGAAGGCACGCTCGTCGACTTCCTCCGTGAGAATCGGGACATCTTCGCATGGTCCCCCAAGGACATGCCGGGTGTGCCGAGGGAGTTCGCCGAGCACTCACTTCATGTGCGTCCGGATGCCAAGCCAGTCAAGCAACCTCTGCGCTGGTTCGCAGAGGAGAAGCGGAAGATAATCGGTGACGAGATCACCCGGCTCCTTGCAGTCGGGTTTATCATGGAAGTGTACCACCTGGACTGGTTGGCAAACCCAGTCTTGGTACTGAAGAAGAACAAGACCTGGCGCATGTGTATCGACTACACCAGCCTGAACAAGGCATGCCCGAAAGACCCCTTCGCCTTGCCCCGTATCGATTCCACGGCCGGCTGTGACTTGTTGTCTTTTCTAGATTGCTATTCCGGGTACAATCAGATCCGGCTAAACCCGGCTGATCAGATTAAGACATCATTTATCACCCCCTACGGGGCTTTCTGCTATGTAACCATGCCTTTCAGCCTAAAGAATGTAGGCGCCACCTATCAGCGATGCATGCAGAAATGCCCGAACATGCACGCTTACGTGGTCGACGTGGTCATCAAGACCAAGGAGAAGCGCACCCTCCTCGAGGATCTGGGAGAGACATTTGGCAACCTCCACCAATACCAGATGAAGCTGAACCCGGAGAAGTGCGTCTTCGGAGTGCTGTCCAGCCAGCTCCTCGGTTTCCTCGTATCACAGCGAGGCATCGAGGAGAACCCGGAGAAGATCGCAGCCATCAAGAGGATGCAGCCGCCCAGGAACCTGCTTGGAGTCCAAAAGTTCACTGGATGCCTGGCTTCCCTCAACCATTTCGTCAGCCAGCTGGGGGACAAGGCACTCCCACTGTACCAGCTGATGAAGAAGACGGGCAAGTTCTCCTGGACTTCGCAAGCCGACACCGAATTTCGCGACCTCAAGCGCATGCTATCCACAGCACCAGTTCTAGCCACGCCGGCTAGCAAGGAGCCGATGTTGCTCTATATAGCAGCCATTAGCCGGGTCGTCAGCGTCGTCCTGGTGGTGGAGCGCCCTGAGGAAGGCAAGGCTCAGCCGGTTCAGAGACCCGTCTACTACCTCAGCGAGGTTCTCTCCCTCTCCAAGCAGAACTACCCCTACTACCAGAAGATGTGCTACGGCGTGTACCTAGCATGCAAGAAGCTCAAGCACTACTTCCAGGAGCATCCGATTAAGGTCATGTGCACTGCACCCCTTTCGGAAATTATCGGCAACAAAGACGCCACCGGCCGAGTCGCCAAATGGGCCATCGAGCTCACCGCCTACTCCATCCCGTACGAGCCCCGGCTCACGATCAAGTCGCAGGCATTGGCGGACTTCCTCGTCGACTGGGCTGAGACCCAGTATCTCCCACCGGTTCCGGATTCAGACCACTGGAAGATGCACTTCGACGGGTCAAAGATGCTCGGGGGCTTGGGAGCCGGCATCGTGCTCACCTCGCCCAAGGGGGACCGGCTGGAGTACGTACTGCAGATCCACTTCAAGGCCTCCAACAACGTAGCCGAATACGAGGCACTGGCGCACGGACTCCGGCTAGCCAAGGAGATAGGTGTCAACCGGATCCTGTGGTTCGGTGATTCAGACCTGGTGGTGCAGCAAGTGTCCGGAAATGGGACGCCAGAGATGCAAACATGGCCCTCTACCGGTTCCACATCCAGAAGCTCAGCGCCTCCTTTGACGGATGCGAATTCCACCATGTCCCTCGTGTCAACAACGAGGCAGCCGATTCGCTCTCCAAGATCGGATCTACCAGGCAGGCGATCTCACCGGGGGTCTCCTTGGAGCACCTACGCAAGCCGTCCATCAACCCGTCACTGGAATCGAACTCCATCACCTGGGCAGGGAGCGCTCCGGCTGACGGAGCAGCAGAAGCGGAGCCGGCAGAGCCGCCAAAAAAAGACCCGTGCCAACTCCGGCAAGGCAGTGCCCTCCGGCTCGCAAGGCCCGGGGGCTGCCGTCCCAGGTATGCCACCCGGACGACCCCCTGACATCCGCCAATCAGAGGACGGGAGCGTCCTCGTCATTCGGGAAGTGCCATCCTAGGCACAGCCTTTCATGGACTACATCGCCAATGGAGAACTTCCGGATGACAAGGTGGAGGCCAGGCAAATCCGGCGCCACGCGCACACGTACACCATCATCAACGGCGAACTGTACAAGCACAGCGTATCCGGCATTTTCCAAAGATGCGTCGACGTGGACACAGGCCACCGGCTACTCAAGGATATCCACCAGGGCGAGTGCGGGCATCACACTTCGTCAAGGGCGATAGTCGCCAAGGCGTTCTGCCATGGTTTCTATTGGCCCACCGCCCTCGATGATGCTGAGCAGCTGGTCCGCGCGTGCAATGGGTGCCAACGCTTCAGGCAGCTCAGACACATGCCAACTTCGGTACTCAAGACCATACCGATCACCTGGCCCTTCGCGGTTTGGGGCCTCGACATGGTCGGTCCCTTCAAGCGAGCACGCGCGGGCATGACCCACCTACTGGTGGCGGTGGACAAGTTCACGAAGTGGATCGAGGCCAAGCCTATCCAAAAGCTAGATGGGGCGACAGTCATTACCTTCTTCATCGACATCATCAACCGCTTCGGCTACCCCAATAGCATCATCACCAACAATGGCACGAACTTCGCCAAAGGGGCCTTCGCCTGGTTCTGCAGCAACAAGGGCATCCGACTGGATCTCGCCTCCGTCGCGCACCCGCAGTCCAACGGGCAAGTCGAAAGAGCAAACGGCTTGGTGCTATCCGGCATCAAGCCACGCCTCATCGAGCCATTGGAGCGGTCATCCGGATGTTGGATCGAGGAACTTCCGGCTGTGCCGTGGAGCCTCCGCACCACGCCGAATAGATCAACCGACTACACGTCGTTCTTCCTGGTCTACGGATCGGAAGCCGTCCTCTCCGCCGACATCGAGTTCGACTCCCCACGCAAGCTCCTGTACGACGAAAAAGCCTACCAGGAGGCGCGGGAGGACGGAGTGGACCTCCTGGAGGAGGCCCGCGAGCTGGCCCTATCCAGATCAGCCTTGTACCAGCAGCGACTATGTCGCTACCATTCCAGCCGGATCTGCCCAGTCGCATTCCGCGAGGGCGACCTGGTTCTCCGGCTGGTGCAAGACACGAAGGGCATGCACAAGCTATCGCCACCCTGGGAGGGCCCCTTCATCATCAGCCGGGCGCTGCCCAACGACTCCTACTACCTCATCGACGCGTAGCAGCCGCGCAAGAACAAGATGGACAAATCAGACGAGGAGACCGAGCGTCACTGGAATGCGGCCCTGCTGCGCCCGTTTTACACCTAGTCGCCAGGCAGTGTATGTACCCCGAAAACCCTATGAATGAAAATGCGGACCCCTACGAGAATCTCGGGGGCTCCTTGCTAGAAATGTGTGGGCATCTGTTTTTAGGTTCTAGTTTTCCGGCTCCGGCAACCCCTACCCGGGGGCTCGCCGGCTGGCCCGACCTGCCAAGTTAACAAACCGACTGAGTAGTATGCGACGATGTTAGAGGCCCACTCTTCGTCTCAGCTACAGACCACAACTCAGCTGTCCGGCTAGCAAGAGCAAAAGCCTGAGGCATCCCACACGAAAAACGGGGAGGAGATGTGACAGACCGGGCGTACCGGCCCTGCAACTAGCTCTAACCAATCCGGCTGCTAAGCCGTTAGTACCGTGTGCAATGTACTGTCAGCTCCCTTCGATTCCGGCTGCAGACCGCAACCCGGCTGCCCGGCAAGGACGCAGCGAAAACAGCAGAGCACACGGGAAAGCGACCAAGTGTCTAGAGAGGCACAAGCTAGTTTTCAAAAAAACAAGCCGTTTCCGGCTACAATTTGGCAGACTAACCTACTAACCTACGAGGACATATGTGTATGTGTATGTACATTCTTGTCCGACTACCTTGAGTCGGAATTCAGGAAGGAAAGAAGAAGATTCGAAGTCCTTGCCTTCATCAAGCGCTCCGAATCTCGGGGGCTACACCCACTGGGTGCGCTCGCGCGCCCCCAGTGGAATCTTGTAGTTCCTGACCAGCTAAAGGCGTTTAGCCGGCCGTTCGGAGCCCAGGTGAGGGCAAGGGTAGGTGAAGAGAAGGCAAGGAAGATTCAAAGCACCTGGCTGCGCCAGCTATTCTGAATCTCGGGGGCTACACCTAGTGGGTGCGCTCGTGCGCCCCCACTGGAATGCTAGTTCCTCCGGCTGAAGATGTTCAGCCAGCGAAAGCAGCCGACTAAGACAAGTCTAGCCGGATAAAATTAAAAGACTTAGGGAAAACAAGGAAGATTCGAAGCACCTAGCTGCGCCAGCTACTCCAAATCTCGGGGGCTACACCCAGTGGGTGCGCTGGCGCCCCCCCACCGGAGGTGTAGTTCCTCCGGCTAAAGGAGTGTAGCCAGACGAAGTAAGCCGGATAAAGTCAACCGGCAAAATATCGAAAGAAAATTCGAGGCACAAGTTGAAGGAAACTCAGGAAAATTCAATATTAAACAAACAAAAAGGAGGCGAAGCTCCCACAAGTTACCCGACATCAGAGATAACCGGTACAGACAGACATGTTTCACGCATACCCTAAACAAGACAAATACACCCGGCATCCCGGGGCAGTGACTAAGCGGCAGGACCCTTGTCGTGAGGAAGATCTTGGCCGACGGAAGCTTCGAGCGGACGAGGCGGCACGGAGCTCGATCCGGTTCCGGCGCCAGCGGACGGCGGCATCGGGCCCTCCACATCAGGAGTACCGACGGACTCCGAGTCGGTGAGCACCTCGTCGGGATCCACGTAGTCGGCAATCTTGATGGCGGATCCGCGGAGCTCCAAATGGGCTTGGCGGATGGCAGCAAGATCAACGCCGGCACGGAAGCCTCCGTCGATCTTCTCGACACGGGCGTCCTTGTACTAGGAGAGCATGAGGGCCAAAGCCATCTCTGCTCCGGCTCGCGCCGCCAAGTCCCGCAGCCGGTCCACCGCAGCCGGCACCTCTCCCACCTTCGCAGCCAGTTGCACCATTGCCTCTGGAACCGGAGCCTCCGGCCACACGAAGAAGAAGACTTCCCGCGCCGCTTGGCGAAGCTTGGCAGCCTCTTCGCCAAGAAGGACGACAAGCTCTTGAGCCGTCGGCTGCGCTCCCGGCCAGTTCTCCTGCAGCCGGTTGTAGGCTAGTAGGTCTATGCCAGGATAAAAGGCTGTCAGAAAAAGGGTTAGATCCAGCTACCGGATCCGGAAAGAAAAGAGGACGGAAAAGGGAACTTACCCTTAGCCGTGTGGCCGACCTGCATCAGCTCCTCCACCAGAGCCTTCTCCTTTGTCGCCAGCCATTTGATCTCCTTCTCTTGGTCCTTGTTCTGGGCCTCGAGAAGGGTGAAGGCTTCGGTCCAGCTGGCGAGCGAGGCATCACGCTCCTTGATGGTGGCCTCCAGGCCGTCTACCCTCGTGTGCCAATCGTTATTCTGCAGCCGCAGATTGCAGTTGGACTTGCTCAGCCGGTCATTCGCTTTCTTCAAGTGATCGATCTCGCGCTGAGCACACATGAGGATTCCTGCAACAAAATCGGCTATCAAAAAAAAGAGCAAGACAGATGCAGCGAACTTACTCTGGGAAGTCCCGTTGGCAGCAGCAAGCTTCTGCTCTAGGGACCGGTTCTCGCTGGTTGTGGCCTCCAGCAGCCAGATCTCCTTCACCGCCAGCTCGAGTAAGGCGACAAGATTCGATAGCGAGGCGGCGGAGGAAGCGTCCTCGTCCACGATGTTGACGGCCAGAGACTCCTTCGCGGCGACTACTGCCATCCTCCACTCCTCCCCCGGCTCCTCGTCGGAGTTGTCATCGCCGACAACTACGAGCTCCTTGCCGGCAGCCTCCCGCACGCCCGCGGAAGAGCCATCCGGCTGCGAAGACTCTGCCTCCGGCTGAGGGCCCTCCGATCCGGCTGGGGCAGCTGGTTCAGCTCGAGGGGGAGGCGGAGGTAGCACCTCAGAAGGAGGGGTGCTGGCTGGCCTAGTTGGGGCATGGGGCGGCGACCCGGTCGACGCTCGTGCCGGGCTCGTGGCTCCAAAAGAGACCAACGTGCTAAGAAGACAGAAGAAATAAAAGCAAGTAAGCGGAAGGCGGAGAAGGAGAAAAGGAAACAAGTGAAAAATGACAAGGACAAGGCAAGAGAAAACGTACCCTGGCACAACGGGAGGCGGCCCCTTTTTCCGGCCAAGGCGGCAGGGTGCTGGTCCAGCTCCTCTTGGGAGCCGGCTCCTCCACGGCAGACCGGCGGGAGCCAGAACGGCGGGAGCCGCTCCCACCGGCTTCGCCGTCCATCGTAGGGCGCGGCGCCGGGTCGATGGTCGGCGCAGCGTCCTCCTCCTCAACAACCTCCGGATGAGGGTCGGCAGCCGGCTCGTCATTCCGGCTGGGAAAGGCATCCCCATCCCAGTCCGATTCCTCGCCGGACCGCCGGGCGCGCGGCTCGGGCAAGTCGGGCGTGAATTCCTCGAGGGGAGCCTCACCCTCCTCGCGAATGATGCAAGGGAACATCTGCCGAATACAAGAGATCAGTCAAACGAAACAAGGAAGAAATGCAAGAAATACCAAAAGAGCATCCGGCTAGAAGAACTTACCCGAGGCGCGCGGTTCTCCCGGGTGTAAGGCGCCAGACTGAACTTCTAGTTCTCCGGCAGTCGCTCCTTGGTGATCGTCCACACCCACTCCTTCAGGTTGTGGTACCAGGGATCGCGGCGCGACAGCCGGGTCGGGTCCAGCCGGCCGGAGTAGTAGCACATCTTGTGCGCTCGCTGCTACAACGGCATCATCAGCCAGGACATCCAGCTGAGGGTGACGTCCAGGCCAGTCAGCCGGCAGTGGACGAGGGAGCGCATGCGCTTCAGCATCTCATCCATCTCCGCCTTATCGCTGTGGAACTTCAAGTCCCAGTTCTGCCGGCTGGACTCGACGTCCTGGAAAGCCGGAAGATTGATCCGGTCGACGTTGGTGAGGTTCTTCACGTAGAAGTACGACTGCTGCCACAGTCGTACCGTGTTGTGAAGAAGGAATTTGGGGTAGCCGGTCTACGAGCGGGAGTAGATGGAGGCGCCACCGCAAACGACTAGTGGCCCCTGCGTGAATTGCACCTGCGGCCGGACTCGGAAGAGCCGGCAAAAGAGCCCGAGATCCGGCTGGATCCCGAGATTGCTCTCGCAGAATGCCATGAAGTGCACCAACGTCCCGATTGCGTTGGCGCCGAGGTGGTGGAGGTGGAGATCAAAGAAGGCAAGAGACGTCAAGAAGAAGGGATGCACCGGAAGGGCGAACCCACGTGCCAGATGGGAGAGGAAGATGACGCGCTCCCTCTCCACCGGGTGCAGAGACACCTCCCCCGCCGGTACCAACCGCACCGCCACCTCATCCGACGACGAGAGAACATGGGTGGCGCGGTACTTCTCGATTTGGTCTTCGGTGACAGAGGAGACGCACCAAGCCCCGCGGTCGGCGGCCATCTCCGGCTGACTGTGGGATGCAGTGGCGGAAGAGTGGCGGTGGCCTGTAGCGACGACGACGACGACGACGAGCGGGCGGCGCATCAGGCTACGACGCAGAAGGCAAGGGCGCAAAGGCAGGAGCACGCCAGGGAAGAGGAAACTGCAACGGGGGAGCGAAGGAAAGGAACTGCCTCCCCCGCGACGTCCCTTTAAAGGGCCGGAAGGGCAACCGTCAACGGGGCCACGTGGCGCGCATCCGGACGGCCTTCACCCCAACCGCCGCCCAGATCCCGTGTGCCGAAGCAGGATGCGCAGAAGATCCCGGAGCAGGAACCGAAGCGCCAGACAGCGGCTTCCCGAGGCAACGTGCGACGGGACATTACGCTGCCTGCCGCAGTGCAATGATGGCGCGTGCACGCGTGGCCGGCGTCAGCGCTGACGTCACGAGTAGCGCAACCGCCAAGCACAACCGGACACAAATTCAAAAACAGGAGGGAGCGCGCGCACATTTCGCCTAAGGACGGAATCCACACGCGCTCGGGGGCTAGTGTCAGGGGGATGATCCCCAGGTATCCCAACCGGACAAGAAACAAGATAGTCGGATGGCGTCCGGCTGGCCAGACGCAGCCAGACAAGGCAAGAGAGGCCGGCTACCGCACGGTAGCCCGGTCAGCAAGAGGTAGCCGGCTACGGCGATGTAGCCGGAACCAATCAGTGAAACAGGACGACATGTGTATCAGTGCACGGTACGCCCTGTACGATGACAAGACCGGCAACTACCCGGCCATACCGAAGACTTTGCGGGGATGACACGGGAAAAGTGGCCCAATGCTGACGACAGGCTCGCACGGCGTCCACTGTGCCCACGATAGCCATACCGCTCACACTCCGACGTGACATGCCATACTGGATACTATAGATGACTAGCCGGCTAGGACCCGCCTGTGGGGCCCGCCGGTCGGATTAGCCAGTGAGACCTTTGCCTCTCTGCCTATATAAGGAGAGGCAAGGCCTCAGTAGAAGGGGTTGGTCTCATAGCATTTAAGGCAGTAGCTAGTGAATACAGCTTAAGGAGCACTTGTAGTTCGTATCTCCCACTTAGTCAGATCCGGCAGGAGTAGGAGCTTTACCTCATCACGAGGGCTCCGAACCTAGGCACTTCCTGCGTCCAGCTACGCTCGCTTGTATCCAATCCCGCCTACGGACGCCGTTGATAGCTTCCCTGCTAGTCCCCACACCTCTATCTAACCTCTTTAGGTACTGCCGTTCCCAAGACAACGACAGATATACTCTAGGCCCTCTCGGTGATATCACATTGAAATAGCTTGCAAGCAAGTGATGTGATCACTAGAATGTTATATCACGGGAACGATAAAAGAGTGCATGTCGGTAACGAGATCAAACTAGGTATTTGGATACCGATGAGCGAATCTCGGACATGTATTATATCATGAGACAAAGGGAATTAGTTACTAGCGTTAAAGGTTCTCACGATCACAGAAGTCATCGTTGAATGTGTAGGAGTCAGTATGGATCTCCAGGTCCCGCTTCTGATTATTGATCTGAGAGGGGTATCGATCATGTCTGCATTATTCGCGAACCGTAGGGTGACACACTTAAGGGATACCGACACCATTTGGAGCAAATATGTTTCAGATAAAGATTTAAGAAAGCGCTGGAATTATTTCAATAGACACCGAAACTGTTTCGGGTGAAATTGCTGAAATTGGTTCTGCATGTAATATTGAAATGTTGCAGGGGGTTTT
This sequence comes from Avena eriantha, assembly GCA_910589775.1. Lineage (NCBI taxonomy): Eukaryota > Viridiplantae > Streptophyta > Magnoliopsida > Poales > Poaceae > Avena > Avena eriantha. Next base: position 471,878,579 of record OU342742.1, on the reverse strand, counting down.
ATGTGAATGTTTGTTAATTAAAGTAATTAACAAAATTCTGAATAAAATTAATAAAATAGTTTTATTAAATGAGAGAGCATTAAATTTCCAAATTTAATGCATTTAAAGTGGATACTTTAAAAGAGAATGTGAAGGGGCAAATTTATGTGGAGGGAGTTACCACCACATGAATGAGGAGGTGAGGGGTCACCCCTAGGGCGCCGGCCATGGGGAGGGGAACCCCCCTCCTCCTATAAAAGGCCCCCCTCTCACACCTTCACACTCACACCTTCACACTCACACCTCCTCGTGAATGATCTCTCTCCCCCTCTAGTATTATTCCCCATGGTCTCGGATTAGCGAGATACATGTTCCCGATGGATTTATCTAGAAAGGAGTTGCTGCTTCCGTTGCTTTGCTAGAGCGAGGGACGGAGGTTGTCGGGGTACCGGACGTGTGTGCGATCACGGATGCACCGCTGCTTTGCGGTGCTAGACTTGGTGGTGCTGGACTTGCTGGAGCTGGATCTGATGGACATGCTGGAGCCGGACCTGCTGGACTTCATCACGATCTTGAGATCGACAAGTGTACGACTACATCATCCACGAGTTCCACCTCGTTAACAAAGCTTTGTTGTCTTCGAGGGTAAGTTCTCTATGGATGTATATCCACCCGTTGCTCTGTATCTAGTAGATAGATCTTGGCTTATAGTTCTCATCGTAGGAAATTTGTTGTTTTCTATGTTGCGAACCCCAACAGTGGTATCAGAGCCTGATCTATGCGTAAGTGCTTTGCACGGGCAGTACACATATGTTTATATGTGGGCGATGATGATCATGTTATTGCTTTTTTCATGTATTTTGGATATTGGTGGCATAGTGGGATGAAGCGTCCTGGACCAACCTTACATGTCATCGTACATGAGACCGGTTCCATGACTGACATGCAACTAGTTTTGCATAAGTTGTTAGCGGGTGTCTGTCTCTCCTACTATAGTCAATATCTGATTTACAACGAGTTGCTAATAACTTGGTTATCCTCGTTGTGGTTCCATGTTCGTAGGTAAGAACGGTTCTATCTCCGAAAGCCCTAAGCCACGTAAAACATTCAATGGATAAATTAGAGGCGTCTAGTTTAGATCGTTGCTGGGCTAGTGTCATGATATGGTAATGTTGTAAGTAGATGTATAATAGATACTCTTACAACACACTTAACGTGTAAGTTCCATAGACATTGGCCTTACACACAAAGGAATGATAGAGATCATACCACGATGCATATGATAGTGATCAAATGCAAGAACCATATCATTTCACTTTACACATATGATGTTCGCATCTTATATTGCTAGTATGGCGTTTTTATACCATTATAAGATGATCCCTCATTTAAATATCAAGATAAAATGTGTTCTTCCTTAAGTATGCACCGTTCTATGGATCGTGTTTCGAGACATCACGTGATGATCGGTTACTCGACTCTACGCTTTCATACAAACGGGTATAAGAAATTTTTGCACACGCATGTACTAAGGTTCTTACTTGGCGAGCCTAGCATGTACAGACATGGCCTCGGAACACGGACCGAAAGGTTAATCATGAGTCATATAGTTGATATGATGCCCATATTGATGCTCTCCTTTGAAGCTACACCGACTCACGTGATGATCGGACTTGGTGTAGTGGATTTGGTTCATGTAATCACCAAAAAGGCATGAGGGATGTCGTTTTTGAGTGGGAGTTCATTTCTAATTTGGATTAGTCGAACCAAATTTGTCATAAACTAAATCAAAGTGAATTTGCATAATTTGTTGTAGTCATTGGCATCTGTTTACTACCTTATGCTTAGTTGTAATTGAGATAATAGAACTATAGAACTCTGGATATTTACTTTACGAACTGGTATCGTATTGTTTTTGAATGTCAATTTAAAGTTTAGAAGTCCTATTGCAAACTTTCAGCAAACTCTGTTTGCTCCATGAAGTTTAATAAGTAGTATTAAATCAAGAGTAAGAATTCCAATGTTAGTATCTAAAGTATCATGTTTGCCTCCATGATTCTTGATATTCAAAAGTTGTTTTAATATCGAGGTTATCTAGGAGCTGAAATAATTGTTTCAGAAACCATCATGTGTGGAAGATATTGTGATATCTGAAACAATGTTTATGGTTGCAATATGATAGAGTATAATTTAACAAAATACACGTTCTCATATTGTATGAGAATTTGTGAAGGTTGGAGATGCTAGGCGTCCTAATCTACCAAAAAGGTTTTGGGAACTGATATTATACTCGTGATTCTTCCTTATAGGCTATAGTAGCTTGATCATGAAAGTTGTCATGATAAGGATGAATAGAAGATGTAAGTAAAATGTTTACTACACTAAAATATTACTAAATAATGGATTTTTGAAAGAATGCCAAACATTTCATGATGGTGATCCACTTCAAAGTGCAAGTCCAAAGGTATTAGTGTTTGACTATATACGTTTTGTACTATGTGTCATGTGAATGACACCACTATTGATGTTGATAGATTCTTTTAAAAGGAAAAGGAATTGCTGAAAGAGAATCTATAAAATATTTGGCAGAAAAGAAAAAGTTGGAAATGTCAGGCTTAGGTATATAGAAGATATACATGTTATGGCTGTATTCCTTGCTTTTTAAACAATGTGGTTCTGAGGTATTGGATACCGAATTGGTTGGTATGAAGTGTCATACAGGACAATGCAATTCATGAACTGCAATGGCCTAAGTAACTAGCAAGAGAATAAGTGATGATGTTCATCAAAAACAAATAAAGTGTTATTTTGTTTTTCGTTGTCGTTAAACCTAGCCTTCAAGATTTGTTTTAATAATTGTTATTTTGTTCCGGTATTATGAGAACAATGGTTCTTCAAATAATTACCGTATTCCATAAAGGATGGATGAACTTTTACAAGTCTAGTGGGAGAAATCACATCCATAAACACTATTGCTAAAATGTCGCAAGACAAATGATTGAAAGATCACTTATGAAGTGACATCGCTGTTTAAATTATATTGGAAAGAAAACATGAAGAAAATCCATGTTGATGGATTTTTGGAGTCTTTGATTTTGATCAACTGATGCTTGTGAGACTTTCCTTGAGATAATTGAAACTCCGTCCATAGGCCAAAGAGGAACGGGTGACTAACTTATCGGATATTATACATATTGATGTATATAGTCCATTATATGTAGCCATATGCGATGGATCTTTTTGCTTCATATGCTTTCTCCAGAAATTTGAGAGAATATATCTATATATTTACTTAATAAGGAAGAAGTATGAAACATTTGAAAATTGGTCAAAGTCTTTCAAGATGAAGTGAAAAATCATTGTAACAAGAAAATAAAAGAGTTTATGATTTGATCATAAAGGAAGATATTTGAGTTACATGTTTAGCAAAACACCTAAGATTTGAGGAATTGTTCCATGATTTGTGTTTCCCGATAAACCATAGGAGTATGGCATATTCGAGAGATGAAATCAAACCATGTTTGACATGGTAAGATCAAATGTGTCGTTTATAAAACTGCCATTATGTTTTAAGGATTGAAACTTTAGAGACAACCGCTTTTAATTGAAAAGAGCACCATCGTGATCCGTTGAAATGACACCATATAAGTTATGGTTTGGGGTTAAACCCGAATTGTCTTTTCTTAAATTTTGGTATGCTATGCATAAGTAAAATGTTTACAACCAAAGTCGGATAAGCACGTCTTTGTAGGTTATCCCAAAGAATTTGTTGGGAATTTCTCCATAACACCAAGGACAAAAGAGTTTGTTACTTGGAACGTCAAGTTTCTTGAGAAGGGATTTTTCGTGAAAAGTTAAGTGGGAGGACAATAGAACTTTGATAAGGTTGTTGAACCTTAGCTATATGTGCTAAGTAGCGCAACGCCGAAAAGTGTCCCGGTGGCGGCCACAATGCTCATGGCTCCCGTGATTACAAAGGGTGTGATCTCGTAGATTAGAGTTCCTATTGAACCGTGTGGGTCGGTAAGAATCAAATAGTGTGATTTGATAAGCAAGTCGTTATTGTTTTGACAATGATGAACCGACTACATGCAAATAAGCGATGATGGGCCGTGACTCCATAAAATGAATAGAAGTCATAGAATCCGTGATAGTATCCATACACAAGAAATCAAGTTTCTGAACTTGGAAGACCCTCCAGAAAGGCGTGAAGCCTATCGGTCGTGTTTGGATCTATAAAGAAATAGACATGGATGTTTAACATCTATGAAATAGTCAACATATCAGAAAGAAGTTTACAACAATGTTCAAGGAGTTGACTATGACAAGATTTGATATTTCATAGCGATATTTAGTCTTGACGGATTAATGTAGCAACCACTACATATAATTTGGTATATGGTAGTTGAATAAACAAAACGAGGTTCTTCTAATAGAATGGTTACCTAGGACGTGTACATGACATGGTCCGAAGGGTTTTGTTAATTCAAAGGGTGCTAAAAGGGCATGCAAACTTCAATAGTTGAAGTAAGCATAGCGGAGTTGGAATCTTCACCATGATGAAACTGTTAAAAGAATTTAAATTCATCGGAGATGATGAAGATGCTTGCATTTGCAAGATATTAAGTTGGAGCACTGAGACATATTTCCAATACATTATGCAGAGTACATATTGTTGATTGGAACTGATGTATCTTTTATTGACACAAGTTAAGAATTTCATTAAAATAGGATTTCGATTGAAGACTTGGGCAAAACCGGAATATTTGGCATCAATGTCTATATGGATAGATTGAGGCGCTAATATGGTTATGCCAGACGTACATATATGAGATATTGAAAGGGTTCAATATGGAAACAACAAGAAAGGTTCTTGCTGCATGGAAATGATTGTATCAAGATTCAAGTGTTTCAACACTTGGTGAGTAAAATCACATGAAGATTTTGATTGATTATACCGTGATATGTATATATCGAGATATGTCCTATGCTCTAAATGTTATGAGCACATACCATAATGATTCATAAGATGATCATTGGACGATAGTAAAGATATTCTTATGAGCTTTGGAAGAACTAAGAATATATCATGTATAAGTGACAAATAGTTAAAGGTAGTTCATTGTAAAGTGTTACATTGATACTAGTTTTGTCACAAGATACAAATTAAATTTATCTCAATTTAGACTATGGTGGCACAATGTAATGGAAATGATGTTTCATGATGGATTTGGATGAGTTCCAAAGTTGAGACATTGTGATGGATACTCTAACAAAAGGCTAAGTATATAACTGCTATAGTAGCAGCAAAGGAGGGCATTTGTGTTAAGTAGTTTGTTATCAAACTAGGTGTGGTTCAAAGTGGGCTAATACTATGAAGATATATTGTATGACAATAATATCAACATATTTTAACCCGAACGAACTAAAGGTCTCACCAAAGGACCAAATTTATACAATGCCATCTCATTTGAGAATGAGTGATGTGTAGAGACGCAAAGACATGCAAATACACACGGACTTGAAAATGTCAGATCTGGAGATTATGTTAACCACTAGCAATCACGTATATGCAACACCAGAAAGCCATTGGTTTTCAATACGCAAAGTTTTTCAAACTAGATTATTGACTCTAGTGCAAGTGGGAGACTGAAGGGAATATGCCCGAGAGGCAATAATAAAGTGGTTATAATCTTATTCCTTGTTTATGATAAATGTTTATTTTGCATGCTATAATTGTATTGATTAGGAACCTCAATACATGTGTGTTTAATAAAAAAATAAAAGGTTCCTAGTTATGCCTATCTTATAGACTAGCTCGTTGATTAACAAGATGATCAAGGTTTCCTGATCATGGACATTGGATGTTGTTAATAACGAGGTCACAACATTGATGGAATGATGTGATGAACATTCATCCGAAGTATAGCATTACGATCAGAGTTATTATGTTTAAATTTCTATAACATCATACGAAGTAATCTTAGTCCTTAGACCATGAGATCATGTTAATTGCTAACACCGGAATAGTATCTTGATAACATCAAACGTCACACCATAACAGGGTGACTATAAAGGTGGGTTCAGTGCTATGAAGGTGTTATGTTGAGGCTCATGGATCAAGAGTGGGATTTGTCCATCCCGATGACGGATAGATATACTCTAGGCCCTCTCGGTGATATCACATTGAAATAGCTTGCAAGCAAGTGATGTGATCACTAGAATGTTATATCACGGGAACGAGAAAAGAGTGCATGTCGGTAACGAGATCAAACTAGGTATTTGGATACCGATGATCGAATCTCGGACATGTATTATATCATGAGACAAAGGGATTTAGTTACTAGCATTAAAGGTTATCGCAATCACAGAAGTCATCGTTGAATGTGTAGGAGTCAGTATGGATCTCCAGGTCCCGCTTCTGATTATTGATCTGAGAGGGGTCTCAATCATGTCTGCATTATTCGCGAACCGTAGGGTGACACACTTAAGGGATACCGACACCATTTGGAGCAAATATGTTTCAGATAAAGATTTAAGAAAGCGCTGGAATTATTTCAATAGACACCGAAACTGTTTCGGGTGAAATTGCTGAAATTGGTTCTGCATGTAATATTGAAATGTTGCAGGGGGTTTTATGTGAATGTTTGTTAATTAAAGTAATTAACAAAATTCTGAATAAAATTAATAAAATATTTCTATTAAATGAGAGAGCATTAAATTTCCAAATTTAATGCATTTAAAGTGGAGACTTTAAAAGAGAATGTGAAGGGGCAAATTTATGTGGAGGGAGTTACCACCACATGAATGAGGAGGTGAGGTGTCACCCCTAGGGCGCCGGCCATGGGGAGGGGCACCCCCCTCCTACTATAAAAGGCCCCCTCTCACACCTTCACACTCACACCTCCTCGTAAAGGATCTCTCTCCCCCTCTAGTATTATTCCCCCATGATCTCGGATTAGCGAGATACATGTTCCCGGTGGTTTTATCTAGAAAGGAGTTGCTGCTTCCGCTGCTTTGCTGGAGCGAGGGGCGGAGGTTGTCGGGGTACCGGATATGTGTGCGATCACGGATGCACCGTTGCTTTGCGGTGATGGACTTGGTGGTGCTGGACTTGCTAGAGCTAGATTTGATGGACATGCTGGAGCCGGACCTGCTAGACTTTATCACGATCTTGAGATCGGCATGTGTACGACTACATCATCCACGAGTTCCATATTGTTAACAAAGCTTTGTTGTCTTTGAGGGTAAGTTCTCTATGGATGTATATCCACCCGTTGCTCTGTATCTAGTAGATAGATCTTGGCGTATAGTTCTCATCGTAGGAATTTTTTTGTTTTCTATGCTGTGAACCCCAATAGTGTCATATTATGTGACATAGTTGCAAGGAAAATTACCAAACTTGGTATATTGCAAATATCTCAAAAAAACCTTCACAGAAATGACCTATCATGTTCGAGATTTCATGCATTTTAAGGAAAACGACCAATGTTATGGCTCGAATCGCGGCATAGTTTCGGATAATGTGCCCATATTGTGCGTGCATGAGCATCTTGGGATGACGAACAATGTTGCAGGAGGAAGTTTTCTTTTTCGTCGCTCAAAAAATGCATTTTCCATTTTTTGAGTGCCAAAACGGGCGTTTTGTGAAACAACCACCAAATGAAAGTTTCAAAATGCTACCACCATATTTTTAATAAATACTAGACCATGCTTCATGGACAATGTACCAACCGGGGTATCTAAACTATTTCCGTGCACCCCTAACGAAAAAGACAAATGTCTGCCGAATCGGCCGAAAGCGGGTCCGATTTGAACTACAGGTACATGATCTAAGGCTCATGATTTTTGGAAAAAATCATTTTTAGGTTTACAATATGCTGTTTTACCATAGATCTAATGCAAGTTCAGTGAGGCTCATCCCCTAGTTAAGAACCTTCATGTCGCTGTTTTGATTGCATTTCAGAGCACTAGAACAAAAACGATAGACCATACACTCGGGATGACATAAAATGAGAAACCCGCCAACATGAAGGTTATACATATCTTTGAGATGAACCAAAATGATATTTATATCATCATAATTCGAGGTCATATGCAAAATTGAAGTTGAATTTATATTTGTAGAGTTCCCAAAAAAATTTGAAGCCCCTCTAATTATGTGGGTTCAAAACTTATAAGAAGCCCATAATTCCCACCCAAAACTGGCTTTCTAATGGTCTATGGGCTGGTGACCCAGCCGGAATAGCTCCTGACTTTTACACGTGCTGGCGGCCCAGCCCGTGCTCTTTTTTCTGCCTAGGCCCACCGGACTTTTACATGTATAAATAGATCTTGCGGGGTAGTTCAACACAGAGTATATGATGGCGTGTTGGTTAGGTTTTTGTGATTAGAGGAGGAGGTCTCTGGTTCGACCGCCAATGAGCTATTTTTTGCCACGTTATTCCTGCGCGGAAATAAAAGAGTGTTTAATGGTGGACGAGCTCCCTACTTGGCACAAACTAGTCGAGTGGTGTAGTGGTTATGTTCCCGTGGACAAATGGTGAGTTGGTGAGTTCGATCCCCCTCGGGCATCTTTTTGTTGAAAGTATTCCTGCGCGGAAATGAAAGAGTGTTTAAAGGAGGCCGAGCTCCCTACTTGGCACAAACTTGTCCAGTGTTGCAGTGGCTATGTTTCCGTGGGTAGGTGGTGAGGTGGTGAGTTTGATCCCCACGGGCTCTCTTTTTGTGTGAATAATTTTCACATTCTAGCACCACGATGTTGGTTAAAGGCGGCCGAGCTATTTGCATGAATGATTCGAGTGGTGTATTGGTTAGGATCGCGTGGGATGTTGTTGAGGTGGTGAGTTCGATCCCCCTTAGGGGTCCTTTTTATTTGAATAATTTTCACATGCTAGCAACGAGGTGATCCTAGATGCCACATAGACATGACAAGTAAGCAAAAATGACACATGGACATGACTTAAAGGTGATATTGCTGAGTTGGCAATTTTGTAATTTTTTTGCCTCAGAATTTAACCATAATGACCATTTAAATTGGTCATAATCTACCAAATAAAAGGCTCCAGACTAGTCCTATCTATCTATGACCTTTTCGTGTCAGGACATCTTGACCTTCTTGGCTAAATTGGTCGTTATTTTTCAAGGTTTGGACCTCCTAAATTCCCTACGACCAATTGGTATAGAATTGGCATAGATATATGACCAAAAAATCCATGGTCGTTAAAAAAGGTCACTAGTGAGTAGATTTCTTGTAGTGGAAGTCGTCAGGGAAGTGCACGAGCCCCAGGCTCAATGCCGTGGTGGCCCTACGCCTTAAAGCCAAACGCGCCATCCACTCTACGACATCGGGTACCTCCTCCAGGTAGCACCACATTTCAGTCAGTCCCTCAGGTGTAACTTCGGTGGGGGACATTCCTTGGAGAACCGCCTAGACGCACAACGCCGAGGCGGTGGCCGCGTTCACCACCGCGGTCACACACTATGAAGCATTGAAGGTTTGCACCACCGGATCGCTTTGACCTATCACAACTGCAACGTTAGACATCAGTGCCACCATGAATTCACCCACTCGGGGACTCACCACACATGTCAAAACGAAGCGCAATGACTCACCAAGGATCTTCTGGCAGTGATCGGTGACGTGCTTCTCCAAGGCAACAAGATCGCTCTGCATCCCAAGGATGATGGAATCCGCAGCCTTCCGCTCCTCCTTAGCCGCGGCGACTGCAGCCTTTACCCTATCCTTAGAGGAGATCACGACCGCTTTCACCTCCTCCAATTCCTTCACCAGCGAGTCGATACACCCATTCACCACGTCTAGCTCAGAAGCTGGAACATACCCTTCTCGGGCTTTCACAATGGCGACCGGAAGACCATCCGCACGGAACAGAAACAACAGTCAACATTTCGTCAACATTAGTAGCTCGCAACCGCCAAGTAAAACAAATACTCACCGGCGGTCTCCTGGAGTCGCTGGTTTGCCTCCTGCGCCACATGCAGATCACACTCCAGACGCTCTTTTGTGGCCTGCCGATCATCCAACTCCCTCTGCAAGCCCTACAAGCAGAACCAAAACTAAGCAACTGCAAAAACACAAATTTAGTGTCCAGCCGCTGAAATTCAGCGACTAGACACTCGGGAATTGGCGATTAGAAGAAACTCAGTGCCTAGCCACTGAAATTCAGCGACTAGACACTCAGGGACTGGCGACTAGAAGAAACTCAGTGCCTAGCTGCTGAATTTTAGCGAGTAGACACTCAGGGACTGGACGTACCTCAATGGCGGCGCCAAGCATATTGTGCGACGCTCTAGCATCCGTCGTAGGGACCATGAAGGAGGTACGCCCGTGACGAGGTCCGATGTAACACCCCGTCCACTCCTGGGCCCGGGGGGTGTCACTCCTGGCAGCTTAATAGGATATCTAGACTGGCCCCACAGATCAACACTAGTCTTTTCTGCGCACTTTGTCCTCACTCGTGCGCACCCGGTTACCCACTTCCCGGTTGGTCACCCATCCTAGAATTTCTCTAGGCCAAGCACGCTTAACCTTAGAGTTCTTTTCGAATGAGCTTCCGAAAAAGAAGTTGCAACTTGTTGGTATGAGTATTCTATCAATCCTATTAAGCCATGTGCCTGGTCTCACATACACCCACCCTTTTAGAAGATCGATGCCCTCATCGATCAAGCACACCCCAGGAACATTCCCTTGGCACGCATCTGTGCGTCTAGTGCCGGCACATGTGCCATGCCGTGTCCACTCCGGGCCACACGCGCCATGCTCCACATGTCCCGCCACTGACCCGCACACACCCGTGTAATCGCGAGGGTCGGCTCTGATACCACTTTGTAACACCCCGTCCACTCCTGGGCCCGGGGGGTGTCACTCCTGGCAGCTTAATAGGATATCTAGACTAGCCCCACAGACCAACACTAGTCTTTTCTGCGCACTTTGTCCTCACTCGTGCGCACCCGGTTACCCACTTCCTGGTCGGTCACCCATCCTAGAATTTCTCTAGGCCAAGCACGCTTAACCTTAGAGTTCTTTTCGAATGAGCTTCCGAAAAGAAGTTGCAACTTGTTGGTATGAGTATTCTATCAATCCTATTAAACCATGTGCTTGGTCTCACATCCGACGTCCTCATCGACAATCTCCGGCATCTGCGGAGATTGGGTTTCCGCCACGATCGGAAATCCCCTCGCCATAAAGCGCGGGAACGACACGGACGGCCTCGTCGGGGCACTGGTTGCTGGAGTCGGAGGTACTGCAGTTGGAGCCCCCTCAGCTGGCTCCGATTGAGTGGCTGCCACCTCCTCGCCACTGGTGGTGGCATCACTCCCTCTGGCGCTACCTTTCACTGCAGCCTCGTCGGGCTCACCCTTCTGCTTCTTCGCGTCTTCAATAGGCGCAGCCTCCGCAGCAGGTTTCCTCTTCTTGGAGAGATCGCCTTCCCCCATGGTGACGGTCGATGGAATTTTAGCTACCGAAGGGCGGCCTATCTTCTTAGCGTCGGACCTACAAAAACCTCGAAAGTCAGCAAAGAAATCACACAAAAAGTCATCCAAGAATTGGAAAGAAACCCGAGACTTACTTGGTGACTGGAAGAACACGCAACCCCATGCTGATGTGGGCGGGCTTATCATGCTCCGGGCCTAGCTTGTGCCTGAGGCCTTTCTCGAAGACATCCGAAGCCCACGACACAACGGGCCTCTTCGATGATGAAGCCGCGGTCGCAGGAATCTCCGGCTCAGAAGACGTGGCCGTCCCCAAAGGCCGCGGCGACTTCGACAACGCAGCTTTAGCTACCTCCTGCTCTGGCACCATCGAAGTTTTTGGCGCGATCACCATAAGTGGAACTTCCACCGCCGCTTCAGTGTCCTCAGCCTCCAATCCCATCATCGGAATCGCACCCTCCGGGATCGTGCGTGAGGTCTTGACCACGTCGTCGTCGGATTCGCCATCCGACTCGAACACCACCGCCGACCTGGACAGTGACGCTGGCTTCTTCGCTGGTGACTTCGGCTTGCGCGCAGGCTTCGCCGGCGTAGCTGTTCACCAAGAACTATGCTCTTGCAAGATCTCGTCGTTTTCTTTGCGCTCTTCGAGACTATGGCTCGCCTCGAACACGCGTTGCTTCCGCATGCGAGTCTTGCGGGCCGCGGGCGCTAGGGGAGGAACCTCCATCTCCTCCTCTTCGTCCTCAGAGGATTCTCCTTCGGCACCCTCCTCGAACTCTTGGGGGACCTCTTCGTCCAGTGGGGGGAGCCAGCCTTCCAGAACCTAGAACAACTGAGAGTGGACACAAACAAGTTTCAGACGATGCGGCTGCAAATTGCACCGCAGGAATCATGACTGAAGATAAAGTCGGAGGAAAAGACTTACTGTGGGAGCTTCGTTCTTCACCGGCACGTACGGGGCGAGCCCGACCGATGTGGTTGTAAATTCCTCATCAGTAATCTTCTTTAGGCCAGCTTTATAGTATTCAGCGTCCCACGACTCCTTGCTAGTCCGGGAAGGATCGTTCTTCCTGCTGTACTCGTACATCCAGTGCGACTGGGACGCCAATGGAACTAGGCGCCGCCCGAGCCAGCAGTTGTACATGTTGATCGAGGACAGCCCTTGGCCCTTCAACTTCTAGATCTGGTCCATCATTTCTGCGACGGCCATCCTTTGATCGTTGGGGAGCCTGTCCGTTGCCAGCCGACGGGGCTCGCTTCTCTCCACGACGAATTCCGGCAACACAACTTTGCCGGAGGGGGTGGACTCCTTCACGTAGAACCAGCTCTTCTTCCACTCGCTCGCGGGCTTCTTTGGCAACATGAGCTTGATGAAATTGACCTTTGGCTTTAGCTGAAAGGTGACGCCTCCAACCGCCAAGATTGGGCCGCCAGACCCTTCGCGCCCGATGCGGCCATGGAACAGCTCCAGCCATAGCGGGAAGTACAGCCTGCAGCTGAGGTAGCATTTGCAGAAGACGACGAAGATCGCCAGCTGCTTGATGCTGTGAGGGCCGAGATCCGACGGTTTGATCGCATAATATGCGCAGAACCGCCGGAAGAACAATGAAGTGGGGAACCCCAAGCCCCTCTCCAAATGGCTTGGGAAGCAGATGAATTCGCCAGCACGCGGCTTCGACTCGATCTCGAAAGACGCGGGAATCCACCAATTCCCCTTATGGAGGACCCTGACGTCCTCAAAGGACCTGAGCTGCGCCGTGGTGCACTTGGATTTTCCCCATGAACCTTTCGGAGGCGCCATCAGGAAGAAAATCGGGTCGCCTGGTCTGGAGAGTCTGGATCGAGGGAAGACAGAATGAATAGATGCACAAGGATGAAGAATGCAAGGAAGGATCTACAGGAATGATCTGCCACTCCCCTTATAAAGGAGTGTTACCCACCAATCTCGGGGTAGTCGTTACCCATGGTAATTGCGCCGAAGTTACCGTTGAGCTACCCAACGGATAGTTTGACCAAGTTGATGGTCCAACTCCTTCACTTGACTCGCATGCATCTGTGCCCTATCCAATCGGCGGGGCAGCGACCTGGCAGCGATTGCATTAGCCAGAGCAGCGACCTAGTGGAGAATTTCCTTGGTTTTAGCAGAGCCCATCGTCGATTCGACTGGGCGTCCAAATTGGACTCGTGTACTCCGACTGCCAAAAGAACACCTGTGTTTGAATCAACAATGGCCTCGGGGACTACTGATGGGGATATGCCGAATGGGGTATGCCCAGCAGGACATTCCAATTGGGTCAAAGGCCTAGCGAGTGGGCCTGCAGGGCGGCGACTGGAATGCGACTGAGGAGAAGGCCTGGCGATTGGAGACTGGAGGCCCAGTAGCATAATCAAAGCCTAGTCAGATTAGGTCAAAGTCTCCGAATCCATATCGTGTTCGGGGATAAACTGTAAACCCTAGCGAGGTGCCTCCTATATAAACCTTCCTAGGGTACTCTGAGTACTTATGTTCCATCATACACCCCTTGAATCGACTCACTACTTAGACGCCGAGCTCGCCACCCCTATAACTGGCTCTCCATCAATCTAATCTAGAAGAAGTAGGTCTTTACCCTTCGGGGGCCGAACCTAGAGAAACCCATGTGCATCCGACCCCATCTCGCACCGCAGATGGCCGCCAGCTCTCGCCCCCGATTCTATCAATCGCTACCTACTGCAGCGACTGCCGTGGACATTTCCATGACACAAACCTTCCCTCCTTAAACAAAATCTCGTCCCGAGATTTAAGAAAAAGTAGGAACTAAGGAGATCTGGAAACTCGGTCCTAATGTAATCTTCTCGCTCCTAGGTAGCTTCTTCTTCGGTATGGTTGCTCCATTGGATCTTGAGAAACTTGATACTCCGGGTCCTGGTGGTTCTAAAGGCTTCTTCCAAAATACGGATGGGCACTTCACGATACATCAGATCCTTGTTGATATCTATGGCTCGGTGATCGATGTTCTTGAAAACTTCGGTCTTCTGCGAAACTTCTAGGCATTTTCGAAGTAACGAGATATGGAACACATCATGGATAAGATACTTCTCCATGGTGATTCAGAATCTTGAAAGGTCCAATATATCTGGTGGCTAACTTTCCTTTCAGTTGAAAACGTTGCATTCCCTTCAAGGGTGATACTTTGAGATACACGAAATCTCCGACATTGAAGGTCAAGTCTCTACGTCTCTTGTCAGCATAACTCTTCCGTCTGGATTGGGAGGTCTTGAGCTCTTTAAGTACTCGCAAACTATCACTAACAAGTAAGGTAGTTCTAGTAGGAATCTTAAGCTCTAGGTTTATTTGCAAAAAGCCAGCTTTATCTAAACTGAGTTTAGAAGTGAAGAAAACTAAATAAATGTTCTAAATCACTTAAGTGGGAACCTAGTTTTCATATTCACAACCTTGTTCTGGTCAAGTCAAATCATAATTCAATTCATAAGTTATTTTGAAAACATCTGACGAAGGAACAGTATGGCCACTTCAAATGTCCATGACCACGGACGCGGCTATTCGAATAGTTTGACACTCTATAGAGGTGGTACACTTTCACCACAAAATTCGATACATCCATCAGGGATAACCCTGAATCATCATACTTAGTATGCATATAATCAATCATAACCTTTCCTTTACACACTCTAGTATAAGCACCTCCCCTATGAGCTTGGCCTCCTAGCCATGGCCATCTGCCATCCTGGGCACTGCATAGGTGGAGATCATCAAGAGGTAGCCTCATCTCAAACCTCCTCCGCAAGGGAACCCATACTAATGCATATAAACTTCTGGCTAAGCCTTACCCAATTCAGGTATTGTGGTTGTATGGTAAAATTGGAATGGTATCGCATCCGAACCCAACCATCCGTTTTTATAAAGGGCTAAGGCTCATGCCTCAACATATTCATGATCAAATCCATTTGTGTTTCTCAACACATGTCAAAACATTTTAATAGAATGACTCATCATTCCAAGGTTTTCATAATCATTTTCACCAAGTATTCCCATCTAAAGTGATCAAGTTTTATGCTTAGCACTAGCCACTAAGTTAAGAGTGTTCACCAATGAGGGATGCTAATCTCAATCTCATGCCATAGAATGACATCTAGTATAGGCCTAGTTTTATACTCTTTATGCTATCTATACTACTTTCCAATACTCACAAAGCACTAACTTAAAGTAAATAACTTTGGTAAAGTAAAAGAGTAAAGCTTGCAAGTAAAACTTGGGATTGGTATAATCAAAGGTATATAACCAAAGCATGCCTAATGCATCTTGCTTAGGTTAAAGCTTGCATGGTTAACTTGTATAATTCTAGCTTGCCTTGATTGGTGCAGTGATTGAAGTTTTCCTCTTCTTCTTCGGGGTAGAACTCCTCCTCGTAGCTTGGGTCGGTACTATCGTCTATAAATAAATATGGGATACACAATCACCAAACAATACTTAACTAATTCTATTTAGCACACTAAGGCTCACACTTTATGATCTAGTATCATCATAATCATCACATGAAATAAAGAACTAGTTTTATTTAGATTATTTGAGAAAAGTAATTTGTACTCACTAAAATTAATTAATATTTAATATTCTCCAATTAAAATATGGGATCATGTGGCATCACCACATATTCGAATACATGGGAATGTGATTTAAAAGGGTTGGTCACATTTTATAAAGTTTAAGATTATCATTTAAAAGATTTAAAGTGACTAGAAATGCCCTAATAACATTCTTTTGGTACTAGTCCAATGTCACTACATGCAAACCTAGATATTTTTACATATTCATATAGATATTATCAAATGTGATTTTTTAGAGTTGGAATCAACTCAAAATCTATTATGGTTGATTTTTTCAAAAATGTTTGAAGTTGCAAAAGTCTTTGTCTTGTTATTTTTACTAAAGATTATCTCTAACTCTAAATGATTTAAATCCAACGGGCTTGGATAATTTAATTATCTTTCTAACAAAATTTAAATCATGCAATTTGGTTCAGTGAAACTCTCTGAATTGATTTTTGAATATGTGGAGAGAAACTAGTTTAAACCTAAATGGAAAAATAATTATTTGAATTTCCAGGCCAGGGCGGGAAGTTAAATGGGCCGGCCCAGTTGCACTGCACAGCACAACGGGCTACTGACAGATGGGGTCCACCAGTCAGTGGGACTAACTACGCGAAATGGTATCGGTGAATCTAGGCTGTGCGATCTAGTTCTAATCCAACGGCGGTGTGTCGTCGTCGACAACGAACTGCTCCGACGAGGAATCAACCCTAACGCGCCGGTGAGGGTCTCGCGGGGCTCACCTGGGCTCCAGCTAGGGTCGGCGACGGGGGCAATCGATGTGGTAGACGACAGCGAGGCGAGGCGCAGTCACGACAGGGCTTGGGGTGGTCGAAATTGACGGCGCCCTTCTCCTCCAGCAACGGCGGGCTCCGGACAAATTCCGGCGAGGGAGAGCTCGCCTTGCTCCGGGAAGAATTGGGGAGGCATCAGTGAGAGGTGGTGAGTGGAATGGTGTGGAGAAAAGAGGCAGGGTGGCCTCCTTTTGTAGTGCAGCGAGGGGACCGAGCGGTGCGGGCGCGAGCTCGTCGGTGACGAGGCTACACGCGGCTATCAGCATGTCGGTGGCTAGTGGGCGATGTTGTGTTCCCTAGCGGTCCTTATTGGGCATAATGGCGAGGCGTGGAGCAGCGTGGTTCGGCCGGGAGCGTGCGGTGCTCTACACGGACGCATAGGTGTTTGTGGCGGCGTGCGAGAACTGCGGGTCACTCGGCGGCGAACGGGGGTGTCCGCTAGGGTGGTGTGATCATGGCGGGCGTGAGCGTGCGTGGTGAGGGTAAGGCATGGTCTGGGTGAGCTGGTTGGGCGCGGCGAGCTGGCGTGCTCTGGCCATGGCACAGAGAGGCAGGGCGTAGCGTAGCTAGAGTCATCCATGGCTCGGCTGGGGTCGTGGCCTGGACAGGGGGTGGCGGTAGAGCGAGGCGTGCTTCCTGGAAATCATGGTTGGCTGCGGCGGTGTCTGCTGTGAGCTGGTAGTGGTCGGCCAGCGATGACCACAATCGGGCGGTGCTCCACTGTGCAAACGGCAAAGGGGGAACTTGGTCTGGGGCTTGGTTAGACTTAGGGAGACAGGGGAGTGAAGGGGAGACCAAATGGTCAAGGATTTCTGTGCACAATAGTGAAGTTAGGCAGAGGTTAAATTAGTGCAAGTAAGGTGTTTGTGTAAATGGCCGTATGAAACTTGCTTTGGAATTATTGATTCAAAATTTTTGAGTGATCTTAAATAAAGCTTGAGAATCTATGTTTACTTAGAGAGGTCAAGGGGAATTGATTTGATAGGTTTTTGAAAAGTGGGATCTTAACATATGAACTAGATTCAATTTTCAACTATCCATTAAATTGATTTGAAAGATGTTTTTGTAAGTTTGTAAAGTGGGCCTTGATACAATTTTACTTGGTCTAGCAAGGGGTGAAAAGAATTAGAATAGTTTCTGTTAGAATTTTTCTTCTAGGAACACACAAAGTGACCTAGTGGTGGATTTTGGTCAAAATGACCATTTGCTTATTTAATTCATTTTTGATTTCCTTTTCTTTTGATTTTGTTTGTAATTGGTCTAGATGATGTAGTATTCATATTTAAACCATTTCACATCATTTAGAACAATCAAACATGGCATTAGCACTCAAATCTACACTAATGCAAAACACACATGCATTCATATTCATTTTATTAATAAAAGTTTTTGTTAACCCTAAATTGGGTGATTAGAACTTCATTATCTTGATTATAAGTTTTGGGGTGTTACAGGAACTTCATCAAAGCGTTGGGCCTGAGTCAATCCTTAACCCTACATGCAAATGACTGGGAGAACGACCTAGTTCACATAGTCATCAATGTCTCCTTCTTCATCAACCTTCTTGAAGTCTGACCAAGTAAATAGCTAAGGCCAATGCCAGTGAGTACATTTGAATGTACCCGCAAACCACATTAAGAGGATAATAATAACAGGATATGCAATATGACTGTGGTAGTAGGATAGCTCTATCAAAGATTATTTTCCAAAAAACTTTTGAAAACATAACCAACACTTCTAAGAAGAAGTTGATACGGCCAAAACGTATCTAATTTCCCGAACAATTTTTCTATTGTTTTTCCTCTAAACTTGTGTGATTTGGATACAACTAACACGGACTGGCGCTGTTTTTAGCAGAATTACATTGGTGTCTAGTTTTTGTGCAGAAAATCAACTATTAGGAAAAATCCCGGAAAATATGCCAAAAATCCTTTTTCACCAGAAGACTCGCGGAGCCAGAAGACGAGATGGAGTAGGGCCATGAGGGGCCCACACCACCTGGCCGCGTGGGCCAGGCCAGGCTGTGCCTAGGGGTGGTGTGTCTGCCTCGGCTGCCCCCTCGGCCTCCCTCTTCACCTATTAGTTGCCTCTACCTAGAAACCAAGGGGAGTTCGATGTTTTTCAGAAAGAGTTCCGCTGCGCCACCACCACCAGATTCCGCGATTCGGAACCAGAAACTTCGTTCTAGCACCCTCCCGGGACGGGGAATTGGAGGAGATCATCACCATCATTGTCACCATCACTTCTCCATTGACGATCCATGTTTCCCCCATCTATGAGTGAGTAATCCCCCGCTGTAGGCTATGGGGATGGTAGGGATTGGATGAGATTGTTCGTGTAATGACATCAGATCATTAGGGCATGGTGCCTATAGTGCTTTTTGACTTTGTTGCACTTGTTATGCTTAATGCTTGTCACTATGACCTGAGTGCCATGATTTCAGATCTGAACATGTTATTGATTCATTATGATAGTATTGTTTATGGTCTTACCTACAAGTTGTACAGACACGTTGTTGTCCGGAACCAAAGGCCCCGAAGTGACAACAATCGGGATAACCAGAGGGAATGGCTTTGATGTGAGGATCACATGTGTTCATGGAGTGTTAATGCTTTGCTCCGATGCTCTATTAAAAGGAGCAAACGGGCTGGCAGGAAAAAAGATGTTGTGCAAGTTCTCATTGCGAGCACGTATGACTATATATGGAACACATGCCTATGATTATTTAGTACTTGGATGCTTTATCTTATTTATCTGCAAATGCCCTATGTCTTGATTGCCATGTGAATTGTCTTGTCCATGCCGTCCGTCCATCTATCCCTATGCCTACCGCGCTTTAATCCTACTGTTTACTGCAATTGTTACTATTGTCTTTACTTTTACTACTGCTATTACTTTGCTATTGCTACTACAAAGCTGTTGCTACTGATAAGCTGTTTTGATCAAGATTGTTTCCAGGTGCAGCTGAATTGACAACTTAGTTGTTAAGGCTTATAAGTATTCTTTGGCTCCCCTTGTGTCGAATCAATAAATTGGGTTTCACTTCCCTCGAAAATACTGCGATACACCCCCTATACTTGTTGGTCATCAGAAGCCTTTCCAACCATCAATGACCATGGACACGGCTACCCAAATAGATTTACAATCTACAGAGGTTGTACACTTTCCCCACAAGGTTTGATTACCCTGCCCTAATCCTGCATGGATCATGGGTCGAGTAACCAAGAAAGACCCTTGCGATGCCCACTCTAGTATGGGCGCCTACCCTATAAGTTGTTCCTCTCAACACCGGGGTGTCAGGTATAAGGACCATCCAGAACGCATTTTAGACTTGCACAAAGTGTGCACTTTAAATGAGAGGCTCGTAGTATCATCCGGCTACACCGAAAGGCAGTTCGCATCCCCCACAGAACATTATTACCAACACATGAGCCTTTACTGTGAAGAGACCCAACATTCAAGGGATAGGATCCCTTATAAGTAGTTGCAAGGCAACCCATACCAGAGTAAACAAACTTCAAGTCAAGCCCTATCCCATTCCAGGGTAATTTGGTTGCATAGTTTAGTTGTTCTAGAAAACTACATATTACCCGGTGTGTTTTTGTTAACATTTTTTTTCCTCCTCTTCCATTTTAGTACCATTTGTAAAAAAAACTCTTATTTTCTCAAAAGCTCCTCTTGGTAAGGCAATACTTACCAAGGTTTTACCATAAAACCTTCAGTAAATTTCTCGGGTTTTCCCAACCTATAGTTTTGCTTTGGGAAAAAGGGGTCTGCAAAGGGATATGGAGTTAACCACCAACTTACAATACTAGGGGACAAGTAGGTGTCATCAAGGGGGTTTTAGTTAGCAGTACCATTGTGTAATAGCTTGGAGGGGCCAAGCCAATACAAGATATAAATAAGATATAATAAAAATGATGCACTTTGCATAAATAGGTAAGTAAAACATGCATAAATAAAAAGTAGGATAATCTTATGAACAAGTAGGTGGCTTTCCTATGATTAGAAATATGTCCTTGTACTTCTTCTTAGAAATCCAAAATAACAATTGTCTTCTCCTTCTTGACTTCAATAAAACCGCAACTATCGTCATCATGGATCACACATGCACGCAAGAAAAATACCACAATCAACACAAGGCAAACATGGCACCACCACAGTACAACAAGCAAATACTCAAAGTATCTCAACCAGTTAGTAGGTATTGGATATACTTAGTTAGCAATTCGAATCATCTCAATTTCTCCTTTTGAACTTCTCATATGATTTAATTACTAAACAACACTTGAATATGGATTTTAGGCCATGAACAAGCTCTGTTTGATACAAGAATGCAAATGTGGTATCATTAGGAAGGTATTGAAATAAAAAAACCACTAGAAGTGGTTTCATCATTTTACCAAAAAAATTATTTTGTTAGGAATTTTCTAGTGAGAATAACCTTTGTTTTTGTATTTTATTTACCAAGAATTATCTGTAGGTCAGATAAATGTTTCCTCTTAGAGTTAGAAAGATACTTAAGTACTGGTTCACTGGGAGCTGGATTCACCTTAAAAGAATTACCAGAATGCCCTTGGGGAATTCCCAAAGTCAGTTCTGCAAGTAATTTGTCTTTTCATCACATTTATTATACATGTTCTTTTGGTACGAAACCCTTGATGATGACAACTGCTCAAGTTCGTCCAAGCTAGGAGGTCACAAGGTTGTCGTCGCTCGGACTATGGAGCAGGATCTGCCAGAGTCTTCGGATGGACATGTAAGTTTTCCTTTTAGTTTACTCTTGGAAGCCTCCAAGCCCTTTTGTGCTAACTCGAATACCTACACAGCCATTCCTATAGAATATGAAGCAGATGGGCCAACAGTACGTGTAGCTAGAATATTACTTCTCTATTGGGTATTGTAGTTGCTATGGCCACCGTTTAATGGACGGCATTGTGTTGTGTGCCAGAGGATAACAACGAGGTTTTGCGTCGCCTAGGGACTCTTGAAAAGAGTATTAGCACTTGGTGGTGATGATGCTATGTGGCACCCCAAACCTGTAGATGATGGACTCAAAGAACTTGACGGCAGTGGTGCCGGTTTGGTTAGTGATGGGCGTGGCCTCGATCCACTTGGTGAACTTGTCGACAACGACGAGGAGGAAGACGTATCCCCTAGGCGAAGACTTCTGTAGCTTGCTGACCATGTCAAGTCCCTACTGCGCGAAAGGCTAGGCCAGTGGTATGGGTTGCAGCTCGGAGCCTGGCGAGTGTGTCTTGTCCACAAACCTTTGGAAGGTGTTGCACTTGGTGACGATGTCCTTGGCGTCACGCATTGTGGTTGGCTAGTAGAAACTAGATCGTAGGGCCTTGGTGATGAGTGCGCGACTACCGACGTGATGCCCACAGGTGCCTTAGTGGATGTCGAGGAGGATGCTTCTGCCGTCACTGTTGGTGACGCACCGCTGAGTAACTCCGGTGATGTTGCACTTGTAAAGCTCGCCGTTGATGATGGTGAAGGATTTTGAGTGATGGGAAATCTGCTATGCGTTAGTCGGGTCGTCCGATAGCTTCTGGCTGAGCAAATAAGTGATGTACGACTGAGTCCAGGAGGGCTCGATGAGCATGACCTCCATGGGTCCTTCGGGTGGAGGATCTGGCACCGCACTGGTTGGTGTTTTTGCCTTGTCGGGTGGCACAGCCCCTGAGTGCATCAAAAGTTCTGGTGGCCTAGTGGATGGCTTGACCTTGATGGAGCACTCGCATATTTGTTCCAATAATACTCCGGGTGGTACCGTGGTGCAGGTGGAGCCAATGTTCGCCAATTGGTAGGCCTCTTCATTCCTTTCACAACTAATGTGCTCGAGCTCACAGTTGTTGAAGTCCCCTTCGAGTGAGTTGTAGAGGTCGCGGTAGGCGATCATGTTGTTGATGATGGCGTCACACCTGTTCATTGTTTGTTGTACGACGAGGTAAGAGTCACCATATATCATCAAGCGAGTGGCGCCACAAGCCTTTTCCATCCACATTCCATGGATGAGGGCCTTGTATTCTGCTTCCTTGTTTGACGCACGGAACTTCATCCATAGTACATACCGCATATTGTCACCATGCGGGGACGTCAAGATTACACCAGCGCCTACTCCTTCTCGGCGCTTCGATCCATCGTAGTTGGATCTCCATCCAATGGACTAGGAAATTCGGGAGCACCTGCGATTTTATCATTATGCGGTGCTCGTTGGTGATGTCTCATGGGGACAACTTGATGCCCTAGAGGACAACTCGCCCCGTTTCTTCGGGGTTGTTAAGGACATGAGACAGCAGAGCATCGTTGACCCCCACTATTGGGTGCTCCATGAAGTAGTGACGCAGTCGACGTGATGTCATAAACACACCATATTCCAGCTTCTGATAGTGCAGGTACCGCTGCTTGGTGGGCGTCAGCACCTCACTGAGGTAGTACACAGGCCGTTGTACCCCATGTATCTTTCCTTCCTCAGATCATTCAATGACAAGCACGGTGTTGACCACCTGGTGTGTGGCGAATAAGTATAGCAACATAGGTTCCTTCTCCTAGGGAGTGACTAGGACTGGCGAGGTTGATAGTAGGCGCTTAAGTTCATAGAAGGCTTCTTGAGCTTCGCTAGTCCTCTCAAATTTGTCCGTCTTATGGAGCATTTGGTAGAAAGGGAGGGCTTTTTTGCCCATCTAACTGATGAACCTGCTAAGGGCCATGATTCGCCTAGCTAGCTGATGTACGCCTTTGATATTCTTAGGATTCTCCATGGCTAGTATATCCTTGATTTTCTTCGGGTTCACCTTGATTCCCCTTGTGCAGATGGGGTACCCGAGTAGTTCCCGGCCGAAGGCACGCTTTTCTAGGTTTAGCTTGATTCTGTAGCAGTCGAGGTTGTCAAAGGTCTCGCGGAGATCATCGATGAGTGTTGTGCTCTCTTTTGTCTTGACCACTATGTCATCGACGTAGACTTGCAAGTTACGACCTATTTTATTCTTCAGGCATGCCTGCATGCACCTTTGATAGTTGGCTCTTGTGTTCTTCAGCCCGAAAGGCATTGTGTTATAGCAGTAGATGCCGAATGGTGTGATGAAGGTCGTCTTTTCCTGGTCTTCCACCTTCATCCTGATCTGATTATAGCCTAAGTAGGCTCGTCGAAGGAGAGGCGTTCGCACCCCGAAGTTGAGTCGATGATTTGATCGATCCGTGGAAGTTGGAAGAGGTCCTTCGGGCAGTGATTGTTGAGGGATGTGAAGTCCGCACACATCTGCAGTCCATGTCCTTCTTTGGCACCAGCACAGGGTTAGAAACCCAGGTGCTTTCTTTGATCACACAGATAAATTGGGTGTCAAGGAGTATGTTGATTTCCACGCCTACAACTTTGGCCTTCTCTTTTGACAGCCGTCGTAGTGATTGCTTGATTGGTCGTGCATCATGGTACATGTTGAGTGCATGCTCGGTTAATTCCCTAGGAACTCCTGGCACGTACGCGGGACACCAGGCAAAGATTTCCTAGCGCTCATGGAGGAATTCGATGAGTGAAAGTTCCTATGCGGGACTCACGTTGTTGGTGATGAGGGCCGTCTTGGTGGGATCCGTCGGGTGGACCTGGACCTCCTTGGTGTTGACCGTGGAGTCAAAGGATTTATTAGGTGCGCAATTCCTGCTAAATGGAGGAAGACTATTGTTTGTCGACTCCTTGAGTCTAGCTAGCTCTTCTTGCATTCCGAAATACTAGGAGGTTCTATTGAACTCCATGTCGCAATTGTCGGACCTTGTAAATCTCCCCTGGATGGTGATGACACCATTTCGTCCTGGCATCTTCAGCATGAGGTACATGTAGTGCGGTACTACCAGGACTCTT
This sequence comes from Avena eriantha, assembly GCA_910589775.1. Classification (NCBI taxonomy): domain Eukaryota; kingdom Viridiplantae; phylum Streptophyta; class Magnoliopsida; order Poales; family Poaceae; genus Avena; species Avena eriantha. The sequence continues at coordinate 471,853,898 of OU342742.1, read as the reverse complement.
GCGAATACCACGTGGCCGAGTATGGCGTGGTATTGGGATGTCCAATCGACCACCTCGAACTCAAAACACTTGCGTCTAAAGTTCTTGGGCATGCTAATGGTTGTGATAATACAACACTTTTTTAGCAATATAAATTGTGTCATTTGCCTATCATATCATGCTCCCTCTAACTATTGCTATGTCAGATATGCATGATTACTTGTTTTTATTAAATTCAATATGAGCTTTGCACATTTAGTAGTTTAGGTAGAATTTTATCCCACTTCCTTGCCTTTGACATGTGTAGAGGTGTTGATGATGATTATGAATAAAACAAAGGCAAAAGGAGCAAAGAGAGCATAGTATGGAGGAGCTGCAGGGACCAGACTTAGCCATTTGAGGTGTTGGAAAAGTGATTTTTTCCAACTTCTCAAAATAAAGATCCAAGACCACAGGGTTGCAGACCTCGACGATACGAATTCAACGAGCCCAAGAAACCCAAAACGGAGTTCGTATGAAGAAATGGCGACCAAAATACTAAAGAGTACTGAAGGTTTGACGACTAACTATACAGCGGGAGAAATAATTCTGGCTGTATAGCTCCTGCCATATAGCTGCCAAAAAGGTCGCAAACAATGGGATTTCTCCCTCTGGAAGCTCCAGAACCTTCTCCAAGTCATATGACGGTATTGATGGAACCCTACGGTACTCCAAGGCCTATATAAAGGAGGGAGGAGTCAAACAAGAGAGGAGGAAGCCACCATACACCATATACAAGATCGAGATCCCATCTAACGCCACCACGGTGGCGCCCTGCCGCCGTGCCGCCTCCATAGCCTCTACAGCTCCACCAAGATCCAGATCTCCATCAACACCATCAAGCCATCCAAGCAAGAAGAGGAGGAGAAGGAGGACGCCGCCATCACCACGCCTACGCCATCATCATTGTGCCGTCATCACCAACTCCATCACTGCTACTCCTTCATCCTTCCCCAGCATGATCTCCGTGATGGTTTGTAACATGGGTTGAACCCCCTTTTATTAATGTTATGATGATTTGAGTAATTGAAGTGTGGTGTGTTCTTGGTAATTAATATCTTTGTGCTTTCTCTTTACATTGTTCTATTCATGATATTATTCTAGTGATTGGAGACGCCCAACCCATTGTTGAGGAATTTACTACGGATTCACGGAGTATCACAAAACCTATCATTAGTCTCTGCTCTTCCATGGGTAGAACTAATAGGCTATTTTCTATAAGTGATTTGCGGAGGCAATAGCAGCTTAGGGTTCACCGCCCAAGATTCCCTCAAGATCACTCATAATATAGATAGGTATAGTGTTGCGAATTGCTTGACCCCAAAGTGACAGATGGGATATCTTGTGACTAGCACACTTGCTTAGGAGTACGGTTGTCCATAGAACTTAATGTTTTTGCTCTGGTTTACCTTGATTGGTCTGGTTACCTTAATACACTATTCTCTTACGAGATGACCCATGTCCGAAGAGGGTGTGGACAATTGAGTTGTCTAGTTGCCACTTGCCAACGGTGGGAGACAACAGTATATGAGGGACCGCCACAATTATAGTTAACAACTATTCCATAAGCACTTATCATGCACACCGGTATACACAACATTACTAGAGGAATCATAGCATTAATATTTCATCTCATTGCATTCACCTCTTTTAAGTTTTACTTTTGTTCTAGTTTTCTTCCAGTCCTTGTAGTTGTTATTACAAAACATCTTAAATTCATTTATCCTAACAACTTATAGAATAGGATATTTCCAAACCACGGTTTGGGTGCGAACATGGTCGCATTGACAACGTGGTTGCAGGGTCGTGTTCACCGAGATCCCATCGGGACAAACTCTTTAAATATTTGCTCCTACAAGTACTACAATAACCCTGTTATTGGTGCAGGAACCCAGTCATCAAATTGGCGCTGTTGCCGGGGAGCAAAGGATTCGGTTATCAACTCGCATATAGTTTATTTCAGTTTGTTGCTATTGTCTTACTTCTATCTTTAATATTGAAAACAATAAAAAAAGTACAAAACCAACAAATTATGAAAACTATTGCTACTAATCATGTCTTCCGAGATAAATTCCGTTCAAGAGATAATACAAGCATTAGAGGTGATAAAGGATTCAAGTTCATCAAGCTTGGTTGCTAGACATGAGCTAAATTTGTGGATCAATTGGAAATTGTAACTACCTCGGTGAATTACGCTCTTAGTTACATGCCTGGATGAACGAAAGTGGTTAAAATAGTACGGTGGGGCCCAGGGCCACTCACGGTAGACCTTTCGGCCGTCCTAACCACTTTCAGAACATCAGGACAAGAACGAGCGGCGTAATCGGCAGGCGAAGGGATCAACTACATACACAAATGAGTATGTATGCAAGCCACATACAACAGTCCTCAGAGCCATTCCATCTAAAAGAAATAGAAATATTGCAACGCCATACGTCAAGATTCAAATATCCTAGATAGAGATAATAATTTAGGATATCTCCTCATACAACAAACATCAGAATATCAGGCGGAAGCGGAAATCAAGATCTGAGTACGGACAAGAAGCAAATCAGCATAAGATACCACATAAATAAACACATCCCGCCCATAGATCTCACGGATCCCCGTTCCCGGAATCTCTACACCGAGTGATCGTTGCCAACATCATCTGTCTCCTCCACCCAGTATCCATCTTGCGGGTACACCTGTTCATCTGAATCAAACAATTTATCGTGTGAGACCCTAGGGGTACTCAGCAAGTCTTTATGCCACTAAAGGGGACACAACCTGGGGTGACGCAATTGCAGCAAAAGATAATAGCTAACAATTCTATAGATACTCGCTAACCATCCGCCTAACCAATGATAGATGGATGTTCGTGAATTAAGAACAACAGTTATAACAGTATAATTAACAGATCCATCCTCCTCCTTGCTTACCAACGAGGAAGCGGACGAACAACCCCCATCATCCGTTGGCAGTTTTATTAACCATTCCCTGAGTATTGCACTATTTACTAGTCAAGTACTTAGTCAAGTTAAAAGCGGTACTTTAGTTATACTTGTCTATGATCGAGAAACTGTGCTCCAAGTCGTCCATAACCGCGGACACGGCTTTCAGAAAGATTTACCCTGCAGGGGTGCACGAATAGCAACACACACTCGATCAACCTCGGAAAAACCAACTCAAAACCCAACGAGGCATTCACGACAAAGCAATCACAGGATTTAGAAATATTTCAGGGGGCCACCCCATTAAGCTACCCGCAATGAAGTTGGCCGGCTCCGAGACGGACCCAAGGTTTGTGTCAATGGCTGTAAACGACTGGGAACCCGAAAGTGTGATTGGGCTTGTCGATACCGCGAAAACATTCCACGATCCAAAACAGTACAGGTGCTCCACGCACAATCTTAATAAAGAAGTAACATGGCATAAGTACAGGATAGTAATAAAGCCCCAAACTACTTTGTGGCCCCGAGAAATAAGAATGAATCAAGCTCTGGCTCAGGGGGGTCCATAAGGCCTCCCGGATGTGGATAGTGCGAATAGTCAAGGAACAGGAATCAAGTACTCGGGGTCCTACGGGACACCAGTGAACATGAAAAACCAAATAGCAGATATTGCTCACCGGTGCCTCTTTCATTAGTTATCCCATTACTACTCAGGTTAAGTCGTTTAGGTACCTCATGATTCATCAGACACTCACATACCCTACACATGCTTTTCTACGACTCGCATGGCTCAAACAACTCCTGTAGTAATGGGTCATGGGATGGAGGAACAAGCTTCGGTGGGGTTTAAAAATAAAGGCTATGCAGTACTTGGGATTCAATTTAATGCAATCGCGATTCAATGATGCAAGAATAAGATAGAGGCAATAGGTACTATATGTATGCAAGCATGAGTTAGTGCTTGCCTGGCAGCTCAGTTGGAGCGAGAGATGGATCTGGGTAGTACTCCTGTGATTCCTGGTAATTCTCCTGCTAGGCGTCTATTCGAAGAAGAACCAAACAAACAAGGCCAACATAAATAAAGTGCACAAGCATATGAAGTAAAATGCGACAAGCAAACAAGCATGCCATGATGAATGATGCACAATTTACATGGCATTAAAGTAGCATGGCATGGTGAGGTGTGGGGTACAAGAATAAATCATTTTATTAATTATTTACCCAAGTTTTATTGTCATAAACAGCTCAGATTTTTAATAATAACATGATGCATGCTTCAATCCAGAACAAGGACTGCATAGATAGAATGGGCTCGTCGTGCTGATTGATTTAGACATATTATTTGTCAAATTTGGAGTTGTAGAATTAAAGTTATTAATTTATTAAGGAAAAGGGTATTTTATTGTAATTTTAATCATCTCGAGAATTTAAAGTGGTCAAACATTATTTTGAATGGCATATTTGAATTCCTCACATTTTTCTGATTCAAAAACATATATTATTTGTATTATTTGGATTAATTTGAAAGTTATTTAAAATCTGATTTGAATTTGAATTTAAACATTTACTGAAAAAGTTTAATAAAACAGAGAAACGGAAAAATACTTTTTGCACTCAGCCAAACCTAGCCACAGTCGCTGACGGGTGGGGCCGGTTTGACTGGCGACGTAGCGCGCGAAAAATCTTTTACACCGCGGGTTAGCCTAGCTGCAGCGAATGACAAGCGGGGCCAGCGGGCTAGGGCCCATGTGACAGCGGCCGAACATGCAGAGGCTGCCAGGTGGGGTCGGGGGGAGCGCGGGTTGAGCAACTCAAAAACCGGGGTGCCTTTTCGTAAAATGACCCGCGTCGATGACAGGTGGGACCTAGCTAGACCGCGGGTTGAGCCGGCAAAAGGCGCAAGGGGTTATGTGCAAAAGGGGGGTGCAGCACTGTTTTTCTTCTTGTTTTACTGACGAAACTGAAGGACGCGTTCGGCGACAGCGCGTGTGCGGCGCGGTGGGGATCTAACTGGCGACCTCGCGCGTGCAAGCGGCGGTGGCTACCGCTGGGCTAGGGAGGGGTTGGTGTTAGGAATCGCAGGCGCGGCTAGGTGTGTCTCTGCGACGCAGCGACGAGCAGACGCACGCACGACGCCGGTGCATAGAGGGTGTTCGTCGAAGGGATCGGCACGACCAGGAAGCGACGCTGGACGAGGGGGTGTCAGGGGGGTCCGGTGGCTCACCGCGAGGTTGTCGGTGGTGGCGGATCGGGACGTGGCGCGGCAGGGCATCGGCGGAGCTGGCGAACCGGAGATCTAGCGTTTCGGCAGGGCGTCGACGTACTGCGGCAGTGGTGGCCTTCTCCTCCTCGCTGGCGGGTCCAGGGCGAAGCAGGGGGTGTCCTCGGTCTCCTCGACCACTTCCACGTCGCGCATGCCGGCAGGAACGAGGAGTAGGCGGTGGTACTGGCGGGGCCGGCGAGAGGGGAGATGGCGGCGGTGGAGCGGCAGGGGAAGAGGGTAAGGCCCTGGGGGATCTGGGAGAGGCAGAGGAGGCGTGGGGCGGAGGATAAAGCGAGGGAGAGGGAGGAGGGTGCCGTGTGGGGCTCGGGGTAGATAAAGGTGATTTCGGTCACCTTTCTCCACCTCCTCTCACGTGCTCGAGCTGGCTCTGCGTGAGCAGGGCAGGGGCAGGTAGGCCTGGCAGGTGGGACAGTAGAGAGGAGCTCGGGGTGGGGCTAGCTCGGCAGAGAGAGAAAGAGAGAGGAGAGGGGAGGCTCGGGTTAGCTAGGTGTGGTCTCGGGTTAGGGTTTTGTTACGGTTGGGGTAGGTGGTTAGCTGAGGTGTGGGACCAGGGAGAGAGGGTGGCTAGGTGGGTCCAGCATGGTAGAGAGAGGGAGAGATGAGAGAGGTGTGGTAGGGGTTAGGGTTTAAAGTAGAACTAGGGTTAGAGGGAAAATAGAGAGAGAAAGCTAGGTTCGGTTTTGATTAGGTGTTTAGGTTTTAAAACTTGTTTAGAAGATCAAACCAAGAGAAAAAGTGAGGGCTTGAATTAGCATAAGATGAGGTGAAGGAGAATCCAAGTAAAAGAGGAAGAGAAAGGTTTATGGGAAAAAGGCCTTATTTGAATCATGCATGAAGGGGAGAATGGTGTTGATGAGTACATGGGAATGGTGGAGAGATATGTAGATGATCCCACAAAGAAAGAACCACTAAAAGCAAGAGAAAAACAAATGAGCTAAAGGTGGTGGTACTCTTGCATGGCCCATGAAAAATAATTAATGCCATGTCTTATTCTTGTGAAAACAATAATATTATAACATGGCATGATCCCATGCATTACCAACATGTGGAATAAAGGCCAAGCAAAATAAAAAGGGATTGGATCCACACTAAACCACATGAGCTAAATTAAGTGGCAAGAATAAAATAAAAGCCCATGGGTAAGTAGGGTGGTGGGATAATAAGGTGATGAAAAGAAAGGTGATGGAGTTGAATAAAAGATATGCCCCCAACTCAACTTGGGCATTTAAACAATATATCAATAACCAAATACAATATCAGGAGGCAAATACAATTAATAATGCATATGAGAGAAGAACCAAAAAAAAAGGGTTTTATATGATGCTCAAATGCAAGGTGGCATGATGACATGAGCATGATATAATTATGATGCAACAATTGTATATAGGAAGTAGCCAATATCTTACTAGACCAAGTAGCATTACCATTGTTAGACAATTGGGATGCTACAACTCTCCCCCACTAAACAAGAATCTCGCCCCGAGATTCTAGGAAGAAGAAGAAGACTCAAAGAGGGTAGGATACTTGGCACGGAGCTCATCTTCGCGTTCCCAAGTGGCTTCATCAACGGAATGGTGCGACCACTACACCTTGTAGAACTTGATGGACTTGTTGCGAGTCCTTCTTTCTGTGACTTCTAGAATTTTTATGGGGCGTTCTTGATAAGACAGATCTTCTTGGAGATTGATGAGTTCATGGTCCACGGTCCTGCCGGGATCCTTGAAGCACTTCTTGAGTTGAGAGATGTGGAAAACATCATGGACTTTGAGTTGTTCAGGGAGCTCAAGAGCATAAGCAACTTCTCCCCTTCTTGCACGAATTTTGAACGGACCGATGTATCTAGGAGCCAGCTTTCCTTTGATACCAAAACGGTGCGTTCCTATCATGGGAGTGACACGAAGGTAAACGGGATCACCAGGGACATACTCCATGTCCGTGTGCTTTCTGTCATAATTGCTCTTCTGGCGGCTTTGAGCAAACTTCAGGTTTTCAAGAATGATGTGAACTTTCTCCTCCGCTTGAGTTACAATGTCGGGGCCAAACAATATTCTTTCACCTCCGCCCGACCAACCAATCGGAGTTCTGGATTTGCGACCATAGAGAGCCTCAAATGGTGCCATCTTTAGACTTTTCTGGAAGCTGTTGTTGTAAGAGAATTCAGCATAAGGAAGACATTCTTCCCACTTCATGCCGAAAGAGATAACGCAAGCACGAAGCATATCTTCCAGAATCTGATTGATCCTTTCAACTTGTCCTTGCGACTGAGGGTGGTAAGCTGTGCTGAAGTTCAATTTTGTTCCCAAAGCATTTTGGAAACTTCCCCAGAACTTGGAAGTGAAGATGCTTCCACGGTCTGAACTAATCTCAAGAGGAACTCCATACTGAGAGACAATTCTGTTGATATAGAGCTCAGCCAACTGAATTGCAGAAATTGTTTCCTTGACTGGAAAGAAATGAGCTACTTTGGAAAGCCTGTCAATGACAACAAAGATTCCATTGTGGCCCTTCTGCGACCTTGGAAAACCAGTGATGAAGTCCATCTCTACTTTCTCCCATTTCCATTCCGGAGGCTTCAATGGTTGGAGAAGACCGGAAGGTTTCTGATGGACAGCTTTAACTCTGCGACAAACATCACACTCCGAGACATACTTGGCACAATATCGTTTCAAACCAGGCCACCAATATTGTGTTTTTAAGTCCATGTACATCTTAGTGCTGCCAGGGTGGATAGAAAGAACAGAATCATGCGCCTCCTTGAGAACTTGTTCTCTTAAACCCGGGTAGTTCGGAACAAACATCCGGTGTTCAAAGAAAAGAGTGCCTTGGTCGTCAACGTGGAAAGACTCATACTTCGGAAGCTGAATGTTGGAGATGATCTTTTTAGTGTAAGGATCACCAAGTTGAATGGAACGGACCTTTTCTTCCAAGAGAGGTGTTGCTAGAAGGTTCAGAAGATACCCTTGATCCACAATTTCAAGGTTTAGCTTGCGGAATTCCTCGCACAAGAGAGGTTGTTGTTCTTCCACCATGAGGTTATTGACATAAGCTTTTCGGCTGAGAGCATCGGCCATGACATTAGCTTTGCCCGGAGTGTAGTTGATGGTCAAATCGAAATCATTGATTGTTTCAATCCACCTTCTCTGACGAAGGTTGAGATCAGGCTGTGTGAATATATACTTCAGACTCTTGTGATCAGAAAAGATCTCACAACGGTTGCCAAGCAAGTAATGCCTCCATACTTTGAAAGCAAAGACAACTGCTGCGAGTTCGAGGTCATGTGTAGGATAGTTGATCTCATGCGTCTTCAACTGTCGAGAGGCATAAGCAACAACCTATTTTTCTTGCATAAGGACCGCAGCCAATCCTTGCAATTAGGCATCACAGAATATCTGGAAAGGCTTTGATGTATCTGGAGGAACCAAGACTGGTGTGGAAGTGAGCTTCTCTTTGAGTGTTTCAAAGCTTGCTTGACATGCAGGAGTCCAAAGGTATTTCTTGCCTTTCTTGAGGAGATCGGTAAGAGGCTTCGCAATCTTCGAGAAGTTTTGACGAAGCGACGACAGTAACTGGCCAAACCAAGGAAACTCCGGACTTCTTTGACATTTATGGGCGGAAGCCAGTCCATAATTGTCTTAATAGTTTCTGGGTTGACGGCAATGCCCTTGGCAGAGATGACGTGACCAAGGTAGGTGACTTGAGGCAGCCAAAACTCACACTTGGAGAACTTTGCATACAGGCGGTTCTCACGAAGCTTGTTTAGGACACACCAAAGGTGTTCTTCATGTTCTTCTTTAGACTTAGAATAGACTAGAATGTCATCCAGATAGACCACAAAGAACTTATCAAGATACTCCATGAAAACCGAGTTCATAAGCCTCGAGAAAGTGGCAGGTGCATTGGTGAGACCGAAAGACATGACCGTGTACTCATACAGGCCATAGCGGGTGGTGAAAGCTGTTCTAGGAACATCTTCCTTGCGAATCTTGATTTGATGATATCCACTTCTCAAATCAAGCTTGGAGAATACCATAGCTCCAGCTAGCTAATCGAAGAGATCATTAATCCGCGGAAGGGGATATTTATTCTTGATTCTTTTAGCATTGAGTGACCGATAGTCAACACAAAGTCTATCAGTCTTGTCTCGCTTCTTCACAAAGATGGTTGGGCTACCCCAAGAAGAAGTACTGTGCTAAATGAAACCCAACTTCTCTTGTTCATCAAGCTGACATTTGAGTTCAGCCAACTCAGCAGGACCCATTTTATAAGGCCGCTTAGAAATAGGAGCGGTACCAGGTTCAAGTTCAATGACAAACTCAACCTCACGATCCGGAGGCATACCTGGCAACTCTTCAGGAAAAACATCTGGGAACTCACAAACTACAGGAACACTCTAAATACCTTCCATAGCATCATCATTTAGAGCCGCCAAAGAATAAAGCTGAATTGCAGGAGTCAGACTTGGAGAATAGACTATATGGCCTTCAGGAATTTTTAGAGAAACTGAACGTTCAGCGCAATCAATCACAGCTGCATTTGCTGTTAACCAATCCATTCCCAAGATAACATCAATTTCAGAATTGCCCAGAACAATTAAGGAAGCTGGAAATGAAGAGCCACCAATCTCAATTTGATTTCCATGGCTGATCTTGGTGGATAACAATCTTGCCCCGGGAGAAAGAACCATTAACTTCTTATCCAGCTGGTATATAACAAGCTCATGCTCATTTGCAAATTTGTGAGAAACGAAAGAATGTGAAGCACCAGAATCAAACAAAACTCGTGCAGGAACTGAGTTAACAGGAAGCATACCCATGACAACTCCAGGTTCATGCTCAGCTTGAGCGACGTTGACACAGTTGGTACGAGCAACCGTAGACCCAGGCTTAGTGTTGATGTTGAGAGCCCGAGGTGGAGGTGCACGAATCATAGGAGCACTTGCCGCAGGTCTTGGAGGTGGTGGTGGAAGAGCTTTGTTGTTCATTGGACAATTCCAGTGCTGATGCCCAGTGTTTCCACAAGTATAGCAAGCACCAGGTGGACGTGGAGCAATGTAGCCAGGGACTCCGCCAAGCGCTCCAGGGTAGTTGTGGTTGTAGCCCCTGGGAGCCGCAGTGAAGGAGTTTGGTGGCCTTGTCGCGTAGCTTGACGGTCTTGGTGGAGCAGGGAGCGACGGTGGGGTGTTAGGAACCCAGACACGACGCTTAGAAGGAGCTGTCATAGTAGAAGAACTTGCTGTATCATGGCTGTGTTTCTTTGACTCCTCAAACACTTGCCTACTTGCTTCTTCTTGCAGAGTTGTGTGTTGAAGTTCCAGAAAAGACCCCAGCCTTGCATGAGTGATTGCATATTTGATGGAAGCATTGAGGCCTTGCCGGAACCTCTTTTGCTTTTTCTTGTCATCAGAGATCTCATCGCCACCATATCGAGAAAGATTCATGAAGTTTCTGATGTAGGTATTGACATTATCAGTGCCCTGCTTGAGGTTGAGAAACACTTCCTTCATCCTTTCCATGACAATTTCTGACAGATATTGCTCTTTGAAAGCAGTAGTGAATTGCTCCCATGTAGGCTGAAAACCAGAGAGGTCTGCCTTGAGGTAATTTTCCCACCACAAAGCTGCATCTCCCTTCAGAAGGTGAGTGGCACATTTGACCCATTCTTGCTCGGGAACATCCGCAGTCATCAGCAACCTTGACACTTCGCGCAGCCAATCATCCGCATCAAGTGGCTGATCAGACACCTCAAATTGACGTGGGTTGAACTTGAGAAAACTCTTGATGTCTCCTTGCTTGGGAGGTGGAGGTAGCGGAACAAACTCATTCCTCCTCATGCTTTCCTGGAAGCGCTGCTCGTTCTGCTGCATAGTGCCCAAAGCATTTGTAATACTTGCCAAAGCAGCCCCCAGTTCAGGTGGTATGTCCTCCTCAGAACGGCGTGGTGGTGCCATCCTGTGATTGATATAAAACACAAGTCAGTACTATAATGGAGAATGATAATAATCCAAAATAGTACCAAAATGGAATTAACCAAGATTAAAGGATGCAATTCACTCAGATGATATTAAAATATCAACAAAGTTAAAGGCAACTAGGAGATATTAAGCATAACGCACACGACTGAACAAGGAGTGTGGTACACAAACTACAAAGAAAAATTTTCCGCAAATTTCGGCATTAAAATACCACTATATGCGCAAAACCACTTAACGAATGAAGGTTAGTAACTCTACTAGTTCAATATACAAAAGCAAATGATAAAAGTAGTGGTATGGTCGCGACTCCATCCCGCACTCAAATCATTACTCCGCACATGAATCAGTAAAACACATATCCCAACACCTTCTTCTTAAGATGAACCTAAAGATTGATAACTACGAAAAAGAACACCCCAACAAGATAACGTCGGATAACAAAGAGTAAGATAGATCGCATCGGTATACAACAAATCAGATAGATCGCGTCGGTTTACAAAGGCCTGTCGGTATGGAATGTACCAACGGTTGATAACCAAAAGGCAGATAGTGATAATATTTGGAAGCAGTCATACTCTCACGTTTTGTTTTTCCCTAGTATACATAACTACCAAAAATATTTGCTAGACTGACAATGACCATTTTGGCTGAGACCCTGAAGGGCGGGATGGCTCTGATACCAATTGTAACTACCTTGGTGAATTACGCTCTTAGTTACATGCCTGGATGAACGAAAGTGGTTAAAATAGTACGGTGGGGCCCAGGGCCACTCACGGTAGACCTTTCAGCCGTCCTAACCACTTTCAGAACATCGGGACAAGAACGAGCGGCGTAATCGGCAGGCGAAGGGATCAACTACATACACAAATGAGTATGTATGCAAGCCACATACAACAGTCCTCAGAGCCATTCCATCTAAAAGAAATAGAAATATTGCAACGCCATATGGCAAGATTCAAATATCCTAGATAGAGATAATAATTTAGGATAGCTCCTCATACAACAAACATCAGAATATCAGGCGGAAGCGGAAATCAAGATCCGAGTACGGACAAGAAGCAAATCGGCATAAGATACCACATAAATAAACACATCCCGCCCACAGATCTCACGGATCCCCGTTCCCGGAATCTCTACACCGAGTGATCGTTGCCAACATCATCTGTATCCTCCACCCAGTATCCATCTTGCGGGTACACCTGTTCATCTGAATCAAACAATTTATCGTGTGAGACCCTAGGGGTACTCAGCAAGTATTTATACCACTAAAGGGGACACAACCTGGGGTGACGCAATTGCAGCAAAATATAATAGCTAACAATTCTATAGATACTCGCTAACCATCCGCCTAACCAATGATAGACGGATGTCCGTGAATTAAGAACAACAATTATAACAGTATAATTAACAGATCCATCCTCCTCCTCGCTTACCAACGAGGAAGCGGACGAACAACCCCCATCATCCGTTGGCAGTTTTATTAACCATTCCCTGAGTATTGCACTATTTACTAGTCAAGTACTTAGTCAAGTTAAAAGCGGTACTTTAGTTATACTTGTCTATGATCGAGAAACTGTGCTCCAAGTCGTCCATAACCGCGGACACGGCTTTCAGAAAGATTTACCCTGTAGGGGTGCACGAATAGCAACACACACTCGATCAACCTCGGAAAAACCAACTCAGAACCCAACGAGGCATTCACGACAAAGCAATCACAGGATTCAGAAATATTTCAGGGGGCCACCCCATTAAGCTAGCCGCAACGAAGTTGGCCGGCTCCGAGACGGACCCAAGGTTTGTGTCAATGGCTGTAAACGACTGGGAACCCGAAAGTGTGACTGGGCTTGTCGATACCGCGAAAACATTCCACGATCCAAAATAGTACAGGTGCTCCACGCACAATCTTAATAAAGCAGTAACATGGCATAAGTACAGGATAGTAATAAAGCCCCAAACTACTTTGTGGCCCCGAGAAATAAGAATGAATCAAGATCTGGCTCAGGGGGGTCCATAAGGCCTCCCGGATGTGGATAGTGCGAATAGTTAAGGAACAAGAATCAAGTACTCGGGGTCCTACGGGACACCAGTGAACATGAAAAACCAAATAGCAGATATTGCTCACCGGTGCCTCTTTCATTAGTTATCCCATTACTACTCAGGTTAAGTCGTTTAGGTACCTCATGATTCATCAGACACTCACATACCCTACACATGCTTTTCTACGACTCGCATGGCTCAAACAACTCCTGTATTAATGGCTCATGGGATGGAGGAACAAGCTTCGGTGGGGTTTAAAAATAAAGGCTATGCCATACTTGGGATTCAATTTAATGCAATCGCGACTCAATGATGCAAGAATAAGATAGAGGCAATAGGTACTATATGTATGCAAGCATGAGGTAGTGCTTGCCTGGCAGCTCAGTTGGAGCGAGAGATGGATCTGGGTAGTACTCCTGTGATTCCTGGTAATTCTCCTGCTGGGCGTCTATTCGAAGAAGAACCAAACAAACAAGGCCAACATAAATAAAGTGCACAAGCATATGAAGTAAAATGCGACAAGCAAACAAGCATGCCATGATGAATGATGCACAATTTACATGGCATTAAAGTAGCATGGCATGGTGAGGTGTGGGGTACAAGAATAAAGCATTTTATTAATTATTTACCCAAGTTTTATTGTCATGAACAGCTCAGATTTTTAATAATGACATGATGCATGCTTCAATTCAGAACAAGGACTGCATAGATAGAATGGGCTCGTCGCGCTGATCGATTTAGACATATTATTTGTCAAATTTGGAGTTGTAGAATTAAAGTTATTAATTTATTAAGGAAAAGGGCATTTTATTGTAATTTTAATCATCTCGAGAATTTAAAGTGGTCAAACATTATTTTGAATGGCATATTTGAATTCCTCACATTTTTCTGATTCAAAAACATATATTATTTGTATTATTTGGATTTATAATTTGAAAGTTATTTAAAATCTGATTTGAATTTGAATTTAAACATTTACTAAAAAAGTTTAATATAACAGAGAAACGGAAAAATACTTTTTGCACTCAGCCAAACCTAGCCATAGTCGCTGACGGGTGGGGCCGGTTTGACTAGCGACGCAGCGCACGAATAATCTTTTACACTGCGGGTTAGCCTAGCTACAGCGAATGACAGGCGGGGCTAGCGGGCTAGGGCCCATGTGACAGCGGCCGAACGCGCAGAGGCTGCCAGGTGGGGTCGGGGGGAGCGCGGGTTGAGCAACTCAAAAACCGGGGTGCCTTTTCGTAAAACGACCCGCGTCGATGACAGGTGGGACCTAGCTAGACCGTGGGTTGAGTCGGCAAAAGGCGTAGGGGGCTATGTGCAAAAGGGGGGTGCGGCACTGTTTTTCTTCTTGTTTTACTGACGAAACTGAAGGACGCTTTCGGTGACAGCGCACATGCGGCGCAGTGGGGATCGAACTAGCGACCTCGCGCGCGCGAGCGGCGGCGGCTACTGCTGGGCTAGGGAGGGGTTGGTGTTAGGAACCGCAGGCGCGGCTAGGTGTGTGACGAGGGTTTAACTCATCAATGCCCATTGTTATGGACTTGGGTTTTGGAGAAGGAGGGAGTGCTGGAGACATCTATCGGCTAGCAAACAAGCACACAGGGGACAAAGGATTTACCCAGGTTCAGGCCTCGTAGAGGTCCCTACTCCTGCTTGTCTGCTCGTGGAATTATCGAGGGAGTCGAAAGTTACAATGGTGCGCAGATGCAATCTAGCGAGGGTTGTGAAAACTAGGGCTGTGTCTGTTCTCCTCGCCGCCCCCTCCTAGCCTTTATATAGATAGGCTAGGTCTCAGGTAGCAGGTCGAGTCGGTTACAAGTTAGGGTTTTCCCCTTCAAACTTTCTATCTTTAGCTTCTTCTTGTCTCTCAAGCAATCGAGAGTCTGCAGTTTAGTCGAGTCCTTTCGTCTGGGCCTTGGCGACACCGTGGGCCTGTACATATTTAGACCGTATATACCAAGCTTGAGTACAGGAGTCAAATTCCAGTTATATGAGTGTGAGCACTTGACGCGTCCGTCAAGGCATGTTCATCGTGCCTGTAGGCACGGATATGTTTCTGGTAGTGCGCAGTTAAATGCGTTGCCAGGCCTTTATTCAGGTCTTACCTTCACGCTGTAAGCGCGGCATCCGAATTTTATCATCGCGGAGATGATTCGGGCAACCCAGGAGACGTAATCTCTTTGTAGGGGAATTTATGAGGAGGTGTCGCCATGATCTGCGAGTGCTGATGTAATCAACCCACAGCTTTCGTGCAAATAATCATAGGGTGCGCGACCAGCGCTCCCTATGGGAGTAGCCCCCGAGTGCCTGGTTGAGTCGAAGACTCAGGCAGGGACTAAAGAAATTTTGCGACTGCTGTCGTCTTTGTTTGTCTGTTTGAGTCAAAGACTTTGGGTTGCGACTACTGTCGTCTTTTGCTTGCTTGTTTCAGTCGGACTTGTTTCTAGCGCTCCCTATGGGAGTAACCCACGTCCATAGTCGAATCGTTTTTCGAGTGGCTGGGGATTGATTGCGATTGCTTGTATCCCTACAATAAGAAAATAAAAATCATAGGGTGCGCGGTCAGCGCTCCCTATGGGAGTAGCCCCCGAGTGCTTGGTGGAGTCGCAAACTCTAGCAAGGACTAAAGTAGTCGTAGTTTTCCGCTGCATAGCTGTTGATGACGTTAGTGCTGACGCTTTCATGACCTCAGTTTCCCGCGTGAGCGGCTTTGACGGGACGTGACAAGCGGTGGGTCCCACTTTCTGACTTTGATTTGACTGGGCGTGCGTAATCTTTTTATTAACTGTGCCTCCTCGATTTTCGCGCAGTGGAGGGACGGTTTGCGCTTCCTCTTCCCCACGTGTCGAGCGCGATATGTGCCACACGTCCAATAGGGTTTTTGTGAGCCGTTGGATTGCATCTCTTAGGGGTTAAGTAGCGATGCTACGACGGTAAATTTCCATCTGCGCCCTTTTCTTCCTCGCTGCCATCGCCATTGCCGCTGCTCCTCTGCTTTTCTCCTGCGCTCATCTTTTCCGTAGTTCTGGACCATCTCCGCTTGTTCCCAAGTTACTTTCTGCATTCTCATCGCCGCCGCGCAATGGGAAAGAAGAAAGGAGGCGCTGCCGCTGAATCCGCCGCCACCTCTGCTGCGGCAAAGAAGGGTGGCACCGCTACTGTGGGCACCAGTGCCACCGCCGGCGGGAAGAAGAAAGTCGCGGGTACCCGCGTGACCAATGGTGCCTGGCGCCCCTCAATCATCAAGGCGTCCGATCTTCGTCTTCTTCGCCAAGACGGAGTTATTTCCGCCGCAGTCGCTGACGCGCGCGTCCCCAGTGGTGAGACCATTCCTGTGCCTCCCGCTGGTTTTCGAGTGATGTTTCTTTCTTTCATCATTCGTGGCCTTTCTTTGCCTATCCACCCCTTTCTTAGGGGTCTCCTCTATTTTTACGGGCTCCAGCTCCATCAGCTGTCCCCGAATTCGATTCTTCACATCTCTTGCTTTATCACTCTCTGCGAGTGCTGGCTCGGAATCGAGCCGCACTTTGGCCTTTTCAAGCATTTGTTCAAGCTAAAGCATCAGTCTGCATCTGGCTCTTTAGTTTATGACGTAGGTGGTTGTGGAATCCATGTCGACCCATCCGCCACCTACTTCGACATCAAGCTTGCCAAGTCCGTCCAGGGATGGAGGGACAGACGGTTTTATGTTCACGACCTGAAGGCCAAGGACGAGCACTTTGGACTCGCTCCCTTTGATCCCACGACTCCCTGCAAGAAGATGCGTTCGTGGAAGAACGTGATCATGCCGTCCGAACTCGCGGAGACGGACGTGCTATATCAATGTGTCTGCGACCTCGAGAGTCGCTTGGGCGCAGAAGAGGGAGGCTGCACCCTTATCAGGACTTGGCTGCGTCGTCGCGTCCAGCCTCTCCAAGCTAGAGTCCATCCCATGTTTCAATGGGGTGGTGCTGATGATGCCACTCGCGTGTTTGCCGATGGCATGTCCGCGAGTGAGGTAGATAAGAGGGTGCGACTGGTCACGAAGTACACCTTCAAGGATGTGCTTTTGAATGAGCCAGTCGTTCCTTCCTTCGATGCTTCGAATTCTCCTCCCGAGGTACAGTCGTACTACGTAGTAGCTTATATTCACGATTGCTTTTCTGTTGCTTGCCTGCTTTTTGTATGCAGGATTGGGCGGCCTCGCCTTGCACGCCTCCTCTCCCTGAGGGCATTATTCCCCGCGAAGCTTTTGAAGAGGACGAGTCTGAGTCGACTGTCCCTTCTGATGTGGAAGAGGAAGCCCCCGAGTCAGAGAGCCCAGATACTTGCAAGCGTCCGCGTAGCGAGGACTCTGATGCGTCGACTCCTTCAACTCCAGAGGGCACTGTTGCTGGCGCGGAGTCACCAATTCCCGCCGTTCCTGTGAGGGTTGTAGCACCAGCTTCTCGCAAGAAGATGCGATTGTCCAAGGAGTCTTCGTTGGAGTCGGCGGAGGCCACCTTTGATCTTGACAAGTTTGACTGGTAAGTTTATGAGTTCGTTCTTTCTTCTCTGTTTTCTTTTTTGTTGGCTTTGCCCTGGAGTTTTGCCCTTTCTCAATGTGAATTTGGTCTTGCAGTCAAGAGGCGTCGTCATCTTCTGGCGACGTTGAATTTTTGAAGGAATCAGGAGTCGCGACCTCAAGGGCCAAGGTAGAGGTCGAGCGCGCTCCTTCTCCTCCGGCGGCGGCCCACTCCGGGCACAATTCTTCGAGTTCTCCCCATGGAGGGGAGCATCGAATAGTTTCTCGGATGACAGCTCAACAGACTTCTTCGGAGTCGCTAGAGTACCATGTGAGTATATCTTTCCTTCTTTTGTATTTTGGCAGTCAACGCCTTTTGTTGCCCTTATCTGGTTCCTTGATTGGTGCAACAGCTAGTTGTAAAAGAGGCTGCGCGAGTGGCGGAGCAGGTGATGGCGATGGGTCGTCAGCATGCGATGCTGGAGACGCGTAACCGCGTGATTCTTGTTTCTTTCGTATTTTTTCTGTTCTGGTGTGTTTGACTGATAGCCAATTATTTTTGACTGCCATGTAGCTGAGCATAACGCCCTACTGCGCAATGTCACATCCTTGGAGAAGACACTGGCCGCAGCTGTCAAGGGGCGCGATGAGGCAATCGCGGCTCGTGATGAAGCCCGAAAGCGTGAAGAGGATATGCGCGCCTCTTTTGCGGCCAGGGAGAAGTTGTTCGAGGAGCAGCTATTCTCAGTCGCCAAGGCCCTCTCAGGTACCTTTACTGGTGGATTTTTGATTGATGCTTTTCTCTGCTTCTAGAGTTTTGCCGTTGGCACCAGAAATCTGATACGTGTTTGTTGGTGTAGATGCTGGCGACTTGTGTTTTGACCCGCAGGCCCTTTGTCGTGATGACGCTCTGGCTGGCGCGGTATCCGCGATCGAAGACCGAAGTGCCGTCGTCCAGAATACATTGTCCAAGGCCAAGGTCGCCCTTAGTCGCCTCCAAGAGGAGTTGATGCCAAAGGCGGAGCAGGTCGACAAAATGGACGAGCTGGTGGAGTCACTCGCCGGGGGTGTGCCTTCCACCTATAAGAACTACCTCCGGGCGGCTGGTGCAACGATGTCACTCGCCATGGTCCAGGCCCATGGAGTCGAGATAGATCCTTCTACGGTGTCGAAGACAATGCCTGTTGGCGTGGATGGTCAACAGGTAGTTTTCGCCTCCTTTGCCACTGCCTGTGCCAAATACGGTCATTCTTTGATTAATATCGTTGCCAAGTATTCGGAGGAGCTCCAACACGCTAAGAAGGCGGCGAAAGCTTCGGCTTCAGGGGCAGGTGGAAAATCAGTGGCGTCTGATACTGCCACGGATTTGATGAAGCCCCCGAAGGCGTCGAAGTCGAAGAAGCCAGCTACTCCGTAGTTAGCTTTGTGTAGTAGATAACGAATTGTCCTTTGTGCCCTAAGAACATGCCTACTGGCGAGTGTGCTTGTGAATATGTTTTTATGCTTATCCTGAATACATCTGCTATCCCTGCCTTTGTGTTAGTTTGGTCGCCTTATTTGCTTCTGTCTTGATCTGTGGTAGGGCACATCGAGTGGTCCCGTAGGGGGAAATCAGGATCCATCATCTCTTGATGAGACAGTGGTACCGCCGCGCTCCAGGGTAGAGGAGTTGTCTTTGCTGTCGTGACTTTGTGACCGCATGAAGCAGCTGGAGCGTGAGTTGCCCTTGATTCGCGGTAATGCAGATGTGTGGAAGTCAAAGGCGGAAAAAGCCGCCGCCCGCGAGCAGTATCTTCTTGGCGAGGTGACGCAGCTGGGCGACCAGTTTACGTGTTATGCTCGTCCTCATCTTTTTCCTTTGTAGATAGTCGCAGTGGTACGTTGTACTCATGCTGTTGGTGCTGCTTCGTGTAGTTGTTAGCGCACACCGTCCTCAGGAGGAGAGGGATAGGATTGCCATCCGCCTTCATGGTCTCACCCAGGAGCAACTCCAAGAGAGTGGATACTTCTGGGTGGATCATGATCGTGCGACTGCATTGGCGACCCTGCAGGATCGCGCTTCGCGAGTGCTGCTCTTCCTGAAGAAGTCGCAGTCATGTTTGAAGAATATCTACTGAGCGATGTTCCTGTTGGATGACACGCCGTCTAGCCTGTTGGCTCTCCTGGCCAAATTTCAAGATATGTCCGCGGTTCGCGAGTGCGTGAGGCAGTAGTTGGTGGCTGGTGCTAAGGCTGCCCTCTCGATGGTGCGATTGCACAGTCCTGACGTGGATGTCGCCGTCATAGCTTCCAGTCTACCAGCGTCGCCAGCCGGATCTTCTTGGAATATGGTGCCGAACTATCAAACGGTGGACCGCCCAGCAGAGGAGATTGTCGACTTCTTCGAGGAGCAAACCAATGTTCTTCTGTTGCAGCAGTAACCAGATTTGTATCCTGCACATAAGTGTATTTGTGTTGTAAATTTCATATATGTAATTTATTTGTATGTAATTTATTGTTGAACGCGTATAAATAGCTTTTGTAAGCGTAAGGTGCGTTGCACTATGCGAGTCCTTTTCGTTAGCCTGGCCATCCCTTTTATCAATCTGCCAGGTGCACTGCAGCTGGGTTGAATTTGCATTAAGGGGTTCGATTGATGTGCTAGCTACTCAGGATGTCGCGTTTATTAGTTCGAAGAACAAATGTGTGTAGGGTGGCGCAGCCCCCGAGTACAATAGTAACAGAAGTGAAAAAAGAAAAAACACAGAGTTTTGGGGCACTTAGCTTTTATTTATTTGGAGAACAGTACGAGGTACAATGTGTGGCTAAGTAGCCTTGGATGAGTAGCCTTATTTGCGATGAAAAAGTAAAAACAGCTAGGGGTAGAAGCGTCGCAGTTGTGCGGCGTTCCACGGGTTGGAGTATGCGACTCCTGTTTCTAGGTCTTGAAGGCGATAGGCGCCACTTGGGATTACTTCTGTAACCAAGTATGGTCCTTCCCAGGGGGGCTCGAGCTTGTGATGCCCCTGCTGCTTTAGTCGCAGGACCAGGTCACCTTCTACGAATGATCTGGGGCGAAGCCTTCTACTGTGGTAGTTGCGCAGGTTCTGCTGGTAGATCGTGGATCTTTCTGTGGCGATTTCTCTCGCCTCATCGAGGAGGTCGACGGAGTCTTCGAGTGCAAGAGATGACTCTTGTTCGCTGTAAGCGACTATGCGCGGCGCCTTGTACCTTACTTCAGCGGGTAATACCGCTTCTGCCCCATGCACCATAAAGAATGGCGTGTAGCCCGTGGCGCTGTTTGGAGTTGTACGTAGGCTCCAGAGTACGGATTGGAGCTCATCTGGCCAGCAACCCGCGGCTTGTTCAAGTGGTCGAAGGAGTCGCTTCTTGATGCCGCTGCAGACGAGCCCGTTCACCTTTTCCACCTGACCGTTGGTCTATGGATGCACTACTGAGGCATAACTGATGTTGATCCCTAGGTTTTCACAGAATTCTTGGAACTCCTTGGATGTGAAGTTCGTCCCGTTGTCAGTGATGATGCTGTGTGGCACGCCGAAGCGATAGACGATGGACTCGAAGAACTTGACTGTGCTGTGCCCTGATTGCTTGGTTACTGGCATGGCCTCGATCCACTTGGTGAATTTGTCGACTGCTACCAAGAGGTAGACGTACCCCTTGCGAGGACCTTGGAAGTTTGCCAACCATATCGAGACCCCACTATGTGAAGGGCCAGGCCAATGGAATAGGCCGCAATTCTGCGCCTGGTGCATGTGGTTTGTCCGCGAATCGCTGACAAGCGTTGCACTTTTGGACTATGTCCTTGGCGTCGCGCATGGCCGTGGGCCAGTAAAATCCAGCTCGTAGAGCTTTGGCAACGAGGGCGCGACTGCCGGCGTGGTGTCCGCAGGTTCCTTCATGTATGTCGAGGAGGACTGCTTTTCCATCGGCCAGGGAGACGCATCGCTGTAACACGCCTGTGATATTGCGTTTATACAGATCGCCATTGATAACGGCGAATGCCTTAGAGTGTCATGCGATGTGCCGTGCGTCCGTCGGGTCGTCCGGTAGGCGCTTGCTGAGGAGATATGTAATGTACGGCTGCGTCCAAGATTGTTCTATCATCATGACGCTCATTGGCCCTTCGAGTCCTGTGTCCAGCTCCAGGTCATCGAGTGCCATTGGCTCATTGGGTGGCGTAGCCCCCGAGTCCATTGCTGCGCTTGTTTTCTTCTTTGCAGCCTTTGGCTTGATAGAGCGTTTGCAGATGCGTTCGAGAAATACCCCAGGTGGTATGGGGGCGCAGGTAGAGCCTATGTTGGCGAGTGCGTCCGCCTCCTCGTTACTTTCGTGACCTACATGTCGCAGCTCGCAGCCATCGAAGTCTCCCTCGAGTGTGTCGTAGAGGTCACGGTATGCGATCATATTGTCATTGAGTGTGTCGCACTCGTGCATTGTTTGGTTGACGACCAGCTTGGAGTCACCATATATGATGAGCCTCTTTGCGCCGTAGGCTTTTTCCATCCTCATCCCATGCAACAGGGCCTCGTATTCAGCCTCGTTGTTTGAGGCTGTGAACTGCATACGCAGGATGTATTTCAGCTTGTCTCCTTGAGGTGACGTCAGAATGACGCCTGCTCCTGCTCCGTCTTTCCGCTTGGATCCGTCGAAGTGCATGGTCCAAAGGTAGGACATGTCTGGCTTGTCCGGGAGTTGGTTTTCCATCCAATGCACGAGAAAGTCAGGGAGAACTTGCGACTTGATTGCGTCGCATTTTTTGTATGTGATGTCTCGTGGAGACAGTTCGATTCCCCAGAGCGCGACTCGTCCCGTGCCGTCGGGGTTATTGAGGATATGTCCCAATGGGGCGTCGCTGACTACCACGATTGGGTGTTCCTGGAAGTAATGGCGCAGTTGCCGGGCGGTCATGAAGACGCCATACGTCAGCTTCTGGTAGTGCGGGTATCGCTGTTTTGTTGGCGTGAGGACCTCGCTAAGGTAGTATACCGGGCGTTGTACGCCGTGGACCTTGTTTTCCTCGGCCCGCTCGACGACGAGCACTGTACTAACCACTTGGTTGGTAGCGGAGATGTAGAGCAGTAGTGGCTCCCTTTCTCGTGGAGTCACCAGTACTGGCGAGGTGGATAACAGGCGCTTGAGGTCTTCGAATGCTTCTTGCGCTTCCTTGGTCCACTCGAATTTGTCAGCTTTGCGGAGGAGCTAATAGAAGGGCAGTGCCTTTTCCCCCATTCGACTGATAAATCGACTGAGGGCCGCGATTCGTCCGGCTAGTTGCTGGACGCCTCTTATGTTCTTTGGCTTCTCCATGGCCAGTATGGCCTTTATCTTTTTCGGGTTTGCCTCAATCCCTCTCGCGGAGATGAGGTACCCGAGCAGCTGCCCAGATGGTACGCCAAAGGCGCATTTGTCCGGATTGAGCTTAATCCGGTAACGATCGAGATTGGCGAATGTTTCACGCAAGTCGTTGATTAGAGAGGCTTCCTCCTTGGTTTTGATTACTATGTTGTCGACATAGACTTGGATGTTGCGACCCAATTGCTCCTTGAGGCAAGCCTGCATGCACCACTGGTAGGTGGCTCCCGCGTTTTTTAGCCCGAAGGGCATTGTGTTGTAGCAGAACACACTGAAGGGCGTTGTAAACGCGGTCTTCTCTTGGTCTTCCTCCTTCATTCGAATTTGGTTATAGCCTGAGTAGGCATCGAGAAAGCAGAGGCGCTCGCATCCAGCGGTGGAGTCGATGATTTGATCGATTTGTGGTAGCGAGAAGTGATCCTTTGGGCAGTGCTTGTTTAAAGAAGTGAAGTCCACGCACATCCGTGTCCTTTTTTGGCACCAGCACCGTATTGGCGAGCCAAGTGCTTTCCTTGATCTCGCGTATGAATTTGGCCTCGAGGAGTCTGTTGATCTCCATGCCAACTGCCTGCGCTCGTGGTTCAGATAGTCGCCTGATTGTTTGTTTGACTGGCCTTGCGTCGGGGTTGACGTTGAGTGCGTGCTCGGCGAATTCCCTGGGAACTCCTGGCATGTCCGCAGGACACCAGGCAAAAATTTCCCAGTGCTCACGGAGGAATTCGACGAGCGCGAGTTCCTATGTGGGACTCAAGTTGTTGGCGATGAGGGCCGTTTTGGTGGGATCTGTCGGACGGACTTGCACCTTCTTTGTGTGCACGGATGAGTCGAAGGAGAGATCAGGTGAGCTTGGCCTGCTCAGGGGAGACATACTATTCTCTGTCGTTTCCTTCAATCGCGCGAGCTCCTCCTGCATGCCGAAGGACTGGGAGATTCTGTTGAATTCCCTATCGCAACTGTCGGATCGCTCAAAGCTTCCGTTGATCGTGATGACCCCGTTGGGACCTGGCATTTTCATCTGCAGGTAGGCGTAGTGGGGGTACCGCCATGAACCTAGCGAACGCGACGTGTCCGAGGATGCAGTGGTATTGTGAGGGCCAGTCGACGACCTCAAGGTCAATGCGCTTGCGCCTAAAGTTCTTCGGGGTGCCGAATATGACGTCGAGGTTGATTTTGCCCAGGGGGTATACGCCTTTCCCTGGGACGATGCCATGGAACGTTGTGTCCGATGCCTCTAAGCAGGTTAGAGGAATCCTCATTGCTCGCAGGGTACTCGCGAATATGAGGTTGATACTGCTTCCGCCGTCCATGAAGACGCGACTCATGTCGAAACCTCCAATTTGCGCCTCGAGAACAAGGGGGCAATGGCCTGGGCGAGGTACTTGAGGCGGGTGGTCGCGTTTATCGAAGGTGATGCACGACTCACTACCACTGAGGTACTCAGTGGTGGATGGTGGTGAGTGCGTGGCCAAGTTGACTTGGCGAGTGATAGCTTTCTGCACCCTATTGGAGGGGCGCCCCTTTTGGATCATCATGGTACCCATGGCCCGTGGGTACGGTTCTCCTCCGTGGTGCTGGTCCGGTGCAGCTCCGTTCAGGGGTGGCCCTGGTGGTGGTGGCGGTGCACCATGTGCCACGGCGCCTGGAGCGGCCCCGTAGCCTCTTTCGACTGCGTTGCGGTTCATCCGAACCAATCCCTCGTGTAGCTTGAGGAATTCGCGACAGTCTTTGAGGAGGTGGCTGGACTTTCTCTTGCCATCATGCTTGTCGATGTAGAAGTGTACCGTGCATGGTCCGGACAGTTTCTCCTCGATGGAGGTCGCGGTTGCCTCGTCGGGAGTGCGGCGTTGCCACACTTGCATGGTCTTCCCAGAGTCGCGGTATCCGCTGCTGCGATATCCGTTGTTGCGGTTGTCGTCGCGTCTCTCGGCGTAGCCGGCTGCGACCATATTAACGTCGTCATGGTCGTCGTAGATGCGCATGCGGCGTTTGCCTCGGCGGTCGCGTCTGCGTTCGAGCTCTGCCTCCTCGTCAGAGTGAGCGAGGTTCTTCACTGAATCTTCTCCATCAGCCCATCGATTCGCGATCTCCATTAGGTGGTCGATAGTCTGGAGCTTTGAGCGGCCCAGCTCCTCCCTGAGCTCTAAGCGGCGAATGCCACCATTGAATGCATCAATCGCGCGGTCCTCTGAGATGTTTTCCGCGGAATTCTTGATGATGGACCATCTTCGGATGTATGAGCGTAGTGATTCGCCAGATTTTTGCTGGCAGCATCTCAGTTCTTCGATTGATGCGGGCCGTTTGTACGTGCCCTTAAAGTTGCACATGAAGCTATATACCAGCTCCTCCCAGCTGCGAATGGATCCACGTGGGAGGCTATTGAGCCATGCTCGGGCGGCGCCCTGCAGCTGTAGCTGCAAACATTGCATGGTAGTACTTCGACTACCTCCATGGAGTCTGACGGAGGAGATGTGGTCCTCTAGCCAGATTTTAGGGTCTTGTAGGCCGTCAAACTTTGGGTTTTCCGATGGAAGTTTAAACCCCTTAGGCATTCGTTTCTGCCTAATGGATCTGCTGAAGCATCTGGCGCCGCAGAGCTCCCCGTCTTCCTCCTCTAAGTAAGTCGACCGGGCACGTCGTGCTCTTGATTTGTCGATCTTACGTTGTGTGAGGTCGTTGCGCGCGTCGTAGTCACGATCGTGTCGTTGCGAACGATGGCGTCGTGACAGGTCGTGACTGTCATCGCTAGACGAGGGCAAGGAGTAGCGTTTTGCTAGCGTTTTGCCCTTTTTGGGGTCTGGTACTGGCTGCTTGTCCAGGGCGGCCTCGATTAGCCCCAAACCCGCGATCGTAGATCGGTGCATGGTGGTTCGGGGATCTCCAGCCGGTGGCAGGTTGTTGAGGAGGTACATGGTGGCTGCCGTGACCGCGGCCTGCGGCGTTCTGGGGACCATGTTGCCTCTTGTGTCAACTGTCATAGAGCTGAAGTCGAGGACTTTCGCGGCGTCTATGCGCTCTTGTTCAGTGTGGTGAGCCATTCGCGACTGCCTTTTCTTGGCGACGTACTCGTTTCCTCATGAGGAGGATCCTCCATAGGAGGAGAGCCTAGCACGACGAAGGCTCGATTCGTCCGCCGCCCTTTTGCGCGCCTCCAGCTGCGCGATTGCTTCTTTTTGGCGCTTGAATTCCTCTTTCAGGAGCTAGTGGTAGCCCATTAGTAATTCTTGTGGGGATCCAAGGGGCAGAGGTGTACCTCGTAGGGCTTCGCGGCAGCGCTCCAACTCTTGCTTGTTGAGCCTGATTACGATGCGTTCGCCGGTTTGCTCATTGATTATGCTGGGAGGTTCGACTGCTCCACCGTTGGCGCCGTTACCGCTGTTGCCACCGTTGCCACCGTTGCCGGTGTTGACGACGCCGCGATTGGCAGTGGTGTCGCCTGCGTTGATGACGGTGCACATGAAGTGATTGGGGAAGCTGTTGCTTCCGCAACTTTCAGATTCGGAACCACAGGTTCCATCTTCTGTGGCCAGATCGCTCAGATCAGAGTCGCAACTACTGTCGCTGATCCTGTTCCTGACTGCCGTCGGAGTATTGAGCTCGCTGAGGGTGCCGATCGTTGGAGGGAACCATGATGCCGGGGCAATCGCCGGTCTTGTCGGTTGATCAGGCATGCGAAGCGTGCCCATCTGACCAACTTGGAAGCGGAAGCTCCCAATCGCCAAGCTGATTCCGACTCCCACGGACTCAAAAGCCGGGCGGGTGGCCGGTGTGTGGACGGTGAAGTCGAAGGCGCCGAAGAGCTGGCGAATCTCTGCTGTTGCGGAGTTGTAGATCGCGGTTGATGGGGCCGAAGAAGCCGCAACATCAGCACTCCCAATTCCCACAAACGGCGCCAGTTGACGAGGGTTTAACTCATCAATGCCCATTGTTATGGACTTGGGTTTTGGAGAAGGAGGGAGTGCTGGAGACATCTATCGGCTAGCAAACAAGCACACAGGGGACAAAGGATTTACCCAGGTTCAGGCCTCGTAGAGGTCCCTACTCCTGCTTGTCTGCTCATGGAATTATCGAGGGAGTCGAAAGTTACAATGGTGCGCAGATGCAATCTAGCGAGGGTTGTGAAAACTAGGGTTGTGTTTGTTCTCCTCGCCGCCCCCTCCTAGCCTTTATATACTTAGGCTAGGTCTCAGGTAGCAGGTCGAGTCGGTTACAAGTTAGGGTTTTCCCCTTCAAACTTTCTATCTTTAGCTTCTTCTTGTCTCTCAAGCAATCGAGAGTCTGCAGTTTAGTTGAGTCCTTTCGTCTGGGCCTTGGCGACACCGTGGGCCTGTACATATTTAGACCGTATATACCAAGCTTGAGTACCTATAAGGTATACCCATGTCAGTGTGTCTCTGCGACGCGGCGACGAGCAGACGCGCGCGCGACGCCGGTGCACAGAGGGTGTTCGTTGAAGGGATCGACACGACCAGGAAGCGACGCTGGATGAGAGGGTGTCAGGGGGGTCCGGTTGCTCACCGTGAGGTTGTCGGTGGTGGCGGATCGGGACGAGGCGCAGCAGGGCGTCGGCGGAGCTGGCGAACCGGAGATCTAGGGTTTCGGCAGGGCGTCGACATACTGCGGTAGTGGTGGCCTTCTCCTCCTCGCTGGCGCCTCCAGGGCGAAGCAGGGGGTCTCCTCGGTTTCCTCGACCACTTCCACGTCGCGCACGCCGGCAGGAACGAGGAGTAGGCGGTGGTACTGGCGGGGCCGGCGAGAGGGGAGATGGCGGCGGTGGAGCGGCAGGGGAAGAGGGTAAGGCCCTGGGGGATCTGGGAGAGGCAGAGGAGGCGTGGGGCGGAGGATAAAGCGAGGGAGAGGGAGGAGGGTGCCGTGTGGGGCTCGGGGTAGATAAAGGTGATTTCGGTCACCTTTCTCCACCTCCTCTCACGTGCTCGAGCTGGCTCAGCGTGAGCAGGGCAGGGGCAGGTAGACCTGGCAGGTGGGACAGTAGAGAGGAGCTCGGGGTGGGGCTAGCTCGGCAGAGAGAGAAAGAGAGAGGAGAGGGCAGGCTCGGGTTAGCTAGGTGTGGTCTCGGGTTAGGGTTTTGTTAGGGTTGGGGTAGGTGGTTAGCTGAGGTGTGGGACCAGGGAGAGAGGGTGGCTAGGTGGGTCCAGCATGGTAGAGAGAGGGAGAGATGAGAGAGGTGTGGTAGGGGTTAGGGTTTAAAGTAGAACTAGGGTTAGAGGGAAAATAGAGAGAGAAAGCTAGGTTAGGTTTTGATTAGGTGTTTAGGTTTTAAAACTTGTTTAGAAGATCAAACCAAGAGAAAAAGTGAGGGCTTGAATTAGCATAAGATGAGGTGAAGGAGAATCCAAGAAAAGAGGAAGACAAAGGTTTATGGGAAAAAGGCCTTATTTGAATCATGCATGAAGGGGAGAATGGTGTTGATGAGTACATGGGAATGGTAGAGAGATATGTAGATGATCCCACAATGAAAGAACCACTAAAAGCAAGAGAAAAACAAATGAGCTAAAGGTGGTGGTACTCTTGCATGGCCCATGCAAAATAATTAATGCCATGTTTTATTCTTGTGAAAACAATAATATTATAACATGGCATGATCCCATGCGTTACCGACATGTGGAATAAAGGCCAAGCAAAAGAAAAAGGGATTGGATCCACACTAAACCACATGAGCTAAATTAAGTGGCAAGAATAAAATAAAAGCCCATGGGTAAGTAGGGTGGTGGGATAATAAGGTGGTGAAAATAAAGGTGATGGAGTTGAATAAAAGATATGCCCCCAACTCAACTTGGGCATTTAAACAATATATCAATAACCAAATACAATATCAGGAGGCAAATACAATTAATAATGCATATGAGAGAAGAACCAAAAGAAAAGGGTTTTATATGATGCTCAAATGCAAGGTGGCATGATGACATGAGCATGATATAATTATGATGCAACAATTGTATATAGGAAGTAGCCAATATCTTACTAGACCAAGTAGCATTACCATTGTTAGACAATTGGGATGCTACAGAAATGCATTCATTATGGTTGCGTGCTAATGATTGATCTTATTGCACAATTTGTATAACAGATAACCAACTTAATTTCAATGTGAGTGTTCCAACAATCCTACTCTAGCAAATTATAATAGAGATAAATCCTATGCTAGTTTGGAAGTACTAGAATACTTTCTCTTCAAAGGTGCATCTAAAATGGTATTTAGACTAGAAATTATTGATGTTGAAAGTGAAGCACTTGATGAAGTTTTTAATTTAGTATACCTCATATTCCTCTTTTGCAACAATAATATAAATAATAATGCATTGGTATTATATTATTCGAAGCGGTCTAAAACCGCCATGGAGAAAGATAACCTTCTATAGGACTCACTAAAGAGCGAAGAGGAAAAACATCATAAGGAGGAAGAACAGATTGATCACCCGCTCACACCTTCGACTCCTACTTTTGATTCTATCATTGCTATTAAAAAACTTGTCGATGAAAAGGAGGAACAAAAAGGTGAGGTTAACAAAGAGACTTACACTACAACTTTTATTTGTGATGCCTCTCACTCTAGTAGTGATTTTTATGATGCTAAAACTATTGATAATTGTTCTGCAGAGGCCTTGTGCATAGACACTCATATGGAGAGCATTAATAATAATGAAATTGAGATAGAACCTTGCTATACTAACATGCAGGGTCCTGAACTCCCTGCTATGAAGGAAGAATACTATGAAGTGTTCCCCTACACAGGTATCCAAGGTAAAGATTTAAGAATTTTATAAGAATCTCGAATCCTCTCATTGTAGCTATACACGGAGGCATGTTCGCCAAACTTCGTGCATCAACACTTGCTTGAAAGCGAGAACTTGTTCATCTACATGATGCCGATGCATCGTAAGCGGGTACGACTCTGACCGAACTCTACTTCAAGATGCTCCAAGCTGGTATGTGCAACCTCACCTCGAGTCGATATCCCTTGGGATCCAGGTGGGTAATGTAAGGGGCATCCTAGCCTGGCTTTATATCTTTAAAGAGAGCGCTTCCCGGGAGGCAACTCGGAAGTTATTAGGCGTCTTTCTTAGTTTTGTGTCCTGAGTCTAGTTGCATTCATGTTGGATTGGCACTTTTATTCTTCGCATGTCTTGCTATTAGAGTAATCTTGTTGAAGTTTTCAAAAGGTAGAATTTATTGTTACTATGTGTTGCATAAACTCGATTGTACTTAAATCCTGTTTTATACATGCTAAATGTTGGTCGAAAATTTAATCTGTCAAACCATGTTGTTTCGCTAAGTTTCAGGTTAAGAAATAATCCTCGAATAAACAGGTAAACTTTGGCGACTCTAGAAGGTTTAACGACTAACTATATGGCAGGAATAAAAATCTTGGCCGTATAGTTGCGGTCATATAGATATCGATGCCTTCGTAATAATTCTTTTCCAGGGTACAGAAGGTTTAACGACCAACTATACGGCGGGACCTTTTTGGTCCGGTCGTATAGTTGCCACCGTATAGATATCGACACCTGCTTAGAATTCTTATTTCCGATTACTGGAAGTCTGGCGACCAACTATACGGCGGGAAATATTTTTCTAGCCATATAGTTCCGGTCATATAGTTGGTACGACCACAAAATCGCTATGAGAAGGTAACCCAGGTATCAAAATTTCGATATAATTTCTTACTTCTTCTTCTAAAAACCCCGAAACACCACATGGGAGCTTCTCCCATGTTTTAGAGAAGCCGAGCGTATGTAAACAATAAAGTTCTACCTCAGAAATTTCTTAAGTTGTAATTCTCTTTAGTAGTTCATGGTTTCTTTTTGTTTTGTTTCATTAGTTGTGTGAACGCACTTTGTTCATACACCAAACTGTTGTGTTTTATTTTGTGTCTTATTTTCGCAGGGACTTGAACCTTGTGTGACGATGTGTACGGTAGTGCCAATAGTGCAAACACTTGCATGAGCCACTTGGTTGCTTCAATTCAATATTTCAACAATCGGTGTATGGTAAAACCTTCCAACTCAAACCCCTTTTAAATAAGCACATAGGGGTTGCACACTCGTGTTTCATATTTTGTCTCACTTACACTTCATCACAATCTAGGAGAAGCGCACTTCTAGAACTAGTTTGTTGACTTAAGCATGGTGCTTAGGTTGATGAACCGACTCAGTGGGAATTGTATTTTTATCACTTGTGAGCCAAACCCATGTCTTCAAAAACACAAAAATATTGTCTTCTTTCTAGTCTTGTTCCTACCAGGTTCTTAAGGAAGGCATACACCGGATCGTTAAGCATTCATTGAAGAAAAGGTTCTTTGTACATCAAAGTAGAGGTTAAAAGCACCTCTACGGTAAAGTGTGTCACCCTTGCTTTAACTTAAGCTTAGGAGGTAACCACTTCTTATACTCTCTTTTGACAATTGCATTTTCTTTTTTGTTTTCATGCTCTTCTCAAGTGGATAATTGGAAAGTTCTTAGCTTGGGGAGGTTATTTTGCATGCATAGAGTCCTGTGCAAAGTTCTTTATATAAAAAAGTTTTCATGCAGTTGTCTATTGATACGTCGTAAACGTATCTATAATTTTTGATGCTCCATGCTTGTTTTGTATCAACTATCTTATGTTTTGTCTACACTTTGAGGCATTTTTATACAATTTCTAGAACTAACCTATTAACAAGATGTCGCAGTTCCAGTTGCCTATTTTCTACTGTTTTTGGTTTCAGAAAAGCTAGAAAAGATGTATTCTCGGAATTGGACGAAACAAAGCCTGAAGTTCCTTTTTTTTTCCGACACGAGACGGGGTCCAAAGTAGAGACGGAGGAGGGCCAGGGCTAGCCACACCATAGGGTGGCGCAGGCCCCCCTTAGCCGTGCCACCAGGTGGTGTGGGCCCCTGGTCCACCCTATGACATCGCCCTTTCGCCTATAAAAGCCTCCCGGGACGAAAACCCTAAGTACTAGATCACATTTCCATGAAAAGTTCTACAGCGCCGCCGCCACTGAAGAGGAGATTCGAGGGACAAAAGTCTCTGTTTCGGCACCCTGCCGGGACGGGGAAGTGCCCCCAGATCCACCTCCATCGACTCCACCACCATCTCCATCGCCGTTGCTGACTCCCATGATGAGGAGGGAGTAGTTCTCTCTCGAGGCTAAGGGCTCTACAAGTAGCCATGTGTTCATCTCTCTCTCTATGCGTGATTTATTGAGATCATGAGCTTTGTAATCCATAGACCTATTCTGCTACTCAAGTGCTTTAATTAATCTCTGCTCATGCCCACGTGTGTGAAGTTGACAGTGTACACACCATGTGGCAGTTTGTCTAAGGTTACATAAACACTTATCATGAGTATAATTTGTGTTGGATGTCTCTATGATATTGTGGTGTTTGTTGGAACCATCTAGCGCTCAACGTGATAGTGAGGAGTTATCTAGATGGGGAATGCGAACTTTAAGGTGTGTTGTTATAGCCCTACATCATCCAACCAGAGAGTAGTTTAGGGTAGCATCATGTAGAGAAGATATTTATATGAGAGTGTCCACTAGTGAAAGTATGATCCCTAGGCCTTGTTTCTAAGCATTGAAACACCATTTGCAATCAGTTATGTTACATGTTTGCTTGATTCTACTCTTATTTCAGATTGCAATTACCACTTATAATCATCCATATTACTTGTATTTCACTATCTCTTCGCCGAACTAGTGCACCTATACACCTGACAAGTGTATTGGGTGTGTTGGGGACACAAGAGACTTCTTCTATCTTGATTGCAGGGTTGCTTGAGAGGGATACCTTTGACCACTTTTTCCCTCAGTTTGATAAACCTTGGGTGATCCACTTAAGGGAAACTTGTTGCTATTCTACAAACCTCTGCACTTGGAGGCCCAACACTGTCCACTAGAATAGACGCGTGTGTAGACATCAAGCTATTTTCTGGCGCCGTAGCTGGGGAGGTAAGGTAAAAGGTACTCACATCCTCTGGGTACTAAGCTATCTTCTAGTACTGTTGTTGGTGTGTGAGTGCTCAAAGTTATTTCCTTTAGATTCTGCAATTATATCTTTTTGTTTCTTGTTTTTATTTTCACTAGTTAGGCTTAATGGAAAACAACAACAAAATTAGAGAGCTTTATAGTATTTATCTTGAGTTAGGACATGAAGTGTTTGAAGAGAAAATTAAAAAACCTATGGAACTTTATTTGCATGCTAATAGCAATGCTATTAGTATGAATTCTTTGAACACCATTATTGCTAATGCTAGGGAAAAGTCTAAGCTTGGGGAAGCTGGTTTTGATGAGCATGATATTTTTAGTCCCCCAAGGACGGAGGAGAAAATTTACTTTGATGATATTATGCCTCCAATATATGATGATTACAATGATGAATATGATATTTTAAGTCCACCTCCTATTGAGGATAAAATTAATTATGATTACAATATGCCTCCTATATTTGATGATTATGGTGATAAGAATAATAATGATAGCTATTTTGTTGAATTTGCTCCCACTATGATTAATAAGAATGACTATGTTTATTTGGAGAGTATTAATGCTTTTAAGCATGTGGCTCTTGATAAGAATGTTTTATGTGATAGTTATATTGTTAATTTTATTCATGATGCTACTGAAAGTTATTATGAGAGAGGAAAACATGGTTTTATGTATCTCAACAATATTAAGTTTCCCCTCTTTATGTTGAAAATTTTGAAGTTGCACTTGTTTTGCTTTCCTATGCTTGTTGCTTTGTGCTTTCATGACTTGTTTATTTACAAGATTATTTTTCATAGGAAGTGGGTTAGACTTAAATTTGTTCCATATTTTAATCTTGATGCTCTCTTTTACTTCAACTCATATTTCTTATGTGAGCATCATCTAAATTATCATGCATATCTTAATGGCTATAAAGAAAGAGCTTTTGGGAGACAACCCATTATATTTTTACTTTCAGTTTATTTTTGTTTTGTTGAGTCTTGGAAGTTATTGCCTCTGTAATAACCTCTCCTTATCCTTTTTGTTTGATTTTTGTGCCAATAATAACCTCTAATGAGAGAGAAGTAAGACTTGGGAAAGTTGCTGTCCCAAAATAGATGTTTGTGCTTAGTTGTAAAAATTCATGAAAAATATCTGTACGTCGGATTGAGTTGTAATATTTTGTGCTTCTGCCCCAGGTTGTTATATAACTTTCGTTAGTTTAACACTTTTAGATTTGAGTAACAGAAGGTCTTCAGAAAAATCGGTGTTTACCTGCTAGTCTGTTTTGATAGATTTCTGCTGTTATTTGCATTTGCCCCTTAACCGGTTTCTTTTTGAGTTCTCTTTGATCACTTGAGATTTTAGAAGGAATTTATAAATTAGCTTGTGTTTTAATGGAAGGTTTACCTGTGTTGAAACTAAACCCAAATACTTGTTATCTTGAATACACTAATGTTGCTAATGAAGACTGTGTGAAGTTTTGTATGAAGGAAATTTTCATGTGTAGGGAAGAATAATGTGATGAGATGAAGTATGGAAAAAAGATCAAGCTTGGGGATGCCACCCATGTCACCCCAAGAAATATTCAAGAAGTACAAGCGTCAAAGCTTGGGGATGCCCAATGCATCCCCTTCTTTATCAATAAAATCTCAGGTTTTCTTCCAAAACACTCCATTTTTATTGTTTCATGCACAATTGTGTTTTTCTTGGAGCGTCTTTTTTTTATTTTTAGTTTTCTTTTGTTTGGTTTGCTTAAATAAGTTGGTTGGATCCCAACACACTTCTTTTGGAGAGAGACACACCCCATTATTCACTGCCTAGAACACTCTAGTTTTCACTCTTATTGTTCTGTGAGTGTTCTCCTTTACTAGCACTGCGTTTAGCTTTAGTTTTCGATTGGTGTTGTAAAAGAGTAGGAAGTTTCATGCTTATAGTGGTACAAAAGGAAGCTTGTTTTGACTGTGACTTAGACTTTATCATGTCATGCTAGATGTTGCGTTGACCATATGCTTAGTGATTATTGTTGTAGCATGACTTGTTTCAAACAATTGAGATTGCTTAATGTGCCTTGAAAGAATCATGCGTTGTTTTAGCATACAAAAGCATAATATTGTGGTATTCTCCTTTGATGCTTTATTTGGGTTGACTTGGCACATGCTTACACCATGTTAAGAGTATGAACCAGTCACCTTAGCCTTTATGATCATTTAGTTTTCGACTTGTAATATCACTTTATGCTTTAATTAATAATGTTTTGTCGCTTTGCATGATTATGACCATTATTTCTCTCTTAGTTGGTCGCTCCCAGTCTTTTTCTAGCCTCCACATGCACCAAGTATGAGTTCCACTCATGCATCCAACTCCAAATAAAACCAAGTTATTACAAAGAGTCCACCATACCTACCTATTACCATTATTGCTATTCCAAGTATATTCATGTTTTTATCTACCTTCCAAATTAAACTTGTTATGTGAAAATTAGTGACTAAAGCTCTGACAAACTTGATGACACACTTTACTTTCTTGCACTTAATAAACTTGAACCATTGTGCCCATCTATGTTGCGTATATGCTTGCGTTTTGTAAGTTGTGAATTAGCAGAACCATGTTACCATGGGGAACGCTTTCAACATTGCACTTTATTTAGTGGATATCATGTTCTTTTTATTATGGATCCCGATGGTGTGAAATGAAAGGGGAGCTTGTAAGGCTCATGGAGTTCGTATATGCGTTAGAGAAACGCCTGGGCGGCTAGTCTAAGCCATGCCTAATCATGGTGGAAACGTGTAGCATAACCAAAATGAGCAATCTGTGAAGCATCCTCAATAAAAATCTATGCAAATAGCAAATGAAAAGATTGTTGAGATGATCATTGTCTGCTTACCTTGTCATTTTGATATGGGAAAGCTTCCGTATCATCGGGAAAGGGGTACCCCATTGGCTGTTCTCTATGATACACATGTACTTACAATGAAAAGAACTTACTCATGACTAAAGTTGAGTAGCATGATGTTCGGTACTCGTAAGGAAGGGGCATGAGATTTTCAACTTATAACTTGTCAAGCATAGCACCATATTTGTTCACTTTAACCTTAACCACCTAAAGATGCTTATGATAGGGGCAATGAGAGCTGAAAGCTAATAAGTACCATAATTTTTGGAAGCTCTTTATGAGACTTGAATCCCTGCTTCCTTGTATGAAGGGCCTTTCTTTTACTTTTATGTTGAGTCTCCATCTTATATCTTTATGCACCTATTGAGAGAGCATAGTGGTCATTCTTAGTTTAATGTGCATTGTCCCAAAACTTGTTGATTGATTCATAACTTTGATATTGCTTGTTCTTAAATTATTTGTATCTAGTCACCCTTATGAACTTTGAAGGTGTCCTATGCATTTATGTTTTCCTATACCATGAGGGACAAGCTGAATACCACTTTTATTATGTTTTCTATATGTGAAACAAACAAACGTCTTCCAATGCATTGTTATTCATGAATATTTTGTTTGTACCTTTGCATGTTACAACATAGTTGCTATGTATTATTGTTAGAACTCTATCTTTCATGATTATGTTTAGAGTACTTTGATCCCAGCTATCAATGCTTTACAAATATGATGATGCATGTCACCTAAAAAATTATTCTTTTTATCACTTACCTACTCGAGGACGAGCATGAGTTAAGCTTGGGGATGTTGATACGTCGTAAACATATCTATAATTTTTGATGCTCCATGCTTTCTTTGTACCAACTATCTTATGTTTTGTCTACACTTTGAGGCATTTTTATACATTTTCTAGAACTAACCTATAAACAAGATGCCGTAGTGCCAGTTGCCTGTTTTCTGCTGTTTTTGGTTTCAGAAAAGCTAGAAAAGACATATTCTCGGAATTGGACGAAACAAAGCCTGAAGTTCCTATTTTTTCGACACGAGACGGAGTCCAAAGTAGAGACGGAGGAGGGCCAGGGGCTAGCCAGGGTGTCGCAGGTCCCCCTTGGTCGCGCCACCAGGTGGTGTGGGCCCCTGGTCCACCTTCTCTCATCGCCCTTTCGCCTATAAAAGCCTCCCAGGACGAAAACCCTAAGTACCATATCAGATTTCTACGAAAAGTTCCGCAGCGCCGCCGCCACAAAAGAGGAGATTCGAGGGACAGAAGTCTCTATTCCTGCACCCTGCCGGGAGGGGGAAGTGCCCCTGAATCCATCTCCATCGACCCCACCGCCATCTCCATCGCCGTTGCTGACTCCCATGATGAGGAGGGAGTAGTTCTCTCTCAAGGCTAAGGGCTCTACAAGTAGCTATGTGTTCATCTCTCTCTCTATGCGTGATTTTATTGAGATCATGAGCTTTGTAATCTATAGACCTATTCTGCTACTCAAGTGCTTTAATTAATCTCTACTTATCCCCACGTGTGTGAAGTTGACAGTGTGCACACCGTGTGGCACTTTGGCTAAGGTTACATAAATACTTATCATGAGTATAATTTGAGTTGGATGTCTCTATGATATTGTGGTGTTTTTTGGAACCCTCTAGCACTCAGGTGATAGTGAGGGGTTATCTAGATGGGGAATGCGAACTATAAGGTGTGCTGTTATAGCCCTACACCGTCCAACAAGAGAGTAGTTCAGGGTAGCATCATGAAGAGAAGATATTTATATGAGTGTCCACTAGTGAAAGTATGATCCCTAGGCCTTGTTTCTAAGCATCGAAACACCGTTTACAATTAGTTCTGTTACATCTTTGCTTGCAGCTACTCTTATTTCAGATTGCAATTACCACTTATAATCATCCATATTACTTGTATTTCACTATCTCTTTGCCGAACTAGTGCACCTATACACCTGACAAGTGTATTGGGTGTGTTGGGGACACAAGAGACTTCTTCTATCTTGATTGCAGGGTTGCTTGAGAGGTATACCTTTGACCACTTCGTCCCTGAGTTCGATAAACCTTGGGTGATCCACTTAAGGGAAACTTGCTGCTGTTCTACAAACCTCTGCACTTGGAGGCCCAACACTGTCTACAAGAATAAAAGCGTGCATAGACATCATGTATCCCTCTATTTTTGAATGCTTGCTTAGGTGAGTTTTTGTTCATATTTATATAAGGGATATACTTGCTCATGTTAGGCCCCATAGGAGACAAGCCATATCTTTGATGCACCTTGTTCAACTTTTATCTAGCTTGTGAAAAATATTGTGATCCTCTAAATATACATTGCCATGTTCTCTACATTTTGAAAAGAAAAATATATACATAATAAAGAAGTTCTTCGAAACTTGCTAGGTGTCACTATTGAGAATTGTCTTAAGTGAACAGTTATGGAGTAACATGACCCCATAGTGTTGGAAATGATGGTCTTAATATATGCTTACTGAGGGAATTGTCAAATAAGAAATGATGTTTCAAAGTTTCGAGATTACATATGCCAAAATTTTGTCTTGGAAATCAAAGTGAGATATTGCTTTATTCGTGTCTTGTGCCACTTACGCACAACATGGGATGCTAACAACTCCTCTAGCCTTTGGACAATCCAAAAAGAGGAAACTCTTGGAGTTTGGCTATGAGTTGCCCAACATATGTAGCAAAAATGCTATATTTGGGTATGCATTGGTATTCTCATGGGCCTGCATTAAAATCAAAAGTCGGAATACTCCTCTGACCGTTATGAGAAATCATTATACCGAAAAGGGAAACCTTGGTAATGGTCATGAGTGTCCTTCTTAGCCTACACCGTCTCGATTGAACATATACCACTCTTTTTGCATGGTCTCGTTACTAAGAAATATATTTTCTATGCGCTCAACAATCGAAGTTTGCACTTGAGAGACTTTAATAGATGGCATGAGTGGGAAACATTGGAAAACTCTATTTCTATTTATGATTAACAACTAACCGTGTTCATCTTTGCCTTATAAAAATAAAAATACAATAAAGTGCGTATAGAAGGATCACGAGTTTACTTGCAAGCTAGATTTAACTTTGACATGGGGCATAGAAGTTTTTGACTAATCTCTAGTGGTTTGGAATAATATAACTGAGCTTATATTTCCTAGTATGATTATGCGCTCTCTTGCTTTGAGCTTGCAGGAAAAACAAGGATATGGTGCATTCATTTCCAATGATAAGCAAGATCGCATCCATTAAGTTATCGATCCCTTTTGCTTGAGGACGAGCAAGATCTAGCTTGTGGAAGTTGATGGCTGTGATAATACAACACTTTTTAGCAATATAAAGTGTGTCATTTTCATATCATATCATGCTCCAACTAACTATTGCTATGCCTGACATGCATGATTACTTGTTTTTATTAGTTTCAATATGAGCTTTGCACATTTATTAGTTTAGATAGAATTTTATCCCTCTTCCTTGTCTTTGACATGTGTGTAGGTGTTGATGATGATTATAGATAAAACAAAGGCAAAAGGAACAAAGAGAGCATAGTATGGAGGAGCTGTAGGGACCAGACTTAGCCATTTGAGGTGTTTGAAAAGTGAATGTTTCCAACTTCTCAAAATAAAGATCCAAGACCACATGGTTGTATCCCTCAATGATACGAATTCAACGAGCACAAGAACACCCAAAACGGAGTTCGTATGAAGAAATAACAACCAAATTACTAAAGAGTACTCAAGGTTTGACTACCAACTATACAGAGGGAGCAATAATTCCAGCCGTATAGCTCCCACCGTATAGTTGCCAAAAAGGTCACAAACGACGGGATTTCGTCCTCTGGAAGCTCCAGAACCTTACCTAAGTCATATGACGGTATTGGGGGAACCCTAGGGCACCCCAATGCCTATATAAAGGAGGGAGGAGTCAAAGAAGAGAGGAGGAAGCCGCCATACACCATATACAAGATCTAGATCCCATCTACCGCCTCCATGGCGGCGCCCTGCCACCGTGCCGCCTCCATAGCCTCTACAGCTCCACCAAGATCTAGATCTCCATCAACACCATCAAGCCATCCATGCAAGAAAAGGAGGAGAAGGAGGACGCCGCCATCACCATGCCGACACCACCATCACCACGTCGTCATCACCATCTCCATTGCTGCTACTCCTTCGTCCTTCCCCATCCTGATCTCCGTGATGGGTTGTAATATGGCTTGAACCCTCTTTTATTAATGTTATGATGATTTGAGTAATTGAAGTGTGGTGTGTTCTTATTAATTAATATGTTTGTGCTTTCTCTTTACATTGTTCTATTCATGGTATTATTCTAGTGATTGGA
Source organism: Avena eriantha (assembly GCA_910589775.1). Lineage (NCBI taxonomy): Eukaryota > Viridiplantae > Streptophyta > Magnoliopsida > Poales > Poaceae > Avena > Avena eriantha. Next base: position 471,813,613 of record OU342742.1, on the reverse strand, counting down.
GATGTCCAATCCATTGTTGAGGAATTTACTAAAGATTCACGGAGTGTCACAAAACTTATCATTAGTCTCTACTCTTCCATAGGTAGAAATAATAGGCTATTTGCTATAAGTGATTTGCGGAGGCAATAGCAGCTTAGGATGCACCGCCCAGAATTCCCTCAAGATCACTCATGATATAGATAGGTATAGTGTTGCGAATTGCTTGGATATCTTATGACTAGCACACTTGCTTAAGAGTACGGTTGTCCATAGAACTTAATGCCTTTGCTCTGCTTTACCTTGATTGGTCTTGTTACCTTAATACACTATTCTCTTATGAGATGACCCATGTCCGAAGAGGGTGTGGATAATTGAGTTGTCTAATTGCCACTTACCAACGGTGGGAGACAACGGTATACGAGGGACCGCCACAATTATAGTTAACAACTATTCCATAAGCACTTATCATGCACACCGGTATACACAATATTACTTGAGGAATCATAGCATTAATATTTCATCTCATTGCATTCACCTCTTTTCAGTTTTACTTTTTTTCTAATTTTCTTCCAGTCCTAGTAGTAGTTATTACAAAACATCTTAAATTCATTTATCCTAACAACTTATAGAATAGGATATTTCTAAACCACGGTTTGGGTGCAAACATGGTCGCATTGACAACGTGGTTGCGGGGTCGTGTTCACCGAGCTCTCATCGGGACAAACTCTTTAAATATTTGCTACTACAAGTACTGCAATAACCCTGTTATTGGTGCAGGAATCCAGTCATCAAATTGGCGCTATTGCCGGGGAGCCAAGCATTCGGTTATCTACTCGCACATAGTTTATTTCAGTTTGTTGTTATTGTCTTACTGCTTTCTTTTATTTTGAAAACAACAAAAAATTACAAAACCAAAAATTTTAAAAAACTGTTGCTACTAATCATGTCTTCCGAGATAAATTTTGTTCAAGAGATAATACAAGAATTGGGGGAGATAAAGGATTCAAGTTCATCAAGACTGGTTGCTACACATGAGCTGATAAAGAAATTGGTGGACCAATTGGAAATGCATTCATTATAGTTGCGTGCTAATGATAGATCTTATTGCACAATTTGTATAACAGATGATGACCTTAATTTCAAAGTGTTCCAACAATCCTACTCTAGCAAATTATAATAGAGATAAATCCTATGCTAGTTTGGAAGTACTAGAATACTTTATTTTCAGATGTTGAAAGTGAAGCACTTGATGGAGTTTTTAATTTAGTATACCTCATATTTCTCTTTTGCGACAATAATCTACTCCCTCCGTTCCAAAATAAGTGACTTGAATTTATTTAGATTTACATGTACCAATGTATTAAAACATGTCTAGATACATCTGAATCTAGACAAACTCACGTCACTTATTTTGGGACAGAGGGAGTATTATATATTAAAAGTATATGACGGGTTAACCAGAAAATAGAAAAATAGACTAGAAAATCCCATAATAAACCGAAACATCCGGTCGTCAATTTTTCACGTTGATAAACTACAGCCATTTGATTTTGCTGATTGGGCTCCCCACATTTACTTTTGTATTAATTACCCACCGCTGCCATTATGTGAAAATACCTTTTTGTTGAAAAAAAATAGGATTAAAGTTGTTTCTTCCTCGCACAACTACGACATTAAGACCTAGCAGATGCTGGTGCCGCCGATCTCCAGGTCAATCGTGTTGGAGCCAATAGACGCATGCGTCGCATGTTCTGCATGGACCTCAAGGCATACGAATCTCCTGCAGCGGCAGAGACTAATCCATATACAAGGTGCATCGGGTAAAGAAACTAGATCGATATTCATGTGGTAATCAATCTCTTCATACATGCGCGCTCGCTCCTTTCTCAGTCCAATCTCATAGATTCGTGCAGTGCACAGACTCTCTCAAGTGATTGAAATCGGGCAAACGACCGTGGAACTCTCAACCGATCAAAAGGTACATTAGGTAGTCCATCGGCAAGCTAACTTGATGCCAAAAGTTTTCAAATTTATTTCAGTTTCCTAGGTGCACTTAGAATTGTACCATTATTTTAGAAATTACATATACTTTTCTGTTTCAAAGTAGATGTTACAGATTTTTTAGCTATACGTGTATCTAGGTGTATTTTAGTGTATAGATATACATGAATCTGGACAAAACTACGATATCTAATTGGAACACGGGTACGTATGTCTATCAAATTGGCTACCAAAGTAATTTTGGACTATATATGTGTATTCTTTTCTATGTTATCTGCCAAATTATTTTCTAACAAATTTCTATAACTTGGGACTTTGAATTTAGACGACAGAGGTGACAGAGAAAAAAGATGGGGATATCCTTTATACTCAGCAGCTACGCTTTACACTCAGTTAAGGATTGGACTTTTGTTGTAAACCAACTGCATTAATCCTTAGTAAGTGTTTTTATTTCTGTATTTTCTGATTAACCGTCATGTACTTTTGATATATAATAGATGTATTTTTATATTAGTTACAATCCGAACGAGAAAAAGGGTGTGATTTTTTTAACAATTTGATAGTTTCTTTTTTTTAGTTGTTTATTAGGCATCTTTTTCCACTTTTAGTGGAGTGATATTAGCTAAATTGTACGATATCATGCACAATTACTAACACGACATTAATTATCATATTTTTGCCTTGCAGAATTATGTGTGTGCAACAAACAAGAACCTCATATATTGTTTTTGGGCTACAGCATAGAGGCATAATAAAACCATATAAGATTGGCTTGGTTCTTATTTTGCGGAGAAGATTGGCTCAATCAATGGAACTAAGACTTGCATCTCAGCCATGCATGCTCATCAACGTCAGTGTGGTTTCAATTTTGCCTAATGCATACACCATGGAAGCATGCATCCATACAAGAAAGATCGATTCAGGGAATTAAGATTTTCTTAATTGCTTTCGTGCACACACAATGTCAAAAGCCCAAAGCCAAGCCAGGTAATGACATGTGAGTTGCATTTTCCTTCGTGTGCACCATCTATTTTATTGTACTCTCTAGAATTTCTCCAAAGGCTTCCTCGTATGATCTGTATCAAATTGAGGACCCCACGACCACGAGGATCGGCTTCTATGCCCTACGGATACTTCATCATACTGCCACGTAATATTTTTGGCAGGATGGATGCTAGCTGGTATTTTTTTGGCTAATGATTTTAAAGAAGATTAATTTCCCTTTCCAAGGATCAATCGGCTGATTAGGCAGCTGTTTCGACTCCCACAACCCTCACCAGTTTTTTTATCTCCCAAGTGTGGAGGAGGCGGATGATTTTGAATGGATCTTAGTTGGATAAAATTTTGCTGATAGCTTGGCTGTGTACCTGTGTACTCACTCCGTTTCAAAATATAAGATGTTTTAGTATTATGAAGCAAATGTGTATAGACTTTTTTAATACGTAGGTTCACTCAGATTTGGAGTGAATCTACACACTAAAAGACGTCTAGATATATTTTCTTTACAAACGTAAAACATCTTATACTTTAAAACGGCGGGAGTATTTCCTTTCTTTTTCCCAGTAAATCGATTACATACTCCTTCTGTTTCAAAATAAGTGACTTTGATTTACTAAGTTCATTTAAGATAGAGGGATTATTAAATATTGATATCATCATCTGTCAAGCTAAATTTATAGTAGAAGTAATAATAGTTTATGGTTTCAACTAGCTGTTCAACCTATCTGTTTTGGTAAGTGAAGCCGGATTGGTTGTACCATGTGCTCATGGTATGATTTAAAGAATAGTTGTGCTTAGTTCTTTTCCTCTCCGTTTTGGTACAAAACTGCAAGTGACATATAATTATCTCGATATTCCTATCGATGAGATGCAATAAAGGCCATTTCAGTTGCCTGGCACATGCCCATATTTCTGTTGGAAATATGCCCTAGAGACAAATAGTAGTAATGACTATTATCATATTTCATATAGTATAGTTTATGATTAAGTTTTATATCATGCTATAACTGTATTGAGTGGAAACATCAATACATGTGTGATATACAAACAACCAGGGGCTCCCAGTGAAACCCTAGTCACTAGTTCATTGGTCAACAGATGATCATGTTTCCTGATCATGTGGCATTTATGCCAGTTGGAAATGAGGTCATCTCATTCTGAGAATGAGATGATGAACTAATACCCAACATAAACATCGTGACCCGATCATGTCACGAAGTTCAAGTTACGATGATTAGAAATGGATCCTCGTAGACTATTCCTTAGACCGTGAGGCTATATAAATCACTGTCTCTCGAGAGTGCTTAGATAACATCAAACGCCATCTGGTAAAACGGTGGTTATAAAGGTGTGTTCAGGTATTCGGAGGAAACCGTAGAGGCAATATATGTCAGGAGCGGGATTTGTCCGTCCATGTGACGGGAAGATAATCAAGGGCCCACTCGGAGAAGTTAGATCCAATAGCTGCGCAGCGTGTGATTGGATCATGGGGATATCACTTGTCGGAACGAGTCAAGTAGCATTGTTCAGTAACGAGATTGAACATGACATGGTGATGTCATTGATCAGATCTTGGGCAATGCAAGTATCGAGTGACAAAGGGAATAAGACACGACTGTCCCGGTTCAAACGACGAAAGATCTTCATGGAACGCACAGGGGTCACATGGCCATCCAGGTCCCTCTATCGATCATTGGTGTGGGAGTGTCCCGACCATGTCTGGAGTGTTCCCGAACCGTGGGGTATCACGCTTAAGGGCTTGATGATTCTTAGAGAGTGTTTATAGGATCGGTAGAATCACCGAAGAAAAGAAGGGAGAAAACTGGAAGGGTTTCGGTAAGTCCGGAGGATGTCCGGGGTGGAGGTGGAAGGTGTTCCATGGCCACGGAGATTAGATAACATGTGAATGAATGTTAAATATTGATTTAGTCATTTACTCATAATTATTTAATAAAGAGAAAATCAATTAAAGGTGAAAAAGGCTTAATGGGCCAATTCCGGAGGGAGAAGGGCCCATTAGGGGAAAGGAGAGAGGGAGAAGGGGCAAGGGGGAGGCCGGCTGGGCATAGCCTCCCTGCGCGGGGCCCACTAGGTGGCTGGCGGCCACCTCCTCCCCCTCCTCTCCTTTATTCCCACCCCGGGACTTTAGGGGAGGTGGTACCTCCCCTCCCCTATATAAAGTGGGGTATTTGGCCTAGAAAAATACACCAATAATCAATAAAGGTCTCCCCACTTTTGGGAGGAACTCTAATTGATATTTTCTCTCTCCCTCTCTCTCTCTCGTGACCTTGGTCCCAAGATGGACTGCGCAAACGAGAGACATCTTCACCGCGGAGCGCCGTCGCGCTGCGGGATTCGGATCCGGGAGCTCTACTTCCGCAACTGCTGCTGGATCGGGGAAGTGGGAGTCATCGTCAGGCACCAGACGTGTGTAACTCCTCGCGAGGTGTCGCACTTGAGGCACTCAAGTCGTTGGAGCCAGAAGGAGCGCAAGGACTTCATCACGACCTTGAGGTCGGCTTCGGCTCGTCTACATCAACCACGCTCTCCTGAGCGTTGACAACGCTTTTCGGTCTTCAAGGGTAAGTTCGCGAAAAGCCCCTCTTGTTACTGTATTACTAATAGATAGGTCCTGGCAGCTTCAGGGGTTCAGGGGCGTAGAGTAAAATTTATTGTTTTTATACAGGGAACCCCATACAGTGGTATCAGAGCTAGATCTATGCGTAGTAATGCTAGTACAGGTAGAACACACGAGATGTAGCGTGTGGGTGTTGATCTTTTAGTTGTTACCCTCCCACGTGTACTTGTGCATACTGCAGTAATGCTTGATGAAGTGTCCCCCAACCGACTTTACGCGTTCATTCGCGAGACTGGTCCACGCTTGGCATACGGCTTGTACCATATAAAGTGGCTTAGGGGGGTGTCTGTCTCTCTCGCATTAGTTGGTATACCATTTTCAACGGAGGGCCCCGAAAGGGGTGTAGTAGAGACAACACTTGATCAATGTTGTGCTGAAAGTTCGTAGGTAAGAACGGTTCTTGTGCCCCGAAAGCCCATTCAGCCACGTAAAACATGCAAAGATAAAGTAGAGGCGTCTAACTTTGTTTTGGAGGGGGGAGTTTCTTTGTGATATGGTTGTGGCAAAGGTAAAGTAATTACATTTTGTTGCATAGTAGTAGATAGTCACGGTAATGACAAACTACCACGCCGGAATGACACCGGTACCCTAGTGTCTACGACGCCAGAACCCTGGCGTCGGAACCCGGTGACGATGGATGGAGATCACGACGTGAAGGACCATATCACATAGCATTTACATTCAATGTTATTGTTTGTATGTCTTATTGTGTGCTAGTATTAGATACTCGACGGTAGCCTAATAAGATGATCCCTGTTAAAATAACCAACGATTGTGTTCCCCTTAGTGTGCACCACCAAGAAAGTTCTTTGGTATGAGGCAGGCCGTGATGATCGGGTGTCAAACATATCTACGTTCACATACAGTGGGTGCAAGCCATGTTGCACACTGAAAACACTAAGGTTGAGTTGGCGAGCCTAGCATGTACAGACATGGCCTCGGAACGCGGATGGTCGAAAGATCGAGCATGAGTCGCATGAATGATGTGATCGATGTTTAGCGTCCACCCTTGAACCCACATTGATGGCCGTGATGATCAGGGGAGATGTGGCTGATAGGGGTCGTGTTATCACTAGGAACCCTTTTGGGGATAGGTGTTTCTGAGTGGAGTTATTGTAAACTCATTTAATTATAAACTTAGTCTAAATTCCTTTTGCAATTATGAATGTAGATGGGTTGTTTCGTGTTGACAATTGAATGGTTAGAAGGAGAGAAGCTCAGATTAGATGGATCGAACTTCTCCATTTGGGTTGCCCGTCTCCATGTTCTCCTTAGCGAGTACGACATGGTCGACTACATACTCGACGGGATGGATTTGGATCCGTCCACAGACCTTGAGACCCTAGAGGAGCGGAAAGACCGCTATCTCCATTAGGAGATGGCCTCCTATATTTCAGTTGTGATGCTTTTCAGAATGGTGGATAAGCTGTGGCCTTTCGTGGGTGATGTCAACCCTCGTTCGGTGATGCTACAGCTTAGGACACATTTCGTGGATCAGACACGCATTTGGGAGCATGAGTTGATGGGAGACTTCCTCTCCATTAAGATGGAGGAGAACTTGTCACTGGACAGCCACTTGCAGCACATGCATGATGTGTACATGAGGCCAGCAAACTTCCTGGACGTCTGGATTACAGGCTCTTTTGCAAATGCTGCTGTGCTGCGGTTGCTACCACCAAGCTACCAAGCACAAGTCAGGACTTGCGTAATGTGGGGCGACATAGCAATGGAGTTCCACCGGTTCATGACACATCTCAGGAATGTGTTGGTTGAACCAGATGTCGCTCAGGTCATCAACGACAAAGGTATATATTTGATATACAGTTTTATAAATGTTATAATCTTGCAAACACATTGCAGTGTTAAGTATATCTGATACTTGTTCTGTTTTGCTGAAAACAGGTCCTTCTGCATGAGAGGTGCTTGCTGGAGAGGAGGTCACGTTGCATGTTGATGGCGAGCATGATGATGATGGCCGGCGACACTCTCCCTCGACATTTATCACTTAGTTTGTGTTTTGGGATGATTTTTGTAATCAAGAGATTGTGAACTTCTTTAGTGTGTCTCACACTTCGTGAGATGGTTATTCATATGAGTTTGTAACAAACAGTTGTTCTACTTTTATGAATGATTTCTATTCGTGTTCATATCTTGTTTGATTACTTGTGAATTATCCTTATTGTTTGAAACTAATTGATAATGTATGAAAATTTGTAAAACATTAAAATGCCTTGTTTAAAAATACCCAACTTAATGATATATTCATTAATGAATGAAACCATTGTCTAAATTCAAAGTTATGTGATAATATGTGAAAGTCATTCGATTTCTTGTCACATATAAATCATGCCTAAGTTCGGCAAAATAACTTGAACACTGTGTATTACTTGAATACAAAGTGTTTAATGAATTGTTAAAAGTAAATACATATCCGATGTATTGTGTTCTAACGAAAAATGGTAATTATCATTAAATGATTGTTTAAATGTGTAAAGTAGTTTACCAAAGGAAACATGAATATGAAACTATTTTTTTGATTTGATCAAAGTGTTTCACCAACAAAGGGTATAAGTATAAAAGAGAATCCAATTACTATGATTTGATCAATAGTAATGAAAGTCAACTTTATAAGAATGGCATAAAAGTGATTGTGAAATGCAAAGTGTTTTGAAACGTCAAAATACAAAGCATCACAATGTGATACTAGATATCAAAGGGGTTGAATAGAAGGCACCAAATAAATCATTGTAGTGTATATGTAGAGACCATTAGCTTAGAAATAGTTAGCACTCAATTAGAATGTGGTGAACCATTTGAATTCATGAAAGTTTTGGGGTTATTCGATATAACCAAAACAATAGCGAATAAGTCCTTGTAGAGTATTCATTGGAAAACTTTGAATACGAAATCCATAGCTGAAACCAAAAGGAAAGCAAAACCTGTATTGCTTGGATTTTGGTACATTCTTGAGAAAGCTCACTTCTAGTGATGTTTCTCAATTATGAATCAATTGGAAATTAGTGTAAAACACAATGAGGATTCAAAACCCTGCATCAGAATGTTGAGAAGCGCAACGGACAACGTTCCTGAATGATTCTCTTCAAAGAAGGAAATAATCAATGATTTTGATCATTTTTTCCTCCACTATTGTTGTTCACTACATGAAGTAGGATTCAAAATGTAAATCCATATCTTGTATGGAGACATTTGTGAATCACTTTTCATGATTTTTGGAATATGACATACCTATGAACTACAGAGGAAATAATGGTAAACTAAATTATGAGAAATCCTAGAAGAAAAATTCCCTTGAGATTTGAAAGCAATTCATTGCTGAATCTCACAAGTAAAAGGGTTTATTTTGAATTTTCCCAAATGACTGCAAAGCCATAGAGGAAAAATGGGTGAATGACAAAAGCACAATTTGTCAAGTATTGGACAAATTCAAATGAATTTGATTCAAGTGTGCTAAATGTCTAGTGGATTTAAAATCTAGTAAAGTACTAGTATCTCATAGTAAATCTCCAAGTTTGATATTTGATCAAAGGATTTTGAAGTTATTCAAAATAGTAAGTAGATATGCAATTTGCATAAAATTGAGTGGGAGCTATGAAAGTCTTCCTAAAACAATATGTGATTGACATATTTTAAGTGGGAGCAATATGAGTCTCAAACTCAAATATGTAGGAACATATTTTGAGTGGGAGCTTATAGGAGTAATTCTTAAGTATGTTAAGGATGAAAGTGCAAATACTTATAAATAATGATTTATAAGATGTATAAGTTGATAATAACCATATTATGATATTGTGTAGTATTCCTTAAGGGATTCTGAGAAGGATTTCAGAATAGAAGTTAATTAAGGAACTGGTCCTTAATAACTCAAATTAGGAATAGCATTAAGTTTAACATCAACGGTTGAAAGAAAGAAAAGGATGATCATCATCCACTATGTTGAGACATAGGTTCTATCTTAGTAAACCATGATGATGACTTAGCATAATATGTGATCCAATAAGGAACGTTTGAAAGTGATTAAGTTCGAATAACAGAACGTTAAGCTAAGTTTGTCCGCAGTGTCTATTAGAGAACTGTGGACATATTTTCCAAATCCATAAAGGATAACATATCTTAAAGCATAAAGAGTTATGTTATAAGGGAATATGTTGGAAACTCCTATAGATACCAATTAAAGTCAAGTAGGAAGTGAGGTGAACAAAACATCAAAATTTGCACGGAGTGCACTAGTGTTTCGATGAATACATTTATAATAATAGATAAGTGTACCATCTAAAGTGTTGTATAATGTTATAACGGGGCTAGTTCGCTTTTAACGTAGAATGATGTGTCCCAGGGCACAGTGCCCATGAGAAAGTCCACGAGGTTGATCTAACGTCACTGTAGGCTCCTGGAATCATGCCTCGTTCTGCTGCCATAACGAGGATGCATACACACAGATGCTATCATGTGATGATAAAGTATTAATGTCAATCAAATAGACATTACTAAGTTGCAAAGGATTTGGGACTGTAAAGTACAGACCCAAGACTCAACCTCTTCCATGAGCAAGCATGTTCAGGGTACCGGGTATATGGTGCCAATGATTAAGAACAAATGCAGCTAGTGTATTTGTACTCTAGTGCAAGTGGGAGACTGTTGGAAATATGCCCTAGAGACAAGTAGTAGTAAGGACTATTATCATATTTCATATAGTTTATGATTAAGTTTTATATCATGCTATAACTGTATTGAGTGGAAACATCAATACACGTGTGATATACAAACAACCAGGGGTTCCCAGTGAAACTCTAGTCACTAGTTCATTAGTCAACAGATGATCATGTTTCCTGATCATGTGGCATTTATGCTAGTTGGAAATGAGGTCATCTCATTCTGAGAATGATATGATGAACCAATACCCAACCTAAACATCGTGACCTGATCATGTCACAAAGTTCAAGTTACGATGATTAGAAATGGATCCTCGTAGTCTATTCCTTAAACCGTGAGGCTATATCAATCACTGTCTCCCGAGAGTGCTTAGATAGCATCAAACGCCATCTGGTAAAACGGTGATTATAAAGGTGTGTTCAGGTATTCGGAGGAAACCGTAGAGGCAATATATGTCAAGAGCGGGATTTGTCCGTCCATGTGATGGGAAGATACTCAAGGGCCCACTCGGAGAAGTTATATCCAATAGTTGCGCAGCGTGTGATTGGATCACGGGGATATCACTTGTCGGAATGAGTCAAGTAGCATTGTTCAGTAACGATATTGAACACGACATGGTGATGTCATTGATCAGATCTCGGGCAATGCAAGTATCGAGTGACAAAGGGAATAAGACACGACTGTCCCGGTTCAAACGACAAAAGATCTTCGTGGAACACACAGGGGTCACATGGCCATCCATGTCCCTCTATCGATCATTCGTGCGGGTGTGTCCCGACCATGTATAGAGTGTTCCCGAACCATGGGGTATCACGCTTAAGGGCTTGATGATGCTTAGAGAGTGTTTATAGGATCGGTAGAATCACCAAAGAAAAGAAGGGAGAAAACCGGAAGGGTTTTGGTAAGTCTGGAGGATATCCGGAGTGGAGGTGGAAGGTGTTCCATGGCCACGAAGATTATATAATGTGTGAATGAATGTTAAATATTGATTTAATCATTTATTCATAATTATTTAACAAAGAGAAAATCAATTAAAGGACAAAAAGGCTTAATGGGCCAATTCCGGAGGGAGAAGGGTCCATTAGGGGAAAGGAGAGAGGGAGAAGGGGCAAGGGGGAGGCCGGCTAGGCATAGCCTCCCCGCGCGGGGCCCACTAGGTGGCCGGCGGCCAACTCCTCCCCCTCCTCTCCTTTAGTCCCACCCTGGGACTTTAGGGGAGGTAGTACCTCCCCTCCCCCTATATAAAGTGGGTGGTATTTGGCCTAGCAAAATACACCAATAATCAATAAAGGTCTCCCCACTTTTGGGAGGACCTCTAATTGATATTTTATCTCTCCCCTCTCTCTCTCGTGACGGTGGTCCCAAGTCTGGACTGCGCGAACGAGAGACATCTTCACCGCCGAGCGCCGTCGCGCTGCGGGATTCGGATCCGGGAGCTCTACTTCCGCAACTGCTGCTGGATCGGGGAAGCGGGAGTCGTCGTCAGGCACCGGACATGTGTAACTCCCCGTGAGGTGTCGCACTTGAGGCACTCAAGTCGTTGGAGCTAGAAGGAGCGCAAGGACTTCATCACGACCTTGAGGTCGGCTTCGGCTCGTCTACATCAACCAAGATCTCCTGAGCATTGACAACGCTTTTCGGTCTTCAAGGGTAAGTTCGCGAAAAGCCCCTCCTGTTACTGTATTACTAATAGATAGGTCCTGGCAGCTTCAGGGGTTCAGGGGCGTAGAGTAAAATTTATTGTTTTTATACGCGGAACCCCTACAATTTCCAACATGTTTAATACATTGTAATTATATACAAATTATTTTATGTTGAAAAGAAAATGCAAAGGGAGAGTATGTGAAAAATTGGGGAATGAAGAAAATTTCAATGCGACACAACTATAGAAAATATCTATTGGTTCATAGATATTCAGGAGTATAGGTGGTACAAAACAAAAACAATCACTAGATGAGAAGACAAAGAGTGGATATGAGAATTTAAATTTTTAAATAAGGAAACTAAATAAATAAGCTTGAATGTTCCTTAAGTCCGTATGCCATATAATATGTTTTACAAAATAATATATGTTCCATTTGAGGAGTCAAAAGGGACAATTTGCACTACATGTACTTTTATAATGATGTCCTAATAATTTTATATATAGTACTTACAAGTGTTTTACATTGCAAGGTTATTGCTCACATAATATTTTAGATCTAAATAAAACTATAGGTTTTTGGAAGGATTGATAATTTTATTACAAAAATATAAAGGAAAAAATATTGCCCGCGCAGTGCACGGGCCACTGCTCTAGTTTAAGTAATAATGCATTGTTATTATATTATTCTAACCGGTCTAAAACCACCATGGAGAAAGATAACCTTTATGTTTACACTAGGTATTATATTATTTGAAGCGGTCAGAATATTGGTGGAATGATGTGATGAACATTCTCCCAAAGTATAGTAACACGATCATGCCATTATGTTTACACTACTATAATGTCACTCAAAGTAACCCTAATCCTTAGACCATGAGATCAAGTCAATCACTAACTCTGGAAGAGTAATTTGATTCCATCAAACATCACACCGTAACATGGTGATTATAAAGATGTCATCAGGTACATGGAAAGTATTAGTTGAGGCTCGTGGATCAAGAGTGGGATTTATCCATCCTGATGGTGGAGAGATATACTCAGGGCTCTCTCTCGGTGATATCACATTAACATAGCTTGCAAGCAAGTGATAACGATCACTAAGAATATTATATCACAGGAACAAGAAAAGAGTACTTGTTAGTAACAGGATCGAACTAGGTGTGGATGATACCAAATGATCGGATCTTGGACAAGTAAAATATAGCGAGACAAAAGGAATTTGTTACTACGAATAAAGGTTCATGCGATTACTAGTTTATCATTTGAGCTTGTGGGAGTCATTACGGATATCTGGGTCCCACTAATGATTATTTATCAGAGTGAGTCTAGATCATGCCCACTCATCTCGTGAGCCCGTAGGGAGACACACTTAAGGGTAGTCGATGCATTTGAATGGATAGGGAACATCGGAGAAAATACTGGACAACGTAGGATTTTTTTGATAAATCTTCCGGAATAGTTTCGGTGTATCGAAATATTATCAGGGATTGAATTATCAATGTGTTCATTAAATGAAGTGTTCATTAAATGAAGTACTCATTAAATGAAGGGTTCATTAAATTGAGTGGCATTAAACCAAGTGAATTAAAGTGCTTTAATGTAAAGACCTTTGATCTCTTGAGTGGAAATTGAATGAGAGATGATGGGAGCTAAATGGGTGTGAGTGGAGTGTCCACCCACATAAATGGGGGATATGTGGGGGCACCACCATGGCTGGTGCTCCATGCCCCTTGGGGTTGGCCCCCTCCCCTATAAAAGTCCCCCTCCTCCTCCTCCTCCTCTCATCTCACTCATTCTCACTTCACTCATATGCCCTTTGGTTGGCATCTTCCTACCCCTTATAGCCTTGTCCATTGTCACGAGTATGGCGCTTAGGAGAAGCCCTGTTCAAGATCTTCTCCACCACCGTCACCACAATGTCATAGTGTTGGCAGATTTCCCAAGGATCCCCTACTTCCGCTGTTGAGCTAGACCGAGGGATCGAAGTCGTCGGCACACCGTATGTGTGACCGATTAGGGAGGCACTGCACTTGAGGCATTGTTATCGTGTCCTTAAGGACGGTCATGTACACTCTACAACAACCATGTTCGTTTGTGGGAATGTTATCCCTCTCTACGGTCTTCGATGGTGAGTCCATATGAAACCGTTACAAGTATCCCCTAGATATGAACCTGGTAGTTGCAACTGTATGAATTTTTTGTTTTCCATGCAATGAACCCCATTAGTGGTATCAGAGCTATGTTTATGCGTAGATTCTTTGTACGGTTGGAACACATATGAACATGTGGGCGCTGATGATCATGTTATTGCATCCTTCATGTATTTTGGATATTCGCGGCATAGTGGGATGACGCGGCCCACACTAACTTTACATGTCCTCGCACATGAGACCTATTCCACGCTTGACATGCAACTAGTTTTGCATAAGTGTCTAGCGGGTGTCTGTCTCTTCCACTATAGTTGATATCTGATTTATAACGGGTTGCTCATAATTTGATTATCATCATTGTGGTTCCATGTTTGTAGGCAAGATTGATTCTACCTTTGAAAGTCCAAAGCCACGTAAAATATGCAAAATATAAACTAGAAGTGTCTAGTTTTATTTTTGCTAGGCATGTGTCATTATATGGTTAATGTTATAATTTTAGTATGGTAGGATACTATCAAAAATTATAATAAACTAAGTAGGAGCTACATAGACCCTGGCATTACTGATGTCTACAAGTGCATAGATCGTTTGTAGCAAGTTTCGAAGTATAGATATTGATCCCACAGGGAGCCCAAAGGTAAGTGTTTATGGGTGAAGTCTCTATCACACCCGAAGTTGTCATAGGTCTTCGAGTGAATTGACTGCAAGTGTTGAAGTAGGAATGGGTTTTGATTGAATGAGATGTATTCAAATAGAACTAAAATGGAAACCCTTCAGAAATATAAAGCATAAAAGTAAAGAACGAATTGGTTGTTTGTTGTTTACTGTAGATGGCAAAACAAGGCGCGGGGAGATTAAGTTCATGATGACAGTGACTATGCCAGGTGGATGAATAATAAATGTAACAATTATAATCTTATAAATATATGTGTAGACGAGCAACCCATAATTACCCGGAACTCCTCTTGGTAAATTTCATCCCAACTTCAATAATCCTACTAGCCTATTACCAAAACCATGGTCAGATACTAGACGATTAAGACCCTTCAGGTTACTTAGCGATTAAGCTCATTGGACCAGACTAATGCAATAAGCATAGTGGTTCCTCGTTATCCTCGAGTCTACTATTTTTCCATCGATATCCCCGTACCCTAGGGTCGCTGGTCCACTAGCAACAAGATCTTATCTATGTAGAACAAAGCATCATGTTGTTTGGGCCCTCAATTGGACAACAAGCATTCGGCATCCCAAATATAGTCAAGCACACAGAATATAATAATTATAACCAATCACAAAATAATGGAAAATATATGAAGGCATGTCACATCTCACATATCCCCTACATCTCCCACGCCCAACGGAATTACTCACACATGAGAGAAGAATGGATCATCAATATAATCAAATAAAGGGAATTAGTCTCGGTATTACCATGGAGATCTACAATAAGAATAGAAAAATATCCAACACAATTCAAGATGGGAAGGAACAATTTCAAACCCTAGTCTTGCAAGGTGGAGATCCCTCTCTCTCACTCAAGTACAAGTAGTGGCTATGGAGGTGTATTGGCTAGGAGGTTGAAGATTGTGGAGCAAGATGAAGAACGTCTTCTCCTTCTTCTCTGGATCTCTTCTTTCTCCCTTCTAGATGGTGTGGCGGCTGCTGGGTTGTGTTTTCTTCCTTGGTACCTTCACGGAAGTTGTCAATTTTGAGAAGACAGAGGTGGCGGCAACCGTACGGCAGGAACTATACGGCCCCAAAAATATTCCCGTCGTATAGTTTCTCATTAAAGCTTCTGTGAGGTCCCCTCGCGTGCTTCCAAAGCAAGACTTGCTTGTTTTCTACAGAATATCGTGTTTCTCTACTTAAATCCTACTGTTGACATTCAGAACCTAAAACACACATTAAAAACCATGTTTTCCTTGCTACCGAAGTATTAGCGTTAGGTAAAGCTAGAAAACAAACAAACCCGGGAGAAAAACCATCAAAAATGTTTCGAATATCACAGCTATCAACTTCCCCAAGCTTAGATGTTGCTCACCATCGAGTGACAAGGAAATAAGTAAGAATAACAGAGATTCGAGACTTAAAATAAAGGAACTCACAAGTTTGAATTTGAAGGGAATATGCTCGAGAGGCAATAATAAAGTGATTATTATTTATTACATGTTTATGATAAATGTTTATTTTGCATGCTATAATTGTATTAATTGGAAACATTAATACATGTGTGTTTAATAAACAAAATACAAAGTTCCTAGTAATGCCTCTCATATAAACTAGCTCGTGGATTAACAAGATGATCAAGGTTCCTGATCATGGACATTGGATGTTGTTAATAACGAGGTCACAACATTGGTGGAATGATGTGATGAACATTCATCTGAAGTATATCATTACGATCAAAGTCATTATGTTTATATTGCTATAACATCATACGAAGTAATCCTAGTCCTTAGACCATGAGATCATATTAATCACTAACACTAGAAGAGTATCTTGATAACATCAAACGTCACACTGTAAGATGGTGACTATAAAGGTGGGTTCAGTGCTACGAAGGTGTTATGTAGAGGATCACGGATCAAGAGTGGGATTTGTCCATCCCGATGACGGATAGATATACTCAGGTCCCTCTCGGTGATATCAGATTGAAATAGCTTGCAAGCAAGTGATGTGATCACTAGAATGTTATATCACGGGAACGAGAAAAGAGTGCATGTCGGTAACAAGATCAAACTAGGTATTTGGATACCGATGATCGAATCTCGGACATGTAATATATCGCAATACAAAGGGATTAAGTTACTAGAGTTAAAGGTTCACACGATCACATAAGTCATCGTTGAATGTGTGGGAGTCAGTATGGATCTCTAGGTCCCGCTTCGGATTATTGATCTGAGAGGGGTCTCGATCATGTCTGCATTATTCATGAACCATAGGGTGACACACTTAAGGGATACCGATACCATTTAGGAGAAAATATGTTTCAGATAAAGATTATGAAAGCGTTGGACTCATTTTGATGGAAACCGGAATTGTTTCGAGTGAAATTGCTGAAACTAGTTCTGCATGTGATATTGAAATGTTGTAGGGAGTTTTATGTGAATGTTTGTTAATTAAAGTAATTAACAAAATTCTGAATAAAATAAATAAAAGTGTTTTATTTAAAGAGAAAATGCATTTAATTTGGTGGACATTAAATGCAAAGTGAGTGGAGTTGAAATTGATGTGAGTGGGCTTAGTGGAAGCTCCACCGACATGAATGAGGGAGAGGTGGGGGCACCCACCATGGCCGGCCAGACATGGACTTGGGGCTGTGCCCCCTCCCCTATAAAAGGAGCCCCATGGCTCCCCTCCTCTTGTCCCACCTCCTCATGAATGTTCTCTTCTCCCTCTAGTTATTCCCCATGGTCTCGGATTAACGAGATACATGTTCCCAGTGGCTTTATCTAGAAACGATTTGTTGCTTCCGCTGCATCACTGGAGCAAGGAGGCGGAGGTTGTTTTTTGGACCGGACGTGTGTGCGATCACGGATGCACCGCTACTTTGCGGTGCTGGACTTGATGGTGCTGGACCTGATGGTGCTGGAACTGCTGAACCTGAAGGACTTCATCACGATCTTGAGATCGGCAAGTGTATGACTACATCATCCACGAGTTCCATCTCGTTAACAAATATTTATTGTTTTCGAGGGTATGATCTCTATGGATGAATATCCACCTGTTGCTTGTATCTAGTAGATAGATCTTGGTGTATAGTTCCCATCGTAGGACTTTTTTTGTTTTCTATGCTGCGAACCCTTCAGTGGTATCAGAGCCTGATCTATGCATAGGTGCTTTGCACGGGTAGAACACATAAGAGTATGTGGGCGATGATGATCATGTTATTGCTTGTTTCATCTATTTTGGATATTGGTGGCATAGTGGGATGAAGCGGCCTGGACCAACTTTACATGTCATCTCACATGAGACCGGTTCACGACTGACATGCAACTAGTTTTGCATAAGTAGCCGGTGGGTGTCGTTCTCTCCTACTATAGTCAATATATGATTTACAACAAGTTGATAATTACTTAGTTATCATCGTTGTGGATCCATGTTCGTAGGTAAGACCGGTTCTATCTTCGAAAGCCCTAAGCCACGTAAAAACTTGCAATTGATAAATTATAGGCATCTAGTTTAGATTGTTGCTGGTCTAGTGTCATGATATGGAAATGTTGTAAGTTGACGTATAGTTGATACCCTTACAACACACCTAACGTGTAAGTTCCATAGACCTTGGCCTTACACACAAAGGAATGATAGAGATCATACCACGATGCACATGATAGTGATCAAATGCATGGAACATATCATTCCACTTTACACATATGATGTTTGCATCTTATATTGCTAGTTTGGCGTTTTAGTAGCGTTATAAGATGATCCCTCATTTAAATATCAAGATAAAATGTGTTCTTCCTTAAGTATGCACCATTCTATGGATCGTGTTTCGAGACATCACGTGATGATCGGGTGTACTCAACTCTGTGTTTTCATACAATGGGTGTAAGACAGTTTTAGACATGCGAGTACTAAGGTTCTTACTTGGCGATCCTAGCATGTACAGACATGGCCTCGAAACACGGACTGAAAGGTTAAGCATGAGTCATATAGTTGATTTGATGCCCATATTGATGCTCGCCGTGATGATCGGACTTGGTGTAGTGGATTTGGTTCATGTAATCACCAAAAAGGCACGAGGGTTGTCGTTTTTGAGTAGGACTTCATTTCTAATTTGGATTAGTCGAACCAAATTTGTCATAAACTAAATCAAAGTGAATTTGCATAATTTTTTATAGTCATTGGCATCTATTTACTACCTTATGCTTAGTTTTAATTGAGATAATATAACTATAGAATTCTGGATATTTACTTTACGAACTGGTATCATATTGTTTTGAATGTCAATTTAAAGTTCAGAAGTCCTATTGCAAACTTTCGGCAAACTCTATTTACTCCATGAAGTTTAATAGGTAATATTAAATCAAGAGTAAGAATTTCAATGTTAGTATCTCAAGTATCATGTTTGCCTCCATGATTATTGATATTCAAAAGTTGTTTTAATATCAAGATTATCTAGGAGCTGAAAAAATTGTTTCAGAAACAATCATGTGTGGAAGATATTGTGATATGTGAAATAATGTTTTGGTTGCATTATGATAGAGTATAATTTAGCAAATATATGTTCTCATATTGTATGAGAATTTGTGAAGGATGGAGATGCTAGGCATCTGGATCTCCCAAAAAGGTTTTCAGAACTAACATTATACTCGCGATTCTTCATTATAGGCTATAGTAGCTTGATCATGAAAGTTGTCATGATAAGGATGAATAGAGGATGTAAGTAAAATGTTTACTACACTAATATATTACTAAAGAATGTATTTTTAAAAGAACACCAAACATTTGATGATGGTGATCCACTTCAAACTGCAAGTTCAAAGGTATTAGTATTTGACTATATACACTTTGTACTATGTGTCATGTGAATGACACCACTATTGATGTTGATAGATTCTTTTAAAAGAAAAGGAATTGCTGAAAGAGAATCTATAAAATATTTGGCAGAAAAGAAAAGGTTGGAGATGTCCAACTAAGGTATATAGAAGATATACATGTTATGGCTATATTCCTTGCTTGATAAACAATGTGGTTCTTAGGTATTAGATACCGAATTGGTTGGTGTGAAGTGTCATACAGAACAACACAATTCATGAACTGCAACGGCCTAAGTAACTAGCAAGAGAATAAGTGATGATGTTCATCAAAAACAAATAAAGTGTTATTGTGTTTTTCGTTGTCGTCAAACCTAGCCTTCAAGATTTGCTTTAATAATTGTTATTTTGTTCCGGTATTACAAGAACAATGGTTGTTCAAATAATTACCGTATTCCATAAAGGATGAATGAACTTTTACAAGTCTAGTTGGAGAAATCACATCCATAAACATTATTGCTAAAATGTCATAAGATAAATGATTGGAAGATCACTTATGAAGTGCCATCGCTATTTGAATTATATTGGAAAGTAAACATGAAGAAACTTCATGTTGATGGATTTTTGGAGTCTTTTGATTTTGATGAATTGACGCTTGTGAAACTTTCCTCGTGATAATTGAAACTCCGTTCATAGGCCAAAGAGGAACGGATGACTAGCTTATTGGAAATTGTGCATGCTGATGTGCATAGTCCATTATGTGTAGCCATATGCGATAGATATTTTTTGCTTCATATGCTTTCTCCAGAAAGTTGAGTGAATATATCTATATATTTACTTAATAAGGAAGAAGTATGAAACATTTTAAAAATGTTCAAAGACTTTCAAGATGAAGTGAAAAATCATTGTAATAAGAAAATAAAAGAGTTTATGATTTGATCATAAAGGAAGATATTTGAGTTACAGGTTTAGCAAAACACCTAAGATTTCAGGAATTGTTCCATGAATTTGCACTTCCCGATAAACCACAGGAGTATGGTATGTTCGAGAGATCAAATCAAACCTTGTTTGACATGGCAAGATCAAAGGTGTCATTTATAAAACTGCCATTATGTTTTAAGGATTAAAGCTTTAGTGACTACCGCTTTTACACTGAAAAGAGCACCATCGTGATCCGTTGAAATGACAGCACATGAGTTATGGTTTGGGATAAAAACCGAATTGTCTTTTCTTAAATTTTGGTATGCTATGCATAAGTAAAATGTTTACAACCAAAGTCAGATAAGCACGTCTTTGTAGTTTATCCCAAAGATTTTTTTGGGAATTCCTCCATAACACCGAGGACAAAAGAGTTTGTCGCTTGGAACGTCAAGTTTCTTGAGAAGGAATTTTTCGTGAAAAGTTAAGTGGGAGGACAATAGAACTTTGATAAGGTTGTTGAACCTTAGCTATATGTGCTAAGTAGCGCAGCGCCGGAAAATGTCCCGGTGGTGGCCACAATGCTCATGGCTCCCATGATTACAAAGGGTGTGATCTTGGAGATTAGAATTCCTATTTGAACCATATGCATCGAGTAAGAATCAAATAGTGAGATTTGATAAACAATTCATTATTTTCTTTGATAATGATGAACCAACTACATGCAAAGAAGCGATGATGGGCTCTGACTCCATAAAATGACTAGAATTCATAGAATCCGTGATAGTATCCATACACAAGAAATCAAGTTTCTGAACTTGGAAGACCCTCTGGAAAGGCATGAAGCCTATCGGTCGTGTTTGGATCTATAAAGAAATAGACATGGATGTTTAACATCTATGAAATAGTCGACATGTCGAAAATAAGTTTACAGGCAATGTTCAAGGAGTTGACTATGACAAGATTTGATCTTTCATAGCGATATTTAGTCTTGACGGATTAATGTAGCAACCACTACATATAATTTTGTGTATGATAGTTGAACAAACAAAACAATGTTTTTCTAATAAAATGGTTACCTAGGACGTGTACAAGACACGGCCCGAAGGGTTTTGTTAATTCAAATGGTGCTAAAAGGGCATGCAAACTTCAATAGTTGAAGTGAGCATAGCGGAGTTGGAATCTTCACCATGATGAAAATTTTAAAGGAGTTTAATTTCATCGGAGAGGATGAAGATGCTTGCATTTGCAAGAAATTAAGTGGGAGCGCTGAGACAATTTCGAATACATTATGAAGAGTACATATTATTGATTAGAAATGATGTATATTTTATTGACACAAGTTAAGAATTTCATTAAAATAGGATTTCGATGAAAGACTTGGGAAAAAATGGAATATTTGACATCAATATCTATATGGATAGATTGATGCACTAATATGGTTTTGCCAGACGTACATATATGAGATATTGAAAGGGTTCAATATGGAAACAACAAGAAAGGTTCTTGCTGCATGGAAATGATTGTATCAAGATTCAAGTGTTTCAACACTCGATAAGTAAAATCATATGAAGATTTTGATCGATTATACCATGACATGTATATATCCAGATATGTCCTATGCTCCAAATTTTATGAGCACCTACCAGAATGACTCATAATATGCTCATGGATGATAGTAAAGATATTCTTATGAGCTTTGGAAGAACTAAGAATATATCATGTATAAGTGACAAATAGTTAATGGTAGTTCATTGTAAAGTGTTACATTGGTACTAGTTTTGTCACAAGATACAAATTAAATTTATCTCAATTTAGACTATGGGTGGCACAATGTAATGGAAAATATGTTCCATGATGGATTTGGACGAGTTCCAAAGTTGAGACATTGTGACGGATACTACAACAAAAGGCTAAGTATATGACTGCTATAGTAGCAGCAAAGGAGGGCATTTGTGTTAAGTAGTTTGTTATCAAACTAGGTGTGGTTCAAAGTGGGCTAATACTATGAAGATATATTGTATGACAATAATATCAACATATTTTAACCCGAACGAACTAAAGGTCTCACCAAAGGACCAAATTTATACAATGCCATCTCATTTGACAATGAGTGATGCGTAGAGACGCAAAGACATGCAAATACACACGGACCTGAAACTGTCAGATCTGGAGATTACGTTAACCACTAGAGATCACGTATATGCAACACCAGAAAGCCATAGGTGTTCAATACGCAGAGTTTTTCAAACTATATTATTGACTCTAGTGCAAGTGGGAGACTGAAGGGAATATTCCCAAGAGGCAATAATAAAGTGGTTATTATCTTATTCCGTGTTGATGATAAATGTTTATTTTGCATGCTATAATTTTATTAATTGGAAACTTTAATACATGTGTGTTTAATTAACAAAATACAAAGTTCCTAGTAATGCCTCTCATATAAACTAGCTCGTTGATTAATAAGATCATCAAGGTTTCCTGATCATGGACATTGGATGTTGTTAATAACGAGGTCACAATATTGGTGGAATGATTTGATGAACATTCATCCGAAGTATAGCATTACGATCAAAGTCATTATGTTTATATTGATATAACATCATATGAAGTAATCCTAGTCCTCATACCATGAGATCATGTTAATCACTAACACCAGAAGAGTATCTTGATAACATCAAACGTTATACCGTAACAGGGTGACTATAAAGGTGGGTTCAGTGCTATGAAGGTGTTATGTAGAGGCTCATGGATCAAGAATGGGATTTGTCCATCCCGATGACGGATAGATATACCCAGGGCCCTCTCGGTGATATCACATTGAAATAGCTCGCAAGCAAGTGATGTGATCACTAGTATGTTATATCACGGGAACGAGAAAAGAGTGCATGTCGATAACGAGATCAAACTAGGTATTTGGATATCGATGATCGAATATCGGACATGTAATATATCACGAGACAAAGGTATTAAGTTACTAGAGTTAAAGGTTCACACGATCACATAAGTCATTGTTGAATGTGTGGGAGTTAGTATGGATCTCCAGGTCTCGCTTCTGATTATTGATCTAAGAGGGGTCTCGATCATGTCTGCATTATTCGTGAGCTGTAGGGTGACACACTTAAGGGATACTGACACCATTTAGAAGAAAATATGTTTCAGATAAATATTATGAAAGCGCTAGAATCATTTCGATGGAAACCGGAATTGTTTCGGGTGAAATTGCTGAAACTGGTTTTGCATGTGATATTGAAATGTTGTAGGGAGTTTTATGTGAATATTTGTCAATTAAATTAATTAACAAAATTCTGAATAAAATAAATAAAAGTGTTTTATTTAAAGAGAATGCAATTAATTTGGTGGACATTATATGCAAAGTGAGTGGAGTTGAAATTGATGTGAGTGGGCTTAGTGGAAGCTCAACCCACATGAATGAGGGAGAGGTGGGGGCACCCACCATGGCCGGCCAGTCATGGACATGGGGCTGCGCCCCCTCCCCTATAAAAGGAGCCCCATGGATCCTCTCCTCTTGCCCCACCTCCTCGTTAAGGTTCTCTTCTCCCTCTAGTTATTCCCCATGGTCTCGGATTAGCGAGATACATGTTCCCAGTGGCTTTATCTGGAAAGGAGTTGCTGCTTCCGCTACATCACTGGAGCGAGGAGGTGGAGGTTGTTCGGTGGACCGGACGTGTGTGCGATCACGGATGCACTGCTACTTTGCGGTGCTGGACCTGATGGTGCTGGACCTGATGGTGCTGGAACTGCTGGACCTGAAGGACTTCATCACGATCTTGAGATCGGCAAGTATACAACTACATCATCCACGAGTTCCATGTCGTTAACAAAGCTTTGTTGTCTTTGAGGGTATGTTCTCTATGGATGTATATCCACCCGTTGCTTGTATCTAGTAGATAGATCTTGGCGTATAGTTCCCATCGTAGGAAACTTTTTGTTTTCTATGCTGCGAACCCTTCAGAATTGGTGTCAAATTCTTTTCTTCACAATTCCTGCAATCTTAAATATGATCATACAAGTATTCAATAGATTTCACTGAGTCCACTTCCTAACCAGGTATATCTTGTCAGCAAATAAATCATATGCCCAAGCAGGTGTCGCAAGTTTAGCTAGGGAAGTGAGGCAAATTCTTTTGGTGCCTCTCTTTGTTGAGAGATGAAAACTTTTTGTTCTTGTTCATTTAACCAATTAAGAGTACTCAAGTTGGCATCAAAACATTTAATTGAACAACTCATCTAGTCCCATGTCAAAATTTCAAGACTCTCAAAGCACCTTTTTCTTTCTTTTGTCTTTCAAAAACTTCAGCTCTTTCATAGAGAAATCGTGCCACTCTTTTTAACATATTAATTGGGGCTATGTTGCGCACTCGTGACCATGCTAATAAATAATTGTTGACCAATAATGGGCTAGAGGAGTACCACAACTTCACTTGGAATGTGAAACCATGAGGAGACTAAATTTTTTACACGTCATACCATTGTTGCTGTCGATGTTTAGATAACTCAATAGCCGAAATCAAGTGGTTTCCCACATTCAGATCGTTCGTTGGACAACGGAGTTAATAGTTCCCCATGGAGCACGAAAGAGTTGTAATGACATGCGTCAAGCAATATCTTACGGTAATTATTAGAAAAAGTAGTGGCATAATTTCTACTACTTCGAAGCATCCATTTAATCAAATAATGGGTACTATCGAGTCTATTTATATTAAGCTCAAATGGGATGGAGTAGTTCTAAAATCAATTTCTTTGAGCTAAGCATGGACTCAAGTCATCTTTCAGATTCTTTTTCTTGTTCTAAAAATGAAGGAAGTATTTTTAACCAAGTTCATTGCTCATTGTTTTAAAGCTAAAAAGGAGCCACTGGAAAAGGAATAGAATTTGTAGGATAACAAGCTAAGTAGGGAGTGACTCCAGTGCAAGCAAGTCAGTAATTGTAGGATCAATTTAAGGTTGGAAAGAGTGTGATGAAAGGAATGCGATACCTCCTCTTGCTTGTTTCGTTCTTGTATTTGAGTCAAACCTCTCCTAAATTCCATATTGCCAAATCACCTGAAATTAAGCAATCTCTGAGAGAAACAAAGAAATGAACTTGAAAATAAAGTTACAACTAATTTTTTTGGTTTAGGCGTGCAAAACTGAAAATAAACATGCAAATTTTGAAGAAATAAATCAAAAGAAGAAATAAAAACATGAATGCGAAGTTTGGAGGTTTTTAAACCTCCCCCAAGATTAGGCTATTTCCAGGCTCAGTTGTTGCCGTCTGGTGCGGATACTGTTGGTAGTTGTTGGGGAAGTGGGTCATGAAGTGACTGAAGTTCTGAGTTAAAGTATTCACATATTCATTCACTTCTTGAAGAGTGTGGTCGATCTCCCCAACGCATTGGTTGAGCTTCTGGAATTCCTTGTAGGGACATAGCTTTACCCCTGCTGTGGCTGGTTGGGCCACGGGTCCTAGGCTCCTCCTGGCTACTACTGTTGCTGTCCCTCCCAAGCAGGGTTATGTCCCTGCTCTTCCTCTTGTTCTTGCTCCTGCTCATCCTGATGCCCTCCTTCTTCACCTTCCTCTTCATCAGATTGAAGCTCGGCCAGGATCTCCATCACTTTTTCCTCGGTGAGGATCCAAGCGTCCTTCTCCACAATCGAGAAGGCTTAGGGGCATGGCAACTACACCTGCTCTCCCTGTGCATCACCAATATAATTGAATTGATATGCCCGGAGCCTCCGATTAGCATGGTAAACACCAAGGAAGCCACAAGCAGTCAAATACTTGACGTCCATAAGTTTGGAGCCGTCAACAGGTTCCATAACAGGTAGTACAATATTTAATGCATAGCAAAGGTGGGTTACCAATCCACCAATGCGAATATCACCTTTGGTCTTGTTTCTCTGGTGGCGAAAATGTTGGATGAGTAGAGTTGCAAGACTAGGGCTTTGCATTGCAGTGGGGAAGAGAGCCTTGGTGATCATTGCCATGTCCGCATTAGCCGTGGAACTAGTGCCACCCCTTCCCAGTAGTGTGTTGGCGAGGAACAAAGCATAGTAGCGGATGGTTGGGTTCTGAATGGTGGACATCTTATTTTGGTAAAATTGGCTGCCACCATTAACAGAAATAACCTCCCAAGTCTCTCCACTTGTGACGCTATAGAGGTTAGTAACATTGGGCTCCCCAGTATGAGGGAAGCTGAAGGCATTGCAAACTTGTTCAAAATTTATTTCATAGTGCTGCCGGTTCATGGTGAAGCTTATCGTGCACATGTTACCTTTCTCCTTGTGGTCGTCGTAGAAGGAGGCAAGGAACTCATTGGTGAGCTTGGTGTAGGTGTTGTGGCTTGCGAAGCCAAGTATCGCCAACCCCGCCCTGTTGCACATGAGGTCGAAATCCTCCTTCAACCCTGCCGCGGTGAGAAAGTTGTGGTCGGCCCAGCGTGTGGGCATCACCCTCCTTGATGAGACAATGTCCAACTTGGAGTTGCACGGGGCTCGGGACCCCGAGCTCGAGCCCTCACCTTGTCGGCGCTTGCTTGAACGAAAAAGGTTACTGATTTTGTTCATCGTGATGCACTGAAAAAATTCACCATAAAACCTTAGGCATATAGTTTCTATATGATATATGAATGATTCTACATGGAAAAATTCAATCCTAACGTGAGAAATTAATAGGGAAAATGAAATAAGCCTGAGTTCATCTACTAGATCAATGTGAGAGTTTCATCCATGGAAATATGAAAATAAAGCATGGATATGGAGAGAAACATACCGATCTGTTGATTCCCCCACTCAAACGAACGAAATCCGTGAAGAATCAAAAGTTCTAGGTGGATTTTGAGAGGTTTGGAGAGAGAGTATGACATAGATAATGACCAGAGGAGGAAAACCTTGCCGCCCCGGTGCGATTTTGTGGTCACACCAAACTATACGGCCGGAACTATACAGCTGGGTGATGTGGTTCTGCCCGTATAGTTGTGGCGGCACCGCCAACTAGGGTTTGTTTATACAGAAAACAGCTATACGGACGCAACTATACGGACGGATCACAATGATCCTGCCGTATAGTTGGTCGTTAAACTATCTGTCTCTCGAGATATCTATACGACCGGAACTATACGGCCAGAAATTTTCTTCCCACCGTTTAGTTAGTCGTTAAACTCCCAGTACCTTGGGATAAATTTTGTACGGAGGAATCGATATCTATACGACCGGATCTATACGGCCGGAATTTTTATTCCTGCCATATAGTTGGTCGTTAAACTCTCTGTACCTTTCAAAGAATCTTGTACGGAGGCATCGATATCTATACGACCGGGGCTATACGGCTGGAATTTTTATTCCTGTCGCATAGTTGGTCATTAAACGCTCTGTGCCTTCAAAGAAAATTTGTTGATGACAAATATACCTATACAACCAGAACTTTACAACCGCCATTTTTATTCCTGCCGTATAGTTGGTTGTTAAACCATCAGTAATCATCAAAAAATTCTATTTCTTCGAGGATACCTTCTTATCCCAAAACTTAGCAAAATACCTTATTTTTAACAAAAAATTTATAGTAAAAACTGTCGACCAACATTAGCATATAAAAAGCAAAATTTTAACTTATGTAAATGGAAAACTCAAACTTTTATTCTTATTATTATTCTATACTCATTCAATCGATGTTTCTACTACTGTTTGACAGCTGCATCTTCACGGGCGCACTTCCGCAAGAATGTCTGTGAAAAAGTGGTAGGAATGCGATGAACTTCTTATTCTCTAATCTACTTAATTGACAAGATTGGTTGAATCCCATTAAGCATTTATTAACAATGGTTGAGTAACTCAACGTTTCTTCTGTTCACGAATTCTTACCTTGGGTTGCCCCTCATCAAAGATACTTACCACATGAACTCGTTTTGCCGGTGGAACAAATCTTTCTCCTACTTCTAGCTTCTTTGGAAAATACCGGATGATTTCAGCATCATAAACATT
The DNA here is from genome assembly GCA_910589775.1 of Avena eriantha. Taxonomy (NCBI): domain Eukaryota; kingdom Viridiplantae; phylum Streptophyta; class Magnoliopsida; order Poales; family Poaceae; genus Avena; species Avena eriantha. Next base: position 471,785,150 of record OU342742.1, on the reverse strand, counting down.
GAAGATTATATTTCCTTCACCACAATCTACTGATGCACCTGCAACACTAAGGAAAGGTCTTCCAAGTATTATAGGTAATATTTCATCTTTTGGCATTTCAAGAATGATAAAATCAGTGGGAATAATATGCTCATATATTCTAAGTAAAACATCCTCAATCGTACCAACGGGTTGTTTAGTGGACTAGTTAGCCATCCGTAAAGTGATGGTAGTAGGAGAATACTCCCCTAATCCTAACATTTTATAGAGGGAGTATGACATTACACTAACTCCTGCTCCTAGATCACACAAGGCATTGTGAATATCAGTTTTACCTATTGAGCATGAAATAGTTGGTATTCCTGGATCTCCAGACTTAGACAATAGCTTCCCATAAGCATGAAATAGTTGGTATTCCTGGATCTCCAGACTTACCAAGGCAATAGTTCCAGTTATTTCTTTCTTTCTACTAATAATATCACGGAGGAATTTACTATAAGTAGGAACTTTGATTGCATCCGCAAATGGAATTTCCAGACGAAGGTCATTAAGGGCCTTTGTGAAAGAATTATAAATTACCTGATCCGGTGCTTTCTTTTTCCGATCTAGATAGAAGCTTTTCCTCACCTGACTTACTCTTTTCTTTTACCTTTTGTGGGGGGTTAAGCTCTTTCGTTGCTTTATTTTGTTATTGCTTATGGATTTTCTTATTTTATACTACAACAACTTCATCTTCCTTGATTATTTCTTTATCTTCTCGTGGATCAACAATCTCTACATCAGAGTCATGATGGTCATCCTGTGCATCATTTTGGTCCTCCTTGGTTTGATCTTGTGTGTTAGTCTAATCTTGAGGATCCACCAATGTATCATCTTCTTGGCTTGCTTCGAGCAAGGATTTTTCCTTTCGCTCTTTTTCAGCTTCATATTCTGGTGGTCCTAAGGGTCCTGTAACAACTGCACCCCTTCTTGTAACAACATTAATTGAAATAGAAATATATTTATCATCACGAAGAAAAATTTGATAGCCAGATGCTATTTGTTCACACTGGGTTTCAATCATACTAAGATACTTGTGAAATAGTTTTATTTCTTGGCCAATCTAGTCATAATTTTCAGTGAGTTCTACCAACATCTTTTTGTGTTTTTGGAAATGCTTATGCAAGTTATTATGAGATTTTACTTGTCGATGTTTTAAATCTTGAAAAACTTTTCTAGTTTCATATTCTTCATTTAAAACTTGTAACAAATCTACTTTATTCTCCTTAGCAAGTTCAGAAGGTATACCTTTTTATTTCATTGTTTTGCGTACCTCGGGCATAAGATCAGGAGTTATCCGAAATATACCTCCTTCCAGCTTAGTGCCAAAATCAAGATTATATAAATAATCATTCTAAGCCCTAGTAGACATTGATTCCAAACATTCCTTAATAGTTAGAGTATTTATAGACCCTCCTTGAAAGGGAAATTGATGTCGCCTAGAGGGGGGTGAATAGGCGTTTTAAAATTATTACGGTTTAGGCTCTAATAAATGCGGAATAAAACTTAACATTTAATTTATCAAGCCAAAACCTATATCCACTAGTTTCACTAAGTGCACGAACAACCTATTGTAAGCAAGACAAGCAATAAGGTGATAGCAAGATAATATACTTCAAGCACGAAGGCTATCACAATGTAAATTGCATAAGTAAAGGGCTCAGTTGAGAGATAACCGATGGACGTGAATACGATGATTTGTTTCCCGAAGTTCACTTCCAAAGAAGCCATGTCTCCGTTGGAGAGGTGCGGGGGCGCAATGAACTTCGAACGCCACAAACGGCTCACCTCGAGGTGTGGTGGCTCGATGCTCACCCAACGCCACACAAGGCCTCACCCCAAGATGCAAAGGCACGCAACCTACCGACACCACAAAAGGCTCACCCTATTCTCCCGTGAGCTCGCCACAAAGGCCTACTCATGTTCCACTATGGGACACTTGAGGGCGGTCACCGAACCCGTACAAAGCTTGGGGCAATCTCCACAACTCAATTGGAGGGCTCCCAAGAAACACCACAAAGGCTCCACAATGCCACAAAAGGCCAACAAGCTTGGGGAACCTCCACAACTCAATTGGAGCCCCAAGAACACAGCACAACTCCACACAACTGTCTAGGGTTCCAAGAACCCAAGTGAAACAAGCCCAATGGCTTGAACTCGCCGAATCTCCGAGGAGAACTCAAACCTATGAACCAAATGCAAGAGGCAAGTCCTTCACTCTCAAATTCCACCAAAGCTACAAAAGCTATTGGGGAATAAGGGAGGAAGAACACAAGAGGAGAACACAAAACTCTCCAAGGTCTAGATCCCAAGGATTCCTTCACAAAGAAGGGATTTTTCTTGGTGGGGCTTGTAGATCTAGATCTCCTCTCTCAAATCCCTCAAAAAGATGCAAGAATCATAGGAGGAAGAAGGGAGAGAGCAAGCTCTTCAAGGTCAAAAATGGAGGAGAGAGAAAGCCAAAAAACCAACAAAGAGCTAGTTAGAGCCGAAGGGGAAAGGGGAGCTCCTTTTAAAGGGCTCCCCGATCTGCCGTTACCCACAGAATCGCGCACGGCCGGTATTACCGGTGGGTGGCCAGTACTATCGGTGGCACTCAGCCAACGGTCCAAAAACAAGGTGCAAACGAACACAAAACAAAGCCGGCCGGTACTACCGGTGGGTCATCGGTACTACCGCCTGGGCCGGTAGTACCACCAAGGTTCTGACCAAAGTTTCGACAAATACGCACACCAAGACAGAGAGGGTACTGAACCAAAATTGGGGTTGCTGGAAGTAGGGCCGGAATTAACACCGGTACTATCGGCGGCAACTGCCCTGGCGGTACTACCGGTGGCCCGCCGGAACTACCGGCCAGGCAAAAACTCCAGAACCAGAAATGCCACAACTTTTGCATCCGAACTCCAAACGAGATGAAATCAATTTTGTTCGAAAGATAACGACGAGTAGAATGGTGGATATTGGATATCACCAAGGGAGAAAATACCATGAATATATATGTGAGATACCTCCCAAGGTGTGGAGCCGGAAAACCCGCAAGATCAAAAACGCAATAAGATATGCACGGGAAATCCATTTTTGATGAACTAGAGCTTGTTATGAAGATAACCACAAGCTCTAGATCCTCACATGGACAAGAACCAAAAAACAACCAAGAAAGATGATGCTATGTATGCAAAGGTTTGAGCTCTCTCCGAAAGATATGAACGAGTCACCCACTCGAGAGCCCCTCTTGATAGTACGGATATCTACCCTAAACCCGGTCTCCCAACACTACAAGAGACCGGTAAAGTAGAAACCCTATCAAGATCATACCTTTGCCTTGAGCATCCCACTTGAGCTTGATGAAGACGATCTTGTCACATTCAAGATGGAAGACCTTTCTTGATTGCTCGTGCTTGCTCTTGCTTGATGAAGACTTGCGAATGGCTCCCCCATACTCCATGGGGAAACCACTTCTTTGACCTTGTCTTCATCAGTCCATGAACGCCGAGGATGGCAAGCTCCAAGCATGAGATCTTCTAGAGACAGTGCATCTTGAGCTTGCACACCATTTCTTGATGATGTCTTGAAGATAGCCATGAGGAACTCCATCTTCTTCTTCTTCATCATCAACACATACTTGATCTTCTTCTACTACTTGATTCCAATAGGCACAAAGCCCTTGGACAATGCTTCTTCTTTTTCATCCTTGAAACCAACACATGGTCCAAGCGATGCCAATGGACAAACCTACAAGTGAAACTCAATTTGCACATTAGTCCATAGGGATTGTCATTAATTACCAAAACCACACATGGGGGCATACATGCCCTTTCAATCTCCCCCATTTTGGTAATTGATGACAATCCCTTTGAGAGGGTTTAAATATGGAATTTAATGAAAAAAATAGTTGCCCCACAATCAAATACTACACAAGTATGTGATGTTGGTACGACCACAATATATAGAGTAAACTCCCCCACAATCTATGCATGTGTGATGAACTTGAATTTCATTGCATAGATTGCCAACCATTACGGGTGGTTGAGTTTCCTCTATATATTAAGCATGCAAAGCAACAACAAAGATGCAAGAGCATGCAAGGCTAATGCTTAAGAACCAACTCAAAGCATACACCAACTTCCCTTAAACCCTCTAAAACTTCTCCCCCATTGGCATCGATTGCCAAAATGGGTGAAAAGTTCTAAACGGACAATATAGTTAGAATTCCTCCAAAGGTGTGCATATGCACATATCCAATGATGAATCCTTGGGAGGAAGTAAAACTATATTGAGGACCCAAAGATTGCAAAAAGAAAAGAAAGAGAAAATAGCTTCAACAAATGAAGCGAGCAACCCAAAAGACCCAAAAATACCAATTGACAACAACAATTGATACAAAAAGAAAAACACCAGATATAAAGATACGAACAATTGAGTGTTTAGATGAAATAGGGAAGCTCCCCAATCTTTGTGCACAAACTAGAATCATTGAATTGAATACATCATGCACAAGTATGGAATCCTCACTCCCCCATAGACATTTAAACCTCAAACAAAGAGAAAGGCAAATTAGCATTCTTAAGTGAGTTAGAGAAGTTCCCCAAGGATTATGCACATATTATAATAATTATATTTGGAAAAAAAGTGCACAATCATGGAATCCTCACTCCTACAAACTCATTTAACAATACACGGCAAGAGAAATCAAATCATGAGTGCCCGGAGATGGAAACAAAAGGGGAAAGCACTCATAGGAAAAATACTTTGGAAGCCACCGAAGAATCAAAAAGAAATAAAGGGTGGTCTCCAAGGAAAACAAAAACAACCAAAGATTTATCTTCTCTTGTGTGTATAAGTTTCTAGGTGGAAAATATCACAAAGACATATGCCCACAAAGAAACATGCACACACAAAATAGATACATAATAAAGCACATAAACACCAAAATAAAGTCATATAATACATCAATAGGATTTTTGCTTGAAAGCATGGCCAAAGGCTCAAATATATCTTATTGTACATCGATGAGCTTCAAACACCAACACACTACATACATTGCAACTATTACCCAGGGAAAAGGGAATAGTTGGAATATATGGAGAAAGGCAACAAGTATCACAAATAGAAATCAACTATGCAAAAACACAAACTCATGCCAACAAGCAACCTACAAAAGGTTGGAAGCAAGATATGTATGCATGAGAGAGATACTTGTTACCGAGATATAATTGGTAGGATGTACAGGATATGAATTCGTTGATCATCCTAACTTGCCTCCAATTGACATGTAGGAACCACGTCTTCCTAATTGAAGAGACAAGCACCCAATATATCCCCAATGTACCTACACAACAATAAGTACACTATGGTGCCCAAACAAATTGGGTCCAAAGTAGTTAGTGCAACTACAATATATAGGAGACCCTCCACATAAATATGTGCATATTGATATGGCATTGAATTTCAAGCACATCTTAGCCAATAGGATTTGGTGGAGAATCCCCTATATATTGGATCAAGAGAGCAAGCAAGCCATAATATAAACATGTGGTAAATAAGCATGCACGAGACTCTCAAGAACCAACAATGAGATACGATTTGAACTAAAACACCAAGTAAACCAAGAAGTAGCACACAAGAGTGTGACACGACAAAAGGTGTCCAAATTGTATGAAAGAGCCAAATCAACACATGAAAGGACACCAATTAAACAAATGAACAAGGCAAAAGACAAAGAGCAAAAGATGCACAAAACACACCATGCTCAAGGATTTATCTCATCCTAAAAGATCAAACAAGTAAGGAGGATGAGACAAAACCAACTCCCAAATAGAGCAAGGTTCCAACACATAAACTAAACTCTCTACACTTTTCATGATGGCACAAAGTACCAAGAGAAAAGATCAAGAATCCAAGCACAATAAACACTATGTGGATCAACACAAGAAGCATAAAGGAGTGTTCTAGATAATATAGGAGAGCTCCCCATGAATGGTGCATTATATTGAATTTTGCTTTTGAATGCACAATGCACACAAAAGAGATCATCACTACTAGCTACATTAAATAAAACACAAGAGAATACAAATAAACTAAAATGATCCACAAGAGGCAAGGAATACATGGGAGTAAAAGAAAACAAATTCTAGCCTCGCCGTGTACTGGCCTCAGTACTGACCGCTCCTCTTTTTCCTTTGCCCTTTGTCGGCACCCCTTTTTGTTTTAACAGGTATAAGTTCGACGTCGTTAGCAGGGTTACCCTTCCGGCTTGGCCTGGGCAGGGTTATGGACGCCATTGGTTAGTCTTCAGGGCTCTTAGCCCCATTTGCATCTTATCCGTAATCGGACATTGTATCGTTTTCAAGGTGATTTGGATCTTTGTACTGTATATCTGTATTCTTGACTCATGGAGTTGTTGTTGTATATATATGTTTCTGTGGGTTCCATCGTGGACTATTGTGTAATGTTATTACTTCGTTATCCACCCGCACGCAAGTGCCTGGTTGGCATCTTTGAATCGTTTCTATCCGGGTTTGGCGGGGATCGCTAAAATCTGCATAGGGCTGATTTGAGGGTGTTACAAAGTGGTATCAGAGCTCAGCAGTTGCGATACCCTACTGGTCCAGTCTGTAGGATAACCTAGCTAACAGCAGATATAGAGTGTCAAAACTTTTTTTGCAAAATTGTTTGGATAGATCTGAGTAGGTCTATTTTAATCCATACCCCTCTGCTATTCTCCTCTTACTTCTATGTGTTTTGAATCTGCTCTCTTATCTTTTCTTCGAGTCCAGGAATTCTCGTGGTTGGGTTTCTGTCGTACCTTCAGGGTTTCGCTTCCTCCCTCTAGTAACGATTGTCCGCTGCCGGTCTTCATGCTATCTAAGGAATCTTTCTTTGTGTACCTTTCAGTGTTCTTTGTATTTTATGGTGTCCTTCGACGCGACGACATCATCTACGCCAGATCCGATGAAGAGCCTACGTCACTTCTTTGTTTCCGAACATCACTCATTAAGATCTTCAGTCTGAATTCGAGAGTGGGTTGCATAATTCTCCTATTCATGTGCAAAGTAATATTTTGGGTGCGGGATGGATTGATCCCCATCCGACTACTCTCTTCATTCGCTTTTGTAAATTGAATTGGTGGATCAATGCAATTTACTCAACCACTGAAGTTAGAGGTATCCTTGTGATCTCTTTCTTTGCCTTTGTTTCTACGGAGTGTTCTCTCGACGAACGTGAGCAACGATCGCTTGTTGGTGGTGTCGATAATTTCAAGATGGAGAAAGAACCCTTGTTAGTGGTGTCGCTAGGATCTACACGAAGCGAGAAGATTCAGATCATCGTCCTTCTTCCCTGTACCATGAGGCGGATCTCGAGGGTGAGATCCATTGTTATTGGTGTCGAATTGTAGCACCTCGGTAAAACCACTACTAGAAAATCGCTTGGTGTTTATCTTTTATGCATCATCATGATCGCATGCTCATGTCATCATGCCTCATTGCATTTGAGCATCGTCATCATCATGCATGGTTTGCCAAAAACTATTTTCTAAAAGCCTGGTTTTGTTTTCTAAATATCCCTTGTCCTTATTCAAATAATAATAAAATAAGCCGATCTTTATCGGTCCTTTTATTTGTCTAAAAACTATTTACAAAAGCCTTTTAAATAATTAATAAAAAGTTACATTATTTTTAGGAGGTAGCCAGCCAGGCCCAAAAGCCCAGCCGGCCACCTCCAAACCTAACCCTAATCCGAGACCCAACCCACCACACCACACCCGTCGCCGCTGTGCATCGCACACACCCTGTCACGTTGCAACTCACCAGCGCGTGCGTAGCCGCACCGACACGCTACCACCCACCCCGCATCACGACAACTGCCACCGCGCGCGCGTCACGCATGACGCATGCTCCCTGGCCTTGCCCTGCTCCCTTGCCACAATGTCCACCCCGCGACCGAAACCGGCCTCGCCCCTGGCCTCGATCCACGGAATCTCCACCTACCCTGCCCCTCACGCGGGTCCCCATCTCCCCAATCGCCGCCGCATCCCTGCAGCAACGACAGCGCGGTGTCGCTGCTCCGAGGCTACCCTCTATGCTCTGCCATCTGCCGCCATTGCTGGACCTGCCCCGCGAACCCCTGCCGCCTTGGCCACCTCGCCACCGAGGTCTTCTCCTCGCCCAAGCTCGCGCGGCCACCCCCATCGCCTTCTCATGTCTCCAAGGCTGCGCCGCCTCTGTTCCGGTGCGACGTCATCGACCAGACGCCACCCCAGCGTCCTCCTCGTGAACCACCAGCGTCGGCCACGCCCCTGCAATCGCCCAGCGCCATCCAAGAGCTCCACCGCCACAACACTTTTCTCCTTCCGTGGCTCGAGGTCGTCCCGCCTTCGCCTTTGCCGGATGATACTGCAGCCTCGGGTCGGCCCTGCCTCTGTCGGACGCCGCCTCGCTCTGGCAGTGGACCAGCTCCGCCGCGCATTCACCAGCAGCGCTGGTGCTCTTCTCTGCTTCCGCGTTGCGCGAGATCCTGTAGAAGCAACTAGGATAGTGTTCCTTTGTCTCTTATGCGTGTGGTTTTGCCACCGTTTGTTTCCTGCTAGGTGTTGCAGCCAAGCAGTCTTGCAGCCGATGCATTGGGGGGCACTCCATGTCTATGACAGTGCTCTAGAATCCAAGTTTGACCCTGTTTTTCCATTCACCGTGCTGCCTAGATCGTGTTGGTCGCCAAGCTTGTCACCGCGTCGACAAGGCTACCTCGATCTCTCAAGACCGACTTGTCTTCGAACTTTGGGGTGCCAAGATCTTCCGAGAATCCATGTACCGATGCCGATGACTACCCAAGTTCATCCGCAAGAACCCACGCCGTTCGAAGGTTCAAGATCGTCTACATGGACCCGATGGCTGATACCCTGAAGCTCTCCTTCTCGTACCCCAAGACCGATCGCTCGAACCCTCGGAACCCCAAGATCGCCGAGTCCACTATGTGTGACCCTTATCCTCCCCTATTTTTATAATAATATATTTGTTGCATATTAATTGTACATGCTTTGCATACATATCTTGGGAATTGGGGGTACTTTGTTGATTCATTTAATAATTAAATATGGAGGATATATGCAGACTTTTCTAGTCTTATATCGTCTCTATGTAAATTTGCGTAGCGAACCGATGTCATATTTTGCTTGTTAATACAACATTTTAAAATGTGGGGTATCTAAACAACATAAACTATCTAATTAATTGTCAGGATTCTGATTCCGCTTAATATTGCCTAGTTGCATCGAACCTTTGCCATGTCATGTATCATACATGCAACATGCTGATTCTTCTGCCGTAGTATTAAATAGTGCATCTGGTGTTTCTTTTAGTGCTTTGCTTCTTCACGGATTAGGCTGTTGAGTGGATGCGAGTATCGACAAGTTCTTCGGATAATGTACCTTCAGCAATGTTTCCCAGGCGAGTATTCTCCCCCTTTCAATCTATTTTGCATTTATAGTCTTTATTTCCTCTTGTTGATCTATTGTTATCCGTGTCACGATGCTTTAGTGTTCCGTACCAGATATATTCCGTGCAGCCTTTATATTGCCTTGGACACCTCCTATTACCTGTTGTTTGGTAGATATATGGTTTTGCGAGTCGTAGTCGCTTGCTCAGGTGCGATCCCGTGTCGTGTAATACCACACAGTTGTTGGAATGTTGTCATATGCTTTACGGTGGAGAGGATCATGACTTTAAATACAACTATTAAATTGCTGGGAATAGATATAACTAATGCAGAGGCATCGGTGGGCAATAGATGTTATTTGGTTCTTCCACGCTCACTTGTGTCCCGTAGGACCCCGAGTACTTGATACCTGTTCCATGACTATCGCACTATCCGCATGTGGGACCATGAATCCCTTAGCCAGAGCTTGATTCATTTCTTATTTCTTGGGGCCACAAACTAGTTTGGGGCTTTATTACTATCCTGTACCTATGCCATGCTTTACTTCTTTCTTTACGATTGTGCGTGGAGCACCTGTACTGTTTTGGATCGCGGCACAATTTCACGGTATCGACAAGCCCAGTCACACTTTTGGGTTCCCAGTCGTTTACAACCATTCTCGCAAACCCTGGGTCCGTTCCGGAGCCGGCCAACTTCGTTGCGGGTAGCTTAGTGGGGTGGCCCCCTGAAATACTTTAGGAATCATGTGATTGCTTTGTCGTGAAAGCCTCGTTGGGTTTTGATTTGGTTTTTCCGAGGTTGATCGTGTGTGTGTTGCTATTTGTGCACCCCTGCAGGGTAAATCTTTCTGAAAGCCGTGTCCGCGGTTATGGACGACTTGGAGCACAGTATCTCGATCATAGACAAGCGTAACTAAAGTAGTGCTATAAATTTGACTTAATATGTGACTAGTAATCAGCTTCACTATAATGGAATGGATAATAAAAGTGCCCACAACTGGTGGAACTGGGGTGTATCGTGTCATGTTATACCTGCCTAGTAAGTATTGCAACTCCAATGGAATGAAATAAAAGTGCCAACAACTGCTGGGTTTGGGATGTCACATGCTAATTGTATCTGACTAGTAAGTACTGCAACTACAACTAAATGGTTAACAAAAATTGCCCACTACTTATGCTATCAGGATGACTCATGCTATCTATATCTGACTAGTAAGTGCTTCGACTATAACGGAATGAATAAAACTGCCAATTGTGTGAGTTCCTTGGTTTGACTTCCTCGTTTGGTCTTGAGGGGGGAAATACCAGGATGGGTATGTTTGGTGTTAGTATCAGGTTGGTTCCGAATAGGTCTTTCTTATCCCTCTCTAATAGCCGACAGTTGTATCGAGTCTCTATATGTTGTGTAGTGCATGCTTTGCTGCCGCTTCAGCCCACCATACCTATGTAGGCGAGAGCCGCCGAATTCTAGCCTCGTCGTGTACTGGCCTCAGTACTGACCGCTCCTCTTTTTCCTTTGCCCTTTGTCTGCACCCCTTTTGTTTTAACATGTATAAGTTTGACGTCGTTAGCAGGGTTACCCTTCCAGCTTGGCCTGGGCAGGGTTATGGACGCCATTGGTTAGTCTTTAGGGCTCTTAGCCCCATTTGCATCTTATCCGTACTCAGACGTTGTATCGTTTTCAAGGTGATTTGGATCTTTGTACTGTATATCTGTATTCTTGACTCATGGAGTCGTTGTTGTATATATATGTTTTTGTGGGTTCCATCGTGGACTATTGTGTAATGTTATTACTTCGTTTTCCACCTGCACGCAAGTGCCTGGTGGGCATCTTTGAATCGTTTCTATGCGGGTTTGGCGGGGATCGCTAAAATCTGCATAGGGCCGATTCGAGGGTGTTACACTTCCCTAAGTCATATGACGGTATTGGGGGAACCCTAGGGCACCACCAAGGCCTATATAAAGGAGGGAGGACCCAAAAGAGCCACCAAGACATATCCTCCACCATGGTGGAGCCCTGCCGTCGTGCCACTACCATAGCCACCGCCAATCAAATCTACACATCACCATCACACAAGAGGAGAAGGGACTAGGATCTTAAAGGCCTCCACATCGATCTACATCGTCATCTCCATCAACAATGTCTCCATCACCGATCCCCTTTGGTTACTTATTGTAATTGTGGATTGAATCTTGGATTTGAACTTGTCTTCAATTGTATCATCATACTTCATCCATATTCTATACATGATGTTGATTTCCTTCATTTGTGAGTAGTTTCCTTTGTTCTTGGGGAGATGGAGAAACCCTAGTATGAGATTGAATTGAGATAAAGATTATTATGTGCTATTGTTCATTATGTGTCTGTGTTAGATTTCCTTCATCTTGATGTTGGGTGAAGCGTGCCGCTCAATATTTGCCTCACTGAGGACTAGATGGAGGGAACAACTTGTTGGTAGACGGAGAGATGATAACACTTATGGTGACTATAAATCTGTTGTCATTCCTTACGTATCAACTTGGGAACCAAGGAGTCCCTTAATAGTGTAGTAATTCGATTGAAGTCAATTCTTGTCTGTTGTGGTTATGACAGATGATGTGAGAAGTGGTTGCTTCCTATTCGTCCATATATGGAGATCGTCCCACACATATCATAAATGGTCTTATTCATTATAATAATTTTGATCACTCTTTCTCATTACTAGCGGTGGATCCACTACTCCTTGAGAACTCTTTCCATCATCTTGCAGACTTTTGTAATCATACTTGCATGCTCTTGTTTACTTACATCTTTATTTTACTTATTGTTCTCTTATTTGAAAACCCAAAAATATGTTTTACACAAAACTCACATTTTATCTTGTTACTTAGAACATTATTTAGCATTACTATTTCAGTATTTAGTTCAACGAGTTATTAGACTTTAGACTCCTGCTCCCTATGGGATTGATATCTTTATTTTGAAACTAGCTACAAACGATCTGTGCACTTGCAGTCATCATCCACCCACATAAATGGGGAGAGGTGGGTGCACCACCATGGCTGGTGATCCATGCCCCTTGGGGTTGCCACCCTCACCTATAAAAGTCCCCATCCTCCTCCTCTCATCTTACTCATTCTCACTTAACTCATATGCCCTTTGGTTGGCATCTTCCTACCCCTTCTAGCCTTGTCCATTATCATGACTATGGCGCTTAGGCAAAGCCCTCCTCAATATATTCTCCACCACAATCACCACCATGTCGTAGTGTTGGCAGAGTTCCGAAGGATCCCCTACTTCTGCTGCTGAGCTAGAGCGACGGGCGGAAGTCGTCGGCACACCGTATGTGTGACCTATTACGGAGGCACTACACTTGAGGCATTGTTATCGCATCCTTGAGGATGGTCATGTACACTCTAAAAAAGCCATGTTTATTTACGGGAATGTTATCCCGCTTTACGGTCTTCAAGGGTGAGTCCATCTGAAACTGTTACAAGTATCGCCTAGATATGATCATGGTAGTTGCAATTGTAGGAATTTTTTGTTTTCCATGCAACGAACCCCATCAGTGGTATCATAGCTATGTTTATGCATAGATTCTTTGTACGGTAAGAACACATATGAATATGTGGCCGCTGATGATTATGTTATTCCATCCTTCATGTATTTTGGATATTCGTGGCATAGTGGGATGAAGCGGCCCAGACTAACTTTACACGTCCTCATAGATGATACATGTTCCACGCTTGACATGCAACTAGTTTTGGGAATTAACATTATATTCGCGATTCGTCCTTATGAGCTATAGTATCTTGATCATGAAAGATTTCATGATAAGGATGGATAGAAGATGTAGGTAAAATGTTTACTACATTAACAGGATTACTAAAAGGAATGAAATTCGTAAGAGCGCTAAACATTTGATGATGGTGATCTACATCAAAGTGCAAGTCCAGAGGCATTAGTATTTTACTATACACGCTTTGAACTATGTGTCATATGTATGGCACCACTATTGATGTTGATAGATTCTTTTAAGAAGGAAAAGGAAATGCTGACAGAGAATCTTGGAAATATTTGGCAGAAAACGAAAGACTAGAACTGTCCAACATAGGTATATAAATGATATACACGTTAATGGGTGTATTCTTTGCTTGTTAAACAATGTGGTTCTTAGGTATTGGATACTTAATTGGTTGGTGTGAAATGTCACACATAGCAACACAATTCATGAACTGCAATGGCCTAAGTAACTAGCAAAAGAATATGTGATGATATTCATAGAAAACAAATAAAGTGATGTTGTGTTTCTTGTTGACATCAAAGCTTGCCTTCAAGTTTTTTTTAATAATTATAATTTTGTTATGGTATTATGAGAATGATGGTTGTTCAAATAATTACCGTATTCCATTAAAGATGGATGAACTCTTACAAATTTAGTTGGATAAATCACGTCCATAAACATTGATGCTAAATTTTCGTAAGATGAATGATTAGAAGATCACTTATGAGTAACACTGAAGTTTGAACCATATCAGAAATAAAACATGAAGAAAATCCGTGTTGATGCAAATTTCGAGTCTTTTGATTTTTGAATCCATTGTCGCTTGTGAGAATTTCCTGGAAATGATTTAAATTTCGTTCATAGGCCAAAGAGGAACGAACGACTAACTTATTGGACATTGTGTATATTAATGTATATAGTCCAGTATGTGTAGTATTATGCGGTGGATCATTTAAACTTCGTATACTTTAACCAAAGATTTTAATTAATATATGTATATTTACTTAATCAGGGAGAAGTATGAAACATTTGAAAATGTTCAAATGATTTCAAGATGAAGTGGAAAATCATTGTAACAAGAAAAGAAAGAATTTATTATTGAATCGTAAAGGAAACTATTTGAGTTACAAGTTTAGAAAAAACGCCTAAGATTCAAGGAATCGTTCCATGGTTTATGTTTCCCGATAAGCCGTAGAAGTATGGAGTATTCGAGAGATTCAACCAAACCTTGTTTGACATGGTAGGATCAACGGTGTTATTTATAATATTTCCATTATATTTTGAACACTAAGCTTTAGTGACTACCGCTTTTACACTGAAAAGAGCTCCATCGTGATCTGTTGAAATGACACCATGTGAGTTATGGATTGGGATAAAATCCAAGTTGTCTTTTCTTAAAATTTTGTATGCTAGGCATAAGTAAAATATTTACAACCAAAGTCGGATAAGCACGTCTTTGTAGGTTATACCAAAGAAATGTTGGGTGTTCCTCCATAACTTCAAAGACAAAAGTATCTGTCACTTAGAACATCAATTTTATTGAGAAGGAATTTTTCGCGAAAAGTTAAGTGGGAGGACAATAGAACTTTGATAAGGTTGTTGAACCTTAGCTATATGTTCTGAGTTGCATAGCATCAGAAATGTCCCAAAGCCAACCATAATGCTCATAGCTCCCGTGCCTCAAAGGTTGTGGTCATAGAGATCTAAGTTTCCATTGAACCACGTAGGTTGGGTAAACAATCAAATGCTAAGATTTGAGATTAAATCATTATTGTTTGACAATGATGAACCTGCAAAGAAGCGGTGATGGGCCCTGAATCCATCAAATGGCTTGAAGCCATAAAATCTGTGATAGTTCCATACACGAGAAACCAAGTTACCGAACTTGGAAGACCCTCTAGAAGGCATAAAACATATCAGTCGTATTTGTATCTATAAATAAACAGACATGGATGTTTCACATCTATGAAATAGTCGACATTTCGGATAAAGAGTTTACAATAATGTTCAAGGATTTGAATATGACATTCGTAGCGATATCTAGTCAGGACGGATTAGTGTAGCAACCACTACATATGTCAATTGTTGTGTATGCTAGTTGAAAAAACAAAACAACGTTCTTCTAAAATAATGGTTACCTAGGACATGTACGTGAGGCGTTTTGTTAAATCAAAGGATGCTAAAAAGGCATGCAAACTTCAATAGTTGAAGTAAGCATAGCGGCGTTGGAATCTTCACCGTGATGAAAATGTTAAAATGTTTAATTTCATCAGGGACGATGAAGATGCTCGTATTTGCAAGAAATTAAGTGGGATCATTGTGACATATTTATAATACATTGTGTTTAAAACATATTGTTGATTGGAAATGATGTATCTTTTATTGACACGAGTTAAGGATTTCATTAAAATTAGATTTAAATGAAAGATTTGGGCAAAACCAGAATATTTGGCATCAAAGTCTATTTGCATAGATTGAGACGCTAATATGGTTATGCCAAATGTACATAGATGAAATATTAAATGAGTTCAATATGGAAACGACGAGAAAGGTTCTTACCACATGGAAAAGGTTGAATCAAGATTCAAGTGTATTGACACTTAGTGAGTGAATCAAGATTCAAGTGTTTTGACACTTGGTGAGTAAAATCACATGAATATCTTGATAAACGACATTCAAGTGTTTTGACACATAGTGAGTAAAATTACATGAATATCCTGATAAACAAGATTCAAGTGTTTTGACACTTGGTGACTAAAATCACATGAATATCTGAATCAATCATACCATGATATGTACATATAGAGATATGTCGTATGCTCTAAATGTTATGAGCATATACCAGGGTGACTCATAAGATGATCATTGGATGATAGTAAGGATATTCTTATGATATTTGGAGGAAATAAGAATATATTATGTATGTATAAGTGACAAATAGTTCATTGTAAAGTGTTACATTGACACGGAACAAATAGTTAATTGTAAGATGTTACATTGGTACTAGTTTTGTCACAAGATACAAAATTAAGTTTATCTCAATTTAGACTATGGGTTAAGGTGGCACAATTTGATGGAAGGAAGTTCCATGATGGGTTTTGGATAAGTTCCAAAATGTTAAGTATTATGACGGATACTACAACGAAAGGCTAAGTATAAGACTGCTCTAGTAGCAGCATGGGAAAGGCATTTGTGTCAAGAATTTTGTTAATCAAACCAGGTGTAGTTCCAAATGGAGTAATAAGATGAAGATCTATTGTATGACAATAGCATCACCATGTTTTAAACCTCAAGGAACTGAGATCTGACCAAATGACCAAATTTATATAATGTCATCTCTTTTGAGAATGAGTGATGTGTAAAGATGCACAGACATGCAAATACACACGAACCTAAAAGCGTCAGATCTGGAGATTATGTTTACCACTAGCAAAAGCGTATATACAAAACCATAAAGCCATAGGTGTTAGTGCGCAAGCTTTTGAAACTTATTATTGACTCTACTGCAAATGGTAGGCTGAAAGGAATATGCCCAAGAGGCAATAATAAAGTGGTTATTATATTATATTCCATGTTTATGATAAATGTTTATTTCTCATGCTATAATTGTGTTAACTGGAAACATTAATAGATGTGTGTTTAATAAACAAATAAAAGGTTCCTAGTAATGCCTCTCATTACACTAGCTTGTTGATTAATAGATGATCAAGGTTTCTTGATCATGACATTGGATGTTGTTAATAACAAGGTCACAACATTGGTGGAATGATTTGATGAACATTCTAAGAAAGTATAGTAACATGATCATGCCATTATGTTTACACTACTATAATCTCATGCAAAGTAAGCCTAATCCTTAGACCATGAGATCACGTCAATCACTAACTCTGGAAGAGTACGTTGATTCCATCAAACGTCACACCGTAATAGGGTGATTAAAAGATGTCATCAGGTACTTGGAAAGTCTTAGTTGAGGCTCGTGGATCAAGAGTGGGATTTGTCCATCCTAATGACGAAGAGATATACTCAGGGCCTCTCGGTGATATCACATTAACATAGCTTGCAAGCAAGTGATCACGATCACTAAGAATGATATATCACAGGAATGAGAAAAGTGTACTTGTTAGTAACATGATCGACCTAGGTATGGATGATACTGAATGATCGGATCTCGGACAAGTAAAATATCGGGTGACAAAAGGAATTGGTTACTGTGAGTAAAGGTTCACGCGATCACTAGTTTATCGTTTGAGCTGGTGGGAGTCATTATGGATCTCCACGTCCTACTAATGATTATTGATCGGAGAGTGCCTCGATCATGTCCACTCAGCTCACAATCCTGTTGGGGACACACTTAAGGGTAGTCGATGCATTTGAGTGGATGGGGAACACTAGAGAAAATACTAGACAACGCAGGAATTGTTCTAATAAATCTGCCAAAATAGTTTTAGTGTATCATAATATTATCGGGGATTAAATTATCAATGTGTTCATTAAATGAAGTGTTCATTAAATTGAGTGTTATTAATCCAAGTGAATTAAAGTGCTTTAATGGAAAGATCTTTGATTTCTTGAGTGGAAATTGAATGAGATATGAGTGGAGCTAAATGGGTGTCAGTGGAGTGTCCACCCACATAAATGGGAGAGAGGTGGGGGCACCACCATGGGTGGTGCTCCATGCCCCTTGGGGCAGCCCCCTCACCTATAAAAGGCCCCCTCCTCTTCCTCATCCTCTCATCTCACTCATTCTCATTTCTCTCATATGCACTTTGGTTGGCATCTTCCGTCCCCTTCTAGCCATGTCCATTGTCATGAGTATGGCGCTTAGGCGAAGCCCTGCTCAAGATCTTCTCCACCACCATCACAACCATGTTGTAGTGTTGGCAGAGTTCTTGACGATGCCCTACTTCCGCTGCCGAGCTGGATCGAGGGATGGAAGTCGTTGGCACACCGTATGGGTGACCGATTACGGAGGCGCTGCACTTGTGGCATTGTCATCACGTCCTCTAGGACGGTCGGGTACACTCTACAATAGCCACATTTGTTTGCAGGAATCTTATTCTGCTTTACGGTATTCGAGGGTGAGTCCATCTAAAATCGTTATAAGTATCGCCTAGATATGATCTTGGTAGTTGCAACCATAGGAAAAAATTTGTTTTCCATGAAACGAACCCCATCACCACTGATCTAGGCCTCTGGCACCAAGGCTGCATGGCCTGGGCGTGGAACTTGGCGCTGGTGGTCAGACCTGTTGAAACTGATGCAGGATTCTGATCCGCTGAGGTACTCAGGGATTACTGGTGGTGATGAAACTACCCTGCTGACTTGTCAACTGATCATCTTCCGAGCCTATTGGAAGGGCGCCCTTTCTAGATTATCATGGTTCCACGCGGTGGGGGGTAATGCTCACCCCCGTTGTGTTGTACCACCGGAGCTACTGGTGGTAGTGGTGCTTTGGCCGGAAGGGGCGGTGGTGGTGCTCCACACGCTAGGGGTCCCGCAGCTGCCCCATATTCGTGGCTTGTTGCTTCACACTGGAGTTGTGCATAAGCATCTTGGAGTTTCTAGAACCCACGGAAGTCCTTGAGGAGATGGCTCGATTATTTTTTCCATCGTGCTTGTCGATGTAGTAATGGATGTTGCAGGGGCCTGAGAGTCGCTCCATTGCAGTTGAAGCGCCATCAGTGGTGCGGCGCTACCACACTTGGGTCATATTTCCGTTGTAGAGGTAGCTTCCATTGCGGTACCCGCTATTGAGGTTACCGTCATCACGGTTGTCGGTGTAGCCAGCTATGACCATGTCGACTTTTTTACGGTCCTCATAACCGCGCATCCTACATTTTCCCCTGTGGTCACGCCTACGGCCTTGGTCGTCCTCATCATCTAAGTGTGTTTAGCTGTTGTGGACAACATCTTTCTCGTCCGCCCAGCGATTCAGTATGTCCATCAGGTGCTCGATGGTCTTGGGCTTGCTGCGGCCTCGCTCGTCCTTGAGCTCTCTACGGCGTACACCGGCTTTGAATGCGTCGATTGCTCGCGCCTCACAAATGTCTTCCGCGGAGTTCTTGATGATGGACCATCGCTGGATGTGCGAGCGATGGGATTCACTAGACCTCTGCTAGTAGGCCCAGATCTCTTCGAATAAGGCTGATCACTTGTAGGTTCCCTTGAAGTTTTGAACAAAACTGTATGTCAGCTCCTCCTAGATACAGGTTGAGCCGGGGGAGGCTATTTAGCCAATCCCATGCAGTGCCTTGTAGCTGCAGCAGCACACATTTCATTGATGTGTCTTTGGTTCATACATAGCATTTCAAGGACTGTACGTGATTTTCCAGCCAGATCTTTGACTCCTGGAAGCCGTCAAATTTTGGGTTGTCCGAGGGAAGTTTGAACCCCTTGGGCATCCCAGTTTGCCGTACGGCACGGCTGAAGGATCTAACACTATAGAGTTTCGTGTCCAAATCTTCAGACTCGGAGGAGTAGGCATGTTTGGCGCGTAGCTTGTCAACCTTGCACTACATGATCTCGTCGTGGGCATCATAGTCGCGGTCACTCCGCCACAGGCTGTGATGTCGCCATGGATGGTAATCCTCGTTGTATGACGGCGAGTGATTGCTTGCGGGTTTCATCGGTGCCTTCTTTAGCGCTGTCTTCGGGGCCGGGGCTGGTTCTCCTGCGAGTGCATCCTCTACCAGTCCAAGTCCGGCGAAGGCGGATCTATGGATGGCAGTGTGTGGATCCACCTCCTGCGGGGGCTTGGAAAACAGATAGGTGGTGGCCACCATGATGGCGGCTTGCAGGGTCTTAGCCATTAGATTGCCCTGTGCATCTAGGGACATGAACGATAAGTCTAGTTGTTTGGTGGCTTCTCATCTGGCCTCCTCATCCATCTGGTCTATTCGGGAGCGTATTTTCGATGCCCCCACATGGTGGTTCCCCTTCGAGGAGGACCCGCCAATTGAAGAGAGTTTCGCCTGTCAGGCACTCGATTCGTTGGTGAGTCGTCGCTATTCTTCAAGTTGGACCTCGAGTGCCTGTTCTAGCGGAACTCCTTATCCAGGTACCAATGGTATGCCATCAGTACCTCTTGCGATAATCCGGGGGCAGAGGCGTTCCCCCTCGATAGGGCCTGTCGAATCATTTCCCACTCTGTGTTGTTGAGGTGGATCTGCGGCCTATCACCGTTGTTGTTATTGTTGTCGCGGGTAGCTCCATTCCTGTTTGTAACATCCCAATTTCAGCAACCCTGATTAGTTGTCCGAATGCAAAGATTAGGGGGAACAAAAACTTTTTCTTGTTTAAGTGATGCAATGTTTGCATGCTTGCTTCTTATGCTTATGCATATGAATGTGTAGAAGATGATATACTCCTCACCAAAACCTCATTTGACAAAAGCTACTTTCCCAATTGTCTTGGCTTATTTTACATATTCTCAAATGTTCTGGCATTTCTAAAACTTGTTCCAAGATTCCCTTTCAACCTCAATCATTTTCTTAGCATCTATTTATAAAACTATGGAGATATATCTAACATAATCTCCCTATGATTTCTAGGCAGAACTTTCAACTACTCTCTAGGTTTTTCAAAACCTTTTTATAAAGCTTTTGAATTCTACCCTTGGTAGAAATACCAAGGACTCTCACCCTATTCAACTCCAACCTCTCAAAATACCCATATCTACCTCAAGCTAGGATTGATGGTAACCCAAGTAGTAGTTTGATTTGATTGAAAGATGAATTGCCTTGATCTGCTGTCTGATGAATTGCCTTAATCTATTGTCTAATGAATTTCCTTGATCTAATGTTTGACTTGTTTTCTTAGGAAGTAGTATCTCTAGGAGCTCATCCCCTAGGATCCAGACGTTTTAAGATCACAACAACCTAAGAAAGAATACAAAGCTGGATCTGATCTCTAGCCACTAGGTGATCATCTAAAACCCCTAACTAGATCAATTTTGAAGTGATCCACTCAAGAAGCTTCCAAGTCAATGAAGACCAATATCAAACATGGATCTACCCTACTCAATCTATGATTCATCACCATATACTTGATGATGATTTGGGACCATGCAACCACTCAAAAGCTCCCCTCTTGAACTCTAGTCAAAATCCTCACAACTGCCAAATTTGACTAAGTCTGGAAATAGTTTCAACATCACTTCTTTCAATACCTCTCTTTCTTAACCCTTGTGCATTTTTGGAAATTCACTTGAACCATATTGTAGACCATAATAAGGGCTACCAATGCCCACCTTTTACCTTGGATAGATCATCCTCCAACCCACTTGTTCTTGATGGTTTTCCAGGCAAGAAAATAATAATTTCTGCAAATCTTATCAACTAGCCTACTTTGGAAGAACCTCACATCTCCATACTATCTTCTTCGGACCAAATCTTTGCATGTTTGTGTTTTACTCATAAAGTTCTATCCATACCTACGTCACTTGTTTTCAATGGATCTTTGTGCTTCTAGAACCCACATGGTTTTGGAGGCTATTTCATAACATGATCTATTTTATTCAATTTCTGGCATCAATTCATGGAGATATCAATCATGATCTACCCAAGCCTCTATGCCATGGTGATATAATCAACTTGTTATATCTATTCATCCATCCCAAGACCCAAGGTGAACTCTGAGCTCCAAGATCCAATAAGGATTTGGTGGCATAAAAATATTATCTCCTAAGATCATCCTTCTACCCCCTTACATGATTTCTACCCAAAATGAAGTTGGAATTCAAAAACCCAAGGTTAAAAATGGTAGATACAAATTGTGGCCATAATCTACTTTGGATATAATATTCATCAAAATCAATAATTGT
Organism: Avena eriantha; assembly: GCA_910589775.1. Classification (NCBI taxonomy): domain Eukaryota; kingdom Viridiplantae; phylum Streptophyta; class Magnoliopsida; order Poales; family Poaceae; genus Avena; species Avena eriantha. Next base: position 471,763,113 of record OU342742.1, on the reverse strand, counting down.
TTTGGCCCAAAAATAATTAAATTACTACCTTTTGACAAAAATCTAAAAACTCCTCTAAACGAAAGTTTATATTTCTCCAAACAACAGGTCCAACTTTAAACACAACTAAGGCCTATATATTATACCCTATCTTCACACTCCAAAAATAAATATATTTGAAGAGTTGTAATATTTCCTTTTCCCTATTTTCTTAAATGGCAGAAACAAGAACATAATTACTTTAAATACTTTTATGCCTCGATAAATTCTAGGAAAATTCTCCAAATTACGACTTCATATTTGAGACCACATCAAACCAAAAACCTTCTCTATCCAATTAAAAAATATCAAATAAATCCAGATAAACCAATTCAGCACTTTTTGAAAGCTTGATAATAAATGGGGCTAAACACGTTTGAAAAATCCCAAATAAATGCTGGAGGTTGTCCTTGACCCTATATATCTAGCAGCACTTCTAGCCCACCTTTCCAAGACCAAAATTAGAACTTTTCCTCATGATCCATTTATTGTCAAAAGGTGATATTTTAACAAAACTTGATCAAATACTCAACCAAGCCCTCACCAACCCCCATACTTGATCATCCAGCACCAAGAAACCTCTATGGCCGTGTACTACAGTACCACCACTGTAGCAACACTCTTCCCCTTTCCCCATAGCCCTTGGAAGAAGAGATATAAAGTGAAAGACCCCCTTTTATAAGCTCTTGCATTTAAGGGAGCGGAAGCCCCAATCCCTCTCCTCCTCTCTCTCTCTCTGGTTGAGATGTTGGCCCCACACACCACCCATCACCACCCATGCTGCCCAGTCCCATCCTAGCTCCTTTGCCATGTCCAAATATGGACCTTGCCCACCATGGACCACCCCTCCTTGGTTTATAAACCACAGGCCACCCCCAACACCCCTCTCTGGCTCATTTTCCCCCTCTCCCCTCCACATACCTTCCCTGAGCACCCTCTTACTCTCCCATGCTCTCTACCTGCCCGAGAGAAGGAGAGAAAGAAGTTTCGGCCTTCTTCAAGAATAGAGCAAGGCTCCTCCCCTTCTTGCTCTCTCCCTCTACATGTCACCATGTTGCAACCTCCTCGACCCCCTCTACCTGACCCTAGTCTTATTTTTTCCCAGGAACATTCCTACCATCATCCCTGGCGAGCTCTTGAACGCCCTCCGCGGCTATTGTCCCACGAGCAACCTCCGAGCGTCAAATCCCGTGTTGCCGCACCTCTCCGGAGTCGTCACCCTGCACCGTATCGCCCTGCATCCTTCTCTTTGCCGGAAACCGCCCCTAGGTGAGCCCATGCGCAGCCCCCACTCGCCCTAGGGTTCTGCCGCCGCCGGACCCTTTCTCTGAGGACGACGATGGAGAGCCGTCAATCCTTACTGGATCCAACGGCCCACAACGACGGATACCCTTTTGCTGCCCTGGGAGGCTAACAACCGGGCACTGCCTGGCAGCTTCAAGCAGCGGCCCCCGCGCGCCTCGGCCGCCCTATTGAGCTAAATCGTCTCCACCGGCCCAGTTCCCCCTCTCAAATCGCAGCCCAGAAGCCCCCAGCCCCTCTCTTTATTATTTGTTTTGCCAGATCTATAAAAGAACAATTTGGTTTAATTTCTAAATAAAATTAAAAATAGTTAAAAATGCCTAGATCTAAATTTATTCAAGTTCCTTAGTGTTTTCCCAAACATGCAGCATCTTTGGTCAAACCAAATATTGTCTAGATTAATTATGTTAAATCAACTGCCAGGAGGTATCTAAAACACTCCCAAAATCCTATTGGTAGTTTTACAACTCCAATTGGAATGAATCCTTTTTGTGCGGGAAGGTATCCTAGATACCTTGCATGTCATCTTGACGATACCCTGTTTTGCTTCCTAGATTACCCATAGTAAAAATTAACAAAGATAGCACAAATATGACTTTAGGAATTTCTCTAGGTCAAACCAAAATGGGTATTGACCTAATTCCAACTCCCAGTACACATGCATACCAATATCTATCAAACCCGAGGAGCCCATAATTTTCTAAGACCCTATGGATTTATTATGAATTAATTTGTTCTGGGCATAGTTAATTTACTAATGAATTCACCTCAATAGTTCTGTAAATCCAAAAAGGTTGATTCCAATTTCTAAAGAAGGACATTATAAATACCTACCCTGTGACCTTGAAATCATATCAAAATCTCATGTATATTATTTCTGGTTAAAAAGACAAAAACCTTCCAGTACTGTCTTTAGGAATTTTCTGAGGGCATTATAATAAATATTTTAAGGTGATTCCAACTCTCAGTGAATCAGTCCATCAATACTTCTCAGCCATTGAAGGAAATAATTTTTGGACCTATAGAAAATTTTAGGTGAATTATTTCCTAAAACTAGTTTTATTCACTAGGAAATGCATAGTAAATCAATGGATTTTGATAAAATAGTGAAACCACTTTTGTTGGTTTCATTTTATCAACACCTATCTGTTGGTATCATTTTTATACACTAGTATCATACATAAACTGGCCTTGGTCTAAAATCCCTCTCCTAAATAATTTTCTAGACAATAAGTCCTATAGGATTTCCTTCAAATGCTTCTAAGACACTTTCAATCTTCTAAATCCAATCTTCTCAAAACATACTGAATTGTAAACTTGTATTGTTCACTTGCCGGATGTATGTATGTCCACTTGTATGCCTTGTTTTGATTGTGGCCTTGCTTGTTTGCATGTATACTCGATGACGGTGATAGTTGCGCTTGTATTGACGCCGAGAAGAAGAGATCTTATTATTATTGGTACTGGTATTCTTGATAATCTAAAGCATAGGTCCATGGAAATATTTGCCATATTGTTGATCATAGGAAAGCCACCTTCTTTCTCATAAGCCTTGTCTTTCTATTTTACTTATGCATGTTTTATCTACTATTTATGTAAACTCCATTGTTTTAGATTATGAAGATCTATATCGGGTAGTGGCTTGGCTCCTCCAAACCATTACACATGTGTACTACTAAGTACAACCCCCTTGACGACACCTATTTGTCCCTATAATGGTAGATGGTGTATAACCCCATAACCCTTTGGAGACCCTGTTTTAGTCGAAGCAAAGCTATAGGATGGGAATACCCAGGAAAAGTTTTATGATAAAACGTTGGTGAGGTTTGACCTACCAAGATAAGTTTGAGAAAGAAAAAGGTTTTTGTTTTACAAAAGATGCTGAAAGAAAGATGGAGTAAAAATGTTTACGAAAAAGCACCCGGTTATTTGCAGCTTTAGCTATAACAACTTAATCTGTGCAACCACACTACTCTGGAATGGGACAGGGCTGGACTTGAAGTTTGCTACTCTGGTGTGGGAATTCTCATAACTGCTTATAAGGGATCAGCTCCCTCTAATTCCTGGCTTGCCTTTACACAAAGGTTCAACTGTTAGACAGTCACCTGGAGGAAGCAGGATCACCCATGTGAGTGACCGAGCGATACCTTGAGCCTCTCATTGAAAGTGCCCACTCTCGAGGAGTCGGAATGCGCTCTGATTGGTCCGTGGATCCCTAACGTCCCGGTGTTGAGAGGAAAAACTCATAGGGTAGGGCGTATGCCAGAGTGTCATCCGAAGAGTCTTGATCGGTTACTCGACCCACGATCAGTGAGGATCAGGGCAGGGTACTCGGTTGGTGTGGGTAAAGGGTACAACCTCTACAGAGTGTAAATCTATTCGAATAGCCGTGTCCGCAGTTAAGGATGGGTTGGAAAAACTACTATAGAGCGGTGCTGGTTTTGATTTCAAAATGGATTTCGGAAAAGCAATGGCCTTGGAAATGTTCTAACCATAGGATGGTCAGAAAGGATAAATGTTTGGACCATGGGATGGTTGGGAAGAAAGGAAAGGAGTTGGTCAGGGGATGACCGGAAGGAGGAACTAATGGGTGACCAATCCTAGTGTTTTCCAAACCTTTTCAAAAGATTCCAAAATGTCTTACAAAAGTTCTCAACAAAGATATGTAGATGCTATATCTACAAGAGAAACTATTTTAGAAAAGAACCTCTCATGGAGCCCTCCTACTACCACAGCCATATTGCATATCCTTTTTATTGTTATTCACTTAAGGTGGTTTGCGAGTACATTCAAAGTACTCATTGGCACTGTCCCTGGCTATTAACTTGGTCAGATTCGAGAAGATGGTGACGATGATGACAATGCGAGCTAAGACATGGCTCGGGCTCTACGCTTGACGAAGTTCTGCTGATGTTGATTGATGTAGCCATAATGGCGAATAAGGTATGACTTGTATCAATTTAAGTAATGGATGTTTACTTTGGTACTTGTCGGTTATGTGCCACGACTAACTGATCATGGGATCATGGTGTATGCATAACAGGAATTCTCGGAGTATTAATCTGGGATCCCCACAGACTTGGTATCAGAGCCATCTTGACTGTAGGAGAACCTTAGTTAGTATGGCCCTTAGACAGGAACACTATTTTGAAAACACCAGCTTTCAAAAACTTGTTTCTCAATGATCTTCGAAAAGTTCTACTTCTTCTCTTACCCTGAGTTAAATGATTTCGAAAATGGTTTCTCTAACTCTCGTCCAACTTTCAAACCTACAGATTTCAAACAAGTAGGACCTAGAACTAGGCGAAGACGATGATAGCAAGATGAAGAGAAGCAATTACCAGCAAACACAAGGAGACTACAAGATCGCCCACCCAGTAGAGTCCTCATAATCCAAAGAAATCAAGTGCTACACTACCGAGAAGCATCTAACGACACGATAAAGGCTTCAAATGCACGACAATGACCAAGACTATCGACCGCTTCGATACCTAGGATCAATAATCCTTAGTTAGGATTCCCCTACATCGCGAGTGGCTAACTCCTTAGCCCCTATAGTAGGCCATGTTTGCTTGCCTATGTGCATATTGTGTTGCTTGATTTAGGCTATCTGTGGAGAACATTGCGGCCCCATTGCTCTTTTCACCGTGTATGTGTGTTGTGGCTTGTTTTGACCTTAGTCAAATTTGACTCGAGGATCGATACCCCACCTAGTACCTCAAGCACCTTGTTTGTTGTCGGTAACAAGAACCCTACTAACCTCAGGAGTGATGAGAGGCAAAACATCGCAAAACACTAAGAGTTCGACATCATCACGATCAGACAAGTTGAAGACTTCTCCTCAGTAGGGTGGCATACCTCGTCCAACCCACCTCTCAAGATTCGTCGATATAACCACACTCCATTAGTCCTTGGTCTATTATATCAAGAATCTCGTTGAAGCCGGAAAACGATCACCGAAGGACCCTCACTATCTGTGAGAAACCACGAGACTTACCTACCAAGACAAGAAGTGAATATCTAACTACACTAACCTTCGGTATATCAGATCTTCTGACCACCTCAGGAGACTAGCTATTCTAGTCGACCCTACCCAAATCAACAGGAAGTTTCCCCGCTAGAAGGTCAAAAATACCCTTGAAACCGGATGATAAGGAAGCGTGAAGACAACGAGTCCACTCCACCATCGAGCAGAAACAAAGCAAGGAATTCAAGTGAAGGCGTTGTCGCTAAAGTTAGCTTCCCTACCCCGACTAAAGATTACCAAGATGAGTCGTAAACCGCTAACTTGCCTTGACCTAACTCCTTAAAGCTTCGTTAGGAAACCACCCCCGCCAAGGTTTGTGAAATAGGATGTCGCCCAAGGACTTCAACTCAAGACTCAAGGAAAATACAGCCTTCCCCTAGCATCACGCCAGCACTCCAAGACAAAAGATCCACACCCTTCTCGAAGAACCTTAGTAAAGCTCTAAGGTGGAAAGGTTGTGCCTTTCCCACTCCATTCTAGAAGACTGTCTACCGAGAGATACTCCAGGAAGATTTTTAGTCTGACGTCCTCCCCAAAGCTCAAGAGTCGTCAAAGCATCAGAAGATAGACCAAGTCCACAACCATCAACTATCTACCCAACCTCCCTAGTAAGCCAGAAGCTCCAAATCAGGATGACAAGAATACCTAAAGGACTATAAACTCGCTCACCCCTCAGTTCTAACTGCCTAGAGGACTTGAGAATCAAACCATTTCGATAGTACGCATAAAAGTAGATTTGATCCTCATAGGACCAGCTTGCGGATGACATCTGAAGATTTCAACTCCATACAGAAAGGTCGATAGTCTTCAAAACATCATCCAATGACTTCAAGAAGGAATGAATGTGTAATATCCAAGCTAACCTAGCCTAACGCTAAGGGGGAAAGACTGCGTCTTTCCCACAAAAATAGAGTACCATCCGCCATAAACTACCTCAGCAGTTCTGACCCTCAGTCGATTAGTAGGATCCGACAAGCCCCTAAGGAACAACCCTTAGACCTTATAGGGAAGTCGTCAAGCTATAGTTTGTATCCCTCAGAAGGGTACTCTGTGAAGTTCAGATTTGAGGTAGTCTTCCTAGCCTAAGTCATAGAGATATCAAGTTTGGGAGGAACAAAAGATCATCCCTCGTGATCAAGCTACATCCCCTCAACTCTCCATGCATCCAAGAAGACTGAAGTTCAAACTTCACTGACATAGTAACCACTTTTAAAGACAAAGTCTAGAAGTTAGTACGCTCGTGACGCATAGCACTAACCCCGACCCAAAGTCCCCTAACCCTACTCCCCCGAATCTCGGGATGAGATTCTTTTAAGGGGGAAAGGTTTGTAACATCCCAATTTTAGCAATCCTGATTAGTTGTCCAGAATGCAAAAATAAGGGGGAACAAAAAAAGCTTGTTTAAGTGATGAAATTTTTGCATGCTTGATTGTTATGATTATGCATATGAATGTGTAGAACATGATATACTCCTCACCTAAACCTCATTTGACAAAAGCTACTTTCCCAAAACTGTCGTGGCTTATTTTACATATTCTCAAATGTTCTGGCATTTCTAAAACTTGATCTAAGATTACCTTCCAACCTCAATCATAGTCTTAGCATCTATTTATAAAACTATGGAGATATATCTGACATAATCTCCCTATGATTTCTACGCAGAACTTTCAACTACTTTTGCCTCTAGGTTTTCCAAAACCTTTTTATAAAGCATTTGAATTCTACCCTTGGTAGAAATACCAAGGACTCTCACCCCATTCAACTCCAACCTCTAAAAATACCCATATCTGCCTCAAGCTAGGATTGATGGTAACCCAAGTAGTTATTTGATTTGATTGAAAGATGAATTTCCTTGATCTACTATCTGATGAATTGCCTTGATCTGTTGTCTGATGAATTGCCTTGTTCTGATGTTTGACTTGTTTTCTTAGGAAGTAGTATGAGATACTCTAGGAGCTCATCCACTAGGATACAAATGTTTTAATATCACAACACCCTAAGGAAGAATATGAAGCTGGATCTGATCTGTAGCCACTAGGAGATCATCTAAAACCTCTAACCAGATCAATTTTTAAGTGATCCATTCAAGAAGCTTCCAAGTCAATGAAGACCAATATCAAACATGGATCAACCCTACTATATATGCTTCATCACCATCTACTTGATGATGATTTGGAACCATGCAACCACTAAAAAGCATGCCCTCTTGAACTCTAGTCAAAATCCACACAACTACCAAATTTGGCCAAGTATGGAAACTATTTCAACATCACTTCTTTGAATACCTCTCTTTCTCAACCCTTGTGCATTTTTTGAAATTCACTTGAACCATCTTGTAGAACATCATAAGGGCTACCAAGACCCACCTTTCACTTGTCTAGATCATCCTCCAACGCACTTGTTCTTGATAGTTTTGTAGGCAAGAAAATCATAATTTCTGCAAATCTTATCAACTAGCCTACTTTGGAAGAACCTCACATCTCCATACTATCATCTTAAGACCAACTCTTTGCTAGTTTGTGTTCTACTCATAAAGGTCTATCCATACCTACGTCACTTGTTTGAAATGGAGCTTTGTGCTTCTAGAACCCACATGGTTTTGGAGGCTATTTGATAATCTGCTCTAGCACTCTTATTTTATTCAATTTCTGGCATCAATACATAGAGAGCTCAATCATGATCAACCCCAAACCTATGTACCATGGTAATCTACTTAATGTTTTCTATCTATTAGTCCATCCCAAGACCCAAGGTGAACTCTGAGCTCCAAGATCCAACAAGGATTTGGTGGCATAAAATTATTATCTCCTAAGATCATCCTTCTAACCCTCCCCCCTTACATGATTTCTAGCCAAAATGAAGTTGGAATTACAAAACCCAAGGTTAAAATTGGTAGATACAACATGTGGCAATAATCTATCTTGGATATAAATATTCATCAAATTTTTATTAGTAATTGTTTTGGCCCAAAAACAATTAAATTACTGCCTTTTGACAAAAATCTAAAAACTCCTTCTCTAAAAGAAAGTTTATATTTATCCAAACCACATGTCCAAATTTAAACACAATTGAGGCCTATATATCATACCCTATCTTCACACTCCAAAAATAAATATCTTTGAATAGTTGTAATAATTCATTTTGCCTATTTTCTTAACTGGCAGATACAAGAAAATAATTACTTTAAATACTTTTATGCCTCAATAAATTCTGGGAAAATTCTCCAAAGTGTGAATTCATATTTGAGACAACATAACACCAAAACCCTTCTCTGTGCAATTCAAAAATATCAAATGCATCTAGTTAAACCAATTGAGAACTTTTTGAAAGCTTGATAATAAATGGGCCTAAACACATTTGAAAAATCCAAAATGAATGCTGGAGGTTGTCCTTGACCCTATCTATCTAGCAGCACTTCTAGCCCACCTTGCCAAGACCAAAATTAGAAATTTTCCTCACGATCCTTTTATTGTTGAAAGGTGATATTTTGACAAAACTTGATCAAATACTCCACCAAACCCTCACCAACCCCCATACTTAATCATCTAGCACCAAGAAACCTCTATGGTCGTGTCCTACAGTACCACCACTATAGCAACACTCTTCCCCTTGCCCCATAGCCCTTGGAAGAAGAGAGATAAAGAGAAAGACCCCCTTTTTATAAGCTCTTGCATTTAAGGCAGCAGCAGCACCAATCCCTCTCCTCCTCTCTCTCTAGTTGAGATGCTGGCCCCACACACCACCCAGCACCAACCTTGCTGCCCAATCCCATCCCAGCTCCTTTCCCATGTCCAAATATGGACCTTGCCCACCATGGACCACAACTCCTTGGTTTATAAACCACAGGCCACTGATGGCCCCAAATATATCGAGCTCGTTGGGGAACCCCAAGAGGAAGGTATGATGAGCACAACAGCAAGTTTTCCCTAAGTACGAAACCAAGGTTATCAATCGAGTAGGAGCAAGGAAACAACCCAAAGGTGTAGCTAGCTGAACGTTGGCAGGGCGCACTACTGGTGCCAGCAGCAACATGGAGACCTGCACAACACAACCACATAACTCTGTCCCCAACTTACGAGCAAGGTGGAACTTGTCGGGCGAAACAATCTGCCTCCCGTACTCGGAGTAAAATGTATCGCGACTTTAGGATTGGATACAACCGAGGCCACTAGTTGAATCCAAAATTGTAACTGTGCAACTACTATCTGAACAATCGCGATAGCTGAGCGGTTAAATCCTCTCCAAAATCGTTGGGTGTTAGTGGCATAGACATGAATTATTTATAGGCGTTTAATAAATCCCTGCTATTGGCATTACACTTATGATAAGTTTCTGGGCTGAAAAACAATTTCTTAAGCTGGCTGCTACACTCCACAAAGTAGCAACTTATTTCAGCTGCTGGACAACGACATGGCAACATAAACTGCAAATGCAACAGATAATGCCCAGATAATGAGGAAATTGTTTCCACTATCTGGCCTAATATTGAGCCTGTCTGTCTCACCACCTCCCTGCCCTTACCTCCCCTGCACCTGGCAAAGCTCCCGGATCTCTTGCTCCATCGCACAAATCTCCTCTTTCTTGTCCCACACAGCATCACGGAGATCCTGAACAAGCTCTCTGTGAAAACCTGTCAGTGGCTTTTCGATCCACACAAACTTGTCATAGCCAGTCCCCCTCCCTTCCTGCATAGTAGATCAAAGGAAACAAAAAAGGAATTACATTACGCTTTCTGGATCCGGGTTACCATTGTACCTACAGTAGGAACTTACCGCTCTGATGCTGAAGTTGCTGAATTTTCCTGCAGTATTTTCGTCGGTCCATGAAATCCATCTCGGTATCTTCTCACCGCACAAACACAGCATATCAGGGTAGTAATCGTAGGGCGCCCTCCGGTACCTGATGGGGGCACCCTCCTGATGGCGTTGAGCCAACCTTGATTCCACCCGAGACGAACTGCATGAGCTGCGAGCCATGAGCGAGGGGAGCGAGGGCAGAGGAAAGAGGAGCCTTTGGATGTCAGGGTAGTGGTGAAGCGTGATTTATCCCTACTTAATAACTCGGGCAGAATCCTACCGTCCACATTCAGCTGATAGGTGAGGGACCTAGCATGTGGACTTGTCAACCAAACCTCGGGCCTTTTTGGTTCAAAAGCCCTCTCGCGTGCATTGGACGAAATTTTTTGGCACCTTGCCCGCGTACATATCACTAGGAGGCCTTGCTCAGGAACCAGACACGCCTGACCCACAATCTTACTCCCTCCTAGGAACTTGTCATGGCACACGCCGGCAGATCCATCCGCTCCACCGCTTCCGGTAGGGCTCGCCGCGGCGGATCCACCCCAAGATCCTACTGTCGCTGTATCAAATGGCCATGGTTTCTTGAGAGGAGCGACGACGCTACGTATGCGAGCTCAGCCCCTCCTACCTGTAGAAGGAATGATGCGGCGTCTAGCTCGAGCAGGAGCCACCAGGCGCGACGGCGCTCGGTCCACACCAACCCTGCCACCTTCGTCATTGTTGATTCCGATGTGGAGGGCGGCGGGGACGAAGCTGTGCAGAACGCCATTGTTGCCTCCTTGGCGAAGGGCAAGCACTACTACAGAATAGACCATCAGTGACTGGCTCAATAGATCCATTAGTGACAGGCAAAGCGCCTGTCACTAATAACTAGTCACTGGTACAAGGTTACTAGTGACAGGCAAGTGCCTGTCACTGGTATGTGTACCAGTGATAGGCGTTTACGGGTGCCTGTCACTAATATGTGTACTAGTGACTGGCAAAAAAGATGCATGTCACTGGTTGGGATCAACAGCCGCAAACCCTCGGGTTTTGTAGTGACATGCGCATTATCATGTCTGTCACTAGTTTCATTTTCAGTAATAAAAAAATTAGATTCATTTTCCATGAATATTCCAGAGATCATAATAAAATATTATAAAAATTAAATGCATTTCCCACTAATATTTCAGATAGAACAATAAGATACACCAATGATACGTTTAGATAAATGAATATGACATTATTTTTATACATACTAGACACATACGATACAATTTGTATCACAAAAAAGTAGGGTTGCCAACGCATGCAAACCCTAACTATCACATCATGTAACCCCAAACGGCCAAAACATAGTCTGTTTACATTAAGCAAGACCGCACAATCGATGTGCAGAACACAAACAACAAGTACCTAGAGTGAAACAGGACCACACAATCAATGTGCAGAAGACAAACAATAGGTAGCTAGATCGACGTTGTGATCCTTGGATCAAACATCATGTTCACCAAAAAGTATGCATTCCATCTCCTCTTCGTTGAACATTCTAAGGGTCTTAGGACCAAAAACCTGCAAGTTGTTAAAATTTATTAGTACCGAAAAGAGGATGGACAACATTTTGATCTAGTGAAAGTGAACATTCAACACCAGTCTTAATTACTTTGCAGACTACTTCATGTGTGGGAATACAAGATAATAAGACAAGATATAACAACAGAATGGGCTCAGTTGTCTTCCTTTTGTATTTAAGCTAACAATAGTCTCTTTGTCAATTAATTAAGTACATATTTATATCTTTAATTAAATTGTCGTTACATAATCAAACCTTGATCCTAGTTAGCGCACCGTAACGGGTACCACGTGTCATGAACATACAACCGGACCACATGAAATTTCAGCGGCAGGATGCTAAAAGTCATCACAATTATCTGACCTAACTATCTGAAATGCATATCTTGGGTGTAGTCTGAATTCTACAGTAGCTATCCACGAACTAGTTATGTGAAAAGAATAAAATGTATAGACATCAGGTTGCATCAGGAAGCAACTACCTAATGAAAAAGAGTAGTCTTATTAAACGATTGGTCAAAAGAGAAGGCACTATGGTGCTATAATCTAATCAACGCAACATAATTAAATAAAGTTGCTACGAGATAGTAAAACTCCGGTGTCTTCAGATTGAAGCATGACAGCTTTCCTGTCCATTAGAAGTACAATACAACCTAGTTTAATAGGAGCAGAGAAGAGGCAAGGCAAGCAAAAGAGAGAGAGTCCATGTGCATAATGCATGTCAATTTAGAATCCATATTATGTATGGAAAGGTTAATCAGAGTCACTGATTAAATTCCAAAAAAAACGATGGTCACTCATTTAAGCCTAGTATATGTTGCTTGTCACTGGAATCCATCATCTTTACTTGTACTATAAAAAACACTAACTCTAGTCCAGTAAAAAACACCAACTCTATATATGTGCTACGTGGAGCGAGACATTTCCCCGGTTCGTCTAAGACTTCATTTGTTCCGATTATTTGCCTGAATTTGCTAGCATTTCTTATGCTGTAGTTTATCCTGGTAAGAGTTAGCATTGATGGTGTACTTAGCTAAACAAGAAACGACATATCCCTTTATTTAAGAAATGTCTCCTTTACTGTAAAAGAACTATCTGCAACGGTTTGGCTTCAATCAAACTAATTTCCTTTATTTAAGAAATGTCTCCTTTACTATAAAAGTCAAGATGCATCAATATAATATTTTATTCCTTCATCTAAAAAAATGTCCTTATTCATGTCTAGAATTAGAGAAAACTATACTGAAAGTTCTAGAAAATTCTATGAACAACCCTACATTCATACATCCATAAATAGTGTGCATAAAAAAAAAATACCAGCTGGTTCAGCTTGAAAAGTATGTTTATACAACATGCAGTCAGCACCAGTAACTGCATAGAGTTATCACAATTATATAACAAGTTACTATATTGCCTTAATATATACTAATTGAAAAGGAGCCAGAGGGTAGTAGATCCAACAAATCACAGCCGTTAAACCAAGATCGAAGGGTTTAGGTACCATCCATCATTAGCGGCAAAACGGGAGAGACGAACAACTCGCATCACACTGATCAATCCCAGCTCTGCTGCCCCTTTTGAGTTTTTGGAACCATCTGCCAAAGGACCGAGCCCAGAACCATACTGACGCTGTTTATACTCCAGTAGGAGTATGTAACAAGGTAAGAAGACTAAATGATCGAGGAGAACAATATCTTGTTTTTACGCCAACACACCATCTTTTACTCACTTCCTTTAAACCTGTAGGTACACCTATTTCTTCTATGAATCTACTCTTCATGTTTGCACCTTCAGATATCTAAATGATGATTCTCTGTAGTAGGAGGGGAGGATTTGGATCTGGGTACGTGATTGAGCAAGAGAGAAATGATAGGACAAGAATTGTCTTGTTGTGAATTTGTATTTTTCCTGCCGCATGATATTAGCTAACTGATTAAAAGTGAATGTTCTATGTGTGAATGAAAATGTTCATACGCCTCTAGAAGACATGAAATTTTGTCCGGTCACTTAATTCACCAATGTTTCAGTTTTTATTTCATTCGAATGTGACTGGAAATTATACAGAGTAGAACCCAGTTTTCGACATAGGCGTGGGGATCTAAGTTTACAATTTTCCATTGTACCAAGGATAAATTAACGAAGCATGTTCCGGTTGTTTTGGATATCTGTGTTAAATTCCCACGGAACTGGTATAACAATTCCATTTTTCAGATAGCTCAAATGATTGTCACACTAGAGACAGAAGCATCTATAATGAAATGCAGTCACTGTTCATCGGAGTTGCAGAGAAGAACACACAAATACAAGTCCATAGCGTCGGAGTTCTACTGATACCAACACCCACGGATGTCCCCAATGCAACAAGTTAAACTGCACGTTGTAGGGAAAATGGGAGGCTCAGAAATACGAACTTGGGACGCGTCGGCGGCGGGAGGCCTAGGATGCGTTAGCAGCGGTAGGCCGGGTGGTGTAGCGGAGGAACCAACACAGCGGCATCCTCGGGCGTCGGCGTACTCGCGTCGAGGATAGGCGGCGGGGTGTTGGATGCAGGGCAGCGTTGGAGGGCTGGAACCTCGGGTAGCGGCATCCTCGCGTCGGGGCGACAAGCGGTGGGGCGTTGGATGCAGGGAAGCGCTGGAGGGCCGCGGCGTTGGGGAAGGATACCTCGCGTCGGGGGAAGGCACCGCCGCAAGCGACGATGATGGAGGGGCTAGCGGCGTTGGATGGGTGGCGGCGGTGGATGTCCGGTGGCGGTTGGGGTTAGGAATCGGGGATGGGGACGGGAGAAGGGTCGGTAGTTGGGGAAGGGGTCTAGTGTTTTCCTTGACATGAGTATGTTCTTGTTCGTTACCTGCTCGATCTGTACTATTTACACGTTGCGGCAGTCCGTTCTAAAAAAAACGAGGTTGCTGCTGTTCGTACAAAAAAAATTGGACTTGCGGCTGGACAGAAAAAATGACCCTAAACCAATGACAGTCTTATACGATGCATGTTACTAAAAATTTGCATCTTTTAGTGCCGCCTTGCAACAAAAATATAAATATTAGCTGACTATCATAATATTAGTTTGCCACTACTTATACCACTTCAGTGACAGCCGTATATAAATATCTGTCACTAAGGTTTTTTTCATTTAGACATATTCAAAAAAATAGGCTAGTGACAGCCACATTTTTACGCTTGTCACTAGTGTTTCGTACCAGTGATAGGTTTATCCTTGCCTGTCACTAGGAACACTTAGTAGTGACAGGCACAGTTGTGCCTGTCACTAACCACCTGGAGGCTATAAGCCTTTCTGCAGTAGTGAAGCCACGGGCAGGAGTGGATGTCGCTGGGAAGGGCACGGCGGTGTCACCAATCGAGGTGGACTCCGACGACAGCGGTGTGATGTGGGTTTAGATGTTGTTTAGGATGGTTGCAATTTTGGTTGTGTTTAATGCGAGTACAATCATTGTAATGGGTTTGTCGAGCTATATTGAGAAATATGTGCAATAGTAGCGTGTGAGTGCTTCCACTTTAGAAATTATGTCTGTGCCATTTGCATATTACATTATCAACGTAGATTACATGTAAATAATCCAACAAAAATCAGATTACAACCATCAGATGGGAGTGGAAGGATGGAAGAGAAGTTGGGACAGTGGCTTCGAGGGGAAGGAAGAGGAGGGGGCATGACACTGGCAGGTGGGCCCTCGGAACACGTGACACTAACATGCGGGAGCAGGAGCACACGGTATTGCCGGTCTGTCCAGAGCAAGCGGACTTTGCAACGTGACAACAGCAAGCTGATTGGACCAATATAATAACTCGTCGAATTATTAAGTAGTACTGAAAACTACAACTAGGGTACATTCGCATAACACGTATGCTCTAAGCACCTAAGAAGCATCGCTTAAGTCTAATAGTAACGACAGCACAAGTACTTCATTTCCCTGTCAGTCTTCTCGATACAAATGTAGAAATGCATCTGCCTGTTTGGTCTAGCACCGACAAGGTACTGAGATGGCATGCATAGGATCGACCTTAGGTCCACATACTCCACCTCCCGCGGCGTCGGGCAGCTCGGCGCCTCGGCTAACACAAGAATGCTATCCGACGATGGCGGCTGGGCGTTCGCCCACATGCGCACCATGTATACGGGCCAGGCGCACGAGACCGACCTGACGCATATGGCACACACGACGGTGGGCCTGGCTCTGGTTCCTGGAACACCGGCGGTGATGATCAGGACAAAAACAGAGCCGTCCCCCCTGGAAAATTAGCCGGCGACGTGCCGAGTCAGTGAACGGCACCTGCTCTTGGAGAAGTTGGGCTTGCCCGTACGAGATCCTAATCACTTCGATCAAGTGCCCCTCTACAAGGTGGACGACGAGCTCTGCTGGCGGGCCGGTGTAGTTGTAGCCCGGCGCCGTGCAGGAGCACGCGCCGTATGGGCATGCGAGCTCATGGAGCGGGAGCTCGTGGTAGGAGTAACGGAGAAAGCATGATGGGTGGGAGCACACGAGCAGGAACGTCGCTGCGAAGTTGCGCACGAGGATCGCCAGATTCTTGGGCTACAGCATCTGCCACATCTGAAGTTCGGCGAGAAATCGAAAAAAAGATCAGCAGTTAGATTGGCAAAAGCGGGAATATGTAGGATAAGTTCAAAAGCTTGTAAAATGATTTCTTAGCATGAAGATAGCGACCCGAGAATTGGCTGATGTCGTCGTCTTGCGGCTACAGCAAGATGGAAGTGAAGTAGGGAAAGTGGCTCCAAGGGGAAGAAAGAGAAGTAAGGGGAGGAAGAGAAGTAATGGGGACGTGACACTGGGATATGGCCCACTGAACTCGTGAGTCGTGACACTTGCAACATACCAGTTTGTCCAGAGCAAGCGTGGCCAATCATGCCGCAGAATAGCCTACTCGAGGATCGCTCTCACGAAGACCATCCCAATCGTCCAAGCGCCCCAATCGAACGGTATGTAACAATCGTCAAGCAGAACAACTGTGTTCTGGCGTGCCTTCTAGAAGACTCGGTCTAACGGTGGATCCATTGGGGGCCTAAGGTTAGGGTTCTCCTAAGGTTAGGATCCATATGTGGTTTGTGGAAAAGAACACACATGCAATGAACACTGGTTGATCCATATGTGGTTTGTGGATAGAACACACATGCAATGACACTGGATGATCCATATGTGGTTTGTGGAAAGAACACACATGCAATGACCACTGGTGGATCCATATGTGGTTTGTGGAAAGAACACACATGCAATGAACACTGGTGGATCCATAAGTGGTTTGTGGAAAAGAACACACATGTAGTGAACACTGGTGGATCCATATGTGGTTTGTGAAAAGAACACACATGCAATGACTCTAGTGATGGTTTTAGTATAAGAACACACAACCAATGACTCTAGTGGTTCCATATGTGAATTGTGAAAAGTGGTTTGTCGAAATAAGAACACAAGTGGTTTGTCGAAATAATACACATGCAATGACATTGGTTGATCTATGTGTGGTTTGTGGAAAGAACACACATGTCATGACACTGGGGGATCCATATGTGGTTTGTGGAAAGAACACACATGCAATGACACTCGTTGATCCATATGTGGTTTATGGAAAGAACACACATGCAATGACACTAGTTGATCCATGTGTCGTTTGTGGATAGAACATATATGCAATGACTCTAGTGGGTCCATACGTGGTTCATCTCAGGAACACACATGCAATGCCATTGGTGGATCCATGTGTGGTTTGTGGAAAGAACACACATGCAATGAATCTAGTGGGTCCATATGTGGTTTGTGAAAAGAACACACATGCAATGACCACTGGTTGATCCATATGTTGTTTGTGGAAAGAACACACATGCAATGACACTGGTTGATCCATGTGTGGTTTGTCGAAAGAACACACATGTAATGACTCTAGTGCTAGTTTTAGGATAAGAACACACATGCAATGACTCTAGTGGGTCCATATGTGGTTTGTGAAAAGAACACACATGCAATGACCACTGGTTGATCCATATGTGGTTTGTGGAAAAGAACACACACACAATGAACACTGGTGGATCCATAAGTGGTTTGTGGAAAGAACACACATGAAGTGAACACTGGTGGATCCATACGTTGTTTGTGAAAATAACACACATGCAATGACTCTAGTGTTGGTTTTAGTATAAGAACACACAAGCACTGACTCTAGTGGGTCCATATGTGATTTGTGGAAAGAACATACATGCAATGACACTAGTTGATCCATGTGTGGCTTGTGGAAAGAACACAAATGCAATGAGACTGGTTGATCCATGTGTGGTTTGCGGAAAGAACACACATACAATGACTCTAGTGGGTCCATATGTGGTTCATGTCAGGAACACACATGCAATGCCATTGGTGGATCCATGTGTGGTTTGTGGAAAGAACACACATGCAATGACTAGTGGGTCCATACGTGGTTTGTGAAAAGAAGACACATGCAATGACCACTGGTTGATCCATATGTGGTTTGTGGAAATAACACACATGCAATAACACTGGTTGATCCATGTGTGGTTTGTGAAAAGAACACACATGCAATGACTCTACTCCTAGTTTTAGTATAAGAACACACATGCAATGACTCTAGTGGGTCCATATGTGGTTTTTGAAAAGAACACACATGCAATGACCACTAGTTGATCGATATGTGGTTTTTGGAAAAGAACACACATGCAATGAACACTGGTGGATCCATAAGTTGTTTGTGGAAAGAACACACATGCAATGCCATTGGTTATTCCATGCGTGGTTTGTGGAAAGAACACACATGCAATGTCAATTGTTAATCGATGTGTGGTTTGTGGAAAGAACACACATGCAACGACTCTAATGGATCCATATGTGTTTTGTGGAAAAGAACACACATGCAATGAACACTGGTGGATCCATAAGTGGTTTGTGGAAAGAACACACAAGTAGTGAACACTGGTTGATCCATATGTTGTTTATGAGAAGAACACCCATGCAATGACCACTGGTTGATCCATATGTGCTTTGTGGAAAAGAACGCACATTCAATGAACACTGGTGGATCCATAAGTGGTTTGTGGAAAGAACACACATGCAATGACACTGGTTGATCCACGTGTGGTTTGTCGAAAGCACACACATGCAATGACACTGGTTGATCCATATGTGGTTTGTGGAACGAACACACATGCAATTACACTGGTTGATCCATGTGTGGTTTGTGGATATAACACACATGCTATGACTCTAGTGGGTCCATATGTGGTTCATGTCAGGAACAAACATGCAATACCATTGGTGGATCCATGTGTGGTTTGTGGAAAGAACACACATGCAATGACACTTGTTGATCCATGTGTGGTTTGTGGAAAGAACACACATGCAATGACTCTAGTGGGTCCATATGTGGTCTGTGGAAACAACACACATGCAATGACACTGGTTGATCCATGTGTGGTTTGTGGAAAGAACACACATGCAATGACACTGGTTGATCCATGTGTGGTTTGTGGAAAGAACACATGCAATGACTCTGGTGCTAGTTTTAGTATAAGAACACACATGCAATGACTCTAGTGGGTCCATATGTGGTTTGTGAAAAAAACACACATGCAATGACCACTAGTTGATCCATATGTGGTTTGTGGAAAAGAACACACATGCAATGAACACTGGTGGATCCATAAGTGGTTTGTGGAAAGAACACACATGCAGTGGACATTGGTGGATCCATATGTTGTTTCTGAAAAGAACACACATGAAATGACTCTAGTGCTGGTTTTAGTATAAGAACACACAAGCAATGACTCTAGTGGGTCCATATGTGATTTGTGGAAAAACACACATGCAATGACACTTGTTGATCCATGTGTGGTTTCTGGAAAGAACACACATGCAATGCCAGTGGT
The DNA here is from genome assembly GCA_910589775.1 of Avena eriantha. NCBI lineage: Eukaryota > Viridiplantae > Streptophyta > Magnoliopsida > Poales > Poaceae > Avena > Avena eriantha. The sequence continues at coordinate 471,743,507 of OU342742.1, read as the reverse complement.
GGATCCATGTGTGGTTTGTGGAAAGAACACAGATGCAATGACACTTGTTGATCCATGTGTGGTTTGTGGAAAGAACACACATGCACTGCCACTGGTGGATCCATATGTGGTTTGTGGAAAGAACACAGATGCAATGACACTGGTTGATCCATGTGTGGTTTGTGGAAAGAACACACATGCAATGACTCTAGTGCTAGTTTTAGTATAAGAACACACATGCAATGACTCTAGTGGGTCCATATGTGGTTTGTGAAAAGAACTGACTTGCAATGACCACTGGTTGATCCATATGTGGTTTGTGGAAAAGAACACACATGTAATGAACACCGGTGGATCCATAAGTGGTTTGTGGAAAGAACACACATGCAATGACACTGGTTGATCCATGTGTGGTTTGTGGAAAGAACACACATGCAATGACACTAGTTGATCCATATGTGGTTTTTGGAAAGAACACACATGCAATGACACTGGTTGATCCATGTGTGGTTTGTGGATAGAACACACATGCAATGACTCTAGTGGGTCCATATGTGTTTCATGTTAGGAACACACATGCAGTGCCATTGGTGGATCCATGTGTGGTTTGTGGAAAGAACACAAATGCAATGACACTGGTTGATCCATGTGTGGTTTGTGGAAAGAACACACATGCAATGACCACAGGTTGATCCATATGTGGTTTGTGGAAAGAACACACATGCAATGACACTTGTTGATCCATGTGTGGTTTGTGGAAAGAACACACATGCAATGACCACTCGTTGATCCATATGTGGTTTGTGGAAAGAACACACATGCAATGACACTTGTTGATCCATGTGTGGTTTGTGGAAAGAACACACATGCAGTGACTAGTGGGTCCATATGTGGTTTGTGAAAAGAACACACATGCAATGACCACTTCTTGATCCATATGTGGTTTGTGGAAATAACACACATGCAATGACACGGGTTGATCCATGTGTGGTTTGTGGAAAGAAGACACATGCAATGACTCTACTTCTTGTTTTAGTATAAGAACACACATGCAATGACTCTAGTGGGTCCATATGTGCTTTTTGAAAAGAACACACGTGTAATGACCACTGGTTGATCCATATGTGGTTTTTGTAAAAGAAAACACATGCAATGAACACTGGTGGATCCATAAGTGGTTTGTGGAAAGAACACACATGCAATGCCATTGGTTATTCCATGCGTGGTTTGTGGAAAGAACACACATGCAATGCCACTTGTTAATCCATGTGTGGTTTGTGTTAAGAACACACGTGCAATGACTCTAATGGATCCATATGTGGTTTGTGGAAAAGAACACACATGTAATGAACACTGGTTGATCCATATGTGGTTTGTGAGAAGAACACCCATGCAATGACCACTGGTTGATCCATATGTGGTTCGTGAAAAGAACACCCATGCAATGACCACTGGTTGATCCATAAGTGGTTTGTGGAAAAGAACACACATGCAATTAACACTGGTGGATCCATGTGTGGTTTGTGGAAAGAACACACACGTAGTGAACACTGGTTGATCCATATGTGGTTTGTGAAAAGAACACTTGTTAATCCATGTGTGGTTGGCGAAAGAACACACATGCAATGACACTGGTTGATCCATATGTGATTTGTGGAAAAACACATGCAATTACACTGGTTGATCCATGTGTGGTTTGTGGAGATAACACACATGCAATGACTCTAGTGGGTCCATATGTGGTTCATGCCAGGACCACACATGCAATGCCATTGGTTGATCCATGTGTGGTTTGTGGAAAGAACACACATGCAATGCCACTGGTTGATCCATATGTGGTTTGTGGAGAGAACACACATGCAATGACACTGGTTGATCCATGTGTGGTTTGTGGAAAGAACACACATGCAATGACTCTAGTGCTAGTTTTAGTATAAGGACACACATGCAATGACTCTAGTGGGTCCATATGTGGTTTGTGAAAAGAACACACATGCAATGACCACTGGTTGATCCATGTGTGGTTTGTGGAAAGAACACACATTTAATGACTCTAGTGCTAGTTTTAGTATAAGGACACACATGCAATGACTCTAGTGGGTCCATATGTGGTTTGTGGAAAGAACACACATGCAATGACACTGGTTGATCCATAAGTTGTTTGTGGAAATAACACACATGCGATGACACTGGTTGATCCATATGTGGTTTGTGGTAAAGAACACACATGCAATGAACACCGGTGGATCCATAAGTGGTTTGTGGAAAGAACACACATGCGATGACACTGGTTGATCCATGTGTGGTTTGTGGAAAGAACACACAAACAATGACACTAGTTGATCCATATGTGGTTTTTGGAAAGAACACACATGCAATGACACCGGTTGATCCATGTGTGGTTTGTGGATAGAACACACATGCAATGACTCTAGTGGGTCCATATGTGTTTTATGGCAGGAACACACATGCAATGCCATTGGTAGAAATATGTGTGGTTTGTGGAAAGAACACAAATGCAATGACACTCGTTGATCCATGTGTTGTTTGTGGATAGAACACACATGCAATGACCACTGGTTGAGCCATATCTGGTTTGTGGAAAGAACACACATGCAATGACACTGGTTGATCCATGTGTGGTTTGTGGAAAGAACACACATGCAATGAATCTAGTGGGTCCATATGTGGTTTGTGAAAAGAACACACATGCAATGACCACTGGTTGATCAATATGTGGTTTGTGGAAAGAACACACATGAAATGGCACTGGTTGATCCATGGGTGGTTTGTGGAAAGAACACACATGCAATGACTCTAGTGCTAGTTTTAGTATAAGAACACACATGCACGGACTCTAGTGGGTCCATATGTGGTTTGTGAAAAGAACACACATGCAATGACCACTTGTTGATCCATATGTGGTTTGTGGAAAAGAACACACATGCAATGAAGACTGGTGGATCCATAAGTGGTTTGTGAAAGAACACACATGAAGTGAACACTGGTGGATCCATATGTTGTTTGTGAAAATAACACACATGCAATGACTCTAGTGCTGGTTTCCACTAATGGCACACATGGATCCACTAATGGCATTGCATGTGTGTTCTTTCCACAAACCACACATGGATCAACTAGTGTCATTGCATGTGTGTTCTTTCCACAAATCACATATGGACCCACTAGAGTCATTGCTTGTGTGGTCTTATACTAAAACTGGTGGATCCATATGTGTTGTGGAAAGAACACACATGCAATGACACAGGTTGATCCATGTGTGGTTTGTGGAAAGAACACACATGCAATGATACTGGTTGTTCCATGTGTGGTTTGTGGAAAGAACACACATGCAATGACTCTACTGGGTCCATATGTGGTTCATGTCAGGAACACACATGCAATGCCATTGGTGGATCCATGTGTGGTTTGTGGAAAGAACACACATGCAATGACTCTAGTGGGTCCATATGTGGTATGTGAAAAGAACACACATGCAATGACCACTAGTTGATCCATATGTGGTTTGTGGAAAAGAACACACATGCAATGAACACTAGTGGATCCATAAGTGGTTGTGGAAATAACACACATGCAATGCCATTGGTTAATCCATGCGTGGTTTGTGGAAAGAACACACATGCAATGTCATTGGTTAATCCATGCGTGGTTTGTGGAAAGAACACACATGTAATGAATCTAATGGATCCATATGTGGTTTGTGGAAACTAACACACATGTAGTGAACATTGGTGGATCCATAAGTGGTTTGTCGAAAGAACACACAAGCAGTGAACACTGGTTGATCCATATGTGGTTTGTGAGAAGAACACCCATGCAATGACCACTCGTTGATCCATATGTGCTTTGTGGAAAAGAACACACATGCAATGAACACAGTTGGATTCATAAGTGGTTTTTTAAAGAACACACATGCAATGACACTGGTTGATCCATGTGTGGTTTGTAGAAAGAACACACATGCAATGACACTGGTTGATCCATATGTGGTTTGTGGAAAGAACACACATGCAATGACACTAGTTGATCCATGTGTGGCTTGTGGATAGAACACATATGCAATGACTCTAGTGGGTCCATATGTGGTTCATGTCAGGAACACACATGCAATGCCATTGGTGGATCCATGTGTGGTTTGTGTAAAGAACACACATGCAATGACTCTAGTGGGTCCATATGTGGTTTGTGAAAAGAACACACATGCAATGACCACTGGTTGATCCATATGTGGTTTGTGGAAAGAACACACATGCAATGACACTAGTTGATCCATGTGTGGTTTGTGGAAAGAACACACATGCAATGACTCTAGTGCTTGTTTTAGTATAAGAACACACATGCAATGACTCTAGTGGGTCCATATGTGGTTTGTGAAAAAAACACATGCAATGACCACTTGTTGATCCATATGTGGTTTGTGGAAAAGAACACACATGCAATGAACACTGGTGGATCCATAAGTGGTTTGTGGAAAGAACACACATTCAGTGGACATTGGTGGATCCATATGTTGTTTGTAAAAAGAACACACGTGCAATGACTCTAGTGCTGGTTTTAGTATAAGAACACACAAGCATTGACTTTAGTGGGTCCATATGTGATTTGTGGAAAGAACAAACATGCAATGACACTGGTTGATCCATGTGTAGTTTGTGGAAAGAACACACATGCAATGCCATTGGTGGATCCATGTGTGGTTTGTGGAAAGAACACACATGCAATCACACTGGTTGATCCATGTGTGGTTTGTGGAAAGAACACACATGCAATGCCACTGGTGGATCCATATGTGGTTTGCGGAAAGAACACACATGCAATGACACTGGTTGATCCATGTGTGGTTTGTGGAAAGAACACACATGCAATGACACTGGTTGATCCATGTGTGGTTTGTGGAAAGAACACATATGCAATGACTCTAGTGCTAGTTTTAGTATAAGAACACACATGCAATGACTCTAGTGGGTCCATATGTGGTTTGTGAAAAAAACACACATGCAATGACCACTGGTTGATCCATATGTGGTTTGTGGAAAAGAACACACATGCAATGAACACTGGTGGATCCATAAGTGGTTTGTGGAAAGAACACACATGCAGTGGACATTGGTGGATCCATATGTTGTTTGTGAAAATAACACACATGCAATGACTCTAGTGTTGGTTTTAGTATAAGACCACACAAGCAATGACTCCAGTTGGTACATATGTGATTTTTGGAAAGAACACACATGCAATGACACTAGTTGATCCATGTGTGGTTTGTGGAAAGAACACACATGCAATAAGACTGGTTGTTCCATGTGTGGTTTGTGGAAAGAGCACACATGCAATGCCACTGGTGGATCCATATGTGGTTTGCGGAAAGAACACACATGCAATGACACAGGTTGATCCATGTGTGGTTTGTGGAAAGAACACACATGCAATGATACTGGTTGTTCCATGTGTGGTTTGTGGAAAGAACACACATGCAATGACTCTACTGGGTCCATATGTGGTTCATGTCAGGAACACACATGCAATGCCATTGGTGGATCCATGTGTGGTTTGTGGAAAGAACACACATGCAATGACTCTAGTGGGTCCATATGTGGTATGTGAAAAGAACACACATGCAATGACCACTAGTTGATCCATATGTGGTTTGTGGAAAAGAACACACATGCAATGAACACTAGTTGATCCATGTGTGGTTTGTGGAAAGAACACACATGCAATGACTCTAGTGCTAGTTTTAGTATAAGAACACACATGCAATGACTCTAGTGGGTCCATATGTGGTTTGTGAAAAAAACACATGCAATGACCACTTGTTGATCCATATGTGGTTTGTGGAAAAGAACACACATGCAATGAACACTGGTGGATCCATAAGTGGTTTGTGGAAAGAACACACATTCAGTGGACATTGGTGGATCCATATGTTGTTTGTAAAAAGAACACACGTGCAATGACTCTAGTGCTGGTTTTAGTATAAGAACACACAAGCATTGACTTTAGTGGGTCCATATGTGATTTGTGGAAAGAACAAACATGCAATGACACTGGTTGATCCATGTGTGGTTTGTGGAAAGAACACACATGCAATGCCATTGGTGGATCCATGTGTGGTTTGTGGAAAGAACACACATGCAATCACACTGGTTGATCCATGTGTGGTTTGTGGAAAGAACACACATGCAATGCCACTGGTGGATCCATATGTGGTTTGCGGAAAGAACACACATGCAATGACACTGGTTGATCCATGTGTGGTTTGTGGAAAGAACACACATGCAATGACACTGGTTGATCCATGTGTGGTTTGTGGAAAGAACACATATGCAATGACTCTAGTGCTAGTTTTAGTATAAGAACACACATGCAATGACTCTAGTGGGTCCATATGTGGTTTGTGAAAAAAACACACATGCAATGACCACTGGTTGATCCATATGTGGTTTGTGGAAAAGAACACACATGCAATGAACACTGGTGGATCCATAAGTGGTTTGTGGAAAGAACACACATGCAGTGGACATTGGTGGATCCATATGTTGTTTGTGAAAATAACACACATGCAATGACTCTAGTGTTGGTTTTAGTATAAGACCACACAAGCAATGACTCCAGTTGGTACATATGTGATTTTTGGAAAGAACACACATGCAATGACACTAGTTGATCCATGTGTGGTTTGTGGAAAGAACACACATGCAATAAGACTGGTTGTTCCATGTGTGGTTTGTGGAAAGAGCACACATGCAATGCCACTGGTGGATCCATATGTGGTTTGCGGAAAGAACACACATGCAATGACACAGGTTGATCCATGTGTGGTTTGTGGAAAGAACACACATGCAATGATACTGGTTGTTCCATGTGTGGTTTGTGGAAAGAACACACATGCAATGACTCTACTGGGTCCATATGTGGTTCATGTCAGGAACACACATGCAATGCCATTGGTGGATCCATGTGTGGTTTGTGGAAAGAACACACATGCAATGACTCTAGTGGGTCCATATGTGGTATGTGAAAAGAACACACATGCAATGACCACTAGTTGATCCATATGTGGTTTGTGGAAAAGAACACACATGCAATGAACACTAGTGGAATCCATAAGTGGTTGTGGAAATAACACACATGCAATGCCATTGGTTAATCCATGCGTGGTTTGTGGAAAGAACACACATGCAATGTCATTGGTTAATCCATGCGTGGTTTGTGGAAAGAACACACATGTAATGAATCTAATGGATCCATATGTGGTTTGTGGAAACTAACACACATGTAGTGAACATTGGTGGATCCATAAGTGGTTTGTCGAAAGAACACACAAGCAGTGAACACTGGTTGATCCATATGTGGTTTGTGAGAAGAACACCATGCAATGACCACTCGTTGATCCATATGTGGTTTGTGGAAAAGAACACACATGCAATGAACACAGTTGGATTCATAAGTGGTTTTTTAAAGAACACACATGCAATGACACTGGTTGATCCATGTGTGGTTTGTAGAAAGAACACACATGCAATGACACTGGTTGATCCATATGTGGTTTGTGGAAAGAACACACATGCAATGACACTAGTTGATCCATGTGTGGCTTGTGGATAGAACACATATGCAATGACTCTAGTGGGTCCATATGTGGTTCATGTCAGGAACACACATGCAATGCCATTGGTGGATCCATGTGTGGTTTGTGTAAAGAACACACATGCAATGACTCTAGTGGGTCCATATGTGGTTTGTGAAAAGAACACACATGCAATGACCACTGGTTGATCCATATGTGGTTTGTGGAAAGAACACACATGCAATGACACTAGTTGATCCATGTGTGGTTTGTGGAAAGAACACACATGCAATGACTCTAGTGCTAGTTTTAGTATAAGAACACACATGCAATGACTCTAGTGGGTCCATATGTGGTTTGTGAAAAAAACACATGCAATGACCACTTGTTGATCCATATGTGGTTTGTGGAAAAGAACACACATGCAATGAACACTGGTGGATCCATAAGTGGTTTGTGGAAAGAACACACATTCAGTGGACACTGGTGGATCCATATGTTGTTTGTGAAAAGAACACACTGTCAATGACTCTAGTGCGTGTTTAGTATAAGAACACACAAGCATTGACTTTAGTGGGTCCATATGTGATTTGTGGAAAGAACAAACATGCAATGACACGGTTGATCCATGTGTGGTTTGTGGAAAGAACACACATGCAATGCCATTGGTGGATCCATGTGTGGTTTGTGGAAAGAACACACATGCA